>LT598486.1:0-610637 GCA_900074765.1 Lachancea fermentati | reverse complement strand
CGCGGCGGCGGCGGCGGCGGCGGCGGCGACGCTTTTGCGTCGCGGCCGCCGTGCGCCGTGACCTCCCCTCCCCTCGTCCCGCGCTCACCTCAGCAGATCTCGCCCAATCACCGGCCGCCAAAAAACCCGCTCGATATTTCGCTGACGTTGTCGGAGCGATACAGCCGTGGTCCCCGGTTTGCGGAGTAGGGGAAAATTTTCGCGCCAACACTGGGCCCGCAGGAAGGGGCGTATATAAGGAACCGGCACGCGAGCCCGTGGCCCCGTCCGTCTCCGCCGATGCAAGCATTGAGGTGAACGTCTGTGACACAGCGCGCGCCACTTCAAGCAGTTTATCAGTCCCAGCAGCCAGGAGTCGCCTTCAGCCTCGCAGCTCCCCCTCTCCCCTCGCAGCTCCCCCTCTCCCCTCACATCTACCCATCCCCAGCATGCTTCCGGTGTACACAAACCGCATGGGGTCGCGGACCGCGGCGTTCGCCGCGGCCCGCGCCGCCCAGCTGGTGCGGTTCGCCAGCTCCGAGACCGCGCCGCCCAGCGTGGGCACCGCGCAGACCGGCGGGTCGTCGTCGTTCCGTACGGCCAAGCTGATCGAGAACAAGCAGGACAACAAGCCCAACGTCGTGGTGCTCGGGTCCGGGTGGGGCGCCATCACGTTCCTCCAGCACATCGACTCCAAGAAGTACAACGTCACCATCGTGTCCCCCCGCAACTACTTCCTGTTCACGCCGCTGCTGCCCTCCACACCCGTGGGCACCGTGGACGAAAAGTCCATCATCGAGCCCGTGGTCAACTTCGCGCTCAAGAAAAAGGGCAACATCTCGTACTACGAGGCCGAGGCCACCTCCATCAACCCGGACCGCAACACCGTCACCATCAAGTCCGTGTCCACCGCGTCCAACCTGTCCGAGCCCGACAAGTTCATCGGCCTCACTCAGAACGACGAGGCCGAGATCAAGTACGACTACCTGGTCAGCGCAGTGGGCGCCGAGCCCAACACCTTTGGCATCCCCGGCGTCGAGGAGCACGGCAACTTCCTGAAGGAGATCCCCCACTCGCTCGAGATCAGAAAGCGCTTCTTGTCCAACATCGAAAAGGCCAATCTCTTGAAAAAGGGCGACCCTGAAAGAAAGCGCCTGCTCACCATTGTGGTTGTCGGTGGTGGTCCCACCGGTGTCGAGACCGCCGGTGAGTTGCAAGACTACATCGACCAGGATCTCAAGCGCTTCATGCCCGCCGTGGCCGAGGAAGTCCAAATCCACTTGGTCGAGGCACTACCCGTGGTCTTGAACATGTTTGAGAAGAAACTAACCTCCTATGCCCAGGATGTGCTCAGAAAGACTAGAATCAAGTTGCACTTGAGAACCGCCGTCGCAAAAGTCGAGTCCGACCACTTGATCGCCAAGACCAAGGCTGAGGACGGCTCCGTCACTGAAGAAACCATCCCTTACGGCACTTTGATCTGGGCCACCGGTAACAAGGCCAGGCCCATCGTCACTGCCGTTTTCAAGAAGATCCCCGAACAAAACGAGTCCAGAAGAGGCCTGGCCGTGAACCAGAACCTTTTGGTCAAGGGTTCCAACAACATCTTTGCCGTGGGTGACAACGCAGTGTCGGGTTTCCCTCCAACTGCCCAGGTCGCACACCAAGAAGCCGAATACTTGGCCAAGGTCTTTGACAAGATGGCCAAGATCCCAAGCTTCCACTCCACTTTGCTGCAAAGAAAGGAAAAAGTTGATCTGTTGTTCGAAGAAAACGGTTTCAAGCCATTCAACTACGTGCACCTGGGTGCTCTAGCCTACTTGGGTGCAGAAAAGGCAATTGCTAACATCACGTATGGCAAGCGTTCTTTCTACACGGGCGGTGGTGTGATGACCTTCTACATTTGGAGAGTGCTATACTTATCAATGATCTTGTCTGCTAGGTCCAGATTCAAGGTCATGGCAGACTGGTTCAAGTTGGCGTTCTTCAAGAGAGACTGTTTCAAAGAATTGTGAACGAGTAATGACCCTTAAAATTGAAAAGCTGAAAAAAAAAAAAAAATTTAAAAACTATTCGAAATGAGACTTTCCCAAAGCTATTTGCAGTAGATCAGATTTAATATGCTAACATTCATGGTATTTATTAATTCTTCTATTCGTGTATTTAAAATTGAAGTCCTCCTTCTAACGTCTACATAACACACACACGCACACATCAAACATCGTTCTATTTATTCTAACCATACACTGATAGATATTACACTACTGGAAGTAAACCCGCACCTTCTTGATGTTCTCCAACACTAAATCCTGTGGATCATCTGGCTTATTTAGCACTATGAAACACATCATATTGGCTGAAAACTCGCTCACGTAAATTGTATTATCAAGCACCAAAGTCTTGAACGAACTCTTCAATTTCATACTACTTTGTTTGAAATTCTTCATGATATTGGATATTTTCTCGAACCTCTTGGGATCTAGGAGTTCCCCGCTAGCTGTATTGCTTGAACATATCACTAGGAATGTGGTGCGTTCGAATAAAATGATCTCTCTTGCATCCATAACGCTCTTCAATTTTTTCAAATTTGCCTGGTACGTCGCCATGTTGGGGATTAAAGAGCATATAATCTGCGACCACGCCTTATAAAGACTCTCGTCCCATATGGAAGTTGGAAATCCCACCAAACTTGGGAACCCGTAGGCAGCAGACGTTTCTTGCAATTTACTCATCATGATTTGGAAGAGCTCGTTTCTTTTATCCAGCTGAACCAAATCCATCTTGTGTAAGAGAACAAATATTTTGGCGTCAGGTGAATACCGCTTCAGTTGCTTCAAAGCCCTAGTGAATATCTCGATATCTTTTATCACTTCTTGGGACTCCACGTCGAAAACATGAATCAATACTTGCACCATTTGAAAAATGTGGTCCTTCTGCTGAGTGAAGTAGTTTTCCATAAACACATCCTGGCCACCACAATCCCACAGGTTTAAAGTCATGTTGCCCAAGAACCGTAGGTGCGAATGCTCAACATCAATGGTCGCACCCAAACGTCTCGTATCAAAAGCAGAATAGTTGCTAAAGATTATAGACCGCATAGAGGATTTACCTGACCCTGAACGGCCCATCAACAGAAGCTTCTTCCTATTATTCGATGACATACTCGACTTTCTACTGTCGACATCGATTATAAAAATGAAAATGTCCGTTCGCTTTTAATAAAGAAACCTCGATCACGGGACTGGTAAAGAATTCATGCTTAAAAGCGGCAGATTGACCATCGCTTGCAAAAGGCATATACATGGTTGTATTACTGGAATTGGAAATCCTGAACCACAGTATGCCCATACGAGACACAACGTTGGTTTGCTAATGCTGGATTTGCTAAGGAGCGGACTAGGGGGGTCCGATAAACGTTTTGTACCGTGCAATACCAGTCCCAAAGTTAAAAGATGTCAACTTGATGATATCATGCTACTTAGAGCAGATGGCGACTTCATTAATCTGAGTGGGAGGACAGTAGTTCCCCTTTGGAATAAGCTCGGCTCCGGCGTGCAACATTTGGTAATTCACGATGAGCTTAGTTTACCTCTAGGAAAAGTTCAGCTTCGAAAGCCTGGTCGAAGTCTAAGGGGCCACAATGGTCTGAAAGACATCTCCAAGTACCGAGGTGACCACTTTTTTCGATTGGCTGTTGGCATTGGCAGGCCCGATGAGCGAGATCCGGAGATAGTTGCCCGCTACGTACTCTCTAAATTCCGTCCTCAGGAGTTAGAAATACTTCAAAACCAAAGTCTCCAGAAGGCCATGCATCATGTAAATAGTTGGATGGTGGCAATTAAGGCCAATACGTCTACATAGTTCTGTAAATAACTTCCGAAAATATGACTGCCATACGACGGGCCGTGATTTACTGTATTATTCTGAACACCTCTTTCGTGCCTATTCATAGTAATCACATCACATTGACTCGGAAAAGAGGTCTTAGGACGCTAACTTGGTCATGACTTCTATAAGGTAGAAATCAAGCAGTGATGTGATAACGTGTATTTAGGCGTGACTTTCTATGGACTCAAAGAGATCAGCTGTTATTTCTTATGTCAATAACTGGTTCTATAGTGTAGTGGTTATCACTTTCGGTTTTGATCCGAACAACCCCGGTTCGAATCCGGGTAGGACCTTTTTTGTTGACTCTTCTCGAGTTTTTTTAAACACAATCATTCTTCCAGCTATCTAAGTCGTCACTCAATTACACAGTGACTTGGATATACTATGTGGTTCATTTTAAAATCTAGTTGCACCATCTAATACCTCTTTCAATGATGTCACATTTAACGGGATCGCTAAACGAAAGTATTCCATCACACGACTCAGAGAAAAATTCGTACCTTTAACGGCTGAGTACTTTTTAATAACTTAGCTTCGCTAATCAATTGTTCTCAGGTTATTCACTTAGGTCACTCATATTTATCAAGCTTACAAGATGGGAAAGATAGCGCAGCTGGTTCTACACCCTTTGGAATTCAAGGCTGCTTTGAAGCTAAAGTTTTTAAGGAAACCCTTGTTTCCTTTGGACGACACCCAGGCTACTCCGGAATTAAAAAGATGTTATGAACTTCTTGGAAAGACATCTCGTTCTTTCGCTGCTGTTATTTTAGAACTTCATCCAGAGTTGCGCAATGCAATCATGCTTTTTTATTTAATTCTAAGAGCCTTGGATACGGTCGAAGATGACATGACCATTGACCCAAAAATCAAAGTGCCATTACTTCGTGAATTCGACCAAAAACTAGAGCTTGATGACTGGTCATTTGATGGTAACGCACCCACTGAAAAGGACCGCTGTGTGTTGGTGGAATTCCCTTGTATATTGAAGGAATTACACAAGTTAAAGCCCGAGTATCAACGAGTTATCCGTGAGATCACCAAGGAAATGGGTAACGGCATGGCTGATTACATCTTGGATGAGAACTTTAACTTAAATGGCGTTTCTACTATCAAGGACTACGATCTTTACTGCCACTATGTAGCTGGGTTGGTCGGTGATGGTTTGACTCAATTAATTGTTTTGGCTGGTTTTGGTAATCCTGATTTGTACGATAAATCATCGGATCTTTATGAAAATATGGGTCTATTTTTACAAAAAACAAACATTATCAGGGATTATGCAGAGGACTTGGAAGATGGACGCTCTTTTTGGCCCAAAGAAGTTTGGTCTCAATATGCTGAAAAATTGCCTGATTTCTCGAAGCCTGGACACACACAGGCCGGTGTTTACTGCATCAACCACCTTGTTTTGAATGCATTGAGTCATGTGAAAAGCGTTTTGACATACTTGAGTTCCATCCATGAACAGTCTTCCTTCCAGTTTTGTGCAATCCCCCAAGTTATGGCCATTGCTACTTTGGCTCTTGTGTTTGGTAATGAAAATGTTCTCCATGAAAACGTTAAGATTAGAAAGGGGACAACATGCTACTTGATCCTAAAATCTAGAACCCTTCGTGGCTGCGTTGAGATTTTCCAATATTATTTGCGTGATATTAAGAAGCGTCTACAAGTTGACGATCCAAACTATCTAAAGATCAATATTCAGATTGCCAAGATTGAACAGTACATTGAAGAAATGTATCAGGAACAGTTGCCTGTCGGTGTCAAACCTGTCGAAAGTGACATTTACAAGAGGGTCAAGGAGAGATCCAAATATGACAAGAAGGTCATCCCAACTGAACAAGATGAAGAATTTAGATTCAATATCGCACTCACCATGTTCTTGACTGCAATTGCTGCAGTCTATTTCTATTCCAAGTGAACAATTCAAGAACAGATCAGAAGTTCCGATAACAACAACTTTGTGTTCACGTATATTACCGTTACATACTTTCTATAAATTCAATTACGAGGACTACCAATACAATCCGACCCATTACTTTCTGTAAGTAGAAATCTGCTGCCTTTCAGTGACAATGGGCAGCAGTTTAGCTCGGCTAGAAATAAAATGAAGACACTGTATCAATAACAACCAAGCCACGCCTTAAGGGTTTCAATGTTCATTAAAGCGTTTATGAATGTAAATGTAACTTAATTAGAATGTTGGATTTGAGCCTTCCGTAGGCACTCGCATTGGCCTGTTTCTCACCCCTTTTGGTTGTATAACATGATCTTGAAGAATCAATTTTGGCTTATCAGATATCGTTTTGGATAGAGTAAGGTAAGAATAGTTTCCGGCATAGGGAATCACTGCAAGCATGTTCACCAGCGAGCAAGCTGAGCAGTTCGAAAAGCAGGGATATCTTTTGATTCCGAATTTTGTAAGCAGAGATGAAACTAAGGCCCTCCTACAACGATCTCAGGAACTATTAGAACGTTTTGATGTCAGTACTCATCCGTTAACTCGTTTCACGACTAGCGATAAGGCGCATGTAGGAGATGACTACTTTCTCAACTCTTCTGATAATATATCATTCTTTTTCGAACCTGATGCATTTGAAGATATCAACGGTAGGCAAGAATTAGTGAAACCAAAGGAGAAGGCGATTAATAAATTTGGCCATGGTCTGCACATTTCTGACCCCCTTTTTCATACGATCACCGTCGAAAATCCAAGAGTAAAGGAAGTTGTGAGTATGTTGGGATTTGAGCAACCAAAAGCCTTGCAGTCAATGGTTATTTGCAAGCAGCCTGAGATCGGGGGAGCTGTTCCATCCCATCAAGATAGTGTGTTTCTCTACACTGAGCCACAAACAGCGGTGGGATTTTGGATTGCGTTAGAAGATGCTACTGCCGAAAATGGCTGCTTAAGCTTTGCGTCTGGATCACATCGCACTCATCCAATTACGAAACGCTTCGTCCGTAAATTTGATAAGGAGACCGGTGAAGAGATTGGAGGCACTGATTTCATATTCTTTGATAACCATGAACAATTGCAGAATGATTTACCTAAAGATGAAGACCTGAATTGGGATACAGTAGAATGTAAACCAGGCGATTTGGTGCTAATACACGGATCTGTTCTTCACAGAAGTGAGACGAACACTTCTAGTAAATCCAGATTTGCTTACGCATTTCATGTTATTGATGGTAAGGCAGATTATGATAAACTGAATTGGCTGCAATCTGAGAATATACCTTCTTTGTGGTGATAGGGCTTAATATTTATTTAAGACTATTTATGTCATTTACATTATTTGTACCGGATCTGATTTCTCTGTAGAAAAATTCAAGCGCGATTTAAAATCTAAGAAACAATAGAAAACTTAAAATTTTAATTCTTTGAACCCTTTAAAATACAAACAACTAGACGAATTATGAGAGTATCGTTTCAATGACTTGTTAATTAAACCGAATTTTATGATATTGTACTTAAATAATCTCTTTGTCTTCTGTCCGATTTTCATACTAAAATCCATAACTCACAGAAGAATTCACGGTGTTGAAGGTGGGGTCAGAAGCGGATTTGAACCCAATTCACCATGCGCATTGGTACCTTCCCCCTTTGGGTTTGAAATGGCCGACATGCCTTTAACATTCAAGCTTGAAGATGAAGAATTCGATAATTTCTCTTCGATCTTCGCACTAATGATAGCCTTATCTTTCCTTTTTTATGCTCATCAACCTTCAACTTTGATTTTGATTCGACACTGGAAGAAATGCTAGAATTTTCTTGCCCTATTTCCCCTAATTTTAATCCTTTTTCCGGTTCATCAGAACTGGCTTGAAGAGTATTTTTTTCTGAGGATCTGTTTTTGCTCATCCGTTTGTCTATAGCTGGCACGGGTTTCTGGCCCTCACACACGTCTTTTGGTTTGCCATTGCCAATATCTTTCCGCTTGCTCTTCGTCTTCTTTCTATTCTTATTCTTTTTCCTACTATTTGAACAAACCACAGCTCCTTCATGTTTCTGATCATCGCTAGTTGCAGTGCCCTTATAATCCTCCTTGAGCTCTTTCCCAGAGTTTTCTTGCTCACGATGACTCTCTAAGAATGAGCAGCGTTCTTTGACCTTTTGGGATAAAAGCTTCTCGAAATCAGCAATAAAAGGCACTTTAAAGACAGCATCGTCTGCGGAAATCTTATTGACCAAAATGGGCTCTTTATACCCACTTTTTGTCAACTTGTAAAAACTACCATCGGCACATGCTCTGTCTAGACGTTCAATGAGTTTATTGAGATTCTTTAGGGTTCTGGAGTAGTATGATCTTGCATCACTCTTGAGGCAGTAATAAATATGATTCTCTAGTTGTTCAACTTGAAACTTTCGAATAGCAATCAATTTCTTTCGAAGACGAAATCCGATTACAACAGTGGTTGTGCCACATAATCTTACCTGAAGACACATTTTCATGAATTTCATTACCGAGTTCGCATGAATCACTTTCTTTAAAATTTGTTTGTTACTCATTTTGTGCCACTGCTCTCCCGATTTATACTTTTGAGCTGCGGTACATTTGAGTTCTATAATACTATCGAGACCATCTTTACTGGGGTCTCGACAGTCGTTCTCTGCGATGACTAGAGCATTCATTTTATGTGATAATTCCAATTCTAAAATGTTATGAATTGGACATTCCTTCTTTTCTCGCGGCCTCAACGGTTTCCAAAGTGACACATCTTTGGGCCAATCTGTGGTCGTACACATATGCTCAAACTTTTGGCCAGCATACCAATTGTTTCGAGCATCCGAAGACGTAAAAGAGTCATCTCTAAGTCTATCATGAAAAAGGAATAACCTCCCATGGCTTTTGAACACAATATGATCTATTTTATCATAACCATTGAACTCAGTAGGCATGAAAGATAATGCAAGATCGACTAAATCTCCTCTATGAGTGAATAGGTCAATATGTGGAGGAAGATAGTGAAGTTGACTCAAAGCCTTCTGTAAGAGAGCAGTCCGAGGGAATTGAGGATCTAATTGGGATGGCTTAAATAAAGTGGGTTCTTCTGAGGAATACATTATGGGAAATCCTTTGCTATCAATTCTGTCAAGGTACTCAGATAATGATTTTTCTAGATTGTTATATGTGGGGTAGTCCTTAATAGTACAGAATTTGGGCCCTAGAGGCTGTCCCGTTTCAGCTCTCACGACAGCCACAAGCGAACACTTCACATCGCAAAGGGTATAAGCCTTTTTGCTTGTTTTGCTCGACATAAAAGCCTAACAATCATGTGAGTCTTGGAGTCTAGGATTATCATTATTCGGCCATTATTTTTGAACATCCTAATGGCCCTTCGCACGTGAAAAAATCGGAGATACATATATTTGATATCATCAAGTATGAACGCAAGATAGCTCAAGAAATCTGACTTACTCGTCAATTTCTCAAATAATTGTGGATGAAGTCTATTAGGTTCGTTAAAAATCCACACTTCGAAGAATAGCGGGAATATCATGAAATCTATGCACGACACCTAATATTATCAAGTGACTTGGCTATCCTTAATCAAGGGAACGTTTGCATTAACTTTATCGATACGATCTTGAAGGCAATGAAACACTGCACCGCTTAACCAGGCGTATCCATCTTCTGCTAAAATATTGCCTCGAAATTTTGCGCTAATAAGTACTACGGGATATAAGACAGTCGACGTCCAATTCTAGAGATAGCCCGAGTCGAAACAGACCGATATCGAATAAAGTTTAGAAAATGGCACCAACGATTGCTTTTAACTGAGAGATAAAGCGTGCCCTCCGTGATGCTACTTAATATCGGGCAATATCACGTTTGAAGGAGGAAACAGACTGGTCTTTAGCAGAAGCCGGCAGAAATCAACGCTGTTAGCGGGATTCCAAAAGACAGAAAACCTTGCAGCATGTCATCCCATCACCTGCTACCAATTGCGCACTTGCAAATTTGACCAAATCTTGAGATGCAAGCACTGCTGGATTACCTAGTATCTCTTAATTCATCCTTCTCTCGAAGAGCTTAGATTTACTCAAAGCTAATGGTGAAAAATACACAAGTTTCAATTAAACTCCAACTTCTCTCAACACTCAGATCATCTACGTTTCCCATTTTAATGCTGTGACTAGCAATTGTGATACTACAAAATTTTCTCTTGGAAGCTCAGTAGTCAACCTCAAGTGATCTCAACAGACACACAATGTCTTTCTAGTCTTGAATACTACAATCTCACGTTTGTCTTTTTTTGAAAACCGTAGAGCATTTCAGGACAAGATATGGTCAGTTTACCACCGCGCGAAACGTACGACTATCTGTCAAATGTTACTGGTGTTATCTTTGTACGGCGCTAATTCCACCAAACAGGCATGATCCCTTCATTAACGATTCACAGGAACGGTTGCAAGAATTTACGTAGCCAAGAATCATGCACACTGTTTCTGAGGCTCTCCATCGTACAACATCCACAATCTGGTAATCGTAAGATGAAAGCCGGAAAACCCCTAATCTGTAGAGGTGCAGGCACCCAATTTGAGCCCCAGGCTCGAAACCGTGATTTACAAATTCTCCCACGTATGTTAATGCAGCCAGATAAGCGTAACGACAATTTGGGCCACAGTGAGGCTGATTGAAACGGACCTACATCACGGTCTTAAAAAGATCGTAATTCAGTGTCTATGTGTGGGGTCAAGGTTTTTGTTTCTAGAGAGACGGCGACATGCAGCGTGACACGTGGTACAAGTAAGAGAAAGATGCCAAGATCACCAAGATAAGGAGTTACTTCTACAAGAAATCTCTGACCTGTTCCTTGCGATGTTTGCTTTTCTGATTGCAGTACTTGCTTTTCATTTTTGATAAGTTCAGGGTTCGCAGTCACGGAGTGCATCCATCCGCAGATTGAGAGATTAGTTGATAAGCTTCAGATCATCGGCAGAATCTATGTGTAGGATGGCATACGGCATTTTTTGCCCTTCATCGATAGCATAAACATTTTCACGGGGGGCTAACATTCTGCACATCGAGACACATGCTGCCATGCGTTATCGTGCACTTTGGCATCAAGAACCTAACGGCTGGAGACACCCACGTTTGAAGCGAAGTGTCTTATCTTGTAAAAAAACGAGAGGGGGCTGAAAGACAGAAGTTATCTTGTGGATCAAAGGGATAAGATATTGGCCAAGATCGAGACGAGCTATATAAGTTTCATGAATAAAGTACTGGCTTTCTCCCTCAACTGTCGCTCAGACTGTGAACAAAAATGGTAGCCGATCAAGCTTCAACGGCATCCGTAGAAAAGAAAGGAGCAATAATATACGAAGCTAAGGACTTAGAGTCTGGAAGCGTTCATGACAACAACAGCTTTGAGCACGAAGATGATCCAAACAAGTCCTGGTTTCAAAACCTTGTTGATGGATTCCGCGAATATAAACTCGAGGACTTGGATCCAAGCTTAACCCCTGCCGAAAGAGCTGCCATCGCAACCGCCAGATCCCCTTTGAAGCGCCATTTGAAGAACAGGCACTTGCAAATGATCGCAATTGGAGGATCTATTGGTACCGGTTTATTTGTGGGTTCTGGTAAAGCTTTAAGAGTCGGTGGTCCCGCTGGTGTTATTATTGCGTGGATTTTGACAGGTTCTATGGTGTACTCAGTGGTGCAAGCCCTAGGTGAACTTGCAGTGACTCTTCCTGTTTCGGGTTCTTATATGTCTTACGTCTCGCGGTTTATCGAGCCATCCTTCGGTTTTGCCATTGCGTATAACTACCTGCTAGGTAATTTGATCACAATGCCTTTAGAAATTGTTGCAGCTTCTTTAACGGTCAGTTATTGGGACGTGCCCAAAAAATATGCCGATGCATTTGTGGCGTTATTTTACATTGTCATTGTAGCAATCAATCTTTTCGGTGTAAAGGGATATGGTGAAGCCGAATTTGTCTTCTCGATCGTTAAGGTCCTTGCCATCATCGGCTTTATCATTTTAGGAATTGTTCTGATTTGCGGTGGTGGTCCTAACAGTGATGGGTACATTGGAGCCAAATATTGGCACAATCCGGGCGGATTCGCGCATGGATTCAAAGGGTTCGCCGCTATTTTCGTGACATCTGCGTTCTCGTTTGCTGGAACTGAAATGTTTGCGCTCGCTGCTGCCGAGACTAAAAACCCACGGAGGGATCTGCCACGTGCCGCCAAACAAGTGTTCTGGAGGATTACGTTGTTCTACATCATCTCGTTGACGTTAATCGGCTGTCTGGTGCCATACACCAACAAGCATTTGTTCGCCGCGACGAGCGTAGATGCAACTGCGTCGCCTTTCGTCATTGCCATCAAAGACGCCGGGATCAAAGGACTCCCAAGTGTAATAAATGTCGTTATCCTAATAGCCGTGCTGTCCGTGGGTAACTCGTGCATTTTTGCTGGTTCACGCACAGTATTGTCATTATCTCAATATGGCTACTTGCCAAAATCTTTCGGGTATGTTGATCGCAAAGGTAGACCGCTAGTCGGGTTGGTGCTTTGCATAATTTTCGGACTATTGAGTTTTCTCTCTGCCTCCTCTAAGAGATCGGACGTCTTTGACTGGATGCTGGCCATCTCAGGATTGTCTTCTTTCTTCACATGGGGCAGCGTTTGTATCTGTCACCTAAGATTTAGAAGAGGGTTGAGCGTGCAAGGAAGATCCACTGATGAACTAGCATTTAAAGCTCAGACAGGTGTATGGGGCTCAATATATGGTATCGTATTGATCCTGGTCGCCTTGATATTCCAATTCTGGGTTGCTTTGTTCCCAATAGGTGGCAAACCAAGCGCAGAGACTTTCTTCTCAGCTTATTTATCGTTGCCTGTTGTTCTTTTCTTTTACATCTGCCACAAATTGTATACGAGGAATTGGAAGCTCTTAATCGATGCTAAGGATCTCGATTTAGATACAGGTAGAAGAGAAGTCGATCTTGAATTACTCAAGCAAGAAATTCGGGAGGAAAAAGAGTATATTAGTTCGAAACCCATTTGGTATAGAACGTACCGCTTCTGGTGTTAAAAAGGCTTTAGCTTTAATTTGTCCCGTTTATTTAGAGATTAAAATTTCATAGGGTATAAAAATCTGCAGTTCTCAAAAATAAACGTTGAACGAGCTCTCTTGACCAGCACCTGAAACAACTCTTTCCACTTTGGGCTTCATCGTGAGAACCAAAGAAGGTCAGATTAAAAGTCAAATCCCATATACCGTGCGGATACCTTAATTATGCAAGACAT
This sequence comes from Lachancea fermentati, assembly GCA_900074765.1. Lineage (NCBI taxonomy): Eukaryota > Fungi > Ascomycota > Saccharomycetes > Saccharomycetales > Saccharomycetaceae > Lachancea > Lachancea fermentati. The sequence continues at coordinate 597,507 of LT598486.1, read as the reverse complement.
CTGACAAGTAGAAGCAAGGTCGCAGGGAAGTTAAACAGTCCTCCTTGCTTATTTTGGTGCCACAGCTTTGGTTGTACGTTATCGCTATTTTTCTTGAGGCTCAAAACATTTTTCGAAGGTATTCTTGTCTGAGAGGCGTAAAATACTATCCGTTAGTCGCCAGTATGCGATCATTATTTGTGCTTTAAAATTCTTTTGGCCAGTGTCATCTATTGAAATTATGCCAACCTCTGCTCACTAGCTCTTGTCGAAACACTTCAGAATTGATCGCCAATGGAATTGACCTTTTCAATCTGGGAAACAATATCATGCTCGATTTCTACATGTTCTTACTTAGCTCCGACAGGCGAACTGCCTCACCGTACGAGCCTCCGATAAGGAAACAGTCGGTGTTAAAATCAAGCTATATGCGTCAGAAGTATTCCACGCAGTTTTCAGCCTGAGTGCTTGACTCGTATGATCAATTAAACGCCAACCTATTCGAGGCTTTCTGAGTGGTGAGACAAAAAGAAAGTATCCAAATGCCGCATACCTTGCCTGTAATGATAATTTTCCCGTGGAAAACAAAAATAATACAACGGACCTAAAAAGCTTTTTTTTTGATAGTTGATAAACTACCAGGAAGCTTATGCGGCGAAAAGTCCGAACAACTTTTCATATTAGGGAACTACGTGATACAACCGACAGAAAAGTTAGGAGTTCTTATCAAACACCGAGAGGAATCTGAAATTTTTCTGGTGTTGAATGGTTTTAGTTTCGAACAAAAATTACCTAATGTGTCCCGATAGTGACTCAGTAATTATCACTGCCAGAGTTTTTACCGCGTCGGCGCAAAGCAAGCGGAATCATGTTATTTCTTTACGATATGTTATCTTCCGTAAAAGACGTAGCCAGTAATGCTGGTCGCTGGAGCCGGCTTTATAAAACTAGGGAGCAGTGGGATATATAGAGATGGTTTTTGTTGCGGTTTGTCCTATATCCTCGAAGCGCTACGAAAATAACAGGTGAATCAAAGCATCCCGTCAACAATGTCACCTGAAGATACTTCAGGAAAGTCTAGCGACACCAAGGGCGCCATAATCTATGAAACAAAGGACGTCAATTCTGTACAGCATGAAGGCATGAGCATTTACAGCTCAGACCCAAAAAAGTCATGGTTTCAAAACCTTGTCGACGGATTTCGCGAATATGAGCTTGAAGAGCTAGATCCAAGCTTAACCCCTGCCGAAAGAGCGGCCATCGCAACCGCCAGATCCCCTTTGAAGCGCCATTTGAAGAACAGGCACTTGCAAATGATCGCAATTGGAGGATCTATTGGTACCGGTTTATTTGTGGGTTCTGGTAAAGCTTTAAGAGTCGGTGGTCCCGCTGGTGTTATTATTGCGTGGATTTTGACAGGTTCTATGGTGTACTCAGTGGTGCAAGCCCTAGGTGAGCTTGCAGTGACTCTTCCTGTTTCGGGTTCTTATATGTCTTACGTCTCGCGGTTTATCGAGCCATCCTTCGGTTTTGCCATTGCATATAACTACTTGCTATCGTGCCTGATCACGATGCCGCTTGAAATTGTCGCGGCGTCTCTGACCGTGAGTTACTGGAACGTGCCGAAGAAGTACGCAGACGGATTTGTTGCTTTGTTCTATGTCGTCATAGTGTCAATCAATCTGTTCGGTGTCAAAGGTTACGGTGAAGCGGAGTTTTTGTTTTCTATTATCAAGGTACTATGCATTATTGGCTTCATTATTCTGGGTATTGTTCTTGTCTGCGGGGGTGGTCCTAACAACGAGGGATATATTGGCGGAAGGTACTGGCACAATCCGGGCGGATTCGCGCATGGATTCAAAGGTTTCGCCGCTATTTTCGTGACATCTGCGTTCTCGTTTGCTGGAACTGAAATGTTTGCGCTCGCTGCTGCCGAGACTGAAAACCCACGGAGGGATCTGCCACGTGCCGCCAAACAAGTGTTTTGGAGGATTACGTTGTTCTACATCATCTCGTTGACGTTAATCGGCTGTCTGGTGCCATACACCAACAAGCATTTGTTCGCCGCGACGAGCGTAGATGCAACTGCGTCGCCTTTCGTCATTGCCATCAAAGACGCCGGGATCAAAGGACTCCCAAGTGTAGTGAATGTCGTCATCCTGATAGCCGTGCTGTCCGTGGGTAACTCATGCATTTTTGCTGGTTCACGTACGGTTCTTTCGCTCTCACAATACGGTTACCTGCCCAAAATATTTGCATACGTTGACCGCAAGGGTAGACCGCTAGTAGGGCTGCTTCTGTGCATGATTTTCGGACTCTTGAGCTTCTTGTCGGCTTCCCCCAAAAGACCCGTAGTGTTCGAGTGGATGATGGCTATCTCCGGGCTTTCCTCCTTCTTCACTTGGGGTAGCGTGTGCATTTGCCATATTAGATTCCGCAGAGCGCTCGCTGCGCAGGGCAGATCAACGGACGAGCTCGCGTTCAAAGCGCAAACTGGCGTTTGGGGGTCAATTTATGGCATCATTTTGATCCTAATCGCACTGGTGTTCCAGTTCTGGGTCGCATTATTCCCCATCGGAGGGAGGCCCAGCGCCGAGACTTTTTTCTCGGCCTATTTGTCGCTGGTCGTGGTGCTGTTCTTCTACATGTGCCACAAGCTCTACACCAGAAACTGGACCCTTTTCATCAGAGCCAAGGACCTCGACATCGACACCGGTCGCAGGGAAGTCGATCTGGACCTGCTCAAGCAAGAAATCCGCGAAGAAAAGGAATACATAGCCTCAAGACCCATCTGGTATAGGATATATCGCTTTTGGTGCTAATGTTCACACCATTCGTACATTTTTCTGACCTTAACTCCTCAATTGCGTAGATACCCGGCGTTTACCTGTAGTCACACACTTCGTTCCAATACAATGCGAAGCACGAACTGAGCTCATCTAAACCTGCGTATAATGCCACCCACGCACAGTAATTCACCACATAACGTGCCATCGCCCGCAACGGAACGGCTATCGCCGCCTAACACCAGCCGTAGCCGTCTTCCCACGTGACAGAATCCCATTTTTGTTTCACAGGCACGGTTGCCCCACGTTCCACGCATATCGCAGGTGCGTCCCACGTTCTAGAAATACCATCTGAAAACGAATTAAACGTGCTGTCAAGGCACGCCAACCCAAGTTGCATTGTGTTCTTGTCACATTGGCTTAGATGAATGTGCGACTATGTTGCTCTTGGTCTACGCGCTCCCTGCATCTTTACGGGCCGGCGGATGAGACTCTTACTGCCATCCGGCCAGCCCATGTGGGCTAAATTAATTAACTTGCTGCATGTTCAAAGAGTAAGGGACCATTCGTAAGTGCGTAGCAGTTCGGCACGTGTGTCGCAGAATACGAACATGCGCAGAATAGGACGCAGTGAAGTGAGAATTTTAGACCCACACACCGTGGAAAATAGCTATTGTTCACTGCCCACGTTGTCAAAATTTAAATTAATGAGCGGCCCGGCGAGCGCTAGTAGTAGCTATTCGGGAGGGTGCAGGCGATTTCTTAACCGTTAATGGCTTGGGTTAGGCATCGGAAAACGTGGCAAACGTTTCTTTATACAGCAGGTAATTTTTTTCGTTTGTAGCCAAGGTATATATAAGAGCTTGGAATAGCCAAGAAAGTAGAATCAGATCTCGATCATACAAACCAGGCAATCTCACAAAGCTCATCTTAGTGTTCCATTATTAAGCATTCGAAATGAGTGACGAAAAGCACACAACTGAAGTTTTTCAAAAGACCGCTGGCGGTAACGCTGCCTTCCACAACTACATCAATGACTTTTCGCATATTGAGGATCCATTGGAAAGAAGAAGATTGGCTCTGCAAAAAATTGACGATGCTCCTTTCGGCTGGTACCACGTCCGTGCCATTATGGTTGCTGGTGTCGGTTTCTTGACTGACTCGTACGATATCTTTGCTATCAACTTGGGTATCACCATGATGTCTTACGTTTTCTGGCAAGGTTCTATGCCTTCGTCCACTTCCACTCTGTTGAAGGTTTCCACTTCTGTTGGTACTGTTATTGGTCAAGTCGGTTTCGGTGTCATGGCTGATGTCGTCGGTCGTAAGAAGATTTACGGTGTTGAATTGATTATCATGATTTCAGCCACTATTTTGCAATGTACCATCGGTAAGGCTCCAGGTGTCAGCTTTGTTGCCACTTTGACCTTCTACCGTATTGTCATGGGTATCGGTATCGGTGGTGACTACCCATTGTCTTCTATTATCACTTCTGAATTCTCTACCACCAAGTGGAGAGGTGCCATTATGGGTGCCGTTTTCGCCAACCAAGCTTTCGGCCAACTTGCCGCTGGTATCATCGCTTTGATCTTGGTTGCTGGTTACAAGAACGAGTTGATCACCGCCAACAAGGGTTCCGAGTGTGGTGAAGCCTGTATCAAGGCCTGTGACCAAATGTGGAGAGTTTTGATCGGTTTGGGTTGTTTCCCAGGTTGTATTGCATTGTACTTCAGATTGACCATCCCTGAGTCCCCTCGTTACACTTTGGATGTTGAGACCAACCTAGCCAAGGCTGTCGCTGACACTTCCAAGTTCGTTTCTGGTGAACACGGTAACGCTGAAGTCGAAGAAATTGCTCGTTTGGAAAGAGCTCCAACTGCAGTTGAACAATACGAAATCCAACCACCAAAGGCTTCTTTCAAGGACTTCTGCAGACATTTCGGCCAATGGAAATACGGTAAGATCTTGCTTGGTACTGCCGGTTCCTGGTTCATGTTGGATGTTGCTTTCTACGGTTTGGGTTTGAACTCCGCTGTCATTTTGCAAACCATCGGTTACGCCAGTTCTAACAATGTTTACAAGAAGTTGTACAACACTGCCGTTGGTAACTTGATTTTGATTTGTGCTGGTTCCTTGCCAGGTTACTGGGCTTCTGTCGCTACCATGGATATTGTTGGTAGAAAGCCAATTCAATTGTTCGGTTTCTTCATCTTGACTGTTTTGTTCTGTGTCATCGGTTTTGCTTACAACAGATTGAACGACGGTGGCTTGCTAGGTTTGTACATCGTCTGTCAATTCTTCCAAAACTTCGGTCCTAACGTGACCACTTTTATCGTTCCTGGTGAATGTTTCCCAACCAGATACAGATCTACTGCCCACGGTATCTCTGCTGCTGCTGGTAAGGTCGGTGCTATTATCGCTCAAACTGCTTTGGGTACTTTGATCAACTACCACTGTGCCAGAGACGGTAAGAAGACAAACTGTTGGTTGCCACACGTTATGGAAATTTTCGCTTTGTTCATGTTGTGTGGTATCTTCACCACCCTCTTGATCCCAGAGACCAAGAGAAAGACCTTGGAACAAATTTCTGAGGAATATCACGATGAGGTCGACGCTGGTAAGTACGCTCACGGTTCTGCTGGATCCACTTCCAGCCAAGGTGAATCTGTTTAAGTTCGATTCCCTTAATAAGCATTCATTCGCTGCTTCATAATATTGTACATTAAGACATAACTAAGTATAATCAAATCAAAAATTGTTTTTAACTTTTCATCTTTCGCCAAGAGCGTCATTTTTCGTCCCGTCCGTGATTTGAGGCATCAATTTTTGGACAAGAGGAATGGGTTGTCTCTAATTTCTTACGACAAAGAGGAAAGAACCAAAGATATAGAATGCCTCTTTCGTAATGAGGCTCTAGTTTGTACATTATTGATTTACTGAATCTATAGCGAGTGCATTTACTCTAGAGTAGGGCGGAATTTGGACTCTCTCATTAACCCATACACCACCAACTGCACTTGCCTACTTAGATACATCGCTTTTACATCGCTTTAACCATCGCGCATTCGGGTCCGGATTCCTAATTACAATGATGACTGAAGGCAGTGGCCAATATTAGCAGCCATGAGTCTCTATGATTAGCATAAAAATGCCCATCAAAGCCGTGCATCCCTTCCGTGACTGAGTTGCATGGCCAATTGCAACAAGTTCTAGTTCTCCACGCATGCTCTCAATCTCCACGGAAATCGAAATAAATTGCGCCCCTTCACAAGTGCGGGCAACTCTCCTCGATTTTGATAATCATCCTCAATGGAACCCTTTTTTTCAGTCGATTCGAGTCTTGAAAGGCGATCCCTCAGATATCAAGCAGGGCGATCAGCTTGAGGTGATCATGCAAAGTAGCGGAGGAGGCAGCCCGATGACTTTCAAGCCAACTGTTCTCCGCAACGACGCTGAGCGCTTTGAGTGGAAGGGCGTCCTTTGGAGCGATTGGATTTTTGCCGGCAAGCACTCTTTTGAGTTCATTGATCTCGATGGGGGCCAAAGAACTCGGCTGATTCAGAGCGAGCAGTTCACAGGGTCGCTTATGTTCGCGCTCAAGTATTTCCTTCGCGACACGCCCAAGGACTTCGATGCCCTCAACGCCGCACTTAAAGAGACTTGCGAAAAATAGGTCAACTTCTGCTCAAGGTTCTCAGCTCTGATACGTGCAAGGAGGAACGAAGAGGCTTTGATATAGGCGTTTCATGCTATGATTTCTTTAATTATTTGATATGTCACTGTAGATTAAATTTAAATAGTAACACGTGACTATATTCTACGCATTACCCGGCCTCAAACGGTGCTAAACTTGGTACCTTCGATGGATCATTTGATTGTTTTTTGTGGAAAAATGTAAACAAGATACATAAAACGGCGTACCAAAACAACGATCTGTTGAACAACTGTAACAAGCAGTAGGAAGACAGAGCGTATAGAGAATTATGAGAGAAGTAATCAGCGTAAATGGTATGAGAGTTATTGAAATTAGCGCGCACGAGGTTTATCAGCGAAGATAATCGTCTCGTAGGGTGGTGACGCGTCTCAAACACGCGTCTAGACAAGCAGCAGTGGAAGTGGCAAAAGAGCCGTAAAGAGCGGTTTACTGTAAAGAAACTACAGAGAAATAGCCCGAGGCTTGTCAGAACGTGTTTGATGGTGCGAAAACTCCTGAGTTCGCATTGAATAAAGTACTAACACTATTTTTAGTCGGCCAAGCTGGTTGTCAAATCGGTAACGCATGCTGGGAGCTATACTCGTTAGAACACGGGATAAGACCAGATGGTTACTTGCAAGAAGGTCTTTCTAAGCCCAAAGGTGGTGAAGAGGGTTTTTCCACCTTCTTCAACGAGACTGGGTCCGGTAAGTTTGTTCCACGTGCCGTTTACGTCGATTTGGAGCCTAACGTCATTGACGAGGTACGCACGGGCCCTTACAAGGAGTTGTTTCACCCCGAGCAATTGATCAGCGGGAAAGAAGATGCTGCCAACAACTACGCGCGTGGTCATTATACGGTTGGAAGAGAACTCTTAGATGACATTTTGGATAGAATTAGAAAGATTTCAGACCAATGTGATGGTCTGCAGGGTTTCTTATTTACACATTCGTTAGGTGGTGGTACCGGTTCTGGTTTGGGATCTCTACTCTTGGAGCAACTCTCTATTGATTACGGCAAAAAATCCAAGTTGGAGTTCGCAGTGTATCCTGCTCCACAGGTCTCAACTTCCGTAGTTGAACCATACAACACTGTTTTGACAACACACACCACTTTGGAACACGCCGATTGTACCTTTATGGTAGACAACGAAGCAATCTACGACATGTGCAAGAAGAATTTGGATATCTCGAGACCAAGCTTCGCTAATTTAAACAATCTAATTGCACAAGTAGTATCTTCTGTGACCGCTTCTTTGAGATTCGACGGTTCGCTAAATGTTGATTTGAACGAATTCCAAACCAATTTGGTTCCATATCCTAGAATTCATTTCCCATTGGTTTCTTATGCTCCAATCCTATCCAAGAGCAAGGCTCATCACGAGTCTAACTCCGTTTCTGAAATTACCAACGCTTGTTTTGAACCTGGTAACCAGATGGTGAAATGTGACCCAAGAGCAGGGAAATACATGGCAACCTGTTTGCTATATAGAGGTGACGTTGTGACCAGGGACGTACAAACAGCAGTTGCCCAAGTTAAAAATAAGAGAACTGTTCAATTGGTTGATTGGTGTCCTACCGGTTTCAAGATCGGTATCTGCTATGAGCCTCCTACTGCTACTCCACAATCTCAGCTCTCTTCTGTGAACAGAGCTGTATGTATGCTATCCAACACAACTGCTATTGCAGATGCTTGGAAGAGAATCGACAGAAAATTCGATTTGATGTACGCTAAGAGAGCCTTTGTTCACTGGTACGTTGGCGAAGGTATGGAAGAAGGTGAGTTTACCGAGGCCAGAGAAGATCTTGCTGCCCTAGAGAGAGATTACATCGAAGTTGGTGCTGACTCGTATGCTGATGAAGAAGAGTTTTAATACAAGGAGTTCAACCGCAATGTTGCGTGTATTTCCTATCCTTTTATTTTTTTATTTTTTTGTACTTCACCTTCCAGATACGATATTGTGAAGTAATAATTTGCTCAGGAAGGTAAATACTTCCAGTGCTAAGTCGTTTCTATCTGTATACCCTGGTTACTTATCTATCAGTAATTTTAAACAAATTGGTCCACATAATCTTTTTAAAAGTCAAAAGCCCTTTACTGCAAGCTACATCAATATATGTATAGAAGGATGACACGCCATATAAAGTTTCACTAAATAGATACTGAATTCAAGAAATAGTGAGCTGAGTAGATGCGAACATCGGCTAAGAAGTGACGTACTGCAATTGACGAAAGAAAAGGATTGTTTTTCTTAGTACAAAATTCACCACACTGCCGTCACTACACCGCTACAGCTCATTTTTAGTATATTTCACGTAGATCATCGCTTGGGGGCAATATGATTGACCCGTCGAGTCCATTTTTTGCTATAGCGCCCGGTTCCTTCGTCGTCAAGTGTCACTTTACTTTAAACGATATTAGTAATCGAGGATTTTAGTGGAGATAAATAGTTAGCTAGAAATAACGGTAAAAAGACTTGAAATTAAATAGAATGAGGGGCTATTATCAATTCTAGCAACTATATTTTAGGTATCAGCAATCTCTGTTTGCCGAGTAGTTGACTCAGGATAGAGCACGTGACAAGCACAAATTTTCATAAGGTGTGGCTATCAAGTCTCTCGTAGAATTCTTCTTAGCACAAGTTTATCGGTGCAAGAATCTTGCAAAACCAAAGTACTCAACCTTATAATTGGAATGTCGCTGAACGACGTGCTTCCTGGAGCACGCAGAAACTTTGTGTTCAAGAATTGGGCTCGCATTTACTCTGCCAAGCCTCAGTTGTACTTTCAGCCCTCGAGTGTGGAAGAGGTGGTCGAGGTCGTAAATGCTGCAAGAAAGGAAAAGAAGACTATAGTCACTGTAGGTTCTGGTCACTCACCAAGTGATATGTGTATCACCAATGACTGGCTGATGAATCTTGATAAGCTGCAAAATGTTCATGAATTGAAAGAAAACCATGAACAGCATTACGCAGATGTCACCGTCGATGCAGGGTTGCGCATTTACAAATTGAACGATTATCTCTCACAACACGGATACACAATCCAAAACTTGGGCTCTATCTCTGAGCAAAGTGTTGGTGGTATCATTTCTACAGGTACTCATGGATCTTCTCCATATCAAGGTCTTGTTTCCTCTCAGTATGTGAATTTAACCATTGTCAATGGTAAGGGTGAAGTGGTGTTCTTAGATTCTGAACATCATCCTGAAGTATTCAGAGCTGCAATGCTATCTTTGGGAAAAATTGGTATAATCGTTCGTGCTACTATTCGCGCCATTCCTGTCTACAAGATCAAATCAACTCAAGAGGTTATCAATTTTGAAACTTTATTAGAAAAGTGGGACACGATTTGGACATCCAGTGAGTTCATCAGATGCTGGTGGTATCCATACACCAGAAAATGTATTCTTTGGAGAGGAATCAAGACAGAAGAGCCGGTATCTGCACCAAGAAAATCCTGGTGGGGCACAACCTTCGGCCGTCTATTTTACGAGACTCTTTTATGGATATCTGTTAATGTTTGTCCGGCTTTCACGCCTTACGTTGAAAAATTCGTTTTCCACAGACAATACGGTAGAGTTGAAACATACGGAAGCGGTGATGTTGCGGTACAAAATTCCATCGACGGTTTGAATATGGATTGTTTGTTTTCTCAATTTGTTGATGAATGGGGTTGTCCACTTCTCAATGGGCCCGAAGTTTTACGCTCCTTAGACCACTCTATCGCACAAGCTGCACAAAGTAGAGAGTTTTTTGTCCATGTTCCAATCGAAGTGCGTTGTTCAAATACAACTCTTCCTCCAGAACCCCTCGACTATAGTGATAGAACACCAACCAGTGCTGGACCAGTCTTTGGCAACATATTGCGTCCTTATCTAGACTCCACTCCTCGCCAATTGAGATACGTTCCTCTATCTGATGTGACTAACAGTCAATTGACTCTTTACATCAATGCTACAATTTACAGACCCTTCGGTTGTAACACACCTATTCACAAGTGGTTCACTTTGTTTGAAGAAACAATGGGGGCCGCTGGAGGTAAACCTCACTGGGCAAAGAACTTTTTGGGTTCCACTAATATGGCTGCAGGGCCAGTGAAGCCAGAAGATAAATATCAAGATTTTGAGATGAGAGGTATGGCTACTAAGATAAAGGAATGGTACGGTGAAGATTTGGTCAAATTCCAAGAAATCAGAAGACAACAGGATCCTGAAAATGTCTTTTTGGCCAACAAAGCTTGGGCCATTCGTAACGGTATTGTCGACATTGACGAAGCCTGATTTGTAAGCCTGACTCTAGGAGAAGGATAAAAATTTCCATTTGCTTTAGAAATAGGGACAACTCATGTTAATAAACTTGTAGAATAGCTCGGTGTGTAATCGTTTGATCTTTAAAGATCATTGACCGAGAATTTTTCATATACTACTTTTAAACTTTCTGTGAAAGTTACAACGTATGGTGTTCCTACTACTGCTAGATAGTTTCGTATACTTTCAAGTTCAAGCATTGTCTATATTAGGAGGATCTCGGCTGAAAAATCAAATAGCTTACAAATACTTGGCGATATTTGGGTAATTTCTTACGTCGCCTTTATTTTTGAGTAAATTTCATGAACTTAAGATCAACTTATTAATATTCCGCTCAAAAAAACTAGGCCAGCGCACTGTATTCCACAATTGACACCATGTCTGACAAGAGAGAGTTGCTGAACGAACCACTTCACGGGATATATATTCCAATTTTGTTAGTGATCGTCGGGGTAGCAATTACTTGCTATACTGCCAATGACTCGAAGTTCCTGTGGATGCTACCATTTTCAGCCATAATCTTGGCGCTAAGATTCATTGCAGCCTACAGGAGGAGAAGATCTATTTATCCTGACAAGTGGACAGCTTTAGAACTAGAAGATCAAACCTTGATCTCAAAGAACTCGGCTATTTATCGTTTTAAATTGAAGACATCACTGGAAACGCTGAAGATTCCGGTAGGCCATCATTTGGCTGTAAAAATACCAGTGGATGGCAAAGATGAAATTCGTTATTATACTCCAATTGCACAAGGCTATGAACCCGGGTATTTCGATATAATTGTGAAATCGTACGCTGACGGCAAAGTTTCAAAACATTTTGCTGGCTTAAAACCTGGAGCAACTGTTGAATTCAAGGGACCCGTTGGTAGATTCAACTACATAACTAACTCTTACAAGCACATCGGAATGGTGGCTGGTGGCTCTGGTATCACTCCTATCCTTCAATTGCTTAACGAGATCATTACCACTCCGGAAGATGTTACAAGGGTTTCATTGATTTATGCTAATGAAACAGAGAATGACATTCTTCTTAAGGACGAGCTGGATGAAATTTCAGAAAAGTACCCTAACTTTCAAGTACACTACGTTTTGCACAAACCATCAGAAAACTGGGTCGGTGATGTTGGGTATGTGACCAAGGAGCACATGCTAAAGTATCTACCTAACGCATCAGACGAAAACAGGCTGTTGTTTTGTGGTCCTCCAGAAATGATCAGAATGCTACTAAATCACGCTGAGGAGCTTGGATGGCCTAAAGGGATTGAGAAATCCAGAGCGGATGACCAAGTTTTTGCCTTTTAATAGAACTCTAACGCTTGATTATTTACAGTTAAAAATTAAATTGTTTGTAAGTTAAAACTGCATAATTCAACATTTTCGATTAAATGTCTCATCTCAATTCACTCAGAGAAAGTGCACGAGCTAGTTCCATTTCCTCATCATGGTTCAAATGTCCGTATTGACCCGTAAGAAACGTGTTTTCTGTTGAAACCTCATTGAATGAAGTATCAACTTCAACCTGCGAAGAAACTGACATGTCTGGCGTTTGAAACTCCCCCAAAGGTGCCATGCGTCTTTCGGCCCTTCGTGCCGTTCTTCTCCTTTCTTCCTCTTCTTGAGATTGCCGTAGTGCCAAAAGCAGTGCCTCATCTGGTTCGTCTTCAATAAGCTGATTGCCTTCGAAACTTAATCTTGATTCCTCAATTGCACGCCGCAGAAGTTCATCTTCATTAACTTCGACCTGCTCGGTTGCAAGACTTTCGGATTCCATCAAAGCGATTTTAAGTTGCAACTCCTCATCATCCAGATCACCAACAAACTTTTCCCTAAGTAAATTGGCCCTGGACAAACTCTCTTGTCGACTTCTCTCATCTTCCTCGTATATATCAAGTTGTGAATGCAGAACCTCGTTCCATTTTATGCTTTTATTTCGCTGTGAACTATTTGGTTTCCTGTTCACAACATCAGAATCTGCATATTGCAAATAATGCAGCACGTTACCACTTCCAATTATCATACGGCCATGCGAGATATCTAAAAACTGTGGAAATTTCTCTGTTTTTCTTACGACTCTAAGCTCTGCACCATTAGCAGCATCGAAGATGCCAAGAGTTCCACTGAAGGCGCAAACAAGTACGAGATTATTCACCTGGCATGCGTGCACTTCGTCTTGGAAGGTGAGCTTTGTTTGGATCCGTAAGGATGAGCCTGGGGTTCTGATATTTATGGTCATAACAGAATTATCCCTCGTCAGTATACCCACGTAGCAACCATCACCGCCTGCCACCATGGAGTCTTGAGTTTTCTTCGTGGTTGCCTCATCAATGAAAACGTTTTGAATCGAGTTAGGGAAATGCAATGATCGAGTGAAACCAAAATCCTGATCGGAATTTATGGACATCACGTATAATCTAGAAGTATCTGCCAATATGAGTAGCTTCCCTCCAAAATCAACTTTAAAGAACTGAATTTGAGCGGATGAGAGTTGAAGATCAGCTGGGACATCAAGTGTCGAGATATTTTCCATATTCTGGATAATATAAATTTTGTTTAAGTCTAAAACGACTGTCATTTCCTTATGCAGGGCCAATCGCAAAATTGGTTTCTTAGAAAGCTGAAGTGCCTTTCTTTGTTTAGTGCCGCACCACCAAATTACCTGGCCAGCCTCACAGCCACTAACGCACCAATCTTCGGAGGAGTCCTCCAGCGCCGCTGTGGTTATGGCTGTGACAGGAGATGAATGCATATTGTTAAATTCAGTTACAGGGGAAAGATAAGATTTGCTGGTCAAGAGTTTGCCGAACACACGGCCATCATATCGACCAAATACAGCGGCATTGATGTTGAAATGCATCGTGGAACAACCTTGCGGAGTAGTACAAGGCATGTAGGTAAGGCGGTCTTTCCTTCTCTTTGAGTACAGCTGAACAAGCATGATAACACCATCGCTGTAACAGGCACAACGTGGATATTCAAATACCACCTTCTCAAGCTGATTATGGATATTTTGAGTGGCGACAGTGTATTTGGTCTTGACGGCTCTATTGTGTCTCCACTCACTTAGGCCCCGATTCCTCTCCACATATTCTATGCTGTACTTGGACGACCTTGAGAATGAGGGGAACAATCGTGTGTGAATTCTTGACATGAAAAGGTTTTTCCACAGCTCCTCATCGTTAATTATTTGCGCAAATTGCTTACAGCTCTCTTGCAAGGCATAGAAGTCCTTCTCATCCAGATAACTGAATATATGGATGAGAATTTCGGTGGGAAGTTCTTGAAACTTGAGAGTGTTGCCTTCTCTATTCGCCATTGCGGCTCTTAAGGGTCAAGGTTGTGGCACGAGGTTAGTTCGGCGATGATTTAATTTTTAAAATAATACTCTAGAAAAAAAACCCATAATAATTATCTAGCAACATTCGACACTATAGCCGCAAGGCAAATAAAAACTACTATGCTGCTGTGGGCATACACCCAACGTCTTGACTAGCAGCACAAAGCGCTGAGAGCCTGACGATATTCTAAGATGAGGAGCATTCTCATCCAACTGCAGCATAACAGGAACTACATGCCAACTTCTAAGTAGAATCGTCTTATGTCTTACCACGGTTTGGGCTCTTTCATATAATCAGGTGAGGGATGCGAGGCGTAATGTCACACGCTGCTCAGAAAAATGTTGGCCTGTTTGGCTGTTAAATGCAGACAGCGTCACTGTAGTGAAGTAGATTCAGCACATTACGATTGTATTTCAATCACTTTGAAAGGCCATTCAAATTCCTTGAATTGACCAATTGTTCGTTTCTGGACCGAAATCCTGGCATATAATCAAGTAATAATTACGTTTCTCGTGCCAGGCCAATAGAGTACTTCAAACCCTCCACGAACGATGAAATGATTTCAATCGCATTTGAAATTACCGAGTCCTTTTCGACTACTCTTGTGCTTTCTGGGCCAAGATTGCTTACTAAGAGATAGTTGATCCACCGAAATCATCAAGGTAAGGGATCGCGGGTTTAAGCGGCCGAAACATTTTTAGTGTGTATAAGTCGTCGCACAACGCCTCGAAATCATCTTTCAATTCTGTATAAAGGTTGTTCGGTGAGTAGAGGACTTCGAAAACGATAAATCAATTTATCAGCTTGTGATAATTGGGAGCTATGTCCACTAAGGTCGGTGTAATCATTGGAAGCACGCGAAAACCGCGAGTATGTCCGCAAATAGCTAAATTTGTTATCGAAACTATCAAATCAGGCTCGTTGTTTTCAGCAAATAGCCTTGAACTGGTTTTGATTGATTTGGCCGATTGGAATCTCCCATTTTTTGATGAATCGAACGTCCCTTCTCAGATAATGGACTACAAGAAGTATGATCATGAACACACTCGTCGGTGGAGCCAGGAGATCCAAAAGTATCATTCATTCATTTTTGTTGTTCCTCAATACAACTGGGGATATCCTGCTGTCTTGAAGAACGCAATTGACTATCTTTATCATGAATGGGAAGGGAAACCGGCGATGATCGTAACATATGGTGGCCACGGCGGTATTAAATGTAACAGCCAACTTACCGAGGTTTTGCAAGGTGTACGAATGAAACCGACTCAAAAGAAAGTGCTACTGACCTTCGAGGAACGCACGATGCTATTAGATGCAGTTAATGGTAGAGACTTGGGACTTGATGGCACATCAAAGGTGGGCGCCTGGTGCAATCATCGCCTTGCCATCCTGGAAGCATTTGAAGAGTTTCATAGTTTGCTATCCACAGCCCAATAGCTTCGGTGAGTGTAGGAGGAATTGATTAATTGTAAAATCTTACATACACATCTAGAATGCCAGGATTTTTTGGGCTTTTGGGATCAAATATGGTTCTCCAACTATTGTAGAGGACTTTATTACAAATTATGAGCGTTCAACTTTCTTGATAGGTGTTAGCTTAGATTCAATATACTCCTATTGGAATTTTGCGTCGCACGATGACTACGACGAAATCGAATTTTGTTACATCTTGTTGAAGAGATTAACGGCAGTTTAAATTTAATGAGACTTCTTCGTCATATCTTCACCATTGCACATGTGACTTAGGTGGAACCTCTTCAATACTATGTTGGGCTTAAATTTCGATTGCCTGGATGAGGTTCCTGCATTCTCAATCTAAAACGTATTATACAAGAGGATACATAACAGCGCATTCGATTTCGAGATATGTACTCTGTTTCAAAATACGCATTTACAGATACATCTTGAGGTGATAAGTCAACCAAACTCGTTCTTACCTACGACACGACAAAGAGGACAACCACAGACACTACACCCATTAGCGTGGTTAGCATTTCAAATTTGGGAATTTCTGCAATGACAGCACCGGATCCTGTTTCTAAAATTGAGACAGAAGTAGAAAAGGCTAATGATGAGGTTTGAGCTAGTTGTTCGTCAAAAGTTGAGGTTAATTCAAAACCGTTCGATGAAACTGGGACTGTGATTGATGATTCATCCACTGATGCCGTACATTGTGGACATGTCGTAATCAGAAAAGTTTCTCCGTTAATGATAGTTGTAGAAGTCGTTATCTTCAATGTAGGATACGAAGAAGATTGCATAGAGAGTACAGTGCTCTCATCACAAGTTGTCACGGTGAGAGATTCGCCCTCAAGAACAGTTGTTAGCGCGGTGGTTTTTCCAGTTGGTTTTAATGAAAAGTTCGTGGCAGTAACTAGGGTATCAGAAGAGGTGGCTGCCGTAGGAGTCTTTTCGTATGTGACATCAGTCGATGTAGTCGAGCCTGCAACATTAGTTGAAGGCGATAAAGTCGAAGTCTGTGGATTAGTAGAATTGAAGTTTGAAAGTACACTTGGGGCGGCAGAAGTTGTGCTGAGATTGAAAGCGGTGCCAGAAGGTAAAAACACAGTGCTTAAGGATTCAATATGAGACTTTGGAGAAGATGTTACGCTAGCAGTTTCTGCCGATCTTGTAGACATCTTTGAAGCAAACGAAGACAAGCTATTTGAACTAGTGGTAGAAGATAATGAAGTGGATGAAGGGGTAGTGGAAATATTACAGACTAGAGTTGTAGTGAACATGTTACTGGTTACTGTGGCAATATCTTTAGCTCTTCCGGTATACGTGTTACTGTATCCAGCTCCCTTTTGGGCGCCAGGAACAGTAGATATGATCTCTTCTATATCCTCGACCGCATCATCATATTTTGCCTGGGCAATAGAGACTTCTAGGTTCTCAAGGTCGTACACGACATAAGCAGACGATAAGAAAACATCGCCAAGAATTGAATAGAAGCCACTTGGAACAATTCCTAATCCGCATACTGTAGGGTCTTCGGTCGCTAGAACGTAGTTCTGGATCGGTGTAGTGACTTGAAGCCCACCAAAGTCATAAACTATTTCAGTGTCATCGTCTTCTGTAGGACAATCAAACATGTAGAGACCGTAATAGTCTGACCAGGTACCATTAACATAATCCGCAATTTTATCAGCTAACTTCTCATGGATGTATAGCAAAGTAGTACCAGAATCCAACAGACCAGTGAATTTGGCTGTACCTAATGTATCCTGCCGGCACGCGGACTTTGTTTGCATGCCAATCGCTTGAACAGTTACATCGAACTCGATGGGCTCGTCTTCATCTGTAAATATATTAGCCAGGGGGTATGTATAAAGACCACCCTGGTATTTACTGTGATCCACCCCACCAAACAATATGGAACCACTCTCCGCATCCAATTGGTTCAAGTAGAGTGAATATGCAATTTTTTGAATTGCACCATTTTCCTTCAGTACTACTGGGAAATTTGGGTATGTTGTATTGGATGCATTAGTGTATCCGAAGGTGGACTCAAGGTTCTCTAGCCCCACACCCAGGACACCAACGGATGAGTTGGTGACAGTTGCAACAGCAAACTCCAAATTAGAAATGTCCGTTCCTTCTAGAGTCAATTGATCAAACCCCCAATAACCTTCAGCGTATGACAAATCGCCGTATTGGATATAAAAAGGATCAGACTTATTCGCCTTGAATGTTGATGATTTCGAAGGATCAAAAACACCGTAGAGAGAACAATCCATAGTCGGCGATATTGGAATTCCTTCAACAGTGGTCACTGGCGGAACGTATGAGGCGCTCGTACTGACCAGCTCATCGCCCTCGGGCTCGCCGCTGGGATCGCTCGAACAATACGGATTCGTCGACGCGGATACCCATAAATCGGAAGAACCTGTATCAAACAACACAGTAACCTCTTGCGCTGGCGTTCCGATTGCTAACGCAACAGAATAGAAAACTTGCTCATTGTTAAGGGCAATTTCCAGCGAACCTTCTCCATTGACGAACTTTTCCAGCGATGGTCTCACACCGAATTGAGCCTCTTCATAGCTAGAGCCCCTAGACTTTTCGAAGTCGAATTTCACATAACCTGCTACCAGCTTGTTCAAACACAGGAACGCACCAAAATTCAAATTGATGAAACGTTTCATATTCTAGCAAATAACAAAAACAGTTGTCTAACAGATCAATTATGATAAGAAATAAAGACAGAAAAATAATTGAAATAATCTTGCCCCATTTACATTCACAATTTAAATGCCCTCACCTTTTCAAACCTCACAATCAGCCTTTCACATATGTGGATTTCTAGTAATCTTTAGCTAAACGCGCTTGAATCTCGCTTTATCGTCGCGTCGCCAAATTTCCGTTATGGGATGAGACAAAACATGCCGTGTCTTGGTGTGGATTTGGCTGCAGGTTGAAGGAAACTCCGACAAAAGTTTAGAAATGCCTAGCTCCCTAAAAGTTAATTTGCTCAGCATTTTTAATGGTCGTTCTGTGTTGCCGATAAGGGGGCAAGATAGCAACGGTGACTGGATAAGTGGTGCCTTGTTTCCTTCCTAGAAGCCTCATGATGACGGGAATGTTTCATAAAGTGAAAGACACCCACAAGATTAAGAACCTTGATCGAAATGATGCGATGTCACCACGTTTAAGGATATGTAGAACGGTATTCTGTCTTCCATAAGGGCTTGCTAATTCCTTGTAACGGTAACTTATCAATTCAAAAAGCTTAGCGTTTTTTTAGTTCGCCTGAGTCGCATCAATCGAAAAAGAATTATGAGGCTGACTTTCGAGCTGAAGTGCTAAAATCCTAAAAGGTCAAGAGAACATTGGTGAGTGCTTTAGATAAATGTGTTTAGAGATTTGAAGAGATCCCTCTGAGATGGCAAGATGTGCCAGTGTTTTAAATCTTAGAGCTTAGTGTAAAGTTCAATGAGGAATGCTACTATTCATTTAAACTGCTTTGGGAATAACAATATATTCATTAGGTGAGGGTGAGCCTTCTACTATTTTGCTGAGTGCCTGTATTACAATTCGATGTTTAGACATCGTAAAGCGGCGGCATGACTTTTAGACAACTTTAATCAAATACATTTCGATTTATCATGTAGGAATTTCGACAACTAAACTATTTTGCTGTAATACGAGTCTAAAATGTTCAAACATTTCCTTATCGTTTCCTTTTGAGGCGGATCCATGTCAAAATGAATATTCTCAGGTTTGAAATGTTCTTCATTCAAAGAATACGGAGTTTCTTAGGGTAAAATCTAAATGACGTTCTGTCTTGTTACTGTTAAAACTCCGTGTTACTTTGACAAGAAAGAAATGTATAGCTCAATGAGAGGGGATTCCCATAGCGAGCAAGCCATTCTTAAAAATATATCGCGAACAAGAAACATCCAGACTCGTTATAATTGGGCTCTCTCCATTATACGACATGTCATATCCTTCAAGGTATCAGCATTTCTCGATTGGACCGAACGAACGCACGCTAGTATTTCGAACAGCCTTTTGTGTGCTTAGTTTTCTCTAATAATTATCTTGAAAAGTAATATTTGTCAGGGCGAGGAAAGCGTAAGAACTTTCATGATCCACATTTTCAAGTTAGCTGATGAACGGTTGAGGGTATAAGAATAAGCGTAATGAAGACTGCTTGGCTATCTTTCTGTAGCAGCAAGATAAAATATTAGTAATTGGCCTCAAATGACCATGTCAGAAGTCAATGTTGAACCTGTGATGGTGACAACAGCGCCTCCATACGCAGCTCTTAAGAAAAACGATGCTCTTCCTACAGTTTTAACAATTGCAGGTAGTGATTCTAGTGGGGGTGCAGGTATCGAAGCTGACCTTAAGACAATCACTAGCCACAGATGTTATGGTCTGACTTGTATAACTGCGTTAACTGCACAAACGCCTGAGCGTGTGTATGCGGTTCACAACACACCAAAAAGTCACCTAAAACTAATACTACAGAGTAACCTGCGTGACATGAGAGTAGACGTAATAAAGACAGGTATGTTGACGGATGATGCCGTTGATGTATTGATTGAAGTGCTGGGCGCCATTCCCAAAGAACAGAGACCAAGCCTTGTGGTTGATCCGGTGCTTATTGCTACATCGGGTTTCAGTTTAGCCGAGGGCAACTCCACGGTATTAAAAATCAAAGAGTTGGCTCCATTAGCAACGCTTTTAACGC
The DNA here is from genome assembly GCA_900074765.1 of Lachancea fermentati. Taxonomy (NCBI): domain Eukaryota; kingdom Fungi; phylum Ascomycota; class Saccharomycetes; order Saccharomycetales; family Saccharomycetaceae; genus Lachancea; species Lachancea fermentati. Next base: position 577,204 of record LT598486.1, on the reverse strand, counting down.
CAAATATCTACGAGTGTGCCCAATTGTTGGGGCGTGAATTCGCCTGCAACGATGTCAATGATCTGATTAAAGCAGGTGAGGAACTTCGTGCTATCACAAAATGTCCTAACGTCTTAGTGAAAGGTGGGCATGCGCCATGGATTGGCAAAAACGGTGGAAAGTACGTTACAGATGTGCTGTGCTCTGAAGATGGCCATACTATCTACCAAAGCGAATTCTGTGCTGTTGATAACACACACGGTACCGGCTGTACATTGGCTTCTGCTATTAGTAGCAATCTAGCACACAAGGAATCCTTAGGTCACGCGATTTATGGTGCCATCCAATATGTACACAACGCCATACAAATTGGGTGTCAAGTTACATTGAAGCACGTGAAGGAAAATGGTCCTATTAACCATGTGTATGCGATTAAGATGCCCTTGAAGGAGATGATAGAAGACGTGTGCTATTCTGCCCACAATTTGAGCCTTGAAGAAGATGACCGGGCAAGCAATTGCAGCAGCAGCAGCGTGATATCACAAATTCGTGATTCGGGCTCTTTTTTCCAATATTTGATATCCGACTCACGCGTGAAACCCTACTGGGAAGCTTATATCAACCACGACTTTGTGAGACAGGTCGCTGATGGCACGCTGCCCAGAGAAAAGTTCCGTTTTTTCCTCGAACAAGACTACGCTTATCTAGACAACTACGCGCAAATCCACTGCACAGCCGCTAGTAAAGCACCCACCGACGCGGATTTCAGGAAATCCATTGAGGTCGTAAGCAGCATCAAGGTGGAAATGGAAAAGCACCGTGAGAAGATGATAAAGCATTTTGGCATTTCAGACATGAAGCACTTTGACGAAATCAAGAAAAGCCCTGCGCTCAAGAACTACGCTCGGTTTTTCCTCGACGTGGCCAAAAGTGGCTCCTGGGAGCATCTGTGCGTCGCGCTGTCACCCTGCTTGATGGGTTACGGTAACGCCTTATTGATACGCCAGAATGATATCACTGTTCCAGAAGATGACATTTATCATACGTGGTGCAAGGATTACTTATCGCCTTGGTACACTGACGCCATGGACGAGGGCCTAATCTTATTGGATAGAATCTGCCAAATGACAAGCGATTGGGATGCGCTCTGTGAAATTTACGCCGCTGTATGTAAGCTAGAAAAGGAGTTTTGGGATTCGGCATTGGCCTACCACGAGTCGAAGTCAGTCGACAATGCTTCAGCTTAATTTAATATGATAGATAGAAATTATGATGCACGAATACAGTTCTAAGTTACGAAGTTACTCTTAGGTTACAATTAACTTTACATGCGATCTAGGATAGACAGTTTTCTATTCCAATAATGGGATGAAACGACTATGCAATTAAGGGCAATTGAAATCTCTTAGTCAGATATTTTATTCACTTATACGAATTTTTTCTAGAAACTTCTTAATTTATGTACGTTCGTACGGTGATACTTTCTTGCGACGTTTCACGTCGTCGTAACCTTTTTTTCTTTTCGCCGCCTCAACAGAAACGAAAAATAACGTTGCTCGCATATTTAACGATTTAAGTCCCCTTTACCTATTACTAATACTCACCAGTTAGTAACATATATGACAACTACAACAGAGCTAAACCCCCTCACCAGAACCTTAACGGACGTTTTAGAAGAGGAATTATATCATATGTCCAGAAACGACGGGCAAGAGCAAGCACAGACGCCTAAGTCGTGGAAGAACAGGTCTCTAGAGGATTTGCTGTTACTGCCCGAGCAATCTAGCATGCCATATCCAGAACTTGACGAACAAAATCAATCGATCTTCAGCAAGTACGCAGATCCTACACTCACTACAATGTCACTAGAAAGGCCAGAGGCGGTCGAAGATAGTGCTGTTCAGAATGCAGTCCCTTCGGCTACACCAGTGCAGCCCACAGTCTCGTTGAACACCGTGTTAAATATAAATCCGTTCTTGACTCGTCTCCCCAGTACTTCCGATGTTAAGATAACGTCCCCCTCGTTATTCCAAGACGAAGATGAGGACATGATGCGCTCGGGCGAAACCTTCCCCGTAGACTACTACTACGACGATAGCCAGAAGATGTTCTGTTGGCCTCTTCAGGAGTCCACAACCACGTCGCAAGACGCTATGTCGATTTTTGATCGGGAATTTGACGACGACTTGAGTGAGGATGAGGATGAAGATGAGGAAGAATACGAAGCTCGTATAAACGATGACGACTCGCAGATTTTTGACAGGAGGCGGCCGGTCTCCAGCTTTGTTGACGATGAGAGACGCGAGACAGCAATAGTTGACGATGATGACGATGAGGATGACGAAGAAGAGGACGAAGACACATTTGATGAAGATACCCTTTACGAAGGTAAGGCCAGAACGTCAAGTGTAGTTTGCTCTAATGATCAGTATATGACTGTTCCTTCTAGTGCACACATATCACGGGATTCGACTCCTGACGATAGCTCTGCAACTCCGCAATCGTTAAATCAAAGTACTATACCCATCGCCCCCCTTTCGAAAAAGAAGAAAGTATCATCGAGAAGGAAGTCCTCCAGTGCGGCAAGTGCCATCCCAGCCTCCAGAAAGAAATATTCACCAACACCATCTGTTGTTGCTACCTCTTCGGTACCTGGCTCTGCTCAAGAAGTCCATACGTGTCAACTTATAAATCCGATTACTAATGAGCCCTGTTATAAGAAATTCTCGAGACCTTATGATTTGATCAGGCATCAAAAGACTATTCATGCATCTAAAAAGAAGGTTTTCCGTTGTTTGATTTGTATACAGCAACAGGGAGCCGAAGGGTATCAGAAAACATTTTCAAGAGGAGATGCCCTGAGCAGACATGTCAAAGTAAAACACGAGCTATCGGGAGCCGAAGCGCAGAAGGCTATTCAATTTGCCAAAGAGAACGTGGAATACGCTGGCGCGTAGTGCAGCTCTCTTCTCACAAATAATTTTGAAGAGAAGCCGAAAGCAATCCCATTGGTTCAGAGTAAAAGTGTCTTACTCGTTTCGAAGCTCTAATAAGATTACAAAGGTTTCTTTTCAATGGACTTATAACAGCATACGCTTATACCCCCCCCTTATCAATGAAGCTATGTCATGATCTTTTTGTGAGGCAGGAAGATTTGCCATTTGATTTGCATTACTACGTTAGAAACCATCATTGCATTTATATAAAAGACATCTAGAGATTCTTGGTAGATATATCACCATCAGCCTTGAAGTTGAATATATATCAGTCTGTATATACTATGGAAATTGACAATACTATTTTTCATATTGATTACTGATTTATTTTTGGCGGAAAATGCCAGTCGTACAAACGTTACTTCGTTCTATTTATCAAGTGTATAGTTAACGTCACTATTAGTTCTTTTCAAACCCCTCGTTGCGCACCCGTTCTGCATTGACTTTCGCCAATTCTGGATCCAAATAATATCTGCGAATGAACTTCTTAGTTTTCTTGTCTAATTCGATAACAATTGGTATAGCATTCGGGATATTCACGTCTTTAATGTCTTCGTCAGAAATTTGTTCCAATATCTTCAAAATTGAACGAACTGTGCTACCATGTGCCACTATGAGTGTGGAGGAAAACTCCTCCAAATTTCCTAAGATGACTTCGTTCAAAAATGTCTGTAAACGGTTAACGACATCATGTAATGATTCACTATTTGGGAGATTTTCACCAGATTCTTCTTCTGGCCAGTACTTTACGCGCCTGTTTGGTTCCTTAAACTCATACCCTGTCAATGCGCCTTGATCATCTCTCTCTTGGATCATCTCCTTACTCAGATCAGCAGCTGGAGGCTTACCCTTATAATCTCTTCTTATAAACATATACTGCTCTTTCCCATATTCTTCCAGAATTTTTGGTTTCCTTTGTCCTTGCCAAGAGCCATAGTGGCGCTCATTTAGCCTCCATGTCTGTAGAACAGGAACTTTTGATTCTTCTTTGTTTTTCAAAATAGCGGGCACATTGGTGCTTTGGGTGATTACATGATATGATCCCTCCTTTCCAAGTTCTTCAAGCATGACCTCGAATGTCTGCTGGGTTCTAACTAATCTCGAACTGTATCCAATCTGTGGAAGCATAGATGGTTTTCCATGGCAATGCTCTTTAATCATTTTTGCTGCAGAACGTGCCTGAGCCTTTCCTTCTTCTGTTAAAGAGGCATCAATCCATCCACAGAATATATTCTCATGGTTCAATTCACTTTGACCATGTCTCAGAATGAAAAGTGTGTAAGTGTCCGTTTGCGACATCTTGCTGAAGATGCAACTTTATTATGTATGAACTTTACTTTTAGGTTTTGATACCAATCTAATTGATAACCTGTTCAATTGCTCGCTGGCTTTTAGAAAGAAACAGCCCAGTGCCAGCTGTTTAACATGAGTATACGTTACAATGCTTTGGCAACCACCACGAGATGCAATATTGGAAGCTATTTCGTTAGATATTACAATATAGATCTTAGCTAAGAAAGGTACAAACAATTAGGGAAGATGACTTAAACCTCCCTTTCTACAAACGACATGAGCATACCAAGTGGGCTTTCTCCATACTCCTTTAGTTTCACTTCATCGCCTTTTAGAGTAGTGTTGGCCTGAATTATTTGTCTACGCGGTAATTTCTTATCTAGTACAATGTTGCGGAACTTGGCTAAATCAGCGTCTACAGTGCTTCTCTCAATGAAGTAAGCGCTACCGTTTGTTACATCACCCGAGGATTTGTAGATGTGAAGGTGCATCAAGTAATCTTTCACCGCATCATGACCTGCCGTTTCAATTAAATTGGGATCAAGTACGACACACAGATCCGAGTAATCGTCCTTGCTGTATGCGAGCTGTAAGAATTTTTTGTCTGAACAGTGTTTCAAAAATGTTTTCATGATGGAGAAACGAGCTTGCATATGCGGCTGACCCCATTTGGCTGTATTAGGATCCCAAAACTCTAATGCTAACAATCCGGCACGTGCCATCTGCAAGTATCCAGCATAAATAATGCTATCTTGTTCGTCCTTTGTTTTGTATCCAAATATTTCCAACAAATCTCTGTTAGTAATCAAGTATAGAGCTATCACCTCTGCACGGCATTCCTCGAAAGCCCCGGCCAATTGGCCAAACTTAGAGCCCCAAGTTTCTCCTTTCTTGTAGTATGTGGAGACAGGTTTCCCATCAAGGCCTAAAGGTGGATTTTTCTTATCAAAGTTGAACTGACCGTCTTCTAACTCGCTAAGGAGTTTTCCTGACCCATGCCCCAACAACTCATGAATTCCTACCTGAACTTCAAACGATTCGGAATGATATTCGTCATATAGTTCACGGTCTTCATCACCAATGAATGTCGTAGGTCGTTTCTTCGAGCCTGGATTAGCGCTCAATATATTACCCAACGAGACATTTTTGAAACCAATATTTAACCTGACATCGTCGTAATTTGGGATGTTGATTCCAGCGGGGATACCACTTCCAGCAAAAGTTAGAACTTCAATAGATGTAAAGTCCGGTGGTTGGAATTTTGGTTTCTCGAATGCGCGATCCCAAGGCAGAAGGGCGATGAATTTCTCAGCACTTTTTACCATAGTGGCAAACTTTTCCGTTCGTTTTTTGTTTTGAATGGCAACCAAAGACTCAAATTCACCAATGATTCCCGATGGTTCTCTATATGTCTCAATGAAGCCTACATTTGTTTCTATGACAGGGGACAAGTCCTTGACCCAAAGCTTTTGAGACTCTTTGTGTGCATGTGAAGATCCCGTAGTGAAAGATTTGATATATTCAGCTAACATATCCTTTTGTATATCATTGGCGGCATATTTCTTGGCTTCACTCAGGTAATGAGCAACAAGCGCCATCTCACGAGAATGATCACCAAACACAAAAGATACCTGGTATCCATTAGATAGTTGGAAAGGTTCTTTAGGATACTCAACTAATTGGTTCTGCTTCACAGCAGATGCCACTAATATCTCAAATTTTTTGTCATGTAACTTCTTGATTCTTGTATTTTCAGGTAAAATGCTGTATGCACTAAAAACTTCTTTCTTCAGCAACGCCATATCTTCAGGTGCTACATCCCCGAAATAGTACGAAGAACGGTGTCCTTGTGAGGGAAAGCCTAACAGAGCACACTTTTCGTCGGCGTAGTAGATACCCTTTGCGATCAAATCAGCCCATGTTTCATAAAGACATGACTTTGTTGAAGGCTTGGTCTCTTTATCGATCTGAGCAAGTTCTAAAAGTTTCAGTATGTAGGATTGAGAGCATCGTGGCACGAATTTGAGATCACCAAAGGACTTATAATTGCCTAAGTTTGAAAGAAACTGGGAAACGTACTCGAGGTAGAGCTCACTGTCCTTGCCTTCTGGATATTGGCCTCCAATGCCTGTGTTGATGGCCATGATCAAGTCAAAGATTGCTTCACTTTCATGTGAAACTTGTCTGAGTACTACTCTGGAACCGGCATGAGAAGCCTTCGACATAAAATGCGCGTACAATTTCTCTTTATTCGTCAATTGCTCAAAAAACCCTTTGGCGCTCAACATGATCAATGGGGCTTCATGATCGGCGAGATAAGCTTTGTTAACCTGGGTTGACATTCTTAGCTTGCTTATGATAGTGGAATAAATGTATCTGAAGGGAAGATTCTTTGCAAGGAGCATATAAGAGGCCCCAGAAAATCTCAATTTATATAAATACCGTTTAGCTTGATACTCAGTAGCCACAAACAGTAGTAGGTAGTCGCAAGGAGATGAGTTCTCTTCGAAATTACACGTCGATTCCGACGTAGGAGGGGTCCTTTTTAGCCATATGGTGGAACGGCCGAAAGAGGATCGCTACGGACGTTGGCGCCACATGTGATCGAAACATAAATAGCTTGGCTGCCGCTTCCATGGAAGGTAAAAGCAGATTCTGTGCTTCAATTCTGAATACTCTAGTTGATTTTATCGATATTGAATAATATATTTACTTAAAATTCGATGCTTCTTAACAATAAATGACTACACTTTAAAACATACAAAACGCTTGCCTACTGCGGCAAACATGCGCACTTGTATTGTCTTTTGTTCACAATGTTAGCTCTTCACCTCTGACCTTCTTGGCTTCACCGTACTTCTTAACTCTGATGGCTTGGATGGCGATGAAACCGGTAGTGTCTGTTGGTAGGAAGCCAGTTAGCTCGTCCATGGACGACTCGGTTGGGTCATACAAGTTTTCGGTTTCAGAAGATCTACCCAATACTATGACGTTACCCTTGTACAGGCTGAGTCTGACTTGGCCGTTAACGGTAGTTTGAGATGGGGCAATCATGCTCTTGACGTATTCAAACTCTGGAGTGAAGTAAGAACCGTTGTACATTAGTCTGGAGTAGGTAGGAGTGACGAATTGGTCTCTCAAATGACGAACCTCCTTGTCCAAGGTCAAACCTTCTAAGTCGACGTGGGCTCTTCTCAATAGAGTTAGAGGAGCCTGCTCATAACACCCTCTCGACTTTAGGTTGATGTAACGGTTCTCGACGATGTCGATTCTGCCTACACCGTTTCTTCTTGCCAATTTAGAAGCAGTCAAGAAGACGTCTAGGGGCTCAGTGGCCACCTTTTGTTCACCATTTTCTTCGTAGGACAACTTGACAGGCAGGCCTTTCTTGAACTCAATGGTCAAATTTTCTGGCTTGTCTGGAGCGTCTTGAGGATCGGTGATCAATTTCCACATGTCCTTTGGAGGAGTGGTGTCTGGATCTTCCAAGATACCAGCCTCATACGAGATGTGAGCCTGGTTTCCGTCGGTGGACCATGGCTTGGCCTTGGTCTGAGTTACAGGGATACCCTTTTCGGCCGCGTAGTCCAACAAGTCCTTTCTACCAGCGAATCTCTCGAAGAAAGTAGGATCTCTCCATGGAGCAATCACCTTGACGTCGGGCTTCAAGGCGTAGAAACCGAGTTCGAAACGAATTTGGTCGTTACCCTTACCGGTGCAACCATGGGCAACGGCGAAACAGCCCTCCTTTTCAGCAACGTCAATTTGGGCTTTGGCAATCACAGGTCTAGCAAGGGAGGTACCCATTAGGTACACGTCCTCGTAGACAGCGTTAACCTGAACGGCAGGGAAAAGAACTTTAGTAACGAAATCCTCTCTGCAGTCGACACAAACGTACTTGGTGGCACCAATTGCAAGTGCCTTCTTTTCAGCAGCTTCGAAGTCTTCTTCTTGACCCACGTTGGCCATGAAAGCAACCACTTCGTAGCCTTGTTCTAGCAACCACGCTAGAATAATGGAGGTATCCAAACCACCGGAATATGCTAGACAAACTTTACCCTTGGACATTGTAGATTATATAAATCGATTGAATTGTTCAGTTTACTAGAATAAGCTTCAATGTCCGTTCTACTGCTAACCACTCACCTTTTTATACACTCTCCCTCTGTACACACGCCAAAAATTTTCCCTGCGGAAATGTCTGTCTGGCCCTTCAATCAACACCAGAGTGCGCTATCTCTGTACTGACGTTTCTGAAAAACATCGTTAAAAGAGTCAGAGGGCCTTTTCTGACTCATCAGACAGAAGCCGTACGTACGCACAATAACCACCATGCGTGTGTAAATACATGTCTATTTAGCTTTATGTGTTTTGGTGCTAATCAGAACCATCGCCAGTCGGTTCTGATACGCCCCCTTTAAGTTTGACAATTTCTCATGGTTACAAATGTTGGTGATCTTGCATCTGGGGAAGATCCATCTCTTGCTCTTGTACTTAAAGGAAGTTCTTCTCTCTAAGTCCTGTACTTAGCGGAAAGAGGTGCGCCAGGGAAGGGCACTTTTTCTCATCGTTTCGTACGACTTATGCGGAAGTATCTGACTCTTCCTTAAGGTTTCGCATACAAGCGCGGTGCGCGCGGGCGGGGTTCGGTGCCATTCGGGCCTGAAAAATGCCGAACGGCGCCGAGCGGCGCCGAACATGCGCGTTGCTTTTTTTGGTCCAGCATGTAAAAAGCCCTAAATTGAAAGCCCTAATGGGCTGCTGCCAGGTGATTTCTCGGTCATGTGGCCGGCGCCGTTGTGGCGTTTCTTTTTGTGTCGCATTGTTGTTCCGGACATTCGGAGGCCATGGCGTGGGGTGTGGTGGGTGGGATTTTGAGCCCTATGCGTGCGAAGAGGGAAAAAAGCATCGCGACGCCAGGAAGAGGACGCCGCTTCTGGAATACGGCCAGAGTCTGTTGGTGTACGGGACCGTCGTAGGCTCCGTAGATGACAATTGAGCAGAAGCATGATTCACAAGCCAAGAGCTGCGAGTGATGTTTTGCGGATTCCGGTAATAGTAGAAGCGCGCGCTGTGCGGCCAAGTGGCAGCGGGCGCCAGTCAGGCCAGGCGCCAGGTGAATCGACACGCGCCAGAAGAAACGAGCAGCCAGTGCCAGACAAATGAGGCCAGACCGTGGGCCGTGCGCTGAGGTGTTGACGCGCCTGCGTGATGAGTTTGTTACGGTCACCACCATCTCCGGGCATACACACACATGCAAACTGGCACGCAACAAAATGAAGAAGATAAAGAGAAATATGCTTTGAACTTTGAAAGAATGACTGTTTACACAAACAAGTCTTGCAAACATGTTTAGATATATAGACTAATGTACACTTAAAAAAAGGCTTTAGAAAAATGCCCGACTTCTCTGAAATACCTAGGAACTTGTAGTGAAATGCATGATGTCAGAAAGAAACCGCAGTCCTTATCTGTTTTTGGCCGATACGGAACCTGCAGCTTATTTGTTGGCATGCTTGGCGACAGGGATGTTGACACCTTCCAAGTCCTCGATCATGTCGGGTAGAGTCTCCATGGAAGCACCTTCGTAGACAATTTGGTAGACGGCTTCGAATAGAGGGAACTCGTCGGTCTTGCCACAGCTGGCCAACCATTCGTGGACCTCTTTACAGGTGTGGATACCTTGAGCGGATTGACCGTTCAACAACTCCTTCTCGGACTCCTCGGCGGTCTTGCCGGTCTGGGCCATGTGGGTAGCGACTCTGACGTTTCTACCACCGGAACAGGTGGTGATCAAGTCAGCAACACCGGCAGATTCTTGGTAGTAGGTTTCGACCTTGGAATGTGGGAAGAACATTTGGCCGAACTTGATGATTTCACCCAAACCGACTCTTTGGATGGCAGCAGAGGCGTTGTTACCCCAGCCTAGACCTTCCACGAAACCACAACCTAGGGCAACCACGTTCTTCAAAGCACCGGCAACAGAAACACCGGCAACGTCGTCAATAACGTTGACGTGGAAGTATGGTCTGTGGAATAGCGCCTTCAAGACGGCGTGGTCCACGTCCTTACCTTGGCCCTTGAAGTCCTTTGGCAGCTTGTAGGCAACGGTGGTCTCGGACCAGTTCTCCTTGGCGACCTCAGGAGCTAGGTTGGCACCGGACAAGGCACCACAGGCGATGCCCAACTTCTCCTCGACGTAGGTGGACAAGAGTCTGACACCGTCCTTGTCGACGTCGAAACCCTTTAGACATGAAATGGCTCTGGCGTCCTTCTTGATGTGGCCCTGTAGTTGGGAGACGATGCGAGGCAAAAACTGGTGAGGAACGTTGAAAACAAGGATGTCTGCGTCTTTGGCGGCGCCCACGAGGTCAGGGTTGGCCACCAAGTTGTCTGGAAGCTCGATACCTGGCAGATACTTGACGTTTTCGTGCTTGGTGTTGATAATTTCGGTCAATTTTTGGCCGTCAATCATCTCCTCGAAAACCCACATGTCGACGCGACGCACGAACAAGTGAGGTCTTAGCGCGGTGTTCTCAGCCACAACCTTGGAGATCGTGGTACCCCAGTTACCAGAACCGATAACGGTAACTTTGAAAGGGTTTTCAACAGGTTGGAAAGATTCGTTAAGAATCTCGGAAGTTTGATTTAGTCTATCAGCGGCGGACATTGTGCGTGTGTATGAAGTGAACTTGAGTTTGGTAGATCTATTAAAGGTGGAACTTAAGAACCTTGGCTTTAACAATCTGGTTATTGATATCATTTTATCAAACAAGACGAGGGTATCTATCTCCGTTATTGCTTTCTCTTATATACATTTGCCACCGGGCTTCCCGCTTCACCTCCGATTCGTCAAAGGGTCAAAGGGGTGGCCCACGATCCGACCCTCACCGGGGCTCACCGGCCATCTCACCGCCCTCACCGCCCTCACCGGGTTAGCTTCGCATATGGGTTGGCCAACGCTGACCTAAGAAACCCCGTAGGCCCCATATGGCTGCGTGCGCCTACGTGTGAGCCAGAGCCAGGCAGACCACTGGGTCAGCTGGTGACCCTTGGCTGGGTCAAATTTTTTACCGGAGAAGTGGGACAAGCCGTGACCCGCACGCATTGACCGAAGCGGGGGCCGGGACGGCGCTGTGTCCGAAGAGGGTGCGGACGTGCCCGGACAGAGACAAAATTTTCGCGGACGCCGAACCAGATTACGTGGTGTCCGCGGGACGCGGCGGTTCTTGGTTTTTTGGCCGGGTGATGGGGGAAGCCGGGCGCAGCGCGGCGGCGCTTAGCGACGCGTAGCGGCGCGTAGCGGCGCGTAGCGGCGCGTAGCGGCGACACGATGCCGGCCACGTCACATCGGACAAATGACGTGCCGGCGGCTGGCGGCTGGCGCTGGTGGCGGCGGCTGCTGCTCGAAGCGGTTGCGAGGGGGGGGAGGTGGTCACGTGGTAGTGGCCCCGGCGGCGCGCAGCATGCAGCGCCAGGCGCAGTGCGCAGAAACAGCCGCCCGGCGCTCGAGACGGTTGCTCGAGCGGCGAGCGCTGCACCCCAGGCGTTGCCGAGCCCGGACGAGCGCGCCGGTCCGGCTGCGACACGGCCGTGGGCGGTCGCGTCGCGTCGCGTCGCACGGTCGCGGGCCAATGGGGGCAATTTTGGCCGCTCGAGCGCGCTCGAGCCGCCGGCGCCGCAACACTCGGGGAAAAACCATCTCGGCGATCCGCCGAGGGGTTTCTCCGGGAGGCTGGGTGAGGGGCGCCCCCGCCGGTGGGTTTTTCCGACGTGCGCAGGGCGGTGCTGAGCGCGTAGCAAGGCGGCCCTGCGCCCACGTCAACCGTGACACATGTCGGTGCGCACCTACAGACGCACTACGTACGTGCGTACGTGGGTGTGGGTCCCACGTGGCTGCTGCCGCGCGTTGGCGCCCGCCGCTGACGTGTTTGGCCCGCGTTTGGCCCACCGCCTGCGGCCCTCGAGAAGGCGCGGCTGACCCACCGTCCGCAGCCATCCCGAGCCTGCCGCGAGCACGCTCGCGACGCGCCGGCCACGGCAGCGTCGGGTCTCGCAAATCATGTTGCGGACGCGGCTTGAACGGGGCCCGGGACCGGGTCACTCCGAACGGGCCCCGTGACTCGCACGTGCCTCCCCTAGATTCTTAGCTCATATTTTTCACCATAACCTAAACCCGCTTTCATTCTCGCCAGACACCACTAAAGCTCCCACCGCGACCCCGGATGCCCTCGCAAATTTCTCCTCTAAGCGTACGAAGAATCGTGTGGCTGCTGTCGCTCGTGCATGGTATCCAAGGCCAGCCCGTCAGGTTCATAGCGCAACATGAAAAGCTAGAAGAAGGCCAATTTCTCAGCTTCCTGTCCATCTCCATCCTACTGGTGCTGCTGGGCGGGGTTTTCGCAGGGCTCACGCTGGGGCTTATGGGCCAGGACGAAGTATACCTCAAAGTCATCAGCAGCTCCGGCTCCCCGCGTGAACAGAAGCTCGCCCGCCGCGTCTTGGACCTCATCTCGAAGGGCAAGCATTGGCTCTTGGTCACCCTGCTGCTGTCTAATGTCATTACGAACGAAACGCTGCCGATTGTCCTCGACCGTTGCCTGGGAGGTGGCTGGCAGGCCGTCGTGTCCAGTACCGTGCTGATCGTGATATTTGGCGAGATCATCCCGCAATCCGTGTGCGTGCGCTACGGCCTCGAGGTCGGCGCCTTTTTCTGCCCTTTCGTGCTCTGCCTGATGTACGTGATGTACCCGGTCGCATACCCGATCGCGCTGTTGCTGGACTGGATTCTCGGCGAAGACCACGGTACCATGTACAAAAAGTCGGGACTCAAGACGCTCGTGACCCTTCATAGAACCATGGGCGTCGACAGGCTGACAAAAGACGAGGTGACCATCATTTCTGCTGTGCTGGATTTGAAGGAGAAAAAAGTGTCTGAGATCATGACACCGATCGAAAACGTGTTCACCATGAGCGCAGACACTATCTTGAATGATGACACAGTCGAGGAAATATTCAATTCGGGTTTTTCACGTGTCCCCATCTACCTGCCGGGCGAGCCCACCAATTTCATCGGCATGCTGTTGGTCCGTGTGCTAATCTCCTACGACCCGGAGGATTGTCTGCCCATCTCCCATTTTCCCCTGGCCACTTTGCCAGAAACATCTCCCAACACCTCGTGTCTGAATATTTTGAATTATTTCCAAGAGGGCAAATCCCACATGTGTGTGGTTTCGAGCGAACCTGGAAGCTCTGCAGGTGCGCTCGGAGTGTTGACTTTGGAAGATGTTATCGAAGAGCTTATCGGTGAAGAAATCGTGGACGAATCGGATATTTTCGTCGACATCCACCAGCGAATCATGAGGGAACAACCAGGCCCATTGTCGAAAAGACACATCACTTCCTATCTGCATTCTCTCTACACCACTTCTCACAGACACTCGACGGATTTCACCGAAGAAGATCAGCCACTCCTCAACAATCATGCGCAGACAGACAAAGTGTCGAAGTCACCACCCCACAACTTGCCTCCTCATGAGAAGCCGGTAATTCCATCGAACTTGGCCTCTAACCCACTTAAAGTGGCTAACCCATACGTAAAGATTAAAGACCCAGCAGAGCTGAATGGCCGTGTCAGATCTCCGACTTTCAGAAATAGAGATGGGTCGCCAAACTACGGTGGAATGGCAACTTCTCCAAAACTTCACTTGGATGAAGCACTTGAGAAGTTGAACGGGCGAAATGCCCACAGCGTCCACAATGGTGGTACAATCCCTTCCATCGAAGATCGAGCAATCAATAGAGAACATGCAAATGCATCCGAGCGAGCAATGGAGCATACTTTGCAAACTGGTGAAAGCACACATGTAACTACGACAAAACAAGAAACACCGCAGCCGACCACACCTGAAGAACAAGATTCGAAAATTTCAAGCTCCTCGACCGATGTTTTAACACCAAAACCAGAGCGAGCTACTTCTAGTGATCCTGAAACTCGAATGATCTCTTCCTCCTATCGTTCAACAAAGAATGGAATAGTGGAGAGTGTGATCACTGTCAAGGGGGTCCCTAAGACCATTATTGCACCTGCTAAAAAGTGGGACGAGTCACAAGAGGTTATCATCGACGAAGGCCGCAATATACATGATAATGGAGCAGAAAGTGACGAGTCTGGTCATCACTCTTCGTCTGCCAGGCCCAGCAAAAGCCGAAGAGGAAGCATGTTCAGTCTTTTCCGTAACCCCAGCGCGGGTGGCAGCGCATCAAGCAGTCGTCCTAGATCAACACATACATCTGCCTCGTCAGATAAGTTAAATTCCGAAGGTCTTGGTGACAATGATGGCTACTTGATGAAAGACAAGCCTCAATAATCATATTTTTAGTTGCATAGTCCATATATGTTTCCGTCGCTAGTAACGGCCCGAACTCCACTTACATAATATCTATGAAAAAAGTTCAGTATATTCGAAAAGGGGGCACAGAGGTATAGCAATCACTCTTGTATTAAGACTGCAAAGAATTGTGCACATAGAAGGCGAGTTGAAGAGAACTTTTGAAATCATTCGTAGAGGAAAATACTGGCGTAAGGCCTACATCATCCACTTCTCTGCTATTTCTTTATTGTGAGTCTATTGGTTGCAATTTGATTGAACAATGCCTCAAGAAAGTCTATTCTCTTCTCACAGTCATAACGACGTTTCGTCGGTAAAGTCTACAGGATCTACATCTTCGTTGACTTCACATTTTTTTGGGAAGAAGAAGCATGGTCTTGGATTTGCAAAACTCTTTCGAGGGAACAGTCATTCTTCAACGGGGGAATCGGGCAAAGATTTCTTGGGGAATTTATTGTCACCAAGGCAAAGTAATTCTAGCTCAAAATCACAAGACTCGAATCCACGTGCAGTCTCATGTGTACCGATGATGGACCATCCCCATTTGAGCCAGCCGCATGCCCATCATTTGCATAATCCTCATAATTACAACCACAATGAAAATGCCAAGATAGCGACCCATAGCAAATCCGAATCGCCTCATTCCATACATGTCCTAAAGACAGTTCCGTCCCCAAAGTCACATATGCATCCTGTTCAGTTGCTGCAGAAAGAGATCGAGGAACAACAAATGCGATTGGCTCCACCTAAGCTTGCTCATGATAAGAGTAAGAAGAAGTCGCTACAGTTGAAGAGATTTTTCAAAAAATTGCATGGAGAGGAAACACCTGCTGGGCAGCATGATTCTTCATCTGTGGCGGTCGTAAGTGATCTGCACACGAATCCGAAGACTATTTATGAAACTGATGACGCTCGGGAATTGATCGAAAAATATGGAATTCCAGGGAAGTTGATAGGTGAAGGCGCATCGGGCTCTGTTTCTGTTGTCGAGAGGATTGATGGCAAGATGTTTGCAGTGAAAAGGTTCCGTGCGCGTGGGCCCAGAGAAAGCCAAATTGAGTATTCAAAGAAAGTCACTGCTGAATTCTGTATAGGTTCTACCCTTCACCATCAAAATATTATCGAAACCTTAGATATGTTACAAGAGGGATCCAATTTCCTAGTTGTCATGGAATATTGTCCATACGACTTTTTTACGCTGGTAATGAGTGACCTTATGACCAGGCATGAGATTGCATGTTATTTCAAGCAAATTTGTAATGGTGTCAATTATTTGCATGAGATGGGCTTGGCACACAGAGATTTGAAGCTCGATAATTGTGTTGTCACTAGTCAAGGAATATTAAAGTTAATCGATTTCGGAAGTGCCGTCGTTTTCCAATACCCTTATGAGAAAGAAATTGTTAAAGCAAAGGGCATCGTTGGATCAGATCCATATCTGGCGCCAGAGTTGCTTACATCTACCACATACGATCCAAGACCGGTTGACGTATGGTCAATTGCAATTATGTTCTATTGTATGTCTTTGAGAAGATTTCCATGGAAAGCTCCTCGGGACAAATTCCAATCATTCAGATTGTTTTGCGAGGAACCAGAGCATGATAAGGATCTTCAGAAGGGACCTTATAGACTATTGAAGCTATTGCCTCGTCACTCCCGTAGTCTCGTCGGTCAAATGCTGGAGCTTGATCCAAAGAAGAGAATATTAATGTGTGACGTCGTGACAAACTCTTGGTTTGAGCACATTGAGTGCTGTGAGTTAGATGAAAGAGGAACTTTAAAGCATATTCCTGATACGCATAAGCATCATTTGATTACGGAGGATGAGTTGAATGAATTAAATACCAAGAGAGAGGAGGAAGCAAAAATCGCGAAGTTGAGAAATGAAGAAGAAGATCACATGGACCACACCAATGTTGCAGAGGCTTTGAAGTCGAATGAGGAAAAGCATATACAAGAAGAATCTGCCAAGGCAGCTTTGTTACGCCAAGAGGAGAGTTTAAACAATTTGAAGACTTTGCCACCATCTAAGGAAGATCAGTCCAGAACTGCGACTACCGACATAAGTTACACAGAGGGTCTCAATTCATTTCATGGTGAAGTAGACTCCACTGGAGACGCTGAAAAGCACGCAATATGAGTTCTATGGTGTTTTTTTTTGGTGTTTGAAAATCCTCTACGCAGATCAATATAAATAGGCGCATTTAGAGAGATACATACTAAAAACCGTAAACGCGACTACTTCGTCATTACACTATTAATTTATGGATTAGATTATACACAAGTATCACCATCCATGCTCGAAGAGCATACTTATAGATTCACCGTTGTGGATTCTCCTAATTGATTCGGCAAAGATGCGAGACACATCCAACACGTGAACCCTCTTTTTGCCTAGAAAGCTTACTGTCTTGTCCTGAGGCACTGTGTTTGTAACGATAATTTTATCTATAGCACTTTGTGATACTCTATTCAAAGCATCGCCAGAGAAAACACCGTGAGTGATCAGAGCGTAGACAGTTGTAGCGCCTTGGTCCTTCAATAGTTTAGCGGCACGCGTGATAGTGTAAGATGTGTCAACGAGATCATCAACTATAATACAGATCTTATTACGCACATCCCCGACAAGCATTGTTGTTTGAACGTATTTTGAAGACGAAGGATTCATATCTTGGGAGCTCAAAGGTCCATTCAACGATGTAGAAACTAAAGGTTTGGGTGATAACACTGCACCACCGCCTGAGGTCAAACTCGCGTCAGGAGGGCCCTTTGGAAGCTGGGACCTTCTTTCCTTGTGAATTAGAGCAAACGACAATTCTAGAGCATCCGCAATTGATGCAGCACGCTTAGCACCACCTGCATCAGGAGATACGATGACGGCGTCCTGGTAATTCGGGATGTTATACTGAATATAATTTTGAGCAATGGGTTTGCAGTACAAATTATCAACTGGTATATCGAAAAAGCCCTGAAATTGAGCATCATGCAAATCCATTGTAATAACATGATCAGCACCAGCTGTTGTCAACAGATTCGCAATTAAGGTTCCTGCTTGTGCTACCCATAGTTTGTAACCAGCATTGTTTGCATTGAAAAACGACCCCATTTCTGAGCTATTCTCCTTACGCTCGGGAACCATGGGAATACGTGATTGTGAGGGTGATTTGTGAAGCTCACCACCGTTAGATTTTTTGGGTATTGGCTGTTCGAGACTTAGTGTTGATATTATCGTTGTCTCGAGAATGTCCTCTACTGCTCTTCTTGCACCAGGAGAAGTGGGTCTTTGAGTAGTAAGAATTGACGAGACTGGAGTGCCTGGATGACTCTCGAATGTGTATTTTTCCTTAGGTTTAGATATCAATGGAGCACCCTTTGCGGTGTATGGGATGTCGGGCTGCCTAGAGTAACAAAAGTAAGGCATTACTGCAGTGACACGACTAGCTGACGCAGTTTTGCACGCATTCAACAAAATTAGAAGCTCCATGAAATTATCATTGACATGACCGCAGCCACTTTGGATAACGTAGACGTCTTTTTCACGGACAGATTCCATTATACTGATACTGGTCTCACCGTTCGAAAATTTGCCCAACTTGACCTGAGAAGGCTTGATACTCAAGTTTTCGCATATTTTTTTGACTAAATAAGGGTCCGAACTACCCGCAAATACGACGATATTGTTCATTTCGGTGACCTATGATAGTTGATATTTTCATGCATCCACTGACATGGTAATAAAATTTTTCTGAATTACGATAAGAATAATCACATGATGTAACAAGGGTTTCCACGAAGCAGGGCAAACTCCGAATCATACAAGTGCATATTGATGATAGTTGAATCTTGAAGACTTCTTCTGATCACACGCAAAGTTTTATGTAGCGTTTGATGCATCCAGCGGTTTATATGTTGTAGTCGTGCGCAGCGATGCATTTTCATAAGATGAATCAAGATTTATGATCTCCTCCTATTCAATCATTTGATAGCATTGTGAACTTCATCAATTCAAGAAATGATCAATGCATTATTTATATATTCGCTGCGAGGCGAATTGATAATATCAAAGCAAGCAAAAAGCTCCGCCCAGAAGTCCATGTCAGAGATATTTCGCGTGCAAGTCATCAATAACCTCGATGTGCGATCCCCAGTTCTGACACTTGGCTCTACTACGTTCCATCATATCAGAACTAGTGGCAATTTATGGCTGGTAGCAGTTTCGAGATCTAATGCAGATAGCGCCGCCATTTGGGAATTTCTTTACAAGCTCAATGTCTTGATGGAAGCGTATGCGATACATTCAGAGGAACAACTGAAGGAAAAGTTTATGGTATGCTACGAACTGCTCGATATAGTATTAGAAGATGGAGTTCCAATTGAGACCGAGCTGAGCAGTGTTGCTGCCCGTATGTCGGAGAAACCCACAGTGGCTTTGGACAACCTTAATATGATATCTGAGGAGTTCTTAAGCAGCGCCAGCAAAATCATACCCAGACCTAGACTGCTTAGAGGTAAGTCTAGTAGCTTCACATCACAAGATAATTTTAACGGAATGTCCTCTACGTGTTCATGGAGACCAAGTGGGATCAAATATAAGAAGAACGAGGTATTTCTGGATGTCAATGAGCGTATCAGCATTCTGGTGTCGCACGATGGCTCGATCTTAAAATCATATGTGGATGGTACAGTTGAAATTGTAACTCACTTAAGTGGTATGCCTGTATGTCGTTTTGGACTCAACGATGCGCTCTCTTTAAATACACCATTTTCAGATGCTCAGGATCTTGAACCTAACAACGATATTAAGAATAAGAATGCTATTCCTAAGGCAGCAGCTGGTAGTGTGATCCTGGAAGATTGTAAATTTCATCAATGTGTGCATCTTGACAAGTTCCACTCTGAGAGAATTATCAAATTCATTCCACCGGATGGCTCTTTCGAGCTGATGAAATACCATGTTCGTGAAAACCTTAATCTCCCTTTTAAAATTACTCCAATCGTTACGATTGTCAAATCTAACACTGTCGAGTACAGAGTGACCCTAAAGTCACTATTTCCGAGTAAACTGACTGCAAAAGATGTACAGCTTCGCATTCCTGTGCCGCCTGAAACGGTGGACTGTAATGTCAGTGTGTCAAATGGGAAGTGCAAATTTGTTCCAGAAGATAGTGCACTGGTCTGGCAATTTGGCAAATACCAGGGTCTCACAGAGAATACTCTGTCGGCGGTAACTGTTCCCATGAAAGACTCTTCTATTAACATCCAACAATGGCCCCGCCCTCCAATGTCATTGAAATTTGAAATTATGATGTTCAGTAATTCAGGCCTCGTTGTAAGATTTTTCAACGTCTCTGAGAGAGAACAAAAATATTCGACTGTTAAATGGATCAAATACATCTCCAAGTCTGGAGCCTACGAAATTCGTTATTAAATTATTGCAATTTACTTGTACTTGTTATTCATTTGTGTCGTCCATTACGAACTGTTTTACAACTTTTATGTCATATTTAACTTGTTGATATATACTATCCCGAGCCTTCAAAGAAATGTTATTGCCAAGGTTAGGAATTCATGCTTTCAAAGCGCCATCGAGGAGTGTAAAAATAGCACTTCCAGCTGCATGGCATGCTTATCCAGCCTTAAGGCTATTTTCAACGATAGAAAAGAAGCCGTTATTAACCCCCTTGCATTCCAAACATAGACCCATTTTAAGTCAAACGCTGAACTTAAGACATCAGAAATTTCACACTTTAGGTCCTCAAAGGTTTCAAAATTCTCCACCCAATTTTCGGATCTATAATTTTTCGCCGATCACTGTGACACTTGCCTTCATCGGTTTGATTTCCGTCTTCTTCTTTATTTTACCTCTTGTCTTCACATTCTTCTTCCCACTGGTTATTGCGGCAATTGTTGCTTATCAGTTCAAGAAATGGAAGTCTCATATGCTTTTCTCGCAGTTACACAACAGCCTCCAAAGGACAAAGTTGAAAATAAGCTACTCGTCGTTGTCTGCGCTGCAGACGTCAGTAATTGGTAACGTGCTCAAGAAGGAGAATATTTCCAATGACATGTTTAATATGGTAAAGTCGCAGCTGAAAAGTAATTCAATGTGGATGGACGATACAGTAAGAGATCGCGCAGATAGAACATTAAACTTTTTAGAGGCAAGAGTCCTTGAGGCCTTCAAGAAAAACGAGGGTGGTGTTCGCCAGTACTTTTTGGGCGATGATGTAACTAACTGGGTTCAAGATGGCTACGATCTAAGGCTTGATACTCAGTTTTTCCGTACAAGAGGAAGAAATATCAATGGATCCTTGGTTATGATGATGTCTTATCCTCTATATTTGACGTCCACAAGACAAGGGCAGCGCTTATTGGCAGATGTATCGCTCGTTTTCTGTGACAACAGCCTAATTGATGGTGGTAATACCTTCAAATTTCTGTCAGAGCTTGCCAAAGAAGACCGAAAATGCCCTATGATTATTACCATCAAATCAACAAGAACTCTTTTTCCTAAGCAATTTATTATCGAGACTCTGGGGGATTCAGGTCAAGAGTTGTCTAACTACTCTGTTCACACAATGAAAGATGGTCACCGACAATTCACCTATCATGAATAGATGATTGCAGATCACATATGAGAAGTGCACACACAATCTGGACCGTTTCACGGCGATAGGACGTATCAGGGTTTATCTCGGATTTTAATCGATACATGCATTAAAGTGACAGTGCTGGCAGCGCTGTGAAACTCACTCATATCTGTCTTAGTACGACATTTATTTATCTTCATATGATTAGTCACGTGATTATATCAAGCTTTACGAACCTTACCAAATTTCAATAAACCTCGAAAACTTGAAAAGGGGCAGCTCGGTTGGCTCAAATAGAATTCAGTAACGGATCGTGCCCAAAGCTATAACACATAATAATGGATTATAGAGCTCCAATTGGTATGTACTATTTTTCTTCTGGGTATTGAAAGGCTCCCTAAAAAATTGTGTTACTAACTTCGATGACAGTTCTTGACCAAGGTACCGGTTTTGTAAAGATCGGTCGTGCCGGTGAAAACTTTCCAGACTTTACGTTTCCTTCTATCGTTGGTAGGCCAATTCTAAGAGCGGAAGAACGAGCTAATATTAGCACACCTTTGAAGGATGTTATGATCGGTGACGAAGCCAGCGCTGTACGCTCTTATTTGCAAATTTCATACCCCATGGAAAATGGTATAATCAAGAATTGGGCAGACATGGAACTTCTTTGGGACTACGCTTTCTTCGAACAGATGAAATTACCTTCTACTTCTGGTGGTAAGGTTTTGCTGACAGAACCACCAATGAATCCTATTAAAAACAGGGAACGCATGTGTGAAGTAATGTTCGAGAAGTATGACTTTGGAGGTGTTTATGTCGCAATTCAAGCTGTTCTAGCCCTATATGCCCAAGGTCTATCGTCTGGTGTTGTTGTAGATTCTGGTGACGGTGTCACGCATATTGTTCCAGTTTATGAATCTGTGGTGTTGAATCATCTGACCAGGAGATTAGATGTTGCAGGTAGGGACGTCACGAGATATTTGATAGATTTACTTTCTCGTCGTGGTTATGCATTCAATAGAAGTGCGGACTTCGAGACTGTGCGTCAAATAAAAGAGAAATTATGTTATGTTTCTTACGATTTGGATCTGGACACGAAATTAGCGCGTGAGACGACTACACTTGTTGAAAACTACGAACTTCCAGATGGAAGAATCATAAAGGTTGGCTCAGAGAGGTTTGAGGCGCCTGAGTGTTTATTCCAGCCTAGTCTAGTCGATGTTGAACAACCTGGTGTCGGTGAAATGCTTTTCAATACTGTTCAAGCAGCCGATGTTGATGTCAGAACAGCCCTATACAAAGCCATTGTTCTATCTGGTGGTTCAAGTATGTATCCTGGGTTGCCCTCTAGATTGGAAAAAGAGCTCAAACAGTTGTGGTTCACAAAAGTTCTACACAACGATCCAACTCGCTTGGAAAAATTCAAAGTCAGAATTGAGGATCCACCAAGAAGAAAGCACATGGTATTCATCGGTGGTGCCGTGCTTGCAAACATCATGGCCGACAAAGATCATATGTGGCTAACGAAACAGGAATGGCAAGAAATGGGTCCAGCATCTATGTCCAAGTTTGGACCAAGATAGGGAGGTTGCATTCACTAAGGAATTATACCTTAGCGATAGTCACTGGTGACCTATATACTCTGTACACGTAAAAAGATAAGAATTCAAAACAAATAGTAAAGTACTTAGAACTTCCTTCTTTTCTTTCCCAGTTTTCTTCATTCAAACCTGAAAATAGACCTTATAATACAAATGCTACATATTTTTAGACTTTTATAACTTGAAATCTGCCAATCTGTGCCATACATCTTCCGCAAGTTCTTCGACCTTTTCATCAGAAACTCTCTTTTGATCTGCACCATATTTTACAGCGTTTTTGATCAAATCACGTATGAAGAAATGAGTCACAGTTACTGGCCTAATGAAGGGACCGTTTAAAACTTCATCAACTGTCCACCTTCTGTCCGGATTCCGCATGAGGCAAGCTTTCATTGTGTCCAACGCTGTCCTCGGAACAATATCCCCACCCGGTGTCTTGTCTGGAAACACAATTTTTACCTCAGGATTCATAATTGCCAATAATCGATTTTGGCCCTGAAACCCACCATAAGGCGGTCTCCCGTATATCATTTGATATATGATGCAACCACATGACCATATATCAGAGGGCTTCCCGACTTTCCATCTATTTTGTTCTCCAGATTGTTCCTGTGAGTAATTCATCGCTACCAACGCCTCAGGAGCCATGTAATTTGGAGTCCCAATTTGTGTTTCGCGATATATGTTCACCGTATGGTCAGGAACCGCATTTGCAATACCAAAATCAATGATTTTTAAAATACCTCTAACAAAAACAAAGTTCGCTGGTTTCAGGTCAGAGTGTACAATGTCTGCATCATGCACAACTTTAACACACTTCAACATTTCTTGCGCATGATATCTCACGAATTCTATATCCAACGGCATTCCTGATCGTTGAGCCAAAATTTGAGATAAGTCATGATCACCGCATTCCATAACCACGTAGAGAACACCATGCTCCATTTCATGATCAATGAGCTTTACTACTCGAGGTTTAGCCTCCAGTTTCTTCAAGAGCTCTATTTCGCCTTTGAATCCTTCAATGCTGTTATCATCAAATTCATCAAAAGATACTCTTTTCAGTGCATAGATTTTGTTATTGGCAATGCTTTTCACTTTATAAACCTTTGATGTCCCACCACGTCCCAAAAGCTCCATTTTTTCGTACTCTGTACCGTTGACCTTAATACTAGGCTTCCTTTTCGCATATTCGCCTGATGGTGCTGGTGGCTTTAGTGGCACAGTTTCCGCGTTCTTGTGAGGCTCAACTATTTCAACTCTTTTTTTTGCTGGAGGTGAAGGAGCAGTTCTATGATTAAAACTGAGGTTTTGGGGACTGCGATGACGAACTATCTCGTTAGAAATATCATTTGAACCCTTTTGTCTCTCTTTAAACATCGAAAGGGATAACTTAGCCTTTTTCGATTGCGGTTCGTAGCTCTTGCTGTTTATGTCAATATTAGCGAGTGCTTCTCGACCTTCCAAGTAATCCACAGCTTTCGTATTGTGCTTGTATGACCGTTCATAGCCCTTGTTTAATTCGACATTTTCCTTCTTTTTGAATATTTCGGAGTCATGCTGCTTAGCAACTATAGGCGATGATGGAGTTTTTCCTGTTCCACTCAGTGAACTGTCACTTGGTTTTCTTCTAGGCTGTCGTACGCCGAAAGAATTATCAATTTTTACCGCTGAAGTATTTTTCAAACCCGATAAACCCAACGACGAATTTGACGCCATTCTGTTGAGGAATACCTCCTTACTGGCACTATTTTTTCTCAGAGCTGTCCTTCGATTTTCGCCTTTCTGCTTTTCAAAATATATCTTGGAAATGTTTGGCAGCTCAGTTGTAGGTAAATTATGCTTTTTCAAATATTGGTACGGGTTCAGGTCACCAAAATCGACATTTTCGTAAGAGCGAAGTATGTTATTTGGTGTTAAATTACCGCTGCTATTGTTAGTGGGCATAGAGACATAGGGATCGTAAAACACGTTGCCATCATTGCATGTACTATTAAATGTGGTGCTTATGCCAGAAGAGTTGGAGGTATTACCTTCCAAATGCATGCTTGACTCGTTGACGCTGGTTCCACTGTTACCACCGTCGGTTGGTGAATATGCTCTCTTTGCAGGACCAAGTATACTCAACCTCGGAGATATAAATCTCCTACTCCTCCTTTTTGAATGCCGGATAGATAACTCCTCCTTGAATGTGTGTTGCATATTTTTTACTTTCTGGAGACTTTCTTCCTCTTTTAATCCGCTCAAGGAGTCCTGCTCATGATTTGTAGAATTCAAAGTAGTCATACTCGGTTGATTTTGTCTTGACGTAGCAAAGAGCGTCGACTGAGAAGCATCTTCAGAATTCATTGTGGTAAAAGCAACTCCCAATGTGCTATTAGTATTGTTCGAAGAAGGCTGTCTCGGTACCAATCCTATAGTTAAGCCATGGCTCGCATTTGAAAAATTTTGATGCCGTCTGTATCTTTCCGTTTGATCTAAAGACCTGCTGCTATTCAGTTCATTCACCTTATCCTGAAGAAGAGCAGAGCCGAAATTGCTCAATTTCGGAGGCCCTAGCATGTTTTCGTCATCAGAGTCATCATGCACAGAACTCCTATTGAAGGACTCTTGAGCGAATCCACTTGTTCTGCTGTATTGTGAATGGTTTGAATTTGAAGGAGATCTTACAGAGATTTCCGACATTGGCTGTTTTGAATATGCATAGAGGGGAAAAGATATACCGATTTGAATGAGATTTGAGAAACGATAAAATTTGAAAAAGATATGTTTAATCGGTCCTTAGGACAAATATGTTTTGAAGGTGATGAAACGTTCTCTTATGGTCGTTTGACACCGATGTACACTCTTTTCTGTTGTGGGTGTTGTCTGTGTTGTTTACCATGATGGGATAATTTCACGTCACAAAGAAAAACTAAAGACTTTCCGAGGGTATTTTCGAGGGTTCCGAAAATAACAGAAACTTGATCCAGTAAATAACACAACTGACAGCTTATTTATAAATCTTAAACCTATACACTGTATCACGGGATATAACATACAGAATTGCATGCTCCGGTATTTTTTTGGTTGAGTCTGCAGCAATAAAAGTATAGTCCATCCCACTAATGTTGTACATTTCAAAAATCGTGTCATCTTCCAGGCAATTCATGCAGTTGTCGCCTTTCACAAAAGTGCGCATGCACTGTGCGTGTGGATCTCGTGGATTTTGGGTTTTCCAGCCAAAGATGTATTCCTGTCTGAAAGAGTAGATACCATTGTAGGATGTCAGACGAAGTAGAGATACCAGCCCCACCTGTGAGGCAACTACGATAAGTTTCAGCTCCTTTATAAAACATACGAGCGATATTCTATTCAATCTTTCCAATCTATCCAGAAAACGGCAACTCTTAATATGCTTTACGGGGAAAATATCCGAAGATGTGAATGAAGTTATCATGAGAGGATTCCCATTTAACAGAAAAACTCTTGAATTAGTAGTTACCACGAAAAAAACATCGCTAGAGAGAACAGAATTGAATTTTGGCCCCTGAGATGAGTACCGAGATTCTGAATCGGTCATTTGAAGCAGTGACTCAACTTTCTTGACATAATTATTTAATGACCAAAATTTCATAGCATCCGTAGCCCTTCCCAAGTCAAAAAATGAATCAGGTTGAAATATGGGTGAGGCCCTTCTTGTGTTGCTATCATTAAGACCCACCAGGCGAAAATTTCCAAAAAGTCTTCGTATCTGCCTGATCAAAGAACCCACATCTATCCCCATGGTTTCGGCTGACTGATTCATATCCTGGAACGATGCCTCATTAAGCACGCTTGCTTCAAAGAGGAGATTTTGTAAGGCGCGAGTGCTTTCCGAGTCTGGTAAGTCGCTACCTTGATTATCAAAATTTGAATGTTCACGGTTCTCTCGTTCAAGATTTCGAAGATCAGGTGAACCTCTCGACGATGAGCCTTCTATAGACATAATTGACGAATCGCGATCCGAATTGGAACCTGAGCTGGGATCATAATCGTATATTGGAGTTTCTCTGCTTAGACCACCTTGCATTATCCGATCCCAAATTACGTAGTGTGTGGAGCTATCGTGCACTACACCTTGGAATATTCGAGGAAAGCGTTCAAGGCATTTTTTAGATTCAAATGAAGCCCCAATTTTCAAAGTCACGAATCCATTCAGTCTATTCCTATCAATATGCCTCAGGAGTTCCGGATCTTTGTGAGGATCAGTTATTTGCACTGTGCGTAATTTACATTTTACTCTCATCTCGATTATGAACGGGATTCTTATTGAGGAACCGTACCTATCGTAAGTAAATGGATAACCGGTCCAGTTCTCTTGAGGGTCAGCATATCCTGCCTCTACTTTGTTGTCACCAAGTGCTAAATCATCAGTCAGTAAATATCCATGCTCTTCGTCGAGTAACAATCCTCCTCGAGAAGAGTTTTGCGCGAAGCAAGCCTCTTTCACGAAGGCTTCACTATATCTATGATTACCCACTTCAGAATTCGATAATATGATAAAGGTCGTAAATCTTAACGCAATACGTCTTGTGTTATTGTGCAGCTCATTGAATAGAGACAAGTTTACTACTGGAACGCTAATTTGTGCAATTCTAGCTCCAATTCCAAGATGACTTGATTGGGTCAGGCTTGAAGGAAAAAACTTCAGTATTAAACTGTCCTGATATATCCTTGTTAGATATTTCTCTTTGTGGCTCTCGTTAAAGTTGTTGTTTAGATATTCGAATTCATGAACAATGTGGAAGTCCCTCTTGGATACTGGTGTTACACTCCAACACCAGTCAGCCAAGAACTCCGTGTCAAAGTATTCCCATTTGATAATTGCTGAATAACCTGATCCAATGTTGCATTCCAATTTTACTGTTGAAACATTTCCGAAGATAGATCCGTAGGCAAGGTATGCTGCGCCGTCCACCGAAGATGACTTCTTGACAAAATTCAGTGACGGCACGTTGTGCTTCACAGGAATTTCACACGTAATCAATGTTCGATTTCTCCTGCGGTGGGCAAAGACGGTTATCCCAGGTCTGTTATGACCGATTGCTATAAATTTTGTAAGACCCTCGTCAAAAATATCGAGGCTCCAAGAACTTTCATGTGTGTTTAAAATAATTCTTGGTGTAACCAGTAAATGATTTGAATTGTCATCTTTCATATTTGGTTGTATTCCCTTTATTTTCTGTTGTTCAATAATGTCATCAATTTTAAATATAAACGTGAGACCTGACTCAGTACAGGCACAAAGGACTTTATGATCATAGAACTTGGACACTTTCATGAAATGAATTTCAAGATCCCTATCGACCGGCCTCGATGAATTATTAAGTTGTTCGACCTCGACTTCTTCGAAATAAAGCTTGTAGCTCAGTGCCAAAGGTATTTGAAGCTTCGTCCGCGCTTCAGCACCTTCATCCAGAAGCTCATCCAGTGGAGTGACTTGAATACGGCCAAGCGTGGCGAAAAACAGAAATCCATCACAAATACAAGCTATGTTGTTATTGAATCTCTCGTCAAAGGGTTGGACCATACTCCAGAGCGCGTTTCTTATGGGTTTTAGCTCTTTCACTTTCAATGCTTCCCACGACGGTAGTAGACAGCAAGCCGGATGTACTGTGTGACCATTATCTCCCCAGATGGGCTCTGCCTGTGATCCCTTTGCTTTAGTGTCCTCCAGGAATTTTTCGTCGTCTTTCCTCTTATCCACAGTTTCGAATGACCTTGCTTTAGCTAATTTTCTGTCAATCTCCAGCTTCGGTGCGACAAAGCCACCCTTTTCGATTAACGTATACATTGAAACATTTGAGCTTAATTCTCGTAGAGGCTCTCTGAATCTCTTAGCGGTAAACGTGGTGCAATCGAAATCATATCTGACAGGGAAACTTTCTTTAACTATTCCCCTTGATGCCAAAA
Organism: Lachancea fermentati; assembly: GCA_900074765.1. NCBI lineage: Eukaryota > Fungi > Ascomycota > Saccharomycetes > Saccharomycetales > Saccharomycetaceae > Lachancea > Lachancea fermentati. Next base: position 548,420 of record LT598486.1, on the reverse strand, counting down.
ATCTCTTGAAGGACTCTACATCAGTAGTAGACGATAGGTCTAGATCACTTGCTGAGTTTCCTTCAATACTGTTTAAGGTGCTCATTAGTATGCCCAGCCTATATATCGTATTTCCATCCGTTGGCACGTTGAAAAGTATAACTTGATGAGATTACGTCTCGTTTTTCATGTTTTGACTATTTGGAAGTAATTCAGGATATTTTCAAGAACGAAATAACGATAGAAAGGCATATTCTACATAGCAATGATAACATTATTTCATAAAATCAAAAGGGACAAAAATCGCCTGTTTAGTAAGTGCTAGTAAAGAAGTTGAATCGAACTGTAATTGATACAAATGCACTTTAGTAGTAAATTGCTGTGCCGTGATTGAAATAATTGATCACGCTTTGCACCAATTTTTTAGGGCGTACTATATAATTCTCGATCCTAGATATTCTCGCAGAATCTAGGCATGCCTAAAATGAAATTCTACCCAGTCAAGAGGTTAAATCATCGAATGATCTTTGAATTTTGAAATTAGTATTTCACACATAGTATGTCAAAAAGTCTTGTCACTGATACAATATTCTAAACAGGAGATACTTATTCTCAGCCCCAGTCCATACCTATACTGACGAATTTTCAGCCAATTTTCCTTGAAAGGGGATAGATGGCTGTATAGGTATTCCTATTACAACGTTTAATAACTTTAAACCTTTCGAATACAAGCTAACCTATTACCTAACTGCCATCCGACTAGAGTAGCAAGAAAGCTGGTAAAGATCCAGAAGGTAGAAAAGAACACCACAATCCGCTTCACGGCAGGTAAATATTTGGACATTTAGATTATGCTGATATACGGCTCATCACTTCCGAAAGCTTCATTTGAAAAAAGTCGGTGTGTTCAGATGACGCAAATATTGTGCACAATACCTCCATTCGATTGGATGATGATCATTAGGTGCTCATATGAACTTTTCTAATGATTATGCTTCTTCTACAGAATCTGATGAGAGCAGCGACATAGAATATCATAAGCCAATACTTTTGAAAAAGAAGAGATTACGGAAGCCTATATCGCACCCTCAATCCGCTGAAGTGAATAATGGACACGCCAAGAAACAACAAGAGAAGCCTAAATATGTAGGAAAGCTATATGTCATGACTGATCCTGCAATAGATTTCGATTCGCAACCTATACAAGGACAGCAGCACACAACTTTTGAAGCTAAAAATCCTCTACTCATATCGCCCAATCAATCAGAATTATTGTTTGAATATGGTGAGCCGCTTAATGGATATAGATTTGTGGGCAACCAGCGCGAATATGAAGAATATTTAAAGGCAAGAAATAGGGACTCTTCTGACCAAAATGATAAAAGTCCGCTCGAAGATTATCCTAATCGCCAGACACCTTCAATCAAAACGCAAAACTATTCTGAGATTTTGGACTATTGGAATAAAGGAGTCGAATTTCTTCGAGCTCCTCTGCGAGATGCACCATTTCTAGAGAAGGTGAAACTTGAAGACATAAATAGGGATGTCGTCGAAGAGTTTTTTTTGGCAAGCTCTGCAGTGATAGACTTATCGTTGAAGGAAATGTATAAGCGAGAAAGAATCTACTGGCACCCGGATAAAATGACCAGATTGGTTGAAACAAAAGATGAAGAGGTGGTTTCGAAAATTACGAAGATATTCCAGATTATAAATGATCTTTGGGAAGCAAATGCCGAATAGTGGGTGTATATACTTCATATTTTACAGAGTTCGAATTTTACTAGTTTTTATTTGTACTTATTAATGGAATCGAATCATTTTACATCAGGCGATGTAGCTGTTGTATCCTGAGGAGTTGGTACAGTTTCAACAGTTTGCTCTTTCTCCGTGTCTTTTTCCTCAGCCACATTCACGACCTCATCTTCTATTTCATTTTGCTCTTCGTCGACGTCATCTTCATCTTCTAGATCAATTTCCTCGGCCTCGTCCTCGTCCTCTTCTTCATTTTCATCATCTTCCAATTTCCTCTTCTTGTTTTGTCTTCCAGTTTCACTCTCATCGTCTTCCTCGTCTTCCTCGTCTACCTCTTCTTCATCCTCTTCTTCTTCCTCTTCGTCGTCCTCTTCCTCCTCCTCATCGATTTCTGGCTGTTCTGGAGGGAATTCTTCTTCTTGTTCGTTATCCCAAATAATGTTGAATCTGGTCACTCTTGGCTTTTCTGCAAGTATGTTTCTCACAACATGTTCTACTTGAACTTTGGCCGGCGGATTTTCTCTCATCTCCTCATTGTCGTATTCATTATTCACGTAGTAGCCAACACGTACAAACTCCCGACCATCATAAGAGCAGCTTAAAAGGATGACAGTTACACTAACAAGCTCACTTGCAGGAATGAGCTCAGGTGATGGTGGGTCTGCGGTAAATACAAACTTATTTACCCCCACAGGAACCGGTCCCACAAGGATAGAATCTAGTTCTTGGTCATGCTCCAAACTGCGAGACGAACCCACATAGGTCAGTTTCCACTCCAGGTCGTTTTTCAAAGACTCAAGGCATTCAAAAGTGATTTCGAATTCGTAAGGATCAGTGAATTTTGCAGGATTATTGAGCACGTTAATGCCGAGTAGTGATACTATAGACATTGATGACTTTTTAGGGTTCTTCGCAGTGGGAGCTTTTTTTTAACGTGTTAAAAATTTTTACGCGTTTCGCGCGTAGTGTGATATATATTTATATGACATGCTCAATGAATTGGGAACTGACTGTACATTAAGCAGTATCAGCTTGTGTAGTGTCCAGTTATTTGTCTAAAATGTGCTGAGTGTGTATTTGTAGAAACGTGAGATCATACCATTTGCGTTAACAATTCCTCTTGCTCATAAGAGAGCACTCTCTTGCTAGTTCGCTTTGCAGATGCTCCCGAGCCATACTTATCTTTTTTCGAAGCCTGCGGCAGAGATACATAGAAGGTATCGCTATCATTGGCGATGTTTGACGTGGCTTGAAGTGACGAAAGATCGACTGATCTGGGTCTAAGACTGGTGTAGGAAAGGACGCTGGTGCGGTTAGAAGCATCCTGAGAAGACGACCCTTCCTCACGTTGGGCTATGAAATACTGGTCCTGTGACAGAAGGACCACACCAAGGATGAGGCTTGCCACACCGGGTGAAATGATGCGAATGACGTGTGTCAAAGATGTGTTGTCCTGATGGAAGAAGACAACGCCGTTCAGGATATTGACCAGGTTGTATACACAGAAGACAAGCGGATATAGTATCGAGGTGGAAAGATGTCGCAGACCCCTGTTCAACAGGAACAACTGCGTTAGCGATAGGGATACAAAACTGACAACGAGTAGGTAGAAATTGAAGCGTTTAAGGTCTGATGTCTTGAAGATCAGAGCATGTGTGATAATGTCAGATACAGATTTGGCCAGCAATAGAGAGTGTGCAGACCAGGTCCCACTGCAACATCCATAAATGACACCCTTAGCAAGCAATCCGAGACGTGAGAACATGGTCCACATTAGAACAAGCACGACTATGACGTTTGTCACGACAAACCAGCGTAGGAAGAGCGGTTGGCGGGCCAGCAGAAGCAATTCTGAAAGTGAGTGGGTGATTGAGTTATCGTCAGTGGTGGAGACTCCCACCACACCGATAACCATTCCGCCAACGATGATAAACAGAGTCGCGAGGGGTGTCCGCCATGAGGAACGCTCCTTCAAAATGTAGTGGGCAGCCACGGAGTTGAAAAGAAGACCACAGCTCTGCAGCGGCGCCAGAATGATCAATGGCAGCGTGGCGATCTGGACGGTGCTGCCCACGATGTTGGCGAGCAGAAACAATACCAGACCTAGCTGCCACGTGGAATTGCGATACAGAGAGCCATTGCACGCGACACTGGCCTTCCTTTGGAGCGTCAGTCCCAACGACTGCGTCGCAGAAGACAAGACGCCTACCAACACACCTACAACAATGATAGTCGAGGCGCTGGCCATTGCTTGAGGCTCTTGAAGCGAAGTAGATGAGAGAAAACGGGAGCGTCGAATACGTTGCAGATGACAGCAAATCAATATCCTCGATATCACCTGAGAGAAGAATTGCGTTTTATGTAGCGAACAATTGTATTACGGAATGAAGAAAACATGCTGTAACGCACCAGCCACTAGTCTCATCATGTCAGCAATTCAAGTATGCTACCTTGAAAAGGTAGCCTGCAGAATAAAAAAGAAAGACTCCGCGACGGGGAATCGAACCCCGGTCTCAAGCGCGACAAGCTCGAATTCTAGCCACTAAACTATCGCGGACTTTCGTGAATAACGAACACAAGAATGAGGTACACATTCTACGTCCAAATACAGGTGCAACAAAGCCATTTTGCGTTTTGCCTTGCGGTTCTCCGGCTTTCGCCGCTATCGCCGGAGGCGCCATTTTGTGCAACCTTCACAACACCCACACATATAGTGCATTTCGGCTGCCTGTGAGCCGCATCACCATGTCGCGCCTCTTACCGAAGGGCATTTTGCAATTTCGAAGCAGCTACTTCTGTCACTGCCTCGGTCACTGCTTTCTAAAGGAACAGTAGGCAATAGTGACCGCTTTGCTGTCCACGACGAGCTCTGACAGGCCGCGCGTCAGGCAGTGATCATGATACATGTGACCGGACAAAAGCTATGATTCCCACATACAGACACGGCTTTCTTTGAGAGGGCGAAGACGACGACAACGACGCGTCACCCACACACCTGTGCACCCCGCGTTGTGGCGCCGCTTGGGAACCCAGACACACTGGGCCGGTAGGCTTCGAGAACTAACGCATGCAGGAACCTGAGGCACGTCCCGGTGCCACCGGGCTTTCTAAATGCTATTCCCGAGAGCTGCAACTTACAGTAAGTTTTTCCGGTAGGATTAAACGGCTTTCCACTTTTTCCGAGGTAGAGGCGCAAATTCTTCAGCCAAGTAACCCATACATCACACACATCTCTTACAATGCCTGATTGGGTAATCACGTAATGGTAAACAGTCACAACCAGATCTAGATTGAAATAATTACCAAATCTGGAAAGCTGCCCAGAAAACTCCTTAGGAACATTGTTACATCGTGGAACTTAAAAAGTTTGCAGAGGCATTTCTTTTCCATGGTATATACTTCCGCCTATATATAGCGAAGGAAGTTCGATCCAACACAGTAATCAAATTTTTGATCTGATCTCATAAACTGTTGAGAGTTTCCTAAACAAGCGTCCAACTATTAGTCATTCCTTAAGCTATAGTCATTCATTATCCAGTTTTACGCAACTATGAAGTACTCTTTTGTTTTACTAGCGTCTGCTGCCCTTGCGGCCCCAGCTGTCAACCACCACCACCACAACGAACGTCGTGAGGTCGTCACCGTCGTGCAATACGTCGATGGTCAGGGCAACGTTTTGAGCACCAACGCTCCAGGTTACACCACCACCGTGTCGCCAACCTCTTCCGCTGCTGCTTCTTCCACCTCGTCTGCTGCTGCTGCATCTGGCTCTTCCAGCTCGAGCTCGAGCTCGTCTTCTAGTTCCTCCTCAGATATCAGTGGCGACTTGTCTGCCTTCTCTAACCCTTCTAGCGAGTTCCAAGACGGTACCATCAAGTGTTCTGATTTCCCATCTGGCCAAGGTGTCGTCGACTTGTCATGGGTTGGTTTCGGCGGTTGGGCCTCTATCATGGACATGGACGGTAACACTGCATCCTCTTGTCAAGACGGTTACTACTGTTCTTACGCTTGTCAAGCCGGTATGTCCAAGACTCAGTGGCCTTCTGAACAACCATCTGACGGGAGATCCGTTGGTGGTTTGTACTGTAAGGACGGCTACTTGTACCGTTCCAACACTGACAACAACTACTTGTGTGAATGGGGTGTCGACAGTGCTTACGCCGTCAACAACAAGAACTCCGAAATCGCCATGTGCAGAACTGACTATCCAGGTTCCGAAAACATGGTTGTTCCAACTCTTGTCGGTGCCGGCTCTTCCCAACCTGTTTCTGTTGTCGATGAAGACTCTTACTACTCTTGGAAGGGTATGAAGACTTCCAGTCAGTACTACGTTAACAACGCTGGTGTTTCTGTCGAGGATGGTTGTATCTGGGGTACCGATGGTTCTGGTGTCGGTAACTGGGCCCCTGTCGTCTTGGGTGCTGGTTACACTGACGGTCTAACTTACTTGTCCATCATTCCAAACCCTAACAACAAAGACACCCCTAACTTCAATGTAAAGATCGAGGCCACTGACGGCTCTTCGGTTAACGGTGAATGTTACTACGAGAACGGCTCATACAGCGGCAGTGGATCTGACGGTTGCACTGTTACTGTTACTTCTGGTTCTGCTAATTTTGTTTTCTACTGATTCTCAAAGGATACCATTTTTTTTCTACTTTGATTCACTTTCGTTTGACCTGTAGTTGATGTTATCACTACATATTTGCTATTCTGTTTGCTACAGTGGTAGTATTCGTTATTTTACTACAAGATTGGCAGCTCCAGCTTCACCTTCTTCATGCTCAATTATGTTACGACTTTTACAACCAATTTATTTCTGGGATTTTTTTTTATATATGGGGAATATTCATCGCTTAAACAATCGAATCTTCGTTCGTCTAGCTGTCAATTCGGGTTCAGCTAATTTGCTAGGATTTTGTAGATCACATTTTTTATAAGTTCACTATTAAAAGTTTTGCTTAACAGGGTTGCAACAATCCGGCTGTCCGAGATAAGGATATGCCAAATCTCGTATCCCTTCCTCATCGAGTTGCTTATCCTTCGGATATTTAAACACTAATTGACACTTCGGCGGCCGTTCATAGCACGGCAATGGTGTCGGTATTTTTTCGAACTGCGTTCGCAGTCCGCCCTTTCCCTCCATTCGCATTTTGCTCAAAGTTCGTTCATAAGGGTTGAATGCACAGTCATCATCCTGAGTGTGGAAAAGTACCCATTTTTTGGTGTTTTGGTATGGAACGAAATCAAATCCAACAACATCCATCGTAGTGCATTCTTCATTATCTTCGACACCTAGGACCACGGCCTGAAGCCTTTTCAGTTGTCTCAGGTTATCACCCTCCTCTATCTGGGTAAAAACCATCCCCATGTTTATGCAGTATAAACCCGTGGTTCTTGACCAATCCTCAATATGTAGCGGCAAAGACTTATCAAGGAATATGAATAATCCTCTCCATTCTTGCTCGAAGTCTGTGGTGCTGATGATGGACCTAAGAGCTCTTAGCCTTGCAGACGTACTTTTCACTCTTATCCAAAGATTACATTGGTAAGCAGTATTACTCAATAGTTCAATATTCCCACCAAAGCCAGGGGTGATCTCTCCTTCCAAACTTCGAGGTCTGAGATTCAAGGCAATCCACTTTAAATCAAAAAATTTTGGGTTGGCGAAGAAAACATGAAACACAATTTGCCATGAGTCTGACAGATATTCAATCACATCAGACTCTTCCGAACTGCCATGACGTGCATTTAACAGCCTGCTGGCCTTCCGCACTCTATCCAAACTTTTCATGTACTCGCTTATCGGGAGACGCATCTTTTCCCAGTAGGGCAGCGGTCTAATGCTCAAACATCGGTCCCTATATACAAAGTTATTGAGCTGATAGAACTCACGATTCACAAAAGCCAACACAGGGCATAGCTCAAGTAGTGCTATTTTGATCTCAGTGGGTAGGTTTTTGAGCTTCGCCATTTCATCGGTTATATGTATCGCCGATCGAGACGCCGAAATATTTGAAATTTAAGTTTTAATCCGAACAAAGGATCAATGTATATAAAATGTATCTTGTATAGAAGGACTAACTGACACAAAACAATCCTCAGATAACGTCACCGTGCTGAGATTCTTCTTCTGGTGGAGGGACAAAGGCTCCAGCCAGCGCTAACGCTGGTTCGTCAATATTATGGTGAGCATAAGACAAAACTCCGATACCACCAGCGTCCAACAAAAAGTTAGGGTTATCGACCAAGTGTCTGTAGGTTTTTAAGGGCACATAAGGGACAGTGTCATCCTTGTAAGTTGGTGGCTGGGGTTGCTTCCCGTCGCATTCCTTTTCAACTCCAAGCTTGAACCATAGGGCAGCAAAGTAACGAAGAGCATGACCGTGTGCAAATACCATAATGTCAGAAGCAATGCCCTCTTTCTGGTGTTGTTTGTGCAAGTTTTGAATTCTGGCAATAGCACGGGAAAGTCTTAAACCAAACTCTTCGGTCGATTCACCACCTTCGCAACCGTCTCTCCAGATGTTCCAAGGTCTCTCCTTATCTAAACCTCTAGACTTTCTTAGCTCAACAATTTGAGAAGTTAGAAGTCCTTCGTAGTCTCCATATTCCCATTCCCTCAAGTCCTCATCAATGACAATGCGGATACGGTCTTTTTGTTCCTGAGGTAAAGTCTCGAGAACCAAGTCAACTGTTTGTCTTGCTCTCTTACGAGGTGACGAAAAGATGTAAGTGATGTGAGTGGGGTCAATGAACTTGTTACGGAAGATACTTTGACCGGTTCTTTTCATTTGGCCGACACCGTATTCAGTCAAAGGCAGATCGGTGAGTCCGGTATATTGACCGGATTTGGACCATTCAGTTTGTCCATGACGAACAATGATACATCTTGGTGTAGGAACTCCTCCCATCTTTCTGTTCTTGATTCTATCTTGTCTTTACAATGTGCAGAAAGTCAAAGTCAAAAACATGGCGTGGTTCGCGCAATATAAATGCGCTACGACAAATGAAGAAGTAACAATCAAACCCGTAATATCCTCGGCTCTTTAGTTAAAGTGCCCCAAAATATGTAATATAGAAAGGTGTGCGATGTCATAAAGGCGTTTGAATATACTTTAGTCGTATTCAAAGATCGCGATGTCTTCTCATAATAGCGCATATGCCATTTTCAATTGTTTCATGACTACAAAGAACGCGAAAAAAAAGCCCCAATGAAAGCTTGGGAGAAGCAAGTACATGGCGCTATTATCTTGCTTGTTTTCTTGATATTCCAATTGGCGGGGCGATATCTGAAACAACATGAGGGAGATTTAGATTCCAATGGGTTACTTCCGCGCAGAGTCCCTCGCGTACAGCGTTACCATAACTCAGACGCTAGCTTATGTGCACCATTTCTAGACAAAATAAACGAATACTGGATCACGAAAGGAGAACCTCAGATAAGAAACTATGAAGATATAAGACTTACTTCCCGAGGTCGTGTTGGACAGTATGGGGTAGTGATGTCAAATGGGGTGGGTGACAATACAGTTGACGACTTTGAAATCGAGGTTACATTCAAAATATATAACGATCGATCGAAACCCAAAAATACTCAGCAACTGATAGGTGATGGTATGGCCATAGTAATTTCGCCCGAAAAGGACTTTATGTCTCATAATATGTTGTCATCTTACGCTAGAAAACAGTATGAACACAACTCTGGTGGGATACTGGGAAATGACAGGACCATGATGGGATTCCCCAAAAATCTTCCAGGTTTGGCAATCGTTGTTGACACCTATAGGAACTCCAAAAAAACTAAACTCCAGCCGCCGTTTCTCTCTCTTATGCTCAATATAGATCCAGAGCAACATCATTATTCACCTGAGACCGATGGAGAAGAAAGCACGGGCTACAGCTTGAAACCCTTAACTAAGCTGAAAAAATCACTTGTAACAGGAGCTGTTACGAAACTACGGATTATTTACCTCGAAAGCATAGGTTTCCTAAAAATTGACATGGACTACTCTAGCAACGGTAATTGGATCGAGATATATCAAAAAGATTCGGGCTTATTCTTGCCAAAAAATATGAAGACAGGACAGCGCTTCATCGGCGTTGGGGCTTCCACTGGAGAGTTGACCGAAACTGTTGAGATAAAGAGAGTAGACACGTACGAATTTCATTGGGAAGGGCATGACGAAGATAATTATGACTACGTCGAAGAGATGAAGTTTTTCTTAGCACATGAATATGGGGAGTATGTGAATTTGGGCCACGATGATTTTGCGAATTGGAAAATGGCTAGGGCAGAGGGCTTGGAATTCGATTCTCTTGCGTCACAACAAGACCAGAAATCTGGGTATTTTTTCTTTCTTTTCAAATGGTGCATCATCTTATTTTCAATTTACATGCTATCAGTCTATGTCAGAGTGAGTCTTAGACGATTAAAGATGGTAAAACAAAAGCATAAGCATGGCTTACTTGGCTGATTAATTTAACAGTAAATTAAAACTTTAAGCATTGTACAGGTGCAAAGTAAATATTACAGAAAGCCTGTAAACTATAAACAGTAACGAATGATTTCATTTATTTGTCTTTCTTCCCTTCAAAGTGAAATTGGACACCCCAAAGTTCTCTCTTAACACCGTATATCTTACTCAAAAGTTTGGAGTCCTCCAAGTCGTAGGTGCTCAAGAGGGAGAATCCCTTCTTCTTTAAAGTTTCTTTCATGTATTTGTCAAAAGAGTACACGTCTATCAGCACCTTCATAGAATTATCTGCTTTGTAGGATCCACTCTGTTGGATGTTTTTGGTACGAATCAAGGCCCAATCGATCAAATCCTCGATGATACCACTTTGAACGTATACACGACGGCAACCGATGGAGCTAATGCCCATAACTAACGAGTCTTTAGATGAAAGAACAGTGTTTTCCACAATACTTGCAAGAGCAATTGGTGTTTCACGGTACACAATAATTTGGGTATTATTTGTGTCTGACTTTTGTTTGATTTCCCTCTTGGCAAGCTTGGTCAAGTCAACGTTGAAAACGTTCACACCATTCGTGTCCACGATTTGCCTAGATTTCTTTTTGAAAAGGTCTTCCGTAAACCTTGTGAGAAAAGTGAAAACGACCGACGTGGAAATTCCGACCACCATTATGCTAGTAGCGATTTGCGTTCCATTCATGATCGCCAACTGAAATAAGAAATCGAAAACCGAATGGGTTCCTTGGGGCAAAGTAACATTGGGACCGAGGTAAACGGCGAGGGAAATGAAGACTAGCGACAAAGTATATGGATGCCACAAAATATACTTGTTCGCGAGTGACTGTTGCTGCTTCACAAAATCCACCGAAAGATTCAAAGCGGCATTTGCTAATTCTGGAGTCAAAGAAGATCCATAAATTGTAGGTGGCGCATCATTGTTAATTGGTTCAGTCAAAGATGGGTCAAGAACTTTGCCTTTAGTTGGTTTAGCCATCTTTATAGTAACTTAGTATTATAGTGGGTGTCGCTAACAGGTTCAAGGGCCCGCCAAACTTTCTTATAAAGAAAAATGTGCGCCATATTTCCACGCCACGTGTTATTACTTTTATATACTTTACACGTGATCCAACACTGAGCTTTAGTATAGAGTTGAATAAATGGCCGAATGCGAATGCTTAGCTTGCGCCTGATATCAGTATGCGCTTGTATTTTGTGTACGTTTCATTTCTTCAATGTGTGTCTTTCTCAGTGAAAAATGTGCTACCCAAAAAGAATGTGAAAACTACACTCTGTCTGCCCTCTGTGATGCAACCGTGGCTGTGGTGTTCACAGTGTGCGTGCTGTTGTTCCGATATAGGGGGTACTGCCTTATGCTGTTCGCCTGTGAAGTGTGGTGAGTGGTGGTGAGGCTAAAAATCGAAGCCGCTCCCTGCGCGGCAGCCGAAGTATGCCTAGCTCGGTCTAAGATGCTTGCAGGAGGAATACCTACAGTACTAGAGTTAGTGTCAAACGTTTTGTTAGAAAAAACTGTCGCTCTGGTTGACTGCATGGACGTTGAATCAGAAAATATCGATGATTTCACAGAAGATGAGCAATGTGAAAAAAGCGGAGCCGTGCTGGCATTATCGTTCGTGTGGTCAAATTCAACCTTCAAACCCGTACTGCCTTCTCTTACTGGCTCGTCGAATGATATTGCTCCCTGTTCCTTGTCATGTAGTCGACGCTCCCTGGGGTCCAAAATCGGTACCAGCGACGAATCCCCACTTTTAACGTCCCTCTCTAAAACCTGTCTTCGAGTACGTGCCTTACCATGCGCCGTGCGGTTTACGTATCTTGTTTGGTCCTTGTTCGGCTGCATAATTCTCTTGACCCATATTGAGAGCTTCCTCTTTCGTTCTGTCGTCGAGTGGTTAGTAAATCATATTTGATTGCATTTAATCTTTGTAATCCATCCCTAGGAGACACAAAGTCATCGAATAGAACATACCTTGAAATAGATTGTCATGATGCTGTGACATACCTCAGCCTCAATCATAACATTAAACGCGACAGCGCGATGCCTGCTTGATGTTCACATTTCTCATGAATTATATCATCCAATACGTATTAATAAGCTATAGTTGCAGACGAAAAAAATTAAGCACATTTTGAATCGAAACTGTCGTAAAAGATAGATATTGAATTTCATGTCAATCTAGAAGGATCCATAGCGACTAATCCCATTGTCGAGGGGTTTCATGTCTCTTCGAAATTTAATTGCGATGATTGTCAGGTAAATAGACTCCATTGAGGTTTTTTTCGGGTGAGTATATCTGGTCAAGAGCTTCAGAAACGAGAGCTTTGATGTCCGTGAACGTTTTCTAACAATAGTCTCAACTTGCCAAAGGCCTATTAACAGAAAATAAATATCCAGGTCTGCTCGTAACTCTGGGACATACAATGCCGAAAATAGTAAGGCTATTAGGGAATGCGGACTTGATAGTACAATTTCAACAGTTATGTTTGATTGTTGCAAACACTGTGTGAGAAATTAATGAATGAGGTGCATGGGTGCGTCAGTTTTCTGGCGACTAGCATCCGGAAGGAATCAACATGTTATTGTATCTTTTGTAACTTCCACCTATATCACATTTCTTTTCCCTTTAGCTCGGCATGAAGAAGTAGAAATTCAATAAAACGTACATAAGCTGAACCATGTAAGATCCGCTACTTTAATCCTTGGCTGCATCACAGTTTCTGATATACTCGTAATTGAAGGCAACCAAGTACATATGAGATTCGACTGGCATTTGCTCATTCACCCCATGGGCGTGACCGTCAAGGACACTGTTGAAAGTTGCAAGCCTGTACCTGTATATGTGCTTTGTCAAATCCCAGTAATGTGCTGTGTCAGTGTTCCCAGTGGTAATAGAGGGAGAAACGACCACCGGATTTTTCAATTGTCCAGGGTACGCAATATCTTCGAACAAATGCTTCACAGTTCCGCTGAAAACTTCCCAATTTCCACCAGTTGTAGGTGAAACAGGAGCTGGCTCTAACATGTCACCGGTAGTGTAGTTGAAATAGCCATTTTCCGTCTTGGGCAAAATCTCTTCGTTATTGAAGCGAAGTCCTAAATTATGCTTACTAGCCACCGATTTGATGTCATTCAGGATTTTCTCTCCGGTGACAGCACATGAGGATCCCACATTTACTCTATGGTTAACTACCAACTTTGTATGCTCTGGGAGAGCGTTCGCCTTGATACCACCATCAATGATATCAACAGCTTGAGTCGTTTTTGCCAGATATCTCAGATTTCTTTTAGAATCTACCCATTTCAAAACACGTTCTTTAGCCGACTCGTCGACTAATAGTCGCAAAATTTCATTCTTTGGAACCGCGGAATCTTCAGTCGCGTGTACTGCCATACATTGCAAATACTTGAAAAAGGGGTTAGACTCAGTGATATCGGGACTAAAAGGAGCTTTTTCGATGTTTGAGACGAGTTCCGATATTATGCCAATGTTGGTATGGTCAGGAGGAACTGAAGAATGTCCACCAGGGGTAAACAGCTCTATGTAAGACTCTAGGCTTCCTTTCTCTCCTACAGCTGGCAGAGCGAATAACGTGTCATCAATTTGCTCAATTGCAGCACCACCCTCATCAACAATGGCATAAGCTCCATGCCTGCCATATCTAGACACTAGAAAATCACTCAAAGTTGCAGCACCGTACTTTCCTCCTACTTCTTCGTCGAAACCCAGCGATAAAACCACAGTCCTTGTAGGTTCGAATCCATCTTTAATCAGCAGTTCTATTGCCTGAAATAGTGACGATAGTAGCGACTTGCAATCTGAAACACCACGCCCATATAGAAAATGTCCGTCATAATATCCTTCAAACGGTTCATGCTCCCATTCGCCAAGTGTATCCGGATTAACGGGTACCACATCTTGATGCGCCATCAAGACCAGCGGCTTAAGGGAAGGATCGGAGCCTCTCCACGTGTAAAGCAAATTGAATTCATACCCTGGATGCTCCAAATCCAAGTATTTGTGCGCTAATGGATAAGTCTTTTGTAAGTATTCGTGGAATTTCAAAAAAGGTGCGTAGAACTCTGGATTAGTTTTCGGGTCTGGCCGAGAATCAGAGCTGACTGTTCTGTAGTGCACGGCACCCAGTAACTTGGCCACCGACTCGTTGCGGAATGTCTGATCTTCCACGATTTTCACCAGGGTAGAATTGTCCTTCACATAGGATTCAGGCCTCAAAGCTGGCGCGACGGGACAGGCTGAGTCGTCCAATATAGAGTTTCCGACGCTAAGTTTTGAGATTTTCGACGGTGCACCCAAAAAATACCATATAAACCATAATTTGGCTATAGAAAGTAGAAAAGCCAAACTCAATGCTGCTATAGCTGAATATTTTTTCTTGGAGTTTGGTACTCTTGCAGCAACCCCTGCTTCTATGTCCTTGTACATAATGCTCTTAGTTGATTTAAAGACAAATCTTCCAATGCTAGATGGCACTTAATTTAGTGAGCCACTTATCTGGTAATTCAAGTCTAAAAATTGAAGCTTTGTGTGTCAATCGGCCAATAGATAGATAGAACTTTTGCAGCCACAATTTCATTAAACTATCTCCCCCCTTCCTTATGCAGCAACGGCTGCAAAGGCTTGGCGGAGCGACATTTTACAACATGGTGCACGTGATTTTCTATCAATCTTATAGCTTTATTAAATGCAACCACGTACACAGAGAGTTAAAGTATGATAAATAATTGGCCCGCAGGTTGATCAAACTGTGTGGCATGGATATTTTGGGTTAGTTGTAAGTGCGGTGTACTTGTGTCAACTCACTTTTGCGGCAGAACGGTGCAAGATTTACCGAGAAAACCTCACAAAGAGAAGTTCCTTTTCCCTTTTCGTATGCGCTCATTATCTTACAGAGAAGAATTTACTTTTGATTATGTACTACAGTTGTGCTTGCATTTAATGTTTTGATCTCAAACTTCTGTATTTGATGGCGCTCTAAGGACAACGCCAAAAAAGGAAAGAACGGCTTGTGACATAAATGTTGCAAAAAGAATGTTTTATACCAGAAACAGAGGAACGACGTTCGTTTTTAGGCGGATGAGAGCTCCTTTACATTAAAAACTCTTTTCCGATGAAGTTGGAGTTGGATTTATATTGATACTCCTGGCCATGGTCCATCTATGTTTAAATACTCCATTTCCGAAGCGCGAAATTAGTCTTTTCAGGGGAACCGTTTTTTTCACATGCAGGTCATCACGCGGTGTTCAACGGTTTTTTGAAGTACCCGATGACAGATAGTATAATTTGTAATTGAACAATAAATGCCACGCAACCACCGAAAAATCCTCATTTCGATTAGGACCAAATAAGAGAGAATTAATTAGCAAAAAGTAAATACCTACCGCTACATCAAACGTAGGAAATATATCTATTCAGTATAAAAAAAGCATAGTGCTTCGCACGCAGGTGAAGAATAATAGTAATTGTAAAATGTTGAACACTATTCAAAAAGCCAGTGCTTACTTGGTCAAATTGTCGACATCTTGAGCGATAGAGGTTGCAGTCTTAGAAACGTCCTTGGCAACATCATTGACAACGCTCTTAGCCTTGGGCTCAGCTTTGGCAACACCAACTTTGATTTTCTCCAAAGTTAAGTTGCCTAAATCCACGCCTGTGGATACAATGGCTCTGGGGACACTCTCGGACTTGGTGAAATTTCCCTCGTACTTCTCCGAAACGGTTTGGTATGCTGCGTCGTACTTGGGCTTGATGAACTCCCCATATTTTTCGGTGACGTATTCTTTAGTTCCATTGATTTTGCCTTTGGTCGGTTCAATGTATTCTTGTTGAAGTTTATTTTTAGTAGGTTCAAAGTAGTCGGACTGTAACTTGGATTGGATACCTTGACCCAATGATTTGGTAGTACCAGCCAGCTCTTTAATGTGTGGAAGGCCATCTTCTTTCAATGATTCTACCGTGCCGTTGATCTCGCCCTCCTTGGTAGGCTTGGCCAAGTTAAGAGGTTTTGCGACAAACTCCTTCAACACTAGATTAGAGACATTAGCGACATAGTCAACCAGATAGAGCACGACCCAGAAGCCCGGCTTGTTGTTATGGTTCTTCAGTTGGTCCAAAAACTCATCTAGGCCTTCACGCAAAACAAGCAAATTGAACAATTCATCGAACTTTCTTATCACCGATACGATGCGCTCATAACCAACCTTCAAAAAAGAAGGAGATTTGGGTGAATCAATCGTTGCCTCTTTGATCCTGTACAACAAGGTTAGAACCACAGAAAGACTCTTGGAAAATAGGGTGAAAGACAATAAATAATTTAAAGTCTTCTCTAGTGGGGGGTACTTGTTCAAATGGTTTAACGTTGCTGATTGGCAAGACGCAAACTTTGAGACAGTATCTTTATCAACGACTACTTTAACCTGGTTATTGGAGCTCATGGTGATTGCAATTACGGAAATAAACAAGCAAACCTTTAGTGATGTATCTTTTGATGTAAACCAAGGACAGGGGGATACTTATATATATACTCTTGTCAGAACCCTCAAATTGATTTCTTCCATAATCACTTCTCACGACTGCTTACATTCCGGAGGCTGCTCTTTGCTCTGCGGATTCGTGGCGAAGTCGTCTTCTTCAGAAGCATCTTCCGACTCATCATCATCGTCATCATCGTCTTCATCTTCATCAAATTCAGCGTCAAAATCTTCATCATCAACATCTTCCTCTCCTTCGTACTCAAACTCCATTGCAGCACCGGTGAACCAGTCGACGGCTCTTGGAATTAATTTATCCTTGATCTCTTCACCGATGGCGTAGTCAAGGGCTAATCTACTCTCAAGTTCAGCAACTTCATCGGACTCCTCATCTTCTTCGTCGTTTTCTTCCTTGTCTTCTGGCGATGGCACCTTTGGTGGGTCAAAAAAATTGAAGAAGGATTCAACCGGAGTGATCTTCTCGATAGTACGCACCTGTTTTGTAGTCTTATTACGCTGCTTCCTTTTCTCAACAGAAACAGTAACCTTTGACTCATCGTCAGTCCATTCAATAGTGCATCCTTCGGCATGGTCGTAGATGAAATCTCCGGAATAACCCAGCTCCGATTGATAGTAATAAGTCTTGACCAACTTTTTGTTAGAGAAGAAAGGATTTTCTGGATCAAACTCAAACACTAGTCTAAAGCCCGGCTTTCCCTCAGTTAGGTACTCTAGGCTGACGTTTGTCAAGAAGTCCAATACCTCAGCGTCACGATCTGTGACAGTTTGGGAAACCATGGGCAAGTTCTCAAACGCAGTCAACCAGAAAGAGGGAATACCACTAACCTCTTCTTGGTCCTCAGGTTCTTCTATAACGGGCTCCAATTCTTGTTCGGCCTGCTTACCAATCTCAATCTCGTTAGCGGTGGGTTCTCCTTTCCCAGAAACAATTTCGTAACGACGCTCATGTAGAGGAGCGTACTTTTGTAAGTACTTCTCTTCCAACTCAAACATCTCCAGTTGGAAATCTTTTTCCAGTTCAAACAGATCTTTCTGTAGCTTCTTCAATGCAAAGATGCGGTCTCTTACTGCCTGAGGAAGAGAAGAAATATACCCGCTATCTTGGCCAACTAGCGTCCCTAGCTTTTCTTCGATAGAAGCTAAAAGCTGAGGATTGTTAGCCAAAGCAGAGTTAATATCCTCTTCGTTGATAGTCTGGGGAATCTTGCCCACAGGGTTCCCATTCTTCAAGTAGCTATTGCTCAAGACACTCGCTGGAGTGTTATGTGGAGTAGGCGCTGCGTCAATCTTAGAAGACGTTGTCTTGATAGGGGCAGACATCTCTGCTTGTGTTTTTCGATATCACCTGGAATGAGAGCGTGTCTGTAACAATCCCCTCTTAATTTCCCCTTCTCTTGAAAAATTTTTTACCTTACAGCGGAGAAATGCACATGCGACTTAGGGCGCGCAGTTAATGAACCATAAACTGCCTTCGACATTTATCCAACCATCTTATAGATGTTTTAGAAGTCACAGTCTTTCAACAGTCCTCAAATTGACCTCAACCGACAACACTTGAATATGGATGAAGCAATCACATGATCTTTGATTACCCTTATACCTCATCAAACTGCAGCGCTCACCAAATCACCTCTCGGTAGCCAAGTTGGTTTAAGGCGCAAGACTGTAATTTCACAAGTAATCTTGAGATCGGGCGTTCGAATCGCCCCCGGGAGATTTTTGATCTTTTTTTGCCTCTCGGAAGTGACAACATGGGAATTATGTGACAATTAAGCCAATCATTTTTCTTTCTTGAAACGTAGGAAATCATCCAAGTTCTCCGTGATTCTAATCAAAAGAGGATCTTTGAAAGCCAGTGAAATTAGAATGGTGAAACCAATCGTCGCTCCAAGTATCCTTGCATCAGATTTTGCCAATCTAGGCTGCGAGTGCCATAAAGTTATCAACGCCGGTGCGGACTGGCTACACATTGATGTAATGGACGGTCACTTTGTGCCCAACATTACACTAGGTCAACCAATTGTTGCAAGTCTGCGTAAAGCTGTTCCAAGGGTGAATGACACAGAGAGCACTAAGCCAAAGGCTTTCTTTGACTGTCACATGATGGTCGAAGAGCCAGAGAAATGGGTTGCAGACTTTGTGAAGTGCGGTGCCGACCAGTTCACGTTCCACTACGAAGCCACAAAAGATCCTCTCGGACTTGTGAAGCTCATAAAGTCCCACGGAATCAAGGCGGCTTGCGCAATCAAGCCAGGAACCCCAGTGGATGTTCTATATGAGCTTGGCCCACATTTAGACATGGCTCTTGTTATGACGGTCGAGCCAGGTTTTGGTGGTCAAAAGTTCATGGTGGAAATGATGCCAAAAGTCGAGGCTCTGAGAGCAAAATTCCCTAACATGAACATTCAGGTTGATGGTGGGCTCGGTAAAGAGACTATCCCACATGCAGCCAAAGCTGGTGCCAACGTCATTGTCGCTGGGACTAGTGTTTTCACTGCAGCCGACCCAGCAGATGTGATCTCTTTTATGAAGGGCCAAGTTTCAGAAAACCTTGCCGCCAAGGGCCTCCTGGATTAGACGATCACTAATGTAGCTATTTCTAGTTTACAAATTCGAAGCTAATGTACAGTTACGTATTTATATATGGGAGAACGCTGACAACCAACAGCACACCATTTTAAGGAAAGAAAGGCCCACCTAGAGTAGTGCCGCTACCGTTTTCTAGCACTAGACCAGTACTTGTGGTATCCTCCAAAGCTTGGAACAAAGCGTCCTTCACTTTAGCAATTTGTGTCTTTTTAGGAGCCTTACTCTTCGTTAAAGCTGCAGTACTGTCAACTTCCATTCCGTCCTCGTATTTCTTTTGAACATCTACTAGTAGCTTTCTCTGCTCAATGTATTTCAAATTTCTTTCGATCTTCTTCGCTCTCTTCTTGGATAGTGTCTTATTGGTGATAGGACCCGTTGAAGGTAGTTCACCTTTATAAAGATCGATCGCTACCGACTTTATCTGACCAGACTTTGACGTTTCATGCGATCTAGCAGGTTTTAGCAGACCAGCTCTTTCTCTCTCCGTTCTTTTCTTGCTTAAGGAATGCACTTTCCTGTTAAGGTTGATCTTTTGCTTGGGTCTGTTGATAGAGTTCTTGGACGGCATCTTGAGAGTGAATCAGAAATCAAATATGCAAAAAGGGCTTTGCAGTAAGACTTTCAGAGGATAGGAAATGAGACACGATGAGATGAGATGAGCAGCTATTATTTCTGAATAAAATTTTTCAATCACATCAAACGAACAGTCACTTAACCTTGGCGCAAATTGATCTTTATGCATTGGAAGTAATTATTCAATGCTTATTGGGTCTTCTATTGGACTATTGCTCTAATGAATATTAATGTTAGTAATATGGAAATGTTCGGGGTGTAAAAGTTTCATTAAATAAGGAAGATTTGGAGTTTACGCTTAATAATGCCTTTTCATGAAGTGATCAAGAGTTGAAACTGCCCTCGAAAACACAGTGACCCTTCAATCACAGCGTGCCATGGAATTGGAGACATGGTACTTTGAGGTGTTATAACTCCTCTACACGAGTTGTCTTGAATCTTGTTCGTAGCTGTATGGGCCAATGAAACGTATGTAGCGATATGATTGGTATACAAGGAGCTTTGTTAACCAAGGGCGTATATCATCAACCGAATAACAACACGTAAGCAATGAGTGAGAGGACGTCTACTGAGGCCGATGATGTTTTAGAGTTTCTTGAATCCCTTCCAGAGGGTATCAAGACCACTTCTAAGGACGAAAACAAAGTCAAAAATAAGGATAATGAGATACTGGACTTTTTGGATGAATTGGAACAAAGTAACCTCACATTGAACAAAGACAAAAAGCCCAAAAACATCGAAAAGAGCGAAGGTTCTTTACAAGCAAGTGAACAAGCTACGCAAACAAAAGATGCTGATAACTCTGCCAACGTAGAAGCAGGTGTTGTCTCAGAAAAACAGAGTGAATCAGCACAGGAGCAAGATGCCGAACAAGACACAGAGGAAGCGGAAGAGGAACAAGGAGAGTTAGCAAAGGAAGATAATCCGTTGAATGATCCTATTACATCATTTTCAAACTGGTGGTCATCATCAGGATCTGCAACGGTTAATGGTTTTTTTTCGAAAACCGCTGAGCAAGCTAATCACTTAAAAGATCGTCTTGCTCAAGAACAACAGGGCATCACTTCAAGGCTACAAACTACAGGAATAACTTCAAAGATAAATTCCTCTACAATTTCATCGCTTGCCAAGAACTTAACCAGAATTGTAGTGGGTGAGACAGACGAGGTTTTGAGAATTCATTTGGTTCACGATCTTGTAAACTATCCGCTGCTGTCATACCACGTCGAACAGCAATTTGACAATGTTCTGAGCTCGCAAGTTCAAAGTGGTGTCAGAATTTTTGTAGACGAGTGGGATCATCCCCATGAAGGAGAGGAGAAAATCCAAGATGGAAAGAGGTACCTTAATATGTTTATGGGAAAAGTGGCAGATGCTGAAAAATTAGCATTCGCAAACATTGGAAATGCCATCAAGCTCTTCCAAAACGCAAAAGACGAGCTATCGAAACAAAGAATAGAAGCCAAAGGCTCAGAGTCAGGTGAAGAACTCAGCATTTCAGATATCTTCGTGTCCATTTTACCTGTCGGCATCCCTCAGAAAAGCGATGATTCGGACATCTTGACGACCGATTCTAACCAGTCAGGCAATTTTGCATTTACCATTGTCCTCAAAGACATAACAAACGACATCACCTCTATTACAAGATCGCAAGGATTCCCTCTAAGATGGGCTGAGTGGCTAGAGGGCACATCAGAATTAAGAACCAAAGAAGCCGCGATAGAGGAGAGGGAGAATAAAAAACCAAGTAGTGACGAAGAGGGTGAAGAAATTGATCCGAGCGAATGGGTCAAAGAGTGGGTTGAAGATGGTTTGAGCTTAGCTTTTGGAGTTGTCGCCCAGAATTATGTCATCGATCGAATGGGATTTTAGCTGCCCTAGCCATGATATGTGTCCGATTCATTTATATAGTTCTGTATTCCTAATTATTCTTTAGTAGATTAGTAATGCTTTCTACATTATCCCCCATGTGCTTTTTCTCCCAATCGACCCAGAGAGATGACTGGGGATTCCATAGCCCTACCTGGACACACCGAGC
This sequence comes from Lachancea fermentati, assembly GCA_900074765.1. Taxonomy (NCBI): domain Eukaryota; kingdom Fungi; phylum Ascomycota; class Saccharomycetes; order Saccharomycetales; family Saccharomycetaceae; genus Lachancea; species Lachancea fermentati. The sequence goes on along the minus strand of LT598486.1, from coordinate 526,483 downwards.
CAAATCACTACCGAATACGCTATCAGAAGTCTCCTTACGAAGGAGCTCTGAAAGCTTTGGGATTTGTCTTTGAAGAGTTTGAGCATCAATATCGTTCATATATTTGAGTTGATGTAGTGTAGGAAACCTATTATGGACTTCGATGTCAAATTTGTCCCCTTGCATACCCTTGAGCTGCTGCAGGATCAGCACGCTTGGCTTGCTACTAACATCATGAGTGAATAAGGAAACAATACGTGGTTGATGTTGGAGAGTCTTGAATAAGGACATTGTAGAATAACTAATTTTTCAAAGGGTGAGGTAGAAGCAATAAATGGCTTGGGGCCGAGATATTTATAACAAAACGAAGAATGACAATTTTGAATAAACTGGGTGAAATACGCCAAACCGCTACGTATTAGACAAATCCGGAGTATTAGGCACTGCTAGTGACACTATGGTATACCCTTACAGCCTCCGATTCGGTAGAGTCCGGTATCGTTGCCAACGACCAACATGCTTTAGCCTAAAATTTTTCAATATGGTACACTAAAAGTTAATGTTAACAACAGGGAAACTGAATAAAATCAAACCGAGCCTTCTTCCGCATTGTACAAACATATCTAGATGCCAGAAAATAGGAATTCGCCAGCAGCGTCTTCCTCTAAGATAACTGAGGGAGAAGCTGATCTCTATCTCGACCAATATAATTTCACAACCACCGCTGCTATTGTTGGCTCAGTAGATCACAAAATCTTCGTTCTTCTGCGTGATGGTCGCATGCTATTTGGAATTTTGAGAACCTTTGACCAATATGCCAATCTAATCCTACAGCATTGTGTGGAAAGAATATACTTCACGGAGGAAAACAAGTACGCAGAGACTGACCGCGGAGTGTTTATGGTACGTGGTGAAAACGTAGTGATGCTAGGTGAGGTTGACATAGACAAAGAAGACAAACCGCTAGAAGCAATGGAGCGCATCTCGTTTGATGAGGCGACTGCTATAAAGCAACAGCGTGATGAAGCAAGATTCAAGATGGAGACACGGAAAGGGAAACAATTAGCACAATATGGGCTAATTCATGATTTCCATAAGTCGGATATATACTAGAGTATGTATTAAGAACATTTGCACGAGGATTTACGTCGAATCAACAGGTGGAGAGGGCGGCTACACTATTCGCAGAAAGCTCACCTTCAGAGTTGACTCGCTGATAAATATAATTATAGCTGGCCGCATGATAGCCGGTTAACATTATCATGAGGATTAGCAAAGGGAGCAGTAATGAATTTCGAGGACTTTAATGAGTAAATTTTGAGGCACATCAGTTCTAAATATTTACTCTTTCTCCAAGTATCTGCCAGCAATACTTCATTTCTCTACCCAACAAAATGCGGAAGGGTTATTGCTGTAAATAAGCGAATAAAAGTATTAACTTGTAGTTCTTGCCATCTTTCATGCGGTCTTCCTGTTGTTTAGCGCTTGTGAGGTCAAAAACTTTTCTACTACCCACATGACTCTCGGTGCTATAAGAAAATTTTCCAGATTTAAATGTCATCTCATCGCGAAGAGAGGTGAAGAATCATGTCACATTTCTCTGAATATAAGGACACAATCCAGCCGGGAGACTTGGCACTAGTATGGATAACGAGAGACAATATTAAACCCCTAACAATTACTCCTGGGGAAGCTTTTAATACCCGTTATGGTTCCTTTCCTCATGACGATATGATTGGTAAGCCTTATGGATCGCAAATAGCCGTGAGGACAAAAGGTTCAGACCGGTTTGGTTTCATTCACGTCCTCCAACCGACTCCAGAATTGTGGACTTTATCCCTACCCCATCGAACACAAATTGTTTACACACCAGATTCATCATATATTATGCAGCGCCTGCAATGCGGACCAAAGTCTCGCGTAATCGAAGCCGGCACTGGCTCTGGTTCCTTTTCTCATGCATTTGCGAGATCTGTTGGCCATCTATTTTCTTATGAATTTCATGAAGTGAGATATGAACAAGCTAGAAAAGAATTCGAAGAACATGGACTACTGGCAGACGGTAACGTTACAATAACTCATAGAGACGTTTGTCTGGACGGATTCACCATCAAAACTGGAGATAAAACCACGTTCAAATTAGATGGAACTTCTGGTAGGGATAGCGCAGAGATTGGTGCTGATGCTATCTTCTTAGATCTACCGGCACCATGGGACGCTATTCCGCACTTAGATGATGTGATAACTCCAGATGCCAAGGTAAGGTTGTGCTGCTTCTCGCCCTGTATTGAACAAGTTGACAAAACCCTTGAGGTTTTGGAGAAATTTGGCTGGACTGATGTTGAGATGGTTGAAATTCAAGGAAGACAATATGAATCGAGAAGACAAATGGTAAGACGGCTCGACGATGCTTTGGAAAGGCTGAGAGATGTACGCCAACGTAAGCAACAGGGTGTAGAAAGACGGAAGAGAATGTACAGCAAGCTTCTGAATAATGAGGAAGAGACCTCCGATGTTAGACCGACAACTACTAAAGCTCAATTCAATCCTTTCGGGAAAGGCTCTAGAGTAAAAGAAGGTGATACAAACTTTCAGTGGAAAGAAGTGTCCAAAATTGAACCAGAAATAAAATCTCACACATCTTACTTGACTTTTGCTTCGAAGATTATGAAGAAGGAAAGGAATGAAGAGCTCACAGCTCAGATAATAGAACAACACAAATATGTTAATCCAGATTCATCACAACCAAGTAAAAGGGAGAAGAAGAGACAGGCGAAGAAATAAGCATTGTATATTTAGTCTTAAAGTCTATACGTATGAACCAAATATATCGCGTCTGCGTTGCTTCCATAATGGCATGTTGGTTCTTGTCTTTTCTTGCAAGCTTTTATCTAGATCAGCAACAATCAATTGCGGTTCGTTAGAGGTTGGATCTGCTTTGATAATAACGCTTCCCCACGGATCAATAATCATGGAATGACCCCATGATGATCTTTTCACAGAATTTTGGGGTGGTTCCTCAGTGGTATCCGCGTATACATCATGCTCTCCTTGCTGCCCGGGCATAACTACGAAACATTGTGTGTCTAAAGCGCGAGCCTGACCAAGGATTTGCCAATGAGCTTCACCAGTTTTCATCGTGAAGGCGCTCGGGAAACACAAAATTTCTGCACCATTGGAACGTAACTTTAACGACATTTCAGGAAATCTAACATCGAAGCAGATTGCCGTGCCTAATTTCCCCACTGGAGTGTTAACGATTGCAGGAAGTTCGTTCCCCGGTTGAACAGAGTCACTTTCTCTCGTGATGGGCCCATTGGGAACATCCACATCAAATAAATGTAATTTCTGGTAGGACTGAATAATCTTCCCTTCATGATTGATATATAAATTGCAGTTTTTCACGCGATCGTCCTTTTTCGAGACATCTAACTCATCCGGAGGAAGATGCACACCGATCGAAACGTCTATCGGTTTTCCATACCTGCTGCAAAGCTCTACAATGGTCTTCTTCAATTGTTCGACGAACACTGGTGTCTTTTGAGCCAACACTTTCGAGTGTGCAGCAGAGCGCGAAATGTAATCAGTAGCTTCTGGAAAGAAAACTAGCCGAACATCCTGCTTCAAAGCTTGTTCCGTCAAGTATCTGACTCTTTCAAGATTATGGTCATGGGAAGAAGACGAGCAGAGCTGCCCAATTGCAATTCGATTCATAGTTGTAAGTGCGCGTAATGGTGTCAAACTCTTAAATGATTTGCAGCCACTTATATTGCAAACAGATGACGATAGTACTGTACTAAAAGTCAAGCTATGGTACAATCGGGGGCGTAAAAACAAAGAATGATTACCGAATGCGGAAACAGTCCTTATCCTAGTGCTCATCGGGCTTTAAATTCTTCGTAGGTAGCTTTTCATTATCATGTACCGTTTCTCGCGATACCGACATGATAAGAGTAAATTAATTCAAGATCGGCGTTTGTACTAGTGAACCTGGAGAACGTATGGATCTTAACGAACAATCCAATGGTCAAACAGTCACCACTCTTCAGCCTCATTCAATTTTATTGAAAGATGGTGAGACTACCGCTACGATGTACCCAATTCCTGCCAATCCACAACTGCTCCCAGCAGGATTACTCGCGTTTTTAATAGATGAGTTCAATATGGAGATCGAGAAGGGAGACAGTTTACCGTATTATGAAGCTCTGGGACTAGAGGAATTCAATAGAATTTGGTTTCATAAACATGGTTTGGTTTGTATTATGGTTTTAGGTGAGATTCCGGAGCTTGACTATAGTAGTGATGAAGCGAACGATCACAGCAGGCCCTCAGATGATCCTCAAGCAGAGGTCACCAGAAATACTCCACAATATGTACGACGTAAAGAGCGCAGGAATTTGAATCTGAATATTCAATGGGAAAAGCAGTGTCTTGGAACTTTCAATCTTCAACCGGCGTATCCAGGTCGTTCTTCACACGTCGTCACGGGTACATTTCTCGTCAATGCTGGTATTAGAGGTAAGGGCATAGGGAGAACTTTAGTAGAGTGTTTCCTGGATTGGGCTCCGCTTTTAGGCTTCACATCCTCATGTTTTCCTCTAGTATATGGTACCAACGTGGGAATCAGACGTATTTTGGAAACACTCAATTTTAGAAGGGTAGGAAAGCTGCCTGAATCTGCAATTCTTAAGGGTTGTGATGTACCTGTTGACTCGTTTATTTATGCTAAAGAATTCACCCACGTTTCAAAAAGCATCGACCTATTAAATGAACCCAACAAGTACTACGCAAAATACGAGAGACTCCGATATTATCTGGAAACGGGCAAATATCCTGAACATTGTGATAGAAATGAAAAGGCTCGTCTGAGGGCAAGTGCAAAATATCATACTGTACAGAATGGCAAGCTCGTGAGACAAGGAAGGGAGGTCGTGTATAATCCAGACAAGCAATCAGAAATAGCATTAGAAGTCCACCAAGTGGCTCATCAGGGTATTAACAAGGTGACAACAAGAATTGCTGAGAGATATCACTGGAAAGGCATTAAAAGTACAGTTGCCCGTATCGTATCTGCTTGTCCGCTATGCAAAGATCAGCATCAAGATGACCTAGGCATTGTGGTTGAGGCAGGCTCTCCACAGCAACAAGCACATATGATAATAAGAAATCCGCTTGATGTCGATCACTCGTCACAATTGAGCCGCGTAGCCGCTGCTGTTGTTGGCTCCCTCAGAGACCATGATTCTGAGTCCGAGAAGACACCTGCAGATGAAACGCCCAGGAAAAAAGCCAAAACAAGAACTGTCAATAGACTTAAGTTTGATACTTCTCACAGTTCAAGCCTGTCCATGGAAAATGCACTACAGGATGAACAGCCAATGAACAGCTTTAATGAGTATGCGCGCCAACAACAGAAAGCTAAACGCAGATATCTAGATGTCGCAATAGGCTCTACTAATTCCGAATCGAAGAGTCCATCACTAACCGACGCATCAAGTGTGCCATCCACTGTACAGATTGATGATCAAGACGACCCGCAAATAGATGATGCGTTACTGAACCTTGAAGATAACGTCATGGCTGCGGTGGAGGCTGTACAAAATGAACAGAATCGTAAACAGATTCACACTGATGAAAATCGAGCGGATAATAACTTTTACTAAGAGTAACATTGTAATTCATAGTTAATAGTCCCAATAATGAGAAATTTCCGACCTTACGTAGCTTATTAATCTCTATTATAGATATCGAGCACAACCTTGTTGTCTCTCACAAGGACGCTACGTTTGTATCTTTCTTCATGAGGCCAAGAGCGGTCAACTAAAACATTGTGGAAAGTGTCTCCCGAACCGTGATTCCCATTAGGAGAAAGCGTGTACGTGGCTTCACCAACTTGAGATCCACTTAAAGACAACAAGACATCCGTGTTGGATTTATCTGATTTACCTTCTCCATGCTGCAGAGCAGTATAGCGGCCCAATGAACGCACAATTGCCGCCTTATAAGTTAATTCAGATTTTTCTTCATCGACGTCCAATGTCTGTACGTCACCAACGAAGTCCCACAATGTCTTATCAATATAATCAAATAAGATTGAATCATTCGCGTGGATTAAAGACCTGCGTACCTTCTCTAATTCGATAACTGACCGTTCAATGTCACCATTTTCAAGATACGTTTGGTTTGTTTTGAAGCTGCTTTCAATGGAACGTGTGAAATTGTAAGTCTGCCCATTGATTTTAATGATGCTGTCAATTAAAACACCAGTTTTGGCGATAACATTTTGAAATAACTGCTCAGGGTTCCCATCGTCAACGTCTACCTGGAAAATTGTTTCAAGCTCTGAGGAGTTTGAAAAAACTGTTGGCTCAATTTCAACCCCCTTATAAGTTTTCTTCCAGATCATTAAATTTCCGGATAGAATCCAGTTCTCTCCAACTGTAGGCTTGTAGTGAGTATCTACACTACTCACCACTTCGAGTTGTAATTCCCACGCGCCTTCAGCTAGCAGAGGAAGAAAGGGTGTCAAGTCAATCTTGTAACTCTCGATGTCAAATGCATTCATACCAACGCAAGGTCTCCATAGTGCTGGCGAAATTCCTCCTGTAAAGATCACAGGAGTAGGAACCACCGAGTCCACAAGAAGTTCAGTATCCGAGTTGGTCAAATAAGCTTTCAAGACTCGAAGCGGACCGTGCCCTAGAAGTTGATGGCCGTTGTCATGAAACCTATTAGTATAGCGATCCAAAACGTTAGTGTACCAAAATTCCTCGGCTGCATTGCCAGAGGCGAATACCTCTAAGATGACTCTGCTTATGTCAGTTGGATCTTCAAGCTCCGGCAATTCGCGGGTCCAACGTGGGTTTTCCTGAGACGAAAGTGGATAATACAGAAGCGGAGTCCTGATAAATTTTTTAACTAAGGGTGCGATGAAGGTTGGAGGACTAGTGAAGTAACTGAGCAATTCCTCACGAAGAGTGTCTTCTTTCCCATTACCAGGTTTAGCCTCTTGGTAGTAATGTAATGTCAATTCAACTTCAAACACGCCATTGAGTTTTGGAGTCACTAAATTGTCCAGTTGAAACTTCAATTCAATGCTCTCTTTATCAAAAAGAGACAAATATTGAGACACGTCTTTGATGGATTCGCTGACAACCACGTTGTCGTCTCCAGTGGGCTCAACAGTTGACGACCTCCATACATTAATGTCGTCAAGGAACACATGCAGCAGTCTGTCGAACTGCCTTCCAGACACTCTAGTGACCAGCTCCAGTATAATCTTATTATAACTGGCGTCTTTGTAGGGCTCGAACTCAACAACTGCTGGCTTGCCCCAAGAGTCTCCAAAAGAGTGCTTCAGTAATTTCTGGCTGTACAATGGCTCGACCTCTGGGAGCTTCTCCACCGTAATTTCGAAAGATTTCGTCACACCCTTTTCTTGCGGCTTCCAACTACCACACCGTGTTAATCCCAGAAGCTTACTATCTGGGAGCCAGTCTGTGCAGGTTAGAGTAAGCACGAGCGTCAGAAACACCGTCAGTAATGTGAAAAATGATTGCCAGCGTCTCCGTGAAGGCCTACGACACACGTCTACCTGCTGTTTCTCGAGATCCAACTTCTCTGATTGATTTTTTTCACTCGTACGCCATCTTCTGGAACTCACCAGGCTATTCCATATTCCCATCTCTATGCCCTTGGTCCCCATTTTCACCTGCGTTTGTATGGTTTCTTCTCGCTGAGTTCTCCGAAAGGGGTTTTTATTCGCGACGATGTCGTTCGCTGACTACTTTTGCACACTACATACACGGCAAAGAACAATGCTTTTCTTCCTCAGCCACATAAGAGACATTTTCGCGCGCTCTCATTCACGAAGCCAAGAGATTGCATTATCACGCAGGGCGTTCTTCCGACTTCTAGGTTACCTTGCCAGCTGCGTGTTCTTCTCTTTAGCTGCACAGGGCCATGTATAGAACATACGTACAACATGATCACAATTGATCACATGTATACGTATATAATGACGAATATTTTATGCATATAAAGGATTTTAAACACGTGATTACGTACACGATGATAGATACTGGCACGTGTCAGAAAGGGTCACCCTCAAAATTTTCATGGCAAGGATAGAATGGGAGATTACTATTCTTAATTCAACGATCAGGATGGAAAACCACAGCAGCATGGGCTCGCCAGAGGCTCAGCAGGGTGGACAAGCCATTAGGCGTACGCCTTCGACGTCCTCACAATACAGCAACATCAATGCAAATTTGCATGCTCGTGTAAAGGCGTTTCAGGAGCAACGGCAATTGAAAAGGACGGGTAGCGTAGGATCTGGCAGTGTGGGATCACCCAAAACGTCGGCAGATTTGGGCCAAGCGGGCACCGCACCGAAGCCAAGTGTAGTAGTCGAGCAACCACAAAGCATAGACAAGATTGTGAACAAACCGTTGCCCCCATTGCCTCCAAGTAAAGAGAGTGGAGCAGCGCTGAATCCGATCAGAAGGGCACCCAGGCCGCCCGCGTTGCCAATGAATGCCCCGGTTAAACCCAGCCTAAGTGCGAGGAGAGGGCTGAAATTGCCCGCAGGCGGGATGTCGCTCAAGATGAAACAACCTTCACCACAGGAATTTGCCGGAACGCCTTCCAATCGGGTCCCACCCACTGTCGCGGGACCAGTGGCTGCTCAAGGGGGTCGTAGAAGCAACCCGGGCTCATTAGTCAACGGAGTTCAAACAACATCTACATCTTCCAACCAGCAACGCGATACAGAGGGTACCACCCCTCTACAACAACGAAGTGGGTCGAATGGCTTATTTGCGAATTTTTCCAAGTATGTCGACATTAAATCGGGGTCTCTAAACTTCGCCGGCAAGCTGTCGCTAAGCTCACAAGGTGTGGACTTCAGCAATGGCTCCAGTTTCAGAATTACTTTGGATGAACTCGAGTTTCTCGAGGAACTTGGTCATGGCAATTATGGTAATGTTTCAAAGGTCCTTCACAAGCCGACAAACATTATCATGGCCATGAAAGAAGTTCGTCTTGAGCTAGATGAATCTAAGTTTAGGCAAATTCTCATGGAATTAGAAGTCCTACATAAATGCCAATCTCCTTACATCGTTGATTTTTACGGTGCGTTTTTCATCGAGGGTGCCGTTTACATGTGCATGGAATACATGGATGGAGGGTCTTTAGACAAAAGCTATGACCAAGCGACTATTGGTGGGATCGATGAGCCTCAACTAGCACGTATCACAGATGCAGTAATACAAGGCCTCAAGGAGTTGAAAGACGTGCATAATATCATACACCGTGATGTTAAACCTACTAATATCCTATGCTCTGCTGCCCAGGGTACAGTCAAACTGTGTGATTTTGGTGTTTCTGGAAATCTGGTTGCATCCTTGGCGAAAACTAATATAGGATGTCAATCTTACATGGCTCCAGAGCGTATCAAATCATTAAATCCTGATAAATCTACATACACTGTTCAGTCCGACATTTGGTCCCTTGGACTCAGTATTCTCGAAATGGCGCTGGGAGCCTATCCATATCCTCCTGAAACATATGACAACATATTCTCCCAGCTGAGTGCCATAGTAGATTCACCACCACCGAATCTTCCACAAGATCGCTTCAGTCCAGAAGCACAAGATTTTGTTAGCATGTGCCTGCAGAAAATTCCTGAAAGAAGGCCCAATTACGCTGCGCTACTTGAACACCCGTGGCTGAAGAAGTACAGAAACGTCGACGTCGGAATGAGCGAATATATTACGAAGCGTCTTGAAAAGAGACGCTTGCTTCTGGAAGCCAGCGGGGGGCAAGAACCAACTAACAGCCTGCCTGCCTTACACAAGGGTGGATTATAATTGGGAAACGAGTATCCAACGACGCTGTCAACTCTCAAGAGAACCTGTCAGTCCGATTTATCTTTCTCCTGCGATTCTGTACATTTATACATGTGTATAACTACAGGTACACTCACGTCTGGGTGCGCAAACATTTTACAGTCATCGTCACCCGTGAATTATTTGGAGAATAGTCAGCTATCGGCTGGTATCGTAATCAACTCGATTAGCTTGTTAATCTTGCTAGCAAAAAATCATGATTAAAGAAGTATATACCATCTTCCATTATCAAATACAGTAATAAAATATAAATGCCTAGAATCTGGAATCAAAGATTTGCATCAGATTATCGCGAACGCTTTTGTAAGGTAAAGAGAGATAGGTTAATTTAGTCTTGGCGTAGAAAAAAAATTCATTAGCCTTTTTTTTTCGCAGTGCCACGTCGATTGAGCGAAGAGGAAAGCAGAGGTTAGATGAATCTCCTGAGAACCATCAGCCGTCGGCCGACCTTAGCCTCCGTCAACATCAGGTACCACAAGACGGTTGGCCATAGGCTGCGTGACATAATAGAATGGGTTAGTAACCTCGTACACCCCTTCGTGAAACACTTCTTCCCGAACTTCATCGCTGTTCACTACTTCTACATTATATCACTGACTCTACTGGCTTCGATTCTAATGTATCCAGTGAAGAATTTTGCATACATTGATATTCTTTTTACAGCTGCAGGTGCTGCAACACAAGGTGGGCTGAATACAATAAACGTAAACGACATGTCATTGTATCAGCAAATAGTAATATATGTCATTTGCTTTCTCACCACGCCAATATGGATACATGGTGGACTAGCATTTGTAAGACTTTACTGGTTTGAGAGGTATTTTGATGGGATTAAAGACTGGTCGAAAAGAAATTTCAAGATGAGACGGACCAAGACACTTATCCAGAGAGAATTATCACGCACTATGTCGTCAGGAGCAAACAGGTTTAGTAATTCTAATAAGGCCGATAATGACTTCCAGTCTAAACTATTCAGCGGACAAATGGTTAACAGAGAGGAGACAGAGAACAACGACAATTATGAAATGCAACCCATTCAGGAACAAGATAAAACTAATATGCATAAAGATACCCATACAAGTTCTTCCATGGACACCTCCAAAAGCAGTTCAGATGATTCCCCTGTAATACGATTTGGAAACATGCCTAAGCCAGAGAAAGTTACGAAGAGTCCAACCAATAAAGAGCACTTTAAGGGAAGAAGGCGATCGCGAGACATCAGCCCTGCTGATATGTACCGGTCCATTTCCATGCTCCAAAACAGACATAAAGGAGAACATGAAAACGAGGGCCCTGCACTGGTGATTAGTGGTCCGGCAGAGAGAAGACATGACCCAGATGAGGAGGTAGAAGCATCAATTAAATCGAATCCCTTGATAAATCATCAAGATACACACCAACTATCTTCATTAACAGAAAACAGCACTACTATTCAAGATGAGAGTGATGATGATTCTCTAAAACAGTCGGATATCCAAAGCCCTCGGACGTACGGGAAACCCTCAGAAATAAGCTTCTCCACGCAATCGCCGCCTATCGAAAAGCATTTAAAGAATAGTGGCCCTTCTATACAATTTGACATTAAAAAACCCCCTTCTACTTTGAAGAGGAATAATACCGCAGGTTCGAGCATTTATAAACGACGGAGGAGAAAGTTAAGGCCAAGACTTTTTCGTCGATTGCCTTCTTCTGATCAACTTAAACAACGTCTGAGACGATTTACGAACGATTCTGATGACGACGGAAATGACGCAGATCTTGAAGAAGACTCAAATGAGAGTGACGAAGGTGTTTGGGATGATCAAAGAAAGCACAAACCTACCAATGAACCTGAATTAGGAGAAATGTCCCCTCTTGAAAAGGCGCAATCAAATCTTGCCCTTCCTTCGAAGGATGCCACGGGAGGTCTAAAATTTAGCAAGCGTTCAAACACTTTGGAAACCCCAAGCAATCCTGACTTTAACTCATTAACTGAGTCACCAAGCTTTCAAAAAATGATATATAAGAAGTGGAAGGACGAACGCAGGAGGAACAGGCGGTTCAGACCTTCTGCATACATTCATCCGAGTTTGGCTCATAGTACAGGTGAACTAAGTCATTGGACGTCGTCGCGCCACAGGAGGACACCAACAGTAAATACTATTTCCCCCGATAGGCCTGTGGATGCGAATAATGATGAAGAAGAAAGCTATTTTGGATTAACATTCGATCATGACGAGAGATCGAAACTAAAGAGAATGATGAGCACAAATTATTTATCCTATCAACCGAGAATCGGTCGTAACTCCACATTTGTGGGGTTAAATGATTCCCAAAAAGCCGAATTGGGTGGAGTCGAGCATCGTGCCATTAAGTTACTTTGTCGATTGTTACTTATTTATTATTTTGGCTTTCATCTTATGGGGATTGTGATGATAGTACCATGGATCAGTAAAATGAATAATTATAAAACTCTCGTTAGAGAAGATGGCGTGTCACCAGGTTGGTGGGGAGTATTCACGTCAATGAGTGCGTTTAACGATCTCGGCTTAACATTAACACCAGATTCCATGCTTTCATTTAATAAAGCTATTTATCCACTCATAACTATGATGTGGTTTATTATTATAGGAAACACGGGATTTCCTATTTTGCTCAGATTTATTATATGGATTCTCTTCAAACTTTCTTCTGATCTCTCTCTTTTCAAAGAGTCACTAGGATTTTTATTGGACCATCCGAGGCGTTGCTTCACGTTACTATTTCCAAGTGCACCTACGTGGTGGCTACTACTCATTCTCGTGGTTCTTAATGTAACCGATCTAATTTTGTTCATTGTTCTGGATTTAAATTCGAAAGTCGTAGAAGGGCTGACTAGCGGATTTAAGGTCTTGGATGGTCTATTCCAGGCAGTAAGCACCCGTACCGCTGGTTTTACGGTACTAAACTTGAGTCAACTACATCCCTCTGTACAGGTTTCTTACATGCTGATGATGTATGTTTCGGTTTTACCATTAGCAATTTCGATTAGGAGGACCAATGTTTACGAGGAGCAATCTCTGGGTATATATGGAGAGGATGGCGAGGAAGCTCGTGAGGAGAACTCGGAGTTTGAAAGGAAAATGGATCACAGTGCCAGGTCTTTCATAGGCGCTCACCTTCGGAGACAGCTTTCCTTTGACTTGTGGTTTTTGTTTTTAGGACTTTTCATTCTGTGTATTAGTGAGGGACCGAAAATCAAAGATCCAAAGGAACCAGATTTCACAGTGTTTCAAGTTCTTTTCGAGGTTGTAAGCGCCTATGGTACCGTGGGGTTGTCGTTAGGGTACCCCAATACGGATCAGTCATTCTCTGCCCAATTCAATACCTTTTCGAAGCTAGTAATAATAGCTATGCTTATTCGAGGCCGGCACAGAGGATTACCTTATTCCCTTGATCGTGCTATCATTCTTCCCAGTGACAAAATGGAAGAAAGAGATCATTTGGAAGATCTCAAAATGCATAATAATGACACTGATAACAAGGACCCTATTTTGAGCTACTTGAGAAATTACGCTGACTCGATTGGCGATGGTCTCAGATCAATGTTCCGCGCAAATTCTAATAGACATAGGAACGAAGATGAGGAAAGTCGGTTGAATCAAGAGAGCCGCTTGGATGAGGAGAGTGGCTTAAATGAGGAACGTGACTCCGACCCGGAATCGTATCGCAACTCTACATTTGATCATTCATACTCCGTACGGTCACCTGAAAGACAGTGTGGCAGTAGTGTTGAAGACCAACACTCCGTTTCGCCGCGAGCTGGAAGTGTTCTTCACTCGTCTCTCCATTCAACTCAGAACGGCCAACTAAGTTCCGACGATGAACAATCAAGCATCCCGTCCCACACACCATTCGGCATTGACAGAAGGTCTCAAACTCCATAGAGTTTATCACCAACATCACTGCAAGAACTACACTTACTACATCTACAACTACTTCTATATCTACTGAGATACATAGTAATGTGACATTGTACTTCACAACGAAGTGTCCCGCATCGGGTTACATCCGACGGAGAAACGGCCAAATGTCTTAGGGACACGCGCATACATCACCACCCTTACATGTCCTTAAAAGTAAACCCCTCAGAATATACCGTAGAGCTTTCGCTTTTCATCTATGACATGCAGACTTGTAGGGCTTGCCTCGGCGGCAAACCAAGATGAAAATTTTTCACCAGGTATAAATACTGGAACAACTTGACTCCAGTTTTTCTTCATGTATTCCCCATTTTTCGTTGTATTCATATGGTTATTCGTAACTATTGTTCTTATTTTTTTCTTGGTAAAAGCTTAGAAGATTTCTCCTCTCTAGAGAAGTTGCAGAAGATACAAAGTCCCCTCTTAACTTTCTTCAGTTTCTCTGGATATTTTGGTATGTTATAAAGAGAGAAGGGCTTTCATTGTGAAAACAAAGTGTTTACAGCCTTTAGCCGGGTTTTCAGACGTCTCAAGATGCTATAGATAATTGAACTACTCTAACCATGAAAGTTCCGTGTGGCGCTTGAATTTCTGCACCGCTTTTCGATGACTCTCATGATCGATGACCTCTAAAAATCCGATGAGGAGTTAGTTACGATGAGCAATTAGCAAATTTTAGCGATTGAAAAAATTTCAAACATGTGATAGTAATCGTGAGACACGAAGGAGCGACCCGAGGTCACGTTTATCGAAGCTGTTCTCGTTTCCGAACGTATAGTCACGAGAACGAAGCTCATGCACTGTTTCTACATTCGAAAACTGGCTCTTCTGCGTGAGCAGCTGAAAATTTTCACAGAGATGAGATAGGTCCCGCAAATCTTGGAAATCTGTACTAACAACCACGATAACAGCATATATTCCATCCTACTTTTAGTCGTTTTAAGTCGAGACAGCAGGTGTGATTCTTGGATTATCAAGCATTTTTAATCGCTATAAAGTCCCCCAACTCAGATATAACAGAAAAGATGTCCATCGTCACCCCCACCGGTCCCGTCACGCCTCCTATGGAATCCACTGGAGACAAACTAATTACTTTGGAATTGCAAGATGGCACTGTAGTGCAAGGCTATTCATTCGGTGCTGAGGTGCCAGCAGCTGGTGAATTGGTTTTCCAGACTGGTATGGTCGGCTACCCTGAATCCATTACCGACCCATCGTACGAAGGCCAGATCCTAGTTATCACTTTTCCTTTGGTTGGTAACTATGGTGTGCCAGACCGCAACTTGAAGGACGAATTCGTTGAATCGCTCCCCAGATACTTCGAAAGTAACAGAATTCACATTGCCGGTCTTGTCATCGCCCACTACACCGAAGAATACTCGCATTGGCTTGCTAAATCTTCCCTTGGTGCGTGGTTAAAGGAAGAAAACATCCCTGCCGTTTATGGTGTTGATACTAGAAACCTGACCAAGCACTTGAGAGATTCCGGTTCTATGTTAGGAAGACTTGCGTTACAGAAGGAAGGAACGAGTTTCAGCACTGCCACTTCTGCCGAATGGAGAGAAGCTTTTGAAGTTCCTGAATGGGTTGATCCTAATGTGCAAAATCTGGTTGCCAAAGTTTCAGTCAAGGAACCAACATTATATGTGCCACCCACTGATCACGAGGGCGTGAACTTACAGAAAGGTCCAGATGGAAAGGTCTTGAGAATTGTAGCTGTGGATGTGGGAATGAAATACAATCAGATCAGATGCTTTGTCAAGCGTGGTGTTGAATTGTTGGTCGTCCCATGGGATTACGATTTCACCAAAGAAGAGTACGACGGTTTGTTCATTTCAAACGGTCCTGGTGATCCATCTGTTCTTTCTGAACTTTCCGCTAGATTGTCCGCAGTTTTGGAATCGAAAAAAACTCCAGTTTTTGGTATCTGTTTGGGACACCAATTGCTGGCCAGAGCCTCTGGTGCTTCTACTTTGAAATTGAAATTTGGTAACAGAGGTCACAATATCCCCTGTACATCCACTATATCAGGAAAGTGTTACATCACTTCTCAAAATCACGGTTTCGCTGTTGATGTTAACACTTTGACTTCAGGCTGGAAACCACTATTCGTGAATGCTAACGATGAGTCTAACGAAGGTATTTACAATGTGGATTTGCCTTATTTCTCTGTTCAATTCCACCCTGAATCAACTCCTGGCCCAAGGGATACTGAATTCTTATTTGATGTTTTCATCAAGGCTGTCAAAGAACACAAGTTCACTGGCCAATTGAAGCCTGTTGAATTTCCCGGCGGTAAAATCGAAGAGAATTTGGCAGCATTCCCAAGAGTCGAAGCAAAGAAGGTGCTAGTTTTAGGTTCCGGTGGTTTGTCAATTGGTCAAGCTGGTGAATTCGACTACTCTGGTTCTCAAGCTATCAAGGCTTTGAAAGAAGAAGGCATCTACACCATCTTAATTAACCCTAACATTGCAACGATCCAAACTTCTAAAGGTTTAGCAGACAAAGTGTACTTCTTGCCTGTTACCGCAGAGTTTGTCAGAAAGGTTATCCTTCACGAACGTCCCGATGCCATATATGTTACTTTTGGTGGCCAAACTGCTCTTTCTGTTGGTATTGAAATGAAAGATGAGTTCGAAACGCTTGGAGTCAAAGTTTTAGGTACACCAATTGACACTATTATAACGACAGAGGATCGTGAATTATTCGCTAATTCCATGGACTCCATTAACGAGAAATGTGCCAAATCACAAGCAGCCTCTTCTACCGAAGAAGCTCTTGCTGCTGTGAAAGATATTGGATATCCAGTTATTGTTCGTGCTGCTTACGCTCTTGGTGGTTTGGGTTCCGGTTTTGCTTCAAATGATCAAGAGTTGGTTGAGCTATGTAATGTTGCTTTCGCCTCTTCACCTCAAGTTTTGGTCGAACGTTCCATGAAGGGCTGGAAAGAAGTGGAATACGAAGTTGTTCGTGACGCTTTCGACAACTGTATCACAGTTTGTAACATGGAGAACTTCGACCCATTGGGTATTCACACGGGTGATTCCATTGTCGTTGCACCATCACAAACTTTATCAGACGAAGACTACAACATGCTGAGAACAACTGCTGTAAACGTTATCAGACATCTGGGCGTCGTCGGTGAATGTAACATTCAATATGCTTTGAACCCCTTCAGCAAAGAGTATTGTATTATTGAAGTAAACGCTCGTTTGTCTCGTTCTTCAGCTCTAGCTTCTAAGGCCACTGGTTACCCTCTGGCATACACTGCAGCCAAGCTAGGTTTGAACATCCCCCTAAATGAGGTCAGAAACTCAGTCACACAATCTACTTGTGCTTGTTTCGAACCATCCTTGGACTACTGTGTTGTAAAAATGCCAAGATGGGATTTGAAGAAGTTTAGCAGAGTTTCCACGCAGTTGTCATCGTCTATGAAATCTGTTGGTGAAGTTATGAGTATCGGCAGAACATTTGAAGAAGCCATCCAAAAGGCGATCAGATCTACCGAGTACGCGAACTTGGGTTTCAACGAAACTGATATCGAACTTGACATTGACTATGAGTTGACCCATCCATCTGATATGCGTATTTTTGCTGTGGCTAATGCTTTTGCAAAATTAAACTATTCCATTGACAAGGTCTGGCAATTGACTAACATCGATAAGTGGTTCTTGAACAAACTTCACGACTTGGTCAAATTTGCGCAAAAAATTGAGAACTATGGTTCGAAAGAGAACTTGCCTGCTCTTGTCCTAAAGCAAGCTAAGCAACTTGGTTTCGACGACAGACAAATTGCAAAGTTCCTCAACTCTAATGAAGTTGCTATTCGTCGCTTGAGAAAGGATTTCGGTATCGTCCCATTTGTAAAGCAAATTGATACTGTTGCAGCTGAGTTCCCTGCTCACACTAACTATTTGTACATGACTTATAATGCTGCTGCCCATGATTTAGCTTTTGAAGACCATGGTGTAATGGTTTTGGGGTCCGGTGTTTACCGTATTGGTTCATCTGTTGAGTTTGATTGGTGTGCTGTCACAGCAGTGAGAACTTTGCGTAAGAATGACATCAAAACGATCATGATCAATTATAACCCAGAAACCGTTTCCACCGATTATGACGAAGCCGATAGACTTTACTTCGAGACTATCAATCTTGAAAGAATTTTGGACATTTACGAAATCGAAAACTCTGCAGGTGTTGTTGTGTCTATGGGTGGTCAAACTTCCAACAATATCGCAATGTCTTTGCACCGTGAAAATGTAAAAATTTTGGGTACAACACCCGAGATGATTGACTCCGCGGAAAATCGTTACAAGTTCTCACGTATGCTGGATCAAATTGGTGTTGATCAACCTGCCTGGAAAGAATTAACATCTATGGATGAGGCGGAAGATTTTGCAAACAAGGTTGGCTATCCTGTCTTAGTGAGACCATCCTACGTTTTGTCTGGTGCCGCCATGAACACTGTGTATTCAAAGGATGACTTAGCTTCTTATTTGAACCAAGCTGTGGAAGTTTCCCGTGATTATCCCGTTGTCATCACAAAGTACATTGAGAATGCAAAAGAAATCGAGATGGACGCTGTTGCCAAGGATGGTGAGTTAGTTATGCATGTCGTTTCTGAACACGTAGAGAACGCAGGTGTTCACTCCGGTGATGCGACTTTAATTGTGCCTCCACAAGATTTGGATCCAGAAACCGTCAATAGAATTGTTGTGGCAACTGCCAAGATTGGTAAAGCCTTGAAAATTACTGGTCCATACAACATTCAATTTATTGCTAAGAACAACGACATCAAGGTAATCGAATGTAATGTTCGTGCATCTCGTTCGTTCCCATTCATCTCCAAGGTTGTTGGTGTGAACCTGATCGAAATGGCAACGAAGGCGATTATGGGTCTTCCACTAACACCATATCCAACAGAAAAATTACCAGAAGATTATGTTGCTATTAAAGTTCCACAATTTTCCTTTCCTCGTTTGGCCGGTGCCGATCCTGTTCTTGGTGTTGAGATGGCTTCTACGGGTGAAGTTGCAACATTTGGCCACTCTAAATATGAGGCTTATTTGAAGTCCTTATTGGCAACTGGCTTCAAAATGCCCAAAAAAAACATTTTACTGTCGATTGGTTCTTTTAAGGAAAAACAGGAAATGCTTCCATCAGTCAAGAAACTATACAACATGGGATTCAAGTTGTTCGCTACTGCAGGTACTGCAGACTTTATTTCAGAACATGGAATTCCTGTTCAATATTTGGAAGTTTTAAGTGAGGGCGATGAAAAATCTGAGTACTCTTTGACTCAACATTTGGCAAACAACAAGATCGATCTTTACATCAACCTGCCATCTGCTAATAGATTCCGCAGACCTGCCTCTTACGTCTCAAAGGGTTACAGAACTCGTCGTATGGCCGTTGACTATTCCGTTCCTTTGGTGACCAACGTAAAATGTGCCAAATTGCTCGTCGAGGCTTTGTCAAGAAATTTGACATTGGACGTTTCGGAACGTGATGCTCAGACTTCACACAGAACTGTAACAATCCCGGGTCTCATCAATATCTCATCCTACATCCCAAATATCTCCAATGCTGTGAAGGGACCTGCTGAGATGAAGGAAGTGACAAGGTTGCTAGTGGAATCGGGTTTCACGTACTCACAAATCATGCCAAAATCAACTAGTGGTCCAGTTATCACAGACGAGCAATATTTGAAGGTGGCAAATTCGGTTGTGAAGGATTCTGCGTACACTGATTTTGGATTCACCGTTGCAGCTACCGCTAATAACGTTGATGACGTTGCCAGATGTGCTAAGGATGCCAATGCACTATTCTTGCCTTACAGGGAATTGAGCAACAAAGTTTCTATTGTTGCTGAACACCTAAAGAACTGGCCTATTGAAAAGCAGGTTATTGCTGAGGCCAAGACATCCGACTTAGCTTCGGTGATTTTGTTGGCCTCTTTACAAAATAGAGCAATTCACATCACTGGTGTCTCTAATAAGGATGATCTAGCGCTGATCATGACTGTTAAAGAAAAACAAACAAAAGTTACATGTGATGTAAACATCCATTCGCTATTTGTTAGTCAGGATGATTACCCTGAAGCGTTGTTTTTACCTACCCCAGAGGACCAAGATTTCTTCTGGCGCAATTTGGATGGTATTGATGCTTTCTCAATTGGCTCTCTACCAACTGCTCTTGCCAATGTTACCGGTAACAAGGTTGTTACTGGGCTGGGTATTAAGGAAGCCCTTCCACTGCTTCTATCCGCAGTGAACAGTGGAAAAATCACCATAGATGATATCGTCGAACGTTTGCACGACAATCCTGCCAAAATCTTCAATATTCCCGAGCAAAATGCGGTGGTTGAAATCGATTTAGATTTCACCTTTAGACATAAGAAGAGATGGACCCCATATACGAAGGGAGGTCTAACAGGGGGTGTCGAACGTGTTTTGGTGAACGACGAAACTGTAGTATTGAGCGGAGACTTGGTTGCCACCGAAGCCAAGGGTCAACCCGTTGTAAACTCTGCAAAGATTGCAACTCCAGCTCCTCCCGCAGCCTCTGAGTTATCGCACGTCACAGGTTCCAGAAAGAGATTCTCTTTCTCAAATGAAAAACGTGCTTCGATCACCAGTGTCGAGGATGAGGAAGAAGCTATTATTGATCAGCCTCTAGAACAGAGACTAATGTCCTCCAGACCACCTAAGGAGTTGGCCGCTCCTGGTGCTATATACAGCTTGATCAGAGGTAACAACCCATTTTTGCGGAGAAACATTCTGTCCGTTAACCAATTCAGACGTTCAGATTTCCACGCATTATTCGCTGTTGCCCAGGAATTGAGATCTGCTGTTGAAAGAGAGGGTGTTCTCGACATCATGAAGGGTCGCGTTCTAACAACTATCTTCTATGAACCTTCTACTCGTACGTCATCTTCTTTCATTGCAGCCATGGAGCGTTTGGGTGGTAGAACTGTGAACATTAATACATCCTCCTCATCGGTTAAAAAGGGTGAAACCCTCCAAGATACCATTAGAACATTGGCATGCTATTCAGACGCCATTGTCATGCGTCATCCCGATGAAATGTCTGCCCATACCGCTGCTAAGTATTCTCCTGTGCCAATTGTGAATGGGGGTAATGGTTCACGTGAACATCCTACCCAGGCTTTCCTAGATTTGTTCACAATTCGTGAAGAGCTGGGTACTGTAAATGGTATTACCGTCACATTCATGGGTGATTTGAAATATGGTAGACCTGTGCATTCTCTATGCCGTCTACTACAGCACTATCAAGTCAGAATCAATTTGGTTTCTCCAAGTGAACTAAGACTACCACAGGCGTTGCGCAAGGAGCTTTCCGATGCCGGTATGCTTGGTGTTGAAAGTGAAACTTTGACTCCTGAGATCATTTCGAAGTCTGACGTTCTGTACTGCACTCGTGTCCAACAAGAGCGTTTCGATAGCAAAGAGCAATATGAAAGATTAAAGGATGTCTACATCGTTGACAATAAGATTTTGTCTCACGCCAAAGATCAAATGGTCGTCATGCACCCACTTCCTCGTGTCAACGAAATTCGTGAAGAAGTCGACTATGATCACCGTGCCGCATATTTCAGACAAATGAGATACGGTTTGTTCGTTAGAATGGCTCTGTTAGCAATGGTTATGGGCGTTGATCTGTAACTCTAAAGATCTTTGAACAAGCTGAAAAACTACTCGCGGACTTTCTTTTTGTGGGGACTTCAAGAATTCTTCCGTAAGTAGTTTCAATTAAACTTGCTCGCTACACAGTATCAATATTTCTCGTGTTTATAATCTAAGGGACATTTCTTTTATTTAATGATCAAATAATTTCCGCTAATTACTTGTCTTTGAAAACCAAATGGAGATAAGGGAATTACTGTGATATGTGTTTGACCAGTACTTCTGCGCTCGTAATTTATCATTTTAGGCATTGTAATTTCGGAGCGTCCAATTAGAATACCTAGGACAATTCTATAAAAACTGCTACCAATTCAATAAATCAAAAATGATTATATAGTAGATGTAATGCACCACGACTCACATAAGTAATATGGAGTACATGCTGACTATGAGAGATATTTACTCAAATGTTTGATTTTGCCGTGCATATGTGGGTTTGCTAAAGAAAAGAAATCTATCTTGAAGTATAGTATTCCGACAAAAGTATTCATCAATTCCTAGAACTACCTTAGAAGGCGTTTAAGAGGAATTCAATTGCAGCAAACACCTATCGAAGTGACAAAGAAGATAAATAGCACCAATGTAAGTTCTTGATATAGTTATGTACGGTTTTATGGCTGGTATTTCATCGTCAATTTGATTGATGAGTCCCAAGATAAACTCAAAGCTATCGAGTTTAAATTAGATGCTCATAAGGAATGGTAAAACGATCTTTAGTTACTCGTATGAGTTTCTTCTCTCGAATATTTTGTCAGCGGAGCTTTCAGATCAACAAATTTAGTACTTCCAGTGTATGCTCAAATTTAAAAGACCGAAATAATGGGATTTTATTATATGCTTCAAACTCCATGAAAGAAAAGAAGAGGCTTCCATTCGTTCCAGGTTCAAATACATCGAAGAATGGCTTTCAAGACAGGAAAAGGCCTAACAATGTCCCTAGGAAAAAACCTCGTTTTCAATGGACTTCAGGATCTGAGCGGGCACAAAGGGCTGCTGACCAAGTCTTACAGCAAGTCTTCAATATGAACGGGCGTGGGGTGGTAAAAGTTGTTGATCAAGAAACAAATAAACTCGTAGAGACTACTGTATTAGAGTTTGTTAGGGGCGTTGATCTCGATAAATGTGGTCTCTCCATTGTCAATTTGGAAGAGAGATCTGGTTATCAAATACCTTTACTGAAACTCATTGACGTTAAAGCTGCTTTGAAAAAGCATTCGGATGAAATTGGTCGTCGCAAAAGAGACGAATTAAGTCGAATGGGTCTGCCTTCAAAAAGAATGGGTAAAAGTAATGAGCACGAAAAAAGTAGTGACAACGTTAAACATATCAAGGTATCGTGGCAAATATCAGATTTTGATCTTGCTAAACAAAAAGCAAATGAGATATCTTCACAGCTGAAGAAGGGCTTCAAAGTAAATCTCTACATTGATTCTAAAGATGCCCTGAGTAAAGCAAATTGGGCGGATAAGTTTGAAGGCATCGATAATTACGACGATAATAGAAAGAAGATTAGCAACAGAGAACTGAAACGTAGAGAAGAAGTCCTTGAACAGCTTAAATTAATTTATGAGGAGCTCACTCTTCAACCGACCATTGAAGGTGATCTGAAGTCTCGAATAATTCTACGACTACTACCAAAGCCAGTAATGGCCAAAAAGGAAGACAAATATGCTCTCAAGGAATTGAGAAGGAAGCAAAAACAAGCCAAACTAGAAAAAAGACTAGAGCGAAAAAAGCAAAGAGATGAAGATGAAAGTGGTTAGCATACAAGAAAATGTCGTTTGAAATACCCAAAGCCCATAGTTTAATGATTTCTTACCTGTATATACAACTCCAACGTGAAAATAATTTAAATAGTATTATTCTATCTTGCAACTTCATAAAATAGCAACACTACCCATTAATTGATCATGACCTACATTTCCATAGCCATAATGTGGTATTCCAATGATTAACCTCCCATCTGGTCCACGTTTTAAAACTTTACCAAAACCAACAATTCCATGTCTCTCTAAATCACCATTTGTCACCAACAAATGTTGGGGAATGGTCACCAAGAGTTGAGAAAACCTCCATTCTTCTTTTGCCTTGATTATTTCTTTCATAGGTATTTCCCAAAGCGCTCCAATACCATTAAAGCTCCCAGGTGAAGACACAACAAGGGAGTTCGATTCAAGGTCATAATCCATAGCTGTACCGAATCCTATACTCGATATGACTGTACGAGAGTCCTCAGAGATATCAAGTTGCAATCGCATATAAAACTCGATGAAGCCAGCATGCTCCTTGTAAACGAACACTGAATTCTTGAGATGTTGCGAAATTGCAACGTAGTTTTCATTCTCAAAATTCCAAGAATGAATCGTATTACCAAACATGCCATGTTCAATCGATGGTCTGATTGAGATGTTAAATGGGACACCTTCTTCTGGCAGCATAATAGAATCTTCGATAATATAGTAGCGTGGTAATGCGTTCTGATGAAGACTGCATAGACAGTATGCAAAGACTACTCCCAAGCCTTGGCTCGTAACATATAAGAAACCTTTTTTACTCCAAACACTAGAAACCTTAATCTCAGAACCAAACTGCTGGTAATTTACAGAAACTGGGCATCGCAATAATATCGTACTTAAAGAAGAAAGCTCGATTTCTCCATAAGTCGACGTGCCCAGAAGGGCTGATATATCGTTACCATTTATAATGTACACTACCCCTGTCTCATTCTTCCCGTAATGCAAGCCAGACAACATTATGTCCGGAATTCCATCTCCATCAATATCTTGGATAGAGGAGACGGACATTTGATGGCCCTCTGACGAAGATTTATCAGCGATACTGAAAAGCTTATGACCATCATAATAAAAATGAATTGTGTTGGACCCCAATTCAGATACAACCAGATAATCGCTGTCTCCTAGAGTATATTTGTGAACATCTTTGCCATACATGGACGTGACAACTGGTTCTAAATATGTCCTTTCTTCTGATCCCGAAAAGTCACTCCAAGGAATTACATAAACCGAACCTGAACCTTCTTCCAACGGTGAACTTATCGCAACACAAGTTTCGTTATTCTGGAAGGCACCTACTGCGATACTCGAGCCGAAGTTGGCGATGGGAATCAATGGAGAAACGTATAAGAGATCAGAATATTTTCTTATTGCAATGGTAGCACTCTTGCTAATCTTCCTAGTTTCTGCTGGCGGTAAATTTCCACAAATTTGTAGAAGGCTTAGCAGTTCATTTTCGTTACTGCTCTGGTCATCAAAAAGAGATAAAAATGTTGGCAAACATTTGTTTATCATTGCAACGATGTCAAATTCACCTCCAAGCCAATGGTCCTGCATAAGCTCACAAGCTCTAGGAGAAATTGCGTAGGCCACTTCCAAGATTTCTCGCCGACGCCTTATCAAGGAGTAGACTTCACTGCTAGCCGCAACCATGCCCCGTTTAACGCAGCCATTTAGCTGCCAGTAACTTATGCTTTTCAATCCCATTCGGTGCACTAACTCCATTAGATCTTCTTCTTCCGGCAATTGCCAAGTTTGATCTGTATAATATGCCCATTCATCGGATAAATCTCTCAAAACGTGCCCGAGCACCAGAAGGTCGCCCATGGTGTCAATGTAATCATGCGCTTTTTGGTAGTCGCCATCAAATTCTAAGCCAGCTAGAACTTTTATCAGACCATGAGTTTCGTAGCCTTTCACCAAAGAATGCCACGAAACGTCTGCCACTTGGTGTGTGTAAACGCCTATAAGAAATGATTGAAGTTTAAGGGACCTTTCTGAGAATTTGTTGCGCTTGTAACGCTCTTGCCATAATCGTATACCCTGGATCAAAAAGCCAGGCCAATGACATGCTTCAGCGAAGTCATGCCATTTTTTATCATTATTGCAACTGTACAGGGCGTCAGGGAAGAAGCAACCTGCTTTCATGTTTTCAGTAAATGGAACGAATTGTTCAGGAACGAGTGTTCTGGCAAGGAAAGTTAAATGGGCCCCTACTCCTGATGCAGCTGAAAGTTTAATGGCCCAAAGAAAACCTATTAATATTCGCAATAGCATATTTTACCTTGTTTCGGGGTTCCTAAAGCAAATATCTAAATGATTTTTGAGAAAGCGGTACGGAAAGTTGACCACATTAATAACGGGAACGGACTACAAAGGAGGGCGCAGACAACATATGAACTACTATATACCGACATGGTGGTTTTTACTCTGCGTGGTATCTTCTGTACTAAGCATTATTATTTCTAGTTATTCCATCACTAGGCAACTTCTAAACTATCGCAAGCCCCAAGAGCAACGACTGGTTATTAGAATACAGATGATGGTGCCATTGTTTAGCGTTACATGCCTTCTGGCATGCATATATCCGAAGAAGTCTGAAATTTGGATAGATCCAATTAGGGAGATTTATGAATCATTCGTTATTTACACGTTCTTTTCGTTGTTAACCTTAATACTGGGAGGGGAACGTAAGATTATCACGGAACTTTCAATTGGTAAAGCGCCGATGAAACACCCTATATTTTTGCTTGGAAATGTCTTACCTCGAGTAGACATGTCTGATCCTGCTGAGTTTTTGCATATCAAGCGGGGTATTCTCCAGTACGTTTGGTTTAAGCCTGTGTACTGTCTAGCAATGTCATTGTCGCATACTTATAATTGGGATACAAAACTGTGGGTGTATCTTTATAATATATCCGCTACTTGGTCGCTTTATGATTTGGCATTATTTTGGAAGTGTCTTTACTCAGAGCTACAGCAATACAATCCTTGGTCCAAATTTTTATGTGTGAAGTTGATTATTTTCGCATCTTACTGGCAAGGGTTAGGTATCGGTCTTATGTGCAAATTGGGAATTATAGAAAATCGGCCAGAAGCGAATTATGGGTATGTGTATCAGAACGCAGTGATGTGTGTAGAGATGATTGGATTTGCGCTTGGCCATTTGATTGCCTTTAACTGGTTCTCATATAGCTCTAAAACAATTCCAGAGGGAGCACGCATGCGGTTCAAGTTTGCATTGAGGGATTGCTTTGGTTTTGGAGATCTCAAATGGGATTTCAAGACCACTTTTTTCGGAGAAGACTACAACTATCGCCATTTTGATTCCGCAGAATTTGTAATGGCGCACAGAAACTCGCGGTCGAGAATGGGGCGTCTGCAACAAGGTCTTAGATATGCAAACGGAGGAAGAGATCGTTACTGGGTCCAGGAAGGGGATGCTGCTTCTAACTCGTCGTATAATTCCTCTTATGGGAGTACGGGTCAAGAGGAAGTATGGAACGATTTTTTACAAGGAGAAAGTGGTTATATTCCAGAAGATCCGAATTACCCAGTAATTTGGGACGTTGATGCATACAAGTACACGCGGGACATGGAAAGGCTGCGGCAAACTATGAGGAGATCTTATGAGACTTGAAAAAAGCGATGCTAAACAGCCGCATTGTTGCAACGCTCAATTGGTGCAATTATATATATAAATTTTTTTTTTTTATTGTACAACTGATATTTTTCGTTTAATATACACAAGACAATGCATGGGCTATCACGCATCTTTCCCAAGTACACCTACCGAACGAAGGGGAATGGGTATGTACAAGTTTGTAAGAACATTCCCTGCGACGGTTGACTCTAATCCCTAAAGAGCCGCTATGTAATGCCCCGTTCCACGATTTCTAGAACAGGAAATGCTTGGCACATTCGTATGCAGTCCACGATATGGCGGTGGCAGGCATGTTGCTAATGATACGTGGTTTGAGACCGCGCCAGAACCCTGACCAGCCGTACACTTTAAATATAGCTCTGGCAGCCTTTGAGAAAGTGTCGGCCTGCTTGAAAAGCGGGTGTACGACACTTTCGCTGCCGCGCACTTGGAGAACTGTCTTGATGCAATCCAATGGCATGGTAATTGCTGCGCATGTGGCACCGCTCAGACCACCGCACAGACAATGCACAAGCGGGTTGTAGGAATTTACAGGGTTAAGCAGTTTAGTAGAGGATTCGTAAATCACGAAGTTGAAGGCTGCGAAGGGGATATTCATGGCAATTGTGGTAGGGTAGGAGTAGAAAAAGGAGCTGAGGCCCTCGTTCCGATACATGCGTGTGGCTGTCGCCCACATCTTGTCGCCACCGCGCGATTGCAGTTGCATGCGTTGTTTGATGGTGTCGAAGGGGTTCATGAGCGCGTCTGCTGCGATCGTGGCCGCAACACCACTGAGCGCAGTCTTCAGCGGCTGGTGTGTTTGGAAATCCTGCGGATCGATCAGATAGCCCTTACACATCTCGTATGTGGCAAAGTACACCGCGTGCGCCGGCCCCGCCCCTAGGATCACCGACTGAACACCTTTCCACAGCGCAAGCGAGCCCTCTGTCGTGGAAATTCGTGATATCTGCTGCAGCATCGTAACCGGCAGCCGTGCTGCGGTTCCAGCCGTCCCGAGCCCAGCACTGATCGCTTGCATTCTGGTCTTTATAGCGTCGATGGGGAACATGATCGAATGCTCCATAATCCCTGCAAATGCTCCCGCAGCCAGCTGTTGGCCAAGCGGAGCGTTAGCAGGTAGCGATTCGTAGTCGATTTCTTCTGTCATCGCCCTCTATGATCTTGTACTACTGCGACAGGCCCCGTCGTGTGGTTTGCTGCCGTTCTGGCGGGGGACGCAACTAAACTTTCTTAAAAAATTGACGTGAAAAATTCCATGCTGGAAAAAAAATTAGCGACAGCACATTACCCATGGAAAAAAGGCCCTAATTTAACACATTTACTGACCAACTGCAACGCCCACACCCGATTTCACTCTTCTTTGCCCGTATTTGCTATTTCGACCTGCATACTTGCACAACCCTGCGGTTGACTACCGTCACGAGTCATGCCCGCCCTCTCTAGTTACCGTACAATTCCGTAACCGGCGCCATGACGCCAGCGTATTCATCCGCATCTCGTTTCTGACCAGTCAAAATGGGTGCCAGCCGTAATTCGGCACCCAGAACCGGAACCCGCCGGAGGTATGCGGAGCTAACCGGAAACGGAAGGCGCGGCGGGGTAACGTGGCGGGGGACTTGGATGGGAGGCTCGTACCGAGCGACCAGAACATGACGTAAGCGAAACGAGGTCCCGAGTCACGTTTGACGGTTTCACGAGACCCAAGGCCGGGTAACGATTGGGTGTACGTTGATAGTGATGTATAGTTGTGTTTCTTTTTGGTAAGTAGCGTGTCACATGATAGCGCGGCTGTAGCACTAGCACTAGCACTTTCGGTCCCAATGGCTCGGCGCTCAGCGCCCGGATCCCACAATCGCTTCTATTCGGACTTTCCGCTTCGGTCAGTGGGAATTACACGCTCTGGCACCACTCTGGGGTCTGCTGGGCTCGCTCTCCTTCGCCGCGTGCTCTACTTCGTGCCGTTTCTGCGTTTCCCGTGCTTGCGATTGCGGCTTCCAGTAAAAGATGTCTATCTCTTGCGTTGCCCTGATCTGCTCGCCTGTGCTACTTCCACGTGTGTATTGTCGCTAGCAAATTTCTCCCTCTGGCCTTCCTGATTACGGTCCCAAGGCCTTATCTTTACGCAGCACCCTGTGTTGCATGCTGCGCGTGCAAGTGTCCGAAAAATGCGACGACGCTATGCTTATCGTGCCTGCCAAGGGCGATAAGATAAGCACCAAGTGTATCCATACTCGAGCGTTAAAAAGGTGTACTCGAGCAATTGCAACACGAGTACCATTATCCCAAACCTGACAAGCATGTCTTCCAAGTTTTTGCCCGTCGATAACCCTACCAAGTCCTTCTGGCACTCGCGCGCCGACCAATTCGCCAAGCATCGCACCACGCCTACTCTACCTGCTCACGCAGACGTGGTCATCATCGGATCTGGTTATGCGGGCACCACCACTGCCTACTACCTCATGAAAGGTAGTTCTACGCCTTTGAACGTGACCATGCTAGAGGCGCGTGACGTTTGCTCAGGAGCCACTGGCCGGAACGGTGGTCACCTCAAACCCGACCTCTATTACAACACATTATCCTTCACCGATAAGTATGGTGAAAAAGGCTGCGCTGATATCGCTAATTTCGAGTACGCCCACATAGCTGCCATGAAAGAGCTGATCGAGGCCGAGCAAATTGATTGCGATTTCGTGCTCACAAGGGCGGTAGATGTTCACCTGTCGCCCGAGGCCAACGAGAGATGTCTCAGAAACTATCAGGCTATGATGAAGAACCCCTACATAACCTGCAAATCCGACTTGCAATTGCTCACCGGTGAACAAGCCAAGGTGACATCTAAAAGCGAAGATACAGAAGTCGCAGTGTCCTATACCGCAGGTCAAATGTGGCCTTACAAACTGATTACCACGATATTGAAGCGACTAATTGATAAATACGGTCTTAACTTACAGACAAATACTCCAGCTCTATCAGTTTCCAAATTATCTGATGGAAAATGGGAAATTGTAACTCCAAGAGGCTCTATAGTCACGAGCAAAGTCGTGCTTGCCACCAATGCCTACACCGCCTCTGTGGACTCTCGTTTCATTGACAAGATTGTCCCCATAAAAGGTATCTGTTGTCACATCACAGCAAGCAATAAGAGTGAAAGAACACCACACTTGTCAAATACCTATGGTATTAGAAATGACCATCTTGCCGATGGAGATTATCTCATCAATAGACCAGATGGCTCAGTGGTTGTTGGGGGTGCCAAAAAGCACATTTTCCCGTTCAAAGAAAGATTTTACAACAACGTCGATGATAGCTCTCTAATTGATGGAACTTCCGACTATTTTACTGATGATTATATGCAAAAGCGCTTTTATACCTGGAAGAATTTTGAATCTAAACCAGACTACATCTGGAGTGGTATCTTAGGATATACCGACGATAGCTTGCCATACGTGGGTGAAATTGAGCCTGGGAAATATATAATAGCAGGATTTCATGGACACGGTATGCCAAGGGTCTTGCTATGTGCCAAGGCCTTGGCGTTGGCTCTTGAAACCGGAGCGGAGGTCGAAGGCATTCCAGACTCTTTCAAAGCTACGCCAAAGAGGCTGGCCTCAACGCAAAATACAATCTTGAAAGCCTTGGGCACACCTACTGCCAAATTGTAGTACTGCTTTGTGCTGCCACTTTTCCTACGATACATAATTATAACTATAGATAACGGCTATTTTTCTTATCAAACTTTTTTGTGCTGCCGGAGTTTTATCCGTTTTTGGAATTTCGGAAATTTCCTCTAGATGAAGCACCACACCGTGATTGGAAGATAACATTGCTTCAAAACTTTCAACATTCTTTATGAAGCCGTCCTTCAATGTATGCAACCATCATTAGCTTATCTTTCGGTGACTATAATCCGATAAAATGTTTCTTGTGATATTTTAATGAATGCAGCTTTATAAACAGGTATATGAAGTGAGTCCACTCTCATTTCCGGCATTTCTCGCTTGAATCAAACATCCCCCAATGCCTGATATTGTTTTTGACATCGTTGGTACCTGTATTAGCTACGAAAATTGCATCGATGCAATTAAGAAAGTTCTTGGCGAAAGATTTGCCAAGAGTAACATTGACCCTAAATTATTCTTCTTTTTCTGGTTAGCTGGCTGTGAAAGAGATTTTTCGTACTTATCTCAATCTGGAACGTATAAAACCTTTCAGGATGTGTTTAAATACACCTTTTACAGATCTCTTTACTTTGCTGGCGTCGAAAAGCCCAGAGAATACGCTTCTGACGAGGATTTGGAGGAAATTTATAAAGGATGGTGGAGCCTTGAAGGTAGACCAGAGCTAAAAGAGATGTTCCAAAAGCTTAGAGATTATGGCTTTACTATTTGGTGTTTGACAGATGCCTCAAAGGAACGTGTCGCCGGCTACTTTAAGAATTCTGGTGTCGAAATGCCTTCTGAAAACCTAATTTCGTGTGATTCAATCGGTGCCGGTAAACCAGAAGGCGTAGTATACAAGTACATTGCTGATAAAATTCCTGGTAAAGGTAAAGATGCTTTTTTCGCTGCTGCTCATATGTGGGATTCGGCAGCAGCTAGGCAAGGTGGTTTTGTTACCGCCTGGTCTAACGTACATGAGCTCGAACCTTGTTGTGAAATATTTGGCAGCGCTGACGTGATGGCAACTGGTCTTGTCGATTTGGCAGATAAAGTCATAGCCAAGCACAAAGAGCTGACTGCTGGCGAGGCCAATTAGACCGACGGTAAATTCTATATATTCAAAAATACGCATTATTTACTTTAGTAATGTAGATCCAACTGCATCACTACCTTCAAGATACTCTTGTTATAATCCATGAAAGCAAATAAGTACCTATTAGTGCACCTTCATAGGTCACATTTCTCAATTTCATGACTGGGTTTCATACACTAGATACCTAACGTAATCTCCTGTCTAGTTGTTTTAGCAAAGGGTTCATCGGACATTTAGAAAACAGATTATGCTTTACGGTAGTTTGATAAGGATTCGGAGAATGAGCGACGAATTTTCATAGTTTCGTATCTACCCAAAGAGATAAAGATATGACGATAACATTTTTTTGCAATATAATTTTCAACTGCTGTAAGGGTAAGATAACCGAAAATTCCTGAAGGCACGCGCGACGTGGAGTATTATCAATCTAGTCTGCGAAGTCTTAAGTGTAGTAAAAAAGAGGCAAATTTATATGTATATATATATCAGGACTTCTGACTGCTTTTTTAACTCAAATGGAAGGGTTCATCAAGTAGCAGACACGACAAGTCCGGGAATGTCAGATATTAGAAATGTGTCCGGTTCGGCAGGACCCGAATCAGAAGTAATTAAAGAAAAACAATATGAGATTGTAGATAACTACTCTGTCGAAGAAGGAGACGTCAGCACAACTTCTATTGCATTGGAAGATGTCCACGCTTACAATGATCACGGCTATCACAGACAACTGTCTATCAAACAAGTTACAATGATCACCTTTGGTGCAGGTATTGGTACTGGTTTTTTCATTGGATCAGGTGTAGCGCTTCTAAAGGCTGGTCCTTTAGGTCTAGTCCTTGCATATACAATAATGGCAACAATGGTTTACCTCATGTATATGAGTGTTGGGGAAATGACTGCTTATATGCCTGTTCCAGGTGGTTTCATTAAACAAATGGCATTATATATGGACCCAGCATGGGCTGTCGCTCTGGGAATCAATTTCTGGTTTGATTGGGTCATTGTGTTACCTGCAGAAGTCACTGCAGCTCTATCAATTTGTCGTTTCTGGGATACAGATTACAAAGTGCCTGACGCTGCTTATTTAAGTATATTTCTGGTAGTATTGATTGTGGGTAACCTATTTCCTGTCCGCGTATATGGCTACATTGAATATGTGCAATCATTTATGAAGCTGTTTGTTATTACAGGATTGTTAATCTTTTTATTCGTTGCAACTTGTGGTGGTGTGCCAGGAAGTGAATACCATAAGGGCCGTATCTTTTTCCAATACTGGAAAAACCCAGGTCTATTCAACTACGGATTTAAGGGGGTTTTGAGCGCTTTTGTACAAGCAGGTTTCTCATTTGGAGGTGGTGAGCACATTGCTACGCTTGCTGGTGAATCCAAAAACCCACGTAAGACAGTGAAGAGCTGTATTACACCAGTGTTTTTAAGAATGTGTCTATTTTTCGTGGGTAACATGTGGCTGATCACAATGAATGTCCCTTACAACGACCCTCATTTGGCTAACGGCAGTGGGACTTTGAAGTCACCATTTGTGATTGCAACCATTAGAGCACTTGGAGAAGGAAATCCTTTGGCAAGTATCATCAATGCGTTCATTTTGTTGACTGTGATCTCCTGTGGTAACGCCGGTATTTACATCGCATCCAGAAATCTGGTTGCCTTGTCGGATATGAACTTGATCAGCAAATTCTGGGGCCGCAAGGATGCTCAAGGTAGACCCTACGTTGCCTTGACTGTTACAATCGTAATTGGTGTTGCTCTAACATACATTAATCTTTCGGATACCGGTGTGACAGTTTATGGTTGGTTCTCATCGCTGGTGTCGATGGCTAACTATATCACGTGGTTCTCCATCATGGCAGCTCTCATCAGATTTCGGAAGGGTCTAGCTGCACAAGGAATTGACTATAAGACGCTACCATTTGTGAACAGCATTGCTCCTCACGCACAGTGGGTAGGCTGCGTAATTATTGTATTAATCATCATCGGCCAAGGCTACTTGGCATTGTTCCCTATCCATGAGAAACCTAGCGCCAAAAACTTTTTCGCCTCATATCTGTCCGTTCCTCTCTTTTTCTTCAACTATGTTGGCTATAAGTGGTGGTACAAGACTAAATGGATAAAGCCCGAGGAAATGGACTTTTCCGAAGCTGCTTACTTCGATGCTCTAGACAAGATCGAGGAAAAAAAGAAAAGAAAAATTCTCATTCCAAGGTTACCTGGAAGACACCACTGGAGGGGTTGTACAGGTATTTTCTTACATAGTTGTGTTTTGTGTTTTACTGCCGAGTTTATGCCATCTATATATATATATATTCCCGAACAATAGTTTTCTCTCAGACGCGAGGAAAGAAGACACATTTCATCATTCTGGTGTATGGGCGCTAGCGCCAGATTTGGGGCCTCTAAAAAAAGCAAAGAGAGTACTGAAAGATCCGCATCCGTACACCCACTTATGTTCGTGCAAATCACTAAACACCCATACATTATATGTTCTTTGTTCACGTGGTGTCGTGTGCCATGGGTCTTCCCGTCTTTTTTAACCACGGCGTTAGGAGCCTGGCTGAATCTAGCTAAGCAGACCCTGTGTCTTTGCCATTTGCATCCCACGTCCTCCTCTGTCCCCCAAGTTTTATCTGTACGTCTTCAACGTATCCCAGATAATGAAATTCACACTATGGCTACAAGTCTCTACGTTTATGCAATCCTAATGTTTTTTCTTCTCGTCCGGTCCCTTCCCTTCTCGCTCTAGTATGCCCTCTTCTGTGAAACTTTCCGCGCGCCACTGCATTTCCGGTGCATATTGTATGCGCGCGGTTTGCATGGTCACGCGTGAAGATAAGAAAAATGTCAAAGCACCCTGATTGGAATGGCTATATAACCAGAGTACCGGGAGCTTAGTACAGATGGATCACGCTTTGGCCGCAACAGCACTCTTTAATCCTCCTAAATGCTTTCTACAGTCAGACGCATCCATATTTCCTCTTTCCGTTTATCTGCCAAGACGTTGGCCGCAGGCACCGCCAAAGCGGTCGCATCTGGCTCGAACATCGCCGTACACCACGACATAGACGATACTTCTTGCTCCGGGTCACGCGCTGGAACACCGGGTAACTCTTTTTCGTCGTTTAAGGAATACCGTGAAATTGCGAAAACCTATGGGCCACTTAGTGCATCACTTGCAACGAAAAGAAATCTTTCAAGAAGGGCAGTCCAGATTAAATAAGCAGGATCCTTTCTCAATTTGGTCGGTAAAGTCCCATGAGGGCGGGTCTCTCGGGATCGGGCAACTCTGACGGCATCACTTTGATGGCATCAGACTCCCGCTACTGGCGCTAGTCCTTATCGATATTTGGACTCATGTAGGTATGGTAAAAAGTTAGTTATAGCATAGACATTAATAGTTGATTTTAATGACAACATGGTCAGGTCATGAGTTAGTTGAAGTATCATTGTGACAGCTTCAAAGACACGGTGGATTATGAGCTTGAAGACACGCGAGTTGGTAAGTACTGCGTTTCGTCTGAAAATGGAATTTGAAGCGTATCGGGCAACGTATTTGATGTAAATATGGGATGAAAAGTAGAAGTTTATGTAAATTTATCAACGACTGTAATTCTTAATGCCAGTGGCGTCATATGGTTCATATGGCGATCAGTGTTGGAACTATGCTCTGCCGTATAAGTGTTGTAATGTCACGGAGAAGTTTAGCACAGCACAGTATCGCTTCCCTACAGACCGAAGCGGGTGAAAACCATGGGGCAGATTAGAGCGACTGTGGTGGGAACGCCTGCGTACAGTATGTATCTCCCTAACAAGTCCGTGTTGGAGCGCCCTAAATAGAGCGGAACTTCAAGCGTCCAGAATTTCTCATCATGAACATGCGCGTATTTGGGCCTGTCATCCGGAAGCACGCAATTAAGGGACGCATATATGAGTGGCTTACCAATGACGCTCTTCCACAATAGCACCATTGCCACACCAGCAGCACAGCGTATCAATGTGCGAGACAATCCGAATTCGACCCACGAGTACGGCACTGTGTAGCTCTCCGGCCCCAATAAGTGGCTCCGAACCCAGTCACTGCATTCTAGCCCAGAGATCACGCCGACAAACGCAACACTATCCTCAAAGCATGGGCATTGATCTACTGGTTTCGCATGCACGTATAGGAGAAAAATACCAAACACCACTGAACAAATAGGGAACCACCATCCCCATACGTCCATAGAATTTGGGTCAATATTGGTGTGAGTATGCACATACCATCTGAACAGGAAACAAACCGCGCCAATGATTGCACCTGAGATTATGTCAAGCAAACCATGCATACCGCAGTATATTCTACCCACCGTAAGCGTGAAGTAATATATCAATACGCCGATTACAGCAAGTAATTTTGCCATCCATGACATGCTCACACTCTCATAAATATACCACATCAAAAGAAGAGTAACCGCAGTTGAATTTGCCGTATGGGAACTAGGAGCACCGTACTCCTTAGTGGTGTATCCACTCAATGCTACTCTTACAAGAGGTGGAGATTGAGGACGAGGTAAGCACCAATAGTCCTTAAAGAACCCACTCAGATAGATTGAATACCCAAGAATGTAAACCAGGTCTCGAGAGACACCACTGTAACCAAACCAACGAGGCAATGGCAGCATAATCACGTAAAACGTATGTGATCCCATCAAAGACGTGTATCCAAAATACTTGTCTAGCAAATCGCAACGTACGCGGGACTGCCATTTGTAAAGCCTTTCGGATTGATTCCGAGTGAATGGCAACAGCCAATCACGCATTTTAAACCTGAGGGGCCCCATCCTTTTCTTGAAATGATCCCTTGAGTGGTTTCCGGGGTCCGAAAGAGGGTGCTTATCTCTAAAAGCATTCACACGAGGAGTAACATCTTCTTCGACCTCACTACACGTTTTCTTAACTGCTTGTGATACGGACATGCTGTCTAAAGACCTAAATCATACACTCTTTACGTATCTTATAGCTTATCGCCAATTCACTAATGTCGTTTGTACGTTGATCGCTCGCGCCGCCTGCCACGCGCCGCGCCACGCGCCGGATTTTCGCCGTTTAAAAATTTCCTAACATATCAATCACAAGGCCAGCAATTCGTTTTGCTTGAATAAGTTGATGCTCCTTCTCAATTTCCAATGGTAAACCAACCCAGCTTGTATAGCTATCAGGAATAGGGCATTTGAGAAACCATTCTTGAACACTTCTCCAACTAAAATCATCCTGAGGTGCAACAATGCCTGGAACAATTTCGAAGGCACCATGAAGTGTCTCTTCTCGAAATAAACGACAGGCCAGTGCATTACATTCCAAAAGGTCATGTTCATCACTGATTTTCCCTCCATAGATGATTGTGGCAATGTTGTATCGAATGATCTCCCACGGAATTTTCGCGGGGTCAATGGTATGTCGCTGATGTGTCACTGAAGCGTATATCATATTAAAATACGCCAACGCAGCACTGAAATCTGAATCATTAAATTCGTATTTTTCGTGCATTCCCACAGGATAAAATCTACACCGCTCT
Organism: Lachancea fermentati; assembly: GCA_900074765.1. Taxonomy (NCBI): domain Eukaryota; kingdom Fungi; phylum Ascomycota; class Saccharomycetes; order Saccharomycetales; family Saccharomycetaceae; genus Lachancea; species Lachancea fermentati. The sequence continues at coordinate 489,171 of LT598486.1, read as the reverse complement.
ACTAGCAATGCATGAAACCAGGTGAGCAAAAATGCAAAATGAACTTGGGTGGAGGTCCACGAGGTGGTAACATTTGCAGCAATTTGCCATACCTCTATAGCGGTACGTATCACGTTATTTTCTTTCTCGTGAACCACCTTGTAGCTTGTTTGTAGTAAAGGTTGGGGCAGAGGTGTGCCATGCAAATCGCACGTCATGAAAACTCTAAAGTTTACAGATGTGCGCTTATCACTTGCTAACACTTCTAAGCGGTTTGGTAGCACCGATTTTATCCAGTGCATTGACATTTGCAAGTTCTGCAAAATTATCCACTCTCCTACTTCACTACAACGTGATATCTCCGTCTCCGCCATTGATGTGCTCTCCGTAGACCCTAGAGCAATTGAAGTGATATTTTTAGAGAATTTTGATGCTAGACTTTGAATTCGATACGTGCTGTCTGAGCCGGGTTCAGAAGCAACTATAATATGAGTTGAATTGGAGCTCGAGACGTAGTCGTTTAATGAATAACACTTCGTACCATTCAAAAACTCAGCCAATTTTGCAAACCCAATGAGCTGGTTGCCCTTGTCTATGTGATAGATCAAATTTTGGAAGTCTGTGTAGATTGAAGCAATCTCTTCTATATCTCTTACTCTCAAAATTTCTAGAACTTTGTCAACCCTGTTTGAACCTTCTTTTATCAAGAGAAGCGCCTTTGTGAATGCTGCTTGAAAGGTTTGACTTTCTCGAGATATGTAATAGACAGCATAAAGTAAAGTAGCAAAAACCATTTTGTCGTTGCTCACAAAATTTGGTGAAAACATTGCAAATGTCTGTTGGTACAAGAGAAGGACTAAATGTTCAACTCTGCTCGTATTTCCCTCTGCACTTAAATCATATTCAAAGATTTTTTGGAAACATTGCATGAAATGAGATACCGTAATGCTATATGACCAATGAATTGAGGACATCTTTTCTAATACCGAATAAAGCGTAACAGCGTGTTCGCCCAGTGAGCTGTATTCGCTTACAATATTCTCAACTTCTTCGATAACTCCAGTGGTATCCTTTATCCGCGCTTCGATTTCTGCAGACTGAGCTTTAAGTTCTTCTAGGGTACTCACAAGAACATCGTTTTCTAAAATATCCGCATCGTTACCATTCAAAATTTCCAAAAGTTGCGTCTGCAATTGGTGTAAACGAATGTTGTATTCACTATTAAGCTTGATGAGTTCTTGACGCTTGTTGTGAATATCAGGTTTTTCCTTACATAATGCAATTTTTAGAGCTTGAGACTCGATACTTCCTTTGTTGATCGAAAAATTAATTACAGTTGTTCGAGCTTTGAGGTACGGTGGGATTTCGTAGTTTTGATCCTTTGTATGAATGATCAGGAAAAAGTCTGGAGAAACGTCTACTTCATTGTCACCTAGCTGGACAGTTTGACGGCCACCTGCAATTTTAAATTCTTTTGCCACCACCTTGGATAGAATTGGATCAAAAAACTCGCCGTCCTCTAAGAGCAGATATCCACCAAACCTAAGCGTATTCTGTACCTTTTTAATAAAGCCTTCGTCCAAAAAACTAGTGACAGTCAATTTTAAAGAAGGAATATTTTGGAGAACTTCTATGACTTTGCAAAGAGGATCAATAATGAAAGGGTAATGAAGTCCATGCTGTAATAAGTAAAAGTTCTCAATATATAACTCTTCATTAGGCAGCCCATATGAAACCCATTTTGTACGTTCGAAAGCGTTTACCATTTCTCCGCAAAAGTTGAAGTTCGTATCATAACTTATGTTGTAATTGCTTAAAGCCATCCTCCAATTTTTCAAAAGAGCAAAACGTGATTTCTGATCGTGGAAACCGCAGTGTGTGGCGTAAAATCCAGCCAGTATACAATTGCCCACTAAGTTTTTGCCTGCAGTAATGAAGCTTTTAGTGCTATTCATCCATCGTTGTTTTTCCGAAGTTAAGCTAGTTAAAAGATTCTTTGAACGATTTACCTTCAATTCCACCGATTTAAGTTCTGATTTGATTTGTTCAATGTCCCGAATAATTTTGCTATACTCATTTTTGGATTTTTCTATCATCACGTTATAATCAGATATCATATCTTCTGCTGCAAGAAGTCTAGCCCGGGTTTGTAGAATTTCATTCTCGATAGCTGCGACCTCATTTTTCAAGGGCTCGACTTTTATTAGCATTGATGAAAATTTGACTTGTGCCACTATCCAGCGATAAAGAGGCCCACATGCTTTACTTGCATGGTTTACGCTAGAATAATTGAAATCAGTTCGACACAAATATTCACGTTCAATATAGTCTCTCGTTTTGGTGGTCATCATCTCCTCTGTGTTGTAATTCACGATGCTAGTTATGAAATCGTCTTTTCGAATGAAAAGTTGAATATCCTTCCAATCTCGAACGCGATAACCAAGAATTATGCACACTGCTTCTAATGTTACCTTGACCGCATTCGGAGGATTCGACATGGACCTAAGCTCAGTTAATTGCTGCTTTTTGATGTCTTTGACGCCTCTTTGGGCAGCTTGTATTTCGGGCTCCGTGGTAGCTAGATCTGCAATTAGTAGGGACCTCCGGTCACGTATTTCCTTTTCTTGACTTTCGAGAATTTTACGAATTTCGATAGATGCTTCCTGTTTCCTTTCTGCCTCGTTTTGGTCGACCAGCATAGTATCCAGCATTTTTCTTGCTTCCAACTCTTTCTCTTTTAATTCTGCTTGTTTTTGTTCAAGAATTTCACTTAGTCGCTTGATCTTGAAAACAGTTTCCCTGAGATTATCCAACCCAACACCCGTAAACCGTTGTCGCTGTTCCAAGCTTTCTACTTCCTTGGCAAATAACTCTTGGAAAGACTTGATGGTGTCAATAAATAGACCAGGAGTAGAGTCACCAATGTATTTCTCATAATCTTTATGAAGAGTGACAATTACATTAATTACTGCCTGTTTAAAAGTCTCAGGCTTCTTAAATAAAGCTGAATCTTTTAATGTGTTTGGTGATTCATACACGCCTTCATCAATTGGCGTCCATTCCAACATTTTAGTGGCAATTGTAATCAAAGCCTCCACTGACCATTCCCCCATCCAGTTCAATATGCACCTATTGAAAAGTGCAGGTGATTTAAGTACGTATCCGCTACGCTCTTGATTGGGATCATTAATCGTGAAAACAACGTGTAAATTTTTCGAAATCTGTTGAATAAACCAAGCATACATTTCTTGCTCGGAGTCAATCAGGAGACCAAGCTGATTCACTTTTCGTGAGATTTTTAAAATCAAATCATCGTGATCATCGGATTCAAAAAGACCAGGAATATCTGAGTTTGCTAACAGGGTATTCATACGCTCCAAAAACGCAGACTCGAGGATATTGGATTCATCTATCAATAGACAAATTCCTTGATTATCTACAGCACATTTCAGTAACGTGCGCCTCAGAAAGGCATCAAAATCATCCAGGTTGAACTTGCGATGAATATTGAGTTGAACCACCTGCAAGCCATTCATCCACGATACAAATCTCGTTAGCGTTGCTTTGCAGCTGCGGCTCGGTCCTACCAAAATACAATGCCCTTGAACTTGTTTAAGCGCTCGGTCTATCCTCAACATATGATCCACCATGTCATTGTGGAGAATAAGCTCGGTATTCAATTCTTCTTCACTGAATACATTTAGTCTTTCTTTTATAAAGTCTGTTAGAGCCAATCTGCTCTCTGGTCTATATCCAAGTGAAATCCAATCAGAAAACAGGATGTCAGAGAAGTTCGTGGTTTCGTCAAATTGATGTTTGAAGTGAATAGAAATCACCGAAATAAGAAGGCATCGAAATTCAGCCTTCTCGGAGTCTTCAACTAATCGATCAGAAAAGATACGCGAAGCTTCATAAATCCAGCATTCAATTAGTTGAATGAACGACATTTGAGAAGAGTCAATCAAAATATTGTACATGCCTTTTACCCATCTGGTCAATTCTCGGGGAGAGAAAATGTAATGGTCCCGGTTTGAAAATCTTTCCTGACATTTGTAGTAAATGTCAATTGATGCATTTGCAAAATCACCACAAAAATCTCTAAAATTCGGTACCAATTTGAACAGTGCTTTGAAAAACGTAGTGTAAATGTGAGTTAAAGATGATTTACCGGGATAGTCAACCATAATTATTGTGGTGTGCCTTGTAAACCTTTTGGTCATTTGAATTCTTGAATTGTTATCAGAAGGGTTACAAGCACCCACGATGTGGATCCCCTCTACCGAAATCCAAGTTTTTCCATTTGTATCCCAAAAGCCATTTTTTTCTATTAGCTGTCGAAGAAGTAAAATAAGCGGCTGGGAACCGTATTTGTCTAACTCGGGCAAATTTATTTCGTCACAGAAAATCACCAATTCTTTACCTAACAATTTGGGTTTCATAACAGTTCCTTGAAAGTTTTTAGAGCATACGGTGTGTTGCGTTAATGTTTTCAAAAATGATCTCACCGACATTTCTTTTGAAAATGTCAAGCCAATAACCTCAAACTTGTTAGACGTTTTTAGGGCATTAAAAAGTGACATCGTTTTACCAGACCCGGGAGGTCCACACAAAATGAAAGGTTGATTGGATTCCAGTAATTGAAAGAAAAGAGATTCATGCTTTGCAGTGTCGATGGTGGGAATTATGATGTGGGGTAACAGAACCTCCTGGGGTTCTAGAGACATAGGGGAAACAGTCGAACTTAATGAAATCCAGCTGTTGTCTTCTATTGATATCATGAATTCATCTAGCGGAAGTCCCTCAACTAACAGAGGTTCATCTTCATTAAGCAGTTTTAAAATAACCTTGCCAATTTTTAGTCTATCCTCTGCTGCACAGTCACCAGCCATGGACCATAGTAAGGTTATACAAATTTGTTTTCTTACAAACACTTGAAAGTCACAATTGCTTTCATTTTTTTGGTTGTATTCACAAACCTGAACGCATATCAGCTTCACAAACGTCCTCAAGACTCTGCCAATATCAAAATCACTTATGTGTGATAAATTCGAAGCTTCGTCAACCAATGATGAGAGAGAGCCATTTATTAATGTGGTTTCAACGATTTTCTCAAAATTGTGCAAATGTCCTGAAGTAAAAGTGGCATACAATCTCATTTTATTGATTTCTTCTTTTAGAAGAAAGGTGAGCAGTTCTTCATATGAATATAATGCTTCGCCGAAAAAAATCATACCACACCTACTAATGGTAGCGGGGGTAGTATATTTAAGGCTTTGTACCTCAAAAATAATGTGCAAGTTTGAGGGTATTTTCAAACGTTCACCGTTAGGAAGTGTTAACAGTTTGTTATCGTCCAAGGCACTATTCAATGTTTCGGCATAATTTGGATCTAATTCACTATCAAATACAACCCAAATACGCATCTGATCGTAGGTTCCCATGGAATTAATATTAATTTTGCGAATTATTGCAGTGAAAAGCCCATCAGTCCATTCAAATGTTATTGGGTCTAGATTTCCATAAAGTTGTTCCTTTGTCAAAACTTTAGAGTCGATCACAAAAACAGCGTTCTCAATCGCATCTGCTGCTTTCATAGCATCTATCATTGTTCTCCAGACAGATGTTTTTCCAAATCCTGCCTCGCCAACTAATATAATGGCTTGCTGCGTTCTTTGGACATAATAGAACTGAACGCATTTCTTTAAAAAACTTGAGGTGGGTGTTAAATTATGCTCTGAGCAAACGGCATTTATTCGATTTATCCAAAGTGTCCCAATGTCATCATTTGTTGATACGCCAAATGTATCGGAAATGAGATGATAAAATATTTCTTCATCTTCTGTTGTCAACTTAGGAAGAACCATGTGGCATAAACTTCTAATGAGAACATTATCATTATTCGAAATTTCTGCGTCTTCCTTCAAAAGTGTTCTGCAGTTTTTTAAAACGCCTTTCAAGGCCCTTAATCCAAAATCATAATGTTTTTGATTACTACAGCGCTCCTCTAGACATTTGAAAAGTTTTACAACTCTTTCAGCCATAAGAGATGAATCTGGCAATCTCAATATACGCAACAAAACATCAGTAATTACAGCTTTGTTGGGTTTCTTCATATTAAACTCTCTAAATTTCTTTTTTAAATTTTCAGGTAGTTCTGATCTTCCATCATAACCGCGATTCATTGTAACAAATAAACCAGTGTTCCTATTAAGATTGCCCTTTTTCCCTAGCATTTCGATTACTGGTTGCTCATTGATAAGTGCCTTTTGTATCAATTCTATCTGCGTCGATACTGCACTTAATATGTTTTCTTCGAGCCTATTGAATTCATCAAAACAGCTCCAAGCTCCTATTTGTGCAATTCCAAACAAAAGTCGGCCCATCGATTGAAAGTCAAAAGAGTCATCACAATTCAATACGATGACCATCCGCCCAAAATTCTGTCCGAGAGCTTTGATTGTTTCGGTTTTGCCTGTCCCTGCAGGTCCAAAAGGTGAGCCACCCAGATGTTGGCTCAAGGCATGTATCATAGAGACGCAGCAGTTTTCCATAAGTGGTGTGTATATGATTCTTTCAGGGACCCCGATGTATTCCAAGCCGTGATGGAATGAATGGCCCGCTAGTTCTATGCTGATTTTTTTTAAAGGGTCCTCCTCCGCCGAGTCATAATTGAACTTCTGTGTTTTGTCCCATATACATTCGGCAATATGCCAATCAGCAGCATTTCTCAAATTGTGAACAACGTCGCACATATGAATCCCTTCAATGATAAGATTTTCAACTTTTCTTCGCTCATGTTCAAGTTCTTGCAATTCAAGAAGTGTCAAAAGACAATTGACAATGCGTGTAAACTGAAGTTCAATCTTTTCAAATGAGGAATTTTTAATACAACATTTGACTTCTTCGCTCCAAAATATTTGTAAAGAAAGAAGTAGCACCTGGTATGTATACTTTTTTAGAATAAATGGGATTTTTTTTTCGTTCGCCCACCCGTTTTCTTTGATGCATTGTTCAACAGAAGCTGAAAGCGTCAGTTTAATCTCGAGATCCAACTGAGACATCCACCCATGCAATAGAGTTGATGAAGTAATTTCAATCGGCTTTTCGAATGTAAGTGATTCACCCTCGGAGGAAAATACACCTAAGATAGTGTTTTCGTGATACTCTACCTGTGAAACACCTGAAAACAATTTTTCAAGTAAATTTGAAAGTAATCTGAGATCAGTCCCTGCACCAATGATCTGGAGTAAGTCATCATTCCCTACAAAATAGAAACGAGGGAAAAGCTTTCTTTGTAGTTCTAGATAGTCATTCAAGGCACGCCCAACGTTGTTTAGCGATTCTGTAATTCTTTTTAAAGAAATCATGCAGTTACTCTGATGCAGAATATCTAAAACGGCGTTAACTTTGAGAATTTCATCAAGTACAGTCTTAAAATTAGCAGTTATGCTATTAAACTTAATTGATTCAGCTTGCAAAACTGATTTTATGGAATCATTCTCTCCGAGTACCTCATACATGTACATCCAAAGCTTCTGTGCCTCAACTAACGAAGTGAAAAGGTCGTTCAATGCCGAGAGTTTAGTTTCTATTTCAAGCGCGTCCTGTTCGAAAATCTTGAAATAAGGAGACGCCTTCATACTTTCCAGAATTTCTAGATCTTCGTTGCATCTTTCAAATAAATGAGCCCAATTCTTAATTATCGTGAGTCCACTTTTGTGCTTGAATGTCGTAAATTCAGATTGCTTCCAGTAATTTTGTATTGTTTCAATTGATTGGCTGATCACTTGTTCACTTTTGGCACGTCTCACTATATCGTGAATGTACTGTTCATTAAGTAAAAGATTCAAAGTTAATACATCTCTCAAAGTGAAGTTTTGATTTTCTATAGCATCATCTGACAAATCGAGGTCACTCAAGGTTTGGAAAAGAAACCGCCAATGTCGATATTCAATGTTACACTCTTCAAGCTCGAAAAGAAGCGGGGCACAGGATATTAGATTTTTTGTTGAATCTACAATATTTTGAAACATCCCATATTGAATATCACTTGAACCGCGACTTTCTGACTCCTGTAGTAAAGATTTCGCTTCATTTTCGACTTCAGAAATATTAATGGTTGACCAAGTTTTCGATAAAATACTCTCTGAAGAGTTCCACAGTCTTTCAATAGACAACCAAACCCTGCTATAATCATTGACCTCCTCTGAAAGTTGTGCTAGTCCATTGCTTGATTTGTAGGGTATAGAAATATTCTTGAGTATCTGTTCAATAATCGTAAGCGCATCATTCAGAGTGCTTATCGATTCACCATAATGTTTCAGACGGGTCAAGGCATCATTTGGAGTAGTGCTAGCGAAGAGGAGTTTCTCATTTTCCCAGGCTTTCTTCAGAGAAACCGTACTTGTCTCTATCCTCAGAGTTTCTGCCTCTATACGTGAGGCAATGAATTTTTCATTTTCATGTATGGAGGACTCCCTTATTGATGTTATCTTCCTCAGAGCCTTTAAGTCTGACTCTAACTGCTCATAGTGAGTGAAGTCGGTTGGTATTATTATACGAGATGTGTGAATTGCCCTTCGGCAATCTTTTAGAAGGTTCAGTATTATCGTTTTTTCATCAAATGACTCGTTCATTCTCGAAATAAACACCATCAAATGTGATATCTTTTGAAGAGAAGTAAGATCAAGGGGGTTTTCTTCCAGGAATAATCGGGATTGATCCAAGTCATTATGTAATTGGAGTGACGTTTCACCATAAAGATTTAACAAGTTCGAATTAATCCAACCTTCCCATTTGTGGAATTTATCAGAAACGACAAGTTGTGCCTCATTATAGTGGAAAATCATATGCATTGTACTGGTGGAAGTGCTAGTCATCGACTGAAACCTACGTTTTGATTCCAAGAAAGTATTGTGAAGCTGTAAACTTCTTTTGAGATTTCCATTAACAAATGATGAGAGCTTGGCCTCAGTTAGATTCCATAAGGCACCAAAATTTTGCCAGCACTTGAAATACTTCTTGCTCTCTCTGTAGTTACTTTCATATGTTTTGAACGAGGCATTCACGGCATGTTTGAGACGGTGTGCAAGAGACCGACCATAAGTCTGGGTCTGAGACAGCGGTTCCCATATGACGCTAGAGCTGGAAAAAACAAGCTTCTGATGAATTACTGTCAAAATCACTTGTTGAACGAAATTTACCCATGTTGACTTCGTTTCCTCAAGTGATGGTGAAAGAAAAATAACCCCATTTTTGATCGAAATCGTGTGAACTTTAATAGGTAAATTATCTCCTATTAAATACTCAATGGTGAGAGAAAACAAAATATCCTCGACGCGATTGTTAATTGATTGGACAAAGGCATCCATATCCTCACAACCAATGAGCTCAATGCGTTCAACTATTTTCTGGATTTCGTTTATACCATCGCTCAGCTGGTTAAAACTAAAACTTTTACTTCTTAGCTCTTCAAGTTTCAAATTTAGCTCTGCCTCCACAGGTTTAAGCTGCTGAACAAGACTCACAAGTCGATTGATGTGCTCCTTGACATGATATATTGGAGAGTCAAAAGCATCGGGAAAATCTATTATGCGCGCAACGCGATGCCTTTCCATATTCAATACGTCATTCCATGTATAATTTAAAGCATCACCAATACATTGCCAAGTTTCAACAAGCTCAATTTTTAGCAGGTACTTCGAAAATACAAGCCCATCGAGTTCAAGGGAGAGAGACATAAAAGTTTGTAGCAGTTCACTCAACTCTATTGCGTGTGGATACAAATTTCTGATTGTACGTGAAATTTTCATAATAGTTGGATTAAGAGTAAACCCCATCCAGAGCAAGTTTCTCGATTCTTTGAAGGCCAAACCTAGAGAAACATCAAAGTTAACTGAAACAGCGTAGCCCTTAACGGTCTTTGTTATCTTGAGAACAGATTGATCTAGAATTGATCCTTGGGATGACAAATTTTTAATCCAGGAGTCTATGATTCTCTTTTCGTCTAATTTTTTTAATAAAATGTTGCATTCTGCATTTATCTTTATTCCTTCGGTAGAATTCTCCCATTCGGCTCCCAAAATTAAGTCAAGCTTACTGAGAACACTATGAATTTTTCTTTGCATTTGCCTTGCCCAAATCACGGTGGCGGAAATCGGTGGCAAATCTTTAAGACGAGAAACTTCGATATCGAGTTCATGGTTTTGAAGTCTTTCTTTAAAGCTTATTAACTCATTTTGAACAGCGCTCACTAGAATATTTCGAAATTCTCTAATACCAGCCTTTATGCTTGGTCTTGTTATGACGGGCCTGTATCTCCCAAAAACACCGAACATTGCCTTAGCAGTTTTACAGATCTCTAGCTCCTCTTGAAGCTGATTCAAAATTTTATTCTCTATAAGACTAAGTCTTTGAGCATAAGAACTCTGAACTTCTTTAAATTTTGACGTCTGGATGCGTAAAGGATCTATACGGCCCATCGGTTCATACAAGTAGTCAATATCACTTTCAAAGCTGTCCATCTTCATTATTTTCAGGGATCTTACAAAATCTTCATGTGTTTTCCTGAAGATTGATATTGTCGCTAAAGTTTCTCTCAGGCAGTCGGTTTCTAGAGTTAACTTCGAAGAAACCATTTTCTCTGACCTTTTCCTGGAGATCTCTCTAATAAGCATATTTAAGTCTTTCATTGCAGTTTCCCAGGCATCTAATACTGAATCGATAGACACCATAGTCTCTTTGAATGAATCATAGGTACACTTCATTATTTCAGGTGCTAGATCTTTAATTTTGCCATCAATTACCTTCGAGACTATTTCAACGAATCTTGACAAACGAGAAAGTGGGTATGAAGAATGTCGCAGCTTTCTAAATTCAAATGACATCTTATTAACCACGGCGCATAGATCTGAGAAAGTGGATGCTAGTTCAAGCGCGTTGACAGGAAAGTCTTTCACGAAGTGATTGTAACTATTGATTTCTTCTAGTCGATCTGAAATTCCAGTGTCTGAAAGGAAGCTTACAGCAACATGAAATCGTTTGGCAGATGTTAGTATTGATAAAGTAATTTGAACTTCCGTGGAGCGCATTTGTTCTTCCAAAACCTTGAGACAGTGTCCTAAATTTATCCAGAAAGTCACTTCATCAGCGATGGGTCCATCGTCGATGCTCCGTGTTAGTCTACTTGTCGACTGTGCAAGCTTAATCCATTTGTTTGCGGTCTTTTGCAATGAATTTAGGAAATTAGAGTCTGAGAGTTCTCCATCCGACAAAAATTCTCTGTAGTTGTTCTCATTAGCTCCCTTCTCTACTATGTCTCTAATCATTGGATGGGCTGAATCACGTAAATTAGGTACAGTTATGATTTTCTGCAGGTTATGCAAGGATGCTGACAAGTCGCCTATTCTTGATCGAGCCAAATTCACAGTAGCCGTCTTCTTCTCGAAAGATGTGTCATTCTGCACAAGGGTTTCGAACATAGACGTCACACCGGAATTTACGAGCGCATTAAGTGCACCGAGATCAGTTTTTTGTGGTATATTCAATATCGATAGTTGAGTGTTTATGGGTTCTTTAGCGTTCACGGTGGGGCTATTTTTAATGATCAATATGACATTATTATCGTTTCCGATTTTTTCCCTGCTGTTGTTATCCAGGATATGATGTGATATGTTTAGGCAATTATCACAAGTGAAGTAGATCACCAGCGTTCGAATATCGCTATCTTTAATGAAGTCAAGAAATACTGGTAAGTGTTCCTTCTCAAAGGCATCGAGCTCAATACCCTTCTGATCATTCAACAGTGCAGATGTTAATCTATAGCAAAATTCCACAAATTCATGCAGTAAGTGGTCGTTTATTCGATCATATAGCTGGTTTTCATTATCCATTTGTGTGATAAGACTGTGAATTGATGGCAGATCAGTTCTTAACTAGTGTAAACAAACCATTGCACTTTCGTAGAAATTCATTTCATACGACGTTGTTTTTTATTTTGATGTCAGTGTTGATGCTCGTTTCAGGTCTGAAACAAAGCAACCAAAGACCGGGCAAACTTTAACTTAAGTTTCTCGATATAAAAACATGGAAACTTTGCTCAAGCCCCTCTCTTCTTCACCGAATAAGAGCAGTCGTCTCTCGCTGCCGGCACAAACAACTGACGGATCCGATCTTTCAGTTTCTTATAAAACAAATTCAGAAGATGGAGTATTGCCGGCTCATAGATTACCAACTCCGTTCGCTCGCACCTTAACAGAGGTTCCAAGCTATGAAAAAACAAAGAAAACAAACAAGGTTGCAGATTATCAACTAAAAATTGTTGTAGTAGGCGATGGAGCGGTGGGAAAAACGTGTTTACTGATTTCTTACACGCAAGGGAAATTTCCCACCGATTACGTCCCCACCATATTTGAAAATTACGTTACGAAAGTTCAAGGACCGAACAATAAGATCATTGAATTGGGTCTATGGGATACTGCTGGCCAGGAGGAATATAACAGATTACGACCCCTCTCGTATACGGACGTCGATTTGCTAATGATTTGCTACTCCGCTGATAGCAAGACATCATTATACAATGTTGAGGAGTTGTGGTTCCCTGAAGTTAAACACTTTTGTCCTGACACTCCAATTATGATAGTCGGTTTAAAGAATGATCTGTATGCTATTGATAACTTGGAAAAACTAGTTGATCCTAAGGACGCAGAGCTGCTGGCCAAGAAACTTGGGGCTTTTGCTCATTTTCAATGCTCTGCCAAAACTAGAAATAATGTCGATGAGTTATTCGGTGTAGCTTTGACAACCCTATTGCGTGATACCCTCCAAAACGAGAAGGTTGTACCGTTCACTCAGAAAGTTTTTGGATCTAAGAAACCCAGTTTACTCACATTAACTTCTAAACAGAGTAAGCCGAAGCCCAAAAAAGCTAGACGTTTCTGTACTGTACTTTAATAGTTATATAGATTTAATGGATAATGGTTTAATTATGTTGAATATTGTTTTGCTCCCGTTTCACGGTGATTCCTTTTTTTTCGCTAAAAATTTGTTTACGCTCATCGGCATCGAGCATTAGTTGGGAGCCTCCACCATTGGATGAGTATAGGCGTTGAACTGCTTAAGAACTTTAAGTATATTCATAACTTAGCTTCGAAAATTAGCTCAAATTCATTGGTTAGAACTAGATCTATTTTGAGAAAAATGGCCACAGATACCATCGTTGATATTCAGAAGGCAGAGTTAAAGAGGCCATCTGAGAACGTTGGTGTAGATAAGCCTCAGCGCCGTACGAAAAAGATCAAACTTAGAAAGTATAAGGCCAAAAAAGTTGATGCTACGTCTCCTTTGGGAGTGCTGCAGTCTGAGATAGATGCGCTGCTTGGGGAGCACAATTTGAGCCGCGAACAAATTACTAACGACGTTATCGCGATTTTGAATGACATCAACACTCAGACGGGTCCTATTGCCAGTGCTTATCATCGCGAGGTCTCTAATATCCCTATTTTAAAGATAACCGCCAATGGTAGCGGTTTGGCGTTAATAGATAATCCAGTGGAGAAGAGCAAGAAACAGGTCGTGGTGGTGCCTTTTGGTTTGCCTGGAGACATTACTACGATTAAGGTCTTTAAGACTCACCCTCATTATGTAGAGAGTGACCTATTGGAAATCACTGAAAAGTCCCCCATGCGTAAGGACGAGCTGATTAAATGTCGTTATTTCGGAAAGTGTTCCGGTTGTCAATTTCAGTCATTGTCCTATGAACAGCAGTTGGAGCTCAAGAAAAACACCGTCATCAATGCCTATAAATTCTTTGCCCCTGAATTGGTTCGTTTGGGCGTTGTCCCAGAGATAGGAGACACTATCGAGTCTCCTCTTCAGTTTAATTACAGGACTAAACTGACTCCCCATTTTGATATGCCCAAAAAACTTAAACAATTAGAAATGAGGCCCCCTTTGGGTTTTGGTCAAAATGGACGTCCAACCTGGAGGCATACCGATGCTGGGGGCCAAGGAAGTATTTTAGACATTGAAGAGTGTGTGATCGGCACGGAAATCATCAACAAGGGAATGTCAAATGAGAGGAAAATCTTCGAAACTAATTACACTAAGTATAAAAAGGGTGCCACTATACTTTTGAGGGAACACACAAAGGTTTTGGATCCTACTCAAGATGTAGAATCGCAATTGGATGAAGGCTCTAAAGATCCGGAAACTGGATGCATTTCCCATCTTGAAGTTGAGCTCGACAAAAAGTTAGTCAAGACTTGTGTGACGAACACTCGTCAAGTCGTAACTGAATATATTAATGGCTTTACGTTTCAGTTCTCAGCTGGTGAATTTTTCCAAAATAATAACAGTATTCTGCCAAAGGTAACGAAATACGTGTGTGACAATCTGAAGATTCCAGGGTCTCAGTCGGACGACCCACACTATCTAGTCGACGCTTATTGTGGCTCTGGTCTGTTCAGTATTACTGCTTCTAAGGGTGTAGACAAGGTAATCGGTGTTGAAGTATCTGCTGATAGTGTTTCTTTCGCCGAAAAGAATGCTAAAGCAAATGGGATCAAGAACTGTAAATTCATTGTGGGAAAGGCTGAGAAGATATTTGCATCAATTGATACGCCGTGTGATCGCACCTCCGTTATTCTTGACCCTCCGAGAAAAGGTTGCGACGATGTCTTCCTCAAGCAGCTATCTGACTACAATCCTTCAAGAATTGTCTACATCTCGTGCAATGTGCACTCTCAAGCAAGAGACGTGCAGTATTTTTTGCAGAAAACAGAGAATGGTAAAGCTTACAAAATTGAAAGTATCCGAGGATTTGATTTCTTCCCCCAGACCCATCATGTTGAAAGTGTGTGTGTTTTGACCCGGGCGTAACTAAAGACTCTACTCACCTATTTAACTATTTATATTGTTCCATGTAATTTAGCAAAAAACTTCAATGTCATCATGATCAGTGCAGCTCTTTCACTATAGGCTGATCCATTGAAGGTATTTATTTCCTTCATGAAACCACCTTCTTTCTAGATATCGATTTGAATATGTATAGACATAAAAGCAGTCACACATAACAATCTGTACGTTGTTTTCTGTGTGATCTTCATTACTGAAACTTTTGGAACCCATACATTTATTTTGAAATTGTGCGTTAATTGTATCTTTAAACCCATACATACCGTATTAAGTATTTTTCTGGGATCGTTTTCATATTTCAATGAATGATGGCACGCGAGCTACGGATCCAGGCTGCTTGCTACCGAGCTCCAGTGCTTCGCAATTTGTCAAACAATTTTCAAAGTACTAATCCAAGCTCTTGAGAGGGAAGCACATATTATAGGTTCAGTATAAGCCAAGATGGAAAACGATAAGGGTCAATTAGTATGTTTAACAGATCGCTAGATCAATTTGAAACTCGCCGCCGGGCAGAGCTGTATGCAGAAACCAGGGAACTAGGAAGAAATGTGCTAATTTTAATGGAGAGATACGAAACAACAGAAGCGATTCAAAACATGAGTTAACGATAATTATCCGATCACGTAGTGGTATATTTTGCTTCATCATACTGTAACCAAGAAAGCGTGGAAATGTTTACTAAACTGGAAATGTATTGATGTGGACTTTGGGAGAACCATTTTAAAGATAATTTAGAACCACAACTTAGGTACACAGGTTTGCAGTATACAGTCTGTCGGGATCTATCCTAAGGAGATTACTAACGCCTAATTCAGGTCGAACTTTACGTTCCAAGAAAGTGTTCTGCTACCAACAGAATTATCAAGGCCAAGGATCACGCCTCTGTCCAAATCAACATCGCCAAGGTTGACGAGGAAGGCCGTGCCATCCCAGGTGAATTCATCACTTACGCTTTGTCTGGTTACGTCAGAGCCAGAGGTGAAGCTGATGACTCTTTGAACCGTTTGGCTCAAAACGACGGTTTGTTGAAGAACGTCTGGTCCTACTCTCGTTAAATCACCACAACTGAAAAGATGGCTTTTTAGCAGGCTGCTTTTTATGTTATATAGTAGATTATTGCACAACTAATATACGTTTATCGTTTTGATGGTCCCGTCTCTAGTGATACGTTCCTGAGCATTGAGCCGCGTGCGCGTCTCCGGCTTCATAAGGGGACCAGTAGTCTGGGGATATTCTGTTTCACATCAGCAAGGAAGGAACACAGCACTCTCGAGGAATATCGCAGGGCTTTTCAGTAAAAACAATGGTTAACGGTATCGTAACACTGTTGTACTCGAGAAATTACTTACCAGGTGTTTTCACCGTTGGTTTTCAACTCCAAGAAATCGTGACTGATAAATCACAGTGGTCTACTTGTGTTCTGATTTCGGACAGGCTTCTTCGAGAAGATCTGCGAGAGAACGAGATCGAAGTACTTGACAGACTTTATGATGAGGTCATAAGCGTCGATCTCATGAAGATTGAAGATTCATGGGTCGAAAGAAACCGCGAGAATCTGGCTCTGCTAGAACGACCAGAGTTAGCATTTACGTTTTTGAAATTAGAACTTTGGAAATTAGTCCAGTTCCAGCAGTTATTGTACTTGGATACCGATGTGCTCATTTTGAATCCTGGGTTTTTGAGCATTCTCGATCTGACCTCGGGCCAGACAGTTGATCAAATTGGAGCTGTTCCTGATTGCGGGTGGCCCGACATGTTTAACACCGGCGTAATGAGTATTGTTCCCAGCAATAGAATATATTCGGAGTTAGTGAGCTTTGTTTCAAACACGACCTCCATTGACGGCGCAGACCAAGGTATTCTAAATCAATTTTTCAATCCTAATTGTCAACTACAAAATGGCACAAAGGATTGGATAAGGCTTCCGTTCTTGTTCAATGTAACTGTTCCCAATGCAGGCTACCAAAGTACCCCGGCAATTCGGTTCTTTGAGAACGAAATAAAATTAGTGCATTTCATAGGTAAGCATAAACCATGGCTTGGGAACTCGAATGATCAATTTAGAAACAAATGGTGGAGTTACTATTTCAAGTTTCTCCAAAAATACTATTCGGTTGAAGACTATGATGTTTCTGACGCGCTTAAACGTCTATCGACGGGAGACATTACGCACTTTGAAGAACCTGACTATGCGACCAATAAATCCTCGGTGACAGAGAATTCCACAGATAGTGATTCGCAACCTAATCCAAACGAGGATTGCGATGCAGCTTGTGAATACGATCATGAGGATCAGCAACACAGTGATAAGGGCAAGCATTCAGACACCGAACTAACTAGTAACCAAAACTTTGATGTGTTATCTAGCGCGGCCTCAGAAGTCCTCGATAAAAGCCAAATTGAAGTAGTTGATGAATATGCATGGGATGCCACAAAAGAACCTCCACCAAAAGATGGTAAGCCGGAAGCGTCTACTATAAATTTAGATGCCGAATTTGAATGGAACCATAGCGATGTTCTCGTAGATGATCATCTTCCCCATGTAGAAGCTATTCCTAAGCCCATTTTTCCATGGGAAGTCGACAGAGATCTTTCTGAAGTACAACGTGTCTTTCCAGATAACGTAGACGGTACCAAAATTCAATCCTAATTAATCTATAGCTATAAATCATTATATCGTTCAACGGTTTGCTGTCTTTTTTTACGATTGGTTTCGGAACTATCTCGTGTCCAATGAGTGAAAATTTTTCTTAGTGGCCATGCAAACTCCTTGGAAAAGTTTTCTCTTGATGAGCTGCTCAAAGCACCTTGAGAAGGCAATAAAGGATAACTACAGTAAATATGTCCTCTGACGGTATCACTGACATCGAAGAATCCCAAATTCAAACAAACTACGACAAGGTCGTCTACAAGTTCGATGACTTGAATTTGAAGGAAGAATTGTTGAGAGGTATCTACGGTTATGGTTTCGTTGATCCATCTGCCATTCAACAACGTGCTATTCTACCTATTACCGAAGGTCATGATGTTTTGGCTCAAGCCCAATCTGGTACTGGTAAGACTGGTACTTTCTCCATTGCTGCCTTGCAAGGTATTGACGAAAAAATCAAGGCTCCTCAAGCTTTGATCTTGGCCCCAACCAGAGAATTGGCTTTGCAAATCCAAAAGGTCGTTATGGCTCTAGCTTTCCACATGGATGTGAAAGTTCATGCCTGTATTGGTGGTACTTCTTTCGTTGAAGACGCTGAGGCCTTGAGAGATGGTGCTCAAATTGTTGTTGGTACCCCAGGTCGTGTTTTCGACATGATTGAACGTAGAAGATTCAGAACTGACCACATCAAGATGTTCATTTTGGATGAAGCCGATGAGATGTTGTCTTCTGGTTTCAAGGAACAAATTTACAAGATTTTCACTCTATTGCCACCAACAACCCAAGTCGTGTTGTTGTCTGCCACTATGCCAGGTGACGTTTTGGAAGTCACTACCAAGTTCATGAGAAACCCAATCAGAATTTTGGTCAAGAAGGATGAATTGACTTTGGAAGGTATTAAGCAATTCTACATCAATGTTGAAGAGGAGGACTACAAGTACGACTGTTTGAGTGATTTGTACGATTCCATCTCCGTTACTCAAGCTGTCATTTTCTGTAACACTAGAAGAAAGGTCGAAGAGTTGACTCAAAGATTGACTGCCGACAACTTCACCGTCTCCGCTATCTACTCTGACTTGCCACAACAACAAAGAGACACCATCATGAAGGAATTCAGAACTGGTTCTTCCAGAATCTTGATTTCTACTGACTTGTTGGCCAGAGGTATCGATGTTCAACAAGTTTCCTTGGTTATCAACTACGACTTGCCAACCAACAAGGAGAACTATATTCACAGAATTGGTAGAGGTGGTCGTTTCGGTCGTAAGGGTATCGCTATCAACTTTGTCACTAACAAGGACGTTGGTGCCATGAGAGAATTAGAAAGATTCTACTCCACTCAAATCGAAGAATTGCCAGCTAACATCAGCGAGCTATTCGACTAGAGCTAGCATAATGTTTAGCTATTTTACCTTTTTTATACTTCAAAACATGCACTAGATATTTTTAATTGTGTTTTTTAATTTTAAATATATTGTTAAGATACTGACTGACCTTGATTTGATACCTTACTGAAAGGAAGACGATTTTAAAACTGTTGATTGTCGTTTCTAGTGATTATGTACATCTGTATGAGGTCAAAATTTTCGAGGCCCCATCTCATCGCACCGTTTCTCTGACTGTTCCAGTCGATATATAGTGTCAAAATTTCAAAACCTCACAACTATTCGAGCTTATGGGTGCTCCTATAATCGATAAAAATGGTCTAGCATCGAGGGCCTTACAGTCGCTCTTGCATCAATGCGAAACAGATCCAAAATTAGCCACAGACAAGAATATTCAAATGGTGATAAGCACTATCAAACCTATAGGCTTGAAAAATGACTACGTTCCCCGAATTATACCTCTCACAAAATCTAAACTGCATAAACCGAATGATCTCCGAATTTTACTGATCACCAAGGACCCTTCAACTCTGTATAGAAATACATTAACAAAGGACCCTTTGACGGCAGATCTATTCAAAGAAATAATATCTCTGAAAAAGCTAAAGGGAAGATATCACGGTTCAAAGCTAAATAAGCTTTTCAAGGAGTTTGACATTGTTGTTGCAGATTACCGAGTTCACCACCTCTTGCCCCACGTTTTGGGGAGCGCATTTTACCATAGCAACAAGAAGCTGCCATATATGATACAAATGTCGCGAGCAGTAAAAGTTAAACGCGAAAAAATGCCCGAAGAATGTGATGCCTCCTATGTGCGTGCTCAGCTAAGAAGCATTTGCCGGAACACATCATACGTCCCCAACAACGACAACTGTCTAAGTGTGAAGATTGGGGAGGCCGGCGTTCATTCGGTAAACGAAATGTCGCAAAGCATCCAAGATGTCGTCAATTTTCTAATGGATAAAAGTAAGAAGCCGCAAGGTGGTATTATCAGAGGTGGGATTTCATCTATTCTTGTGAAGACAAGCAATAGCGTGAGCTTACCAGTTTATCGGATCTCCAATACACCACAAGAGCTGGATGAGGATGAAATAAGGCTCTGATCAAGAAAGAAGTATGTAACAATCTAGTAGATAAAATTAGATAAAATTGACGCTTTTCAATCTGCATGTCAGTATTTCTCACGTGACGTGTGGGCCAGATGAGCTCTTTGAAGGCTGAATTAGGCACATACTCTGATTGGCGAATTTATGTTTCATCACCACACATTCGAGATCAAACAGTTTGTGGTCGTCCACTCGAAATGCATAAAGGACTAGCTCTAGTCGAAAGTCTTGCGTTATGTTTCTTTGCCGTATATTTGCTTCAATTGGGGTGGTCGGTACTTTCATGTTCTTGGCAGGCTAAGCAACAATCTGGCGAGTATATTCGAAGATCATACGATGTTGTTCACAAATTTGATGGCATGAGGAGATTTGATGATTTTTCGGGCTTTCCTAAGTTGTCAACGAATACTTATGTGGATAATGTATTAGTTAACATTGATAATGATCAGAACTTTAAAAATGCCCGGGAAAATGCCACGTTGCTAATGTTGGTAAGAAATCGAGAGTTGGAAGGAGCTTTGAAGTCGATGCGTTCATTAGAGGACAGATTTAATCGGCAGTATCAATATGATTGGACCTTCCTGAATGATGTGCCGTTCGATAATGACTTTATAGAAGCAACAACCGCAATGGCAAGTGGGAAAACTCAATACGGACTGATCCCAAGTGAGGAGTGGGATCGTCCAGATTGGATTAATGAAACCGTATTCGAGACTAGCCTACAGTTGATGAACGAAAAAGGTGTCATATATGGAGGTTCGAAATCTTATCGAAATATGTGTCGATTCAATTCGGGTTATTTTTTCAGGCAAGAGCTACTGCTCAATTATGACTATTATTTCAGAGTTGAGCCTGACGTCGAGTATTTTTGTGATTTCCCCTATGATCCTTTCAAGGTCATGAGGGAGCAAAGAAAGAAATATGGATTTGTGATATCCATGTATGAATACGAAGATACCATCCCCACTCTTTGGGATGCTGTAGAAGAGTTTATGGAGGAATATCCCGAGTTGATTGATTTCGATACAAATAGTTTTGATTTCATCACTGATAGCGGGTTGGTCGGAAAAAATACGCCTATCATAGATTCAAATTCTAGATATAACCTATGTCACTTCTGGTCTAATTTCGAGATAGCTGATTTGAGGTTTTTCAGAAGTGAACGTTACATTAAATTCTTTGAATTTCTAGATTCAAAAGGAGGCTTTTACTATGAACGTTGGGGTGATGCCCCCGTGCATTCCATTGGAGTGGCATTATTAATGAGGAGAGACGAAATAATTCATTTTGACGAACTGGGCTATTACCATATTCCTTTCAGCACATGTCCTTCTTCGAATCTCATGAGAATAGCACAACGATGCGTTTGTGATCCAGACATTGATGAAAATATTGATGTTAGGTTAAACAGCTGTTTGATGAGATGGTGGAAGAATGGATCGGGCAAATTCTTTATGAAGCATACATAAAAATTTAAAACCATAGCATTTTCATTAGATACAATTTTGATTTGAAATATGGTCCGTGTTTTGATACATTATTCTATTTCATCTGAGTGTTTTTCATGAATCTGTTTATCTAATATAGAGTTTCAAGGTTAGATAGTTCTTTAAGTATTCTCTCCAAATCATCATCAGATATCTTAGAGTTGAGACTAGGGATTAAAGTTTTGGCTTCGTCAGCGTCTTCGCAAGAAAGTGAACCCAGCTGAGCGATTTCGAAGGGATGCAGATTCGTACTCTGCAAAAGTTGTGTAACGGCAGTCACTGTCTCCTGATCTCTGAATCGCGAGAAATTTGTAAGATATACCATTGTTTGCTTCAACGCTTGGTTGTTCCCGCCAGTTGTGGCTTCGAGAAGTTTGTCAATGCTTTGTAGTTCTTTCTCCTGCGTTTGCGTGTGAGCATCTTCAAATTCATCGTCGTCGGCATCCATAGCGTCACCTTTGTTATTCCACTGCTTAAACAGCTTCTTACGCTGTTCGAGTGCCTCTTTGATCACTAAGCGAGCTTCACTTAGGTTTAATGCAATGAGTTCTTCCTCAACACCATGATGATTCACTTGTTTCAGCTGAAACTCTTCACCCAATTGCAGAGTGGCAGCATTCTCCTCTTCCTCAACTTTCTTAAGCCCTCTTCTTTTCGTTGAAAAGGTTGAAGTAGAAATGTTCATGTTCTTACGAAGTTGTGTTCTAAGCTTTGCACTTGAGCTTTGTCGGACCTCAGCTATCTGTATTTTTTTTCAACATGACAGGCTCCACTGACGACAAGATAAATTGGCACAAGGGCTCGATAAAGAAAATGATGTATATTTATGATTTCAGTTTGAAAAACTGAGCTACCTAGAAATAAGATTCTGGGATTCACAAAGAATACTTGTGGGCCCATAAACATTCATTAAAGACATCTTTGTAACTGATATCATCAAATATATCATTATTCACGTAATGATAGTGTCTTAATTGCAGCAATCTGGCCCACAGGGAGATTTCCTTGAAGGGAAACGTGGTTAGTGCATAGGATAAACAGTCATGCAAGAAGATAACAAAAGCATCTGGAATCCTGCGTTTATGAAGAATGTGCAGCAACAGCAAGGATCACAACCTTATGTGTTCAGGAACCCCTGGAATGACTCAAATAGCGGATCAGCTAGCAGAAGTGGAGCGGCGGCGGCGTCGACAACATTCAGCCAGCAACTTCCAACGACCTATGAAGAAGGAACGCAATCTGCAGAAGGGGATGAGTATCAATTTCGCAGGCGGAACTCTAGCCTCATAGTCCCACCTAGCAGAGCTGCAGGACCAGGCCCAGATGCCTTTCTGTATGGTTCGCAAGCGTTTCCACAGCAGAACTTTCAATACTCGCAGGATTTCCACAGAAGACAATCGGTTGCAGTTGCAGCTTCACATCTCTACTCTCAGCCGTCATCTGAAGCTGTATTCCAACCCCCCACAACACCTTTTCATCGAAAGTTAAGTGCTTATCCTGTTACGGCAGGGTCCGTACTACCTCCGCCATTGAAGCAACTACGAAGACAGGAAAACACGTTGCCATTGGTCATTCCTCAAATGCGCAAAGTTTCCTCACGCCAAGATCTCCATCCAATTGTAAATCCTACACCAAAGTACAGACGAGCATCTCTGAATTCCAAAACTGTCTCTCCTCTAATTGCATTGACAGAATCATTAATAACTACATACACCTTGTGCTCCTCGGAATTTTCATATCAAACCTCTAAAAACCCTAAGCGTGTGCTAACGAAACCTAGCGAGGGCAAACATAATAATGGGAACGATAACGTGAACAGCGACTACATCCTTTATGTTAATGACGTGCTTGGAGTAGAGCAAAATAGGAAATACCTCGTTCTTGACATTCTTGGACAGGGAACGTTTGGCCAAGTTGTCAAATGTCAAAACCTAATCACAAAGGAGATTTTAGCCGTTAAGGTGGTTAAATCTAAAAGTGAATATTTGAACCAAAGTATTACAGAAGCGAAAATTCTGGAATTACTTAATACTAAGATTGACCCACTCAATGAGCACCACTTTTTGCGAATGCACGAAACATTTGTTCATAAAAACCATCTTTGTTTGGTATTTGAGCTTCTAAGCAATAATCTATATGAACTCTTGAAACAAAATCAATTTCATGGGCTCTCAATTAATTTAATAAGGACTTTTGCGCGCCAGCTGTTGGATTCTCTGTGTGTTCTGAAGGACAATAAACTGATTCACTGCGATTTGAAACCCGAGAATATTTTACTAGTTTCACTTGACAGACCCGATTTGAAAGTGATTGATTTTGGTTCCGCATGCGATGAGACTAGAACTATTTATACTTATATTCAATCGAGGTTTTATAGGGCACCTGAAGTGATACTGGGTATACCTTATTCTACGAGCATAGACATGTGGTCATTGGGTTGTATTATTGCGGAGCTGTTTCTGGGAATTCCGATCTTTCCTGGGTCTTCAGAATTGAATCAAATCACGAGAATCGTCACTACACTGGGTCTACCACCGACGTGGATGCTGGATATGGGAAAAAATTCAACTAATTTCTTATTGAAATCGGAAGGTAGTGGCAAATCTTGGCGTCTAAAATCGGTTAACGAATATAATAAAGAGTTTCAGGCACAAGAACAACCCGGCAAACAATATTTCAAGTGGGACAAACTCGACGATATCATAAAGAACTACCGCATTCCAAAGAAAATAGCGAATTCTCCGCCCTTGGTAGAGAGAGAAATGCATGATCGGGATTGTCTGACAAATTTCCTCAAGGGACTGCTCAATATTAACCCGCTAGAAAGGTGGACGCCACAACAGGCAAATATGCATCCCTTTATAACACAACAGCCATTTACTGGGGAATGGTATCCTCCGGGGACGCAGCCCAAAAGGACCATCAAACACCCTTCTTTGCAAGAGGGAACCACTACAGAATTCAATAAACTGACAATAGACGATTGACATAACGCGTTATTCAGTTCGTCGCACTTTTGTCTGACCTTGCTAATAATATATACGCAAGCGCATTTAATAATGTACAATAAGAGACGTTCATTATATATAGTTATATACATGGAGGATGATGGGGTAGGGACGTCGCAGAAAATGAGATACGTATCATGAATTGAGGGTTGAAACTGCTGTTACACTCATGCCTGCATAGGTTTTTGAGTTTCGGGCAAAGGAGGAGCAATGGGCTTGGCTTGCCAGGCAGCATATCTCTGGAACATGAGACCCACACCTTCCATCACACCCAGTAGACATCCACACATGATGGCACTGTTTCTGGTGTGTCTCCAGCCACCTCTGATGGCAAGGGAACCACCGGTGAAGAGACCTGCGATGATCGCGTTCCAGGGGTCCTCTCTCTTACGCACCGCTTTGACTGCACAGTCGAAAGTCGAGAAGAGACCACCCCAAACACCGAAGTTACCACCTACCACTGGTGCACGCGCCTTGAGGGCACTGACCGCGCCCAGGTGGCGCTCACCCATGGGCGAGTTTCTGAATCCCTTGATACCGTGCCACACACAGCCACCGATGACACCCATGGCGAAGGCACCACCAAAGTCGCTGAGAATCACGACTGGACAAGGATCTCTTGAATGATCTGCAGACATCTGTAAACGTTCGACAGCCTAAGAATAAACTATTGCAGAAGGAGGCCCGTCATGACTACACTTTTTTTTCTTCTGGAAAATTTTTTTGCAGAAACGATGGGGGAGAAAGTTCCCGAAACGTTTCGATATCGGTCACGTGCCTAGATGTAGCCGGTCACTGGGTCACGTGGTGATGCAGATCGGGCTGGTCGGGCCGGGTAACTTCTCGTGCTCATCGCGCTACACGTCCATCATATCCACGTCTTGCTCATCCGCGCCTGGCATCTCTTCTATCTGCACTTCGACGCGTCTTGGGTTCTCTTGTTCCTCGTCCGGCTCCTGTACCTCGTGTGGTCGCATTCCAGGCTCGTCCGTGTACACTTCCACCAGAAAGAACACTCCTCTAGGCGCCTGCGGAAGCGTGTCGCCAAACCGCTCATCTATGAACACGCCTTGCCTTGGTTCCTCCGGTACGGAGTGCATCTTTCTGTTTTTCGTCGATCTTTTATTCCTTGTAGTCCTCCCACGTTTGTAAACTCTCATTGTAATGGATTAATAGTGGTTTGCATCTTAGCTAGTCGTGCGAAATACCACCCCTCCTTGCCCTTATAGTTTCCAGCTGCCTTGATTTCTAGAGTTTTCCAGGGATCGAAAGAGGAAAAAGGACGGAAGAGGAAAAAAGGGAAAAGATGGGGCACGTGACCTGAAGACCGATGAGGAACAATTGCTTTGGTCACGTGTACGTTACGTAATCTTGGATTTTCGTGAGATTCGTCGATTTTCGTCGAGCGCGATCTTGAGTCGTCTTGTCGTGACTCACTTGCTCGTTTGTTGGAAGTTATCTGCTGCTTTTCCGACCTACAGGATGTCTCAGCTCATGCCCCGGCGTGGGCATAGGTCGGGCCTTCGGGCCCAACAAAGTGGGATTGATTCAGGATCTGTACGTATATATAGCGTGCGTTGCGGGCCAGCAAGCGCGCGAGGTCCCGTGTTTCTTGGTTCTCCAGCTGCGACATGATTGGAATGAGACGTTTTTCTACCTTCAACTCGGGCTTGAGACATGCGGCTGCGGCAGCAGCCCGTTCTGCTCCTGTAGCTAGCTCTGCTGTCGAGGGTGCTCTATCGCCTTTGCGACTAGCACTATCGCTCGAGGAGCCCTCCCACAACTGGACCAAAGAACAGTTGCGTGAGATCTACAACACTCCTTTGCTAGAGCTTACGCACGCTGCACAATTGCAACACCGCAGATGGCACGACCCCACCAAGGTGCAGCTGTGTACATTGATGAACATCAAGAGTGGTGGATGCACGGAGGATTGTAAGTACTGTGCTCAGTCTTCCCGTCACAGCACTGGCGTCGCGGCAGAAAAACTTGTGTCCGTCGACGCAGTTCTCAAAGAGGCCGAAGAGGCCAAGAAGAACGGATCTACGCGGTTTTGTCTAGGGGCGGCGTGGAGAGACATGCAAGGCCGTAAGTCTGGGCTCCGGAAGATCGCAGATATGGTCACTAAGGTCAACGACATGGGCCTGGAGACCTGTGTCACTTTGGGTATGGTCAACTCCGACCAAGCTAAGCAATTGAAGGACGCAGGGCTTACCGCGTACAACCACAACATTGACACATCGAGGGAGCATTATCCTAACGTTATCTCTTCGAGAACTTACGATGACCGTCTCCAGACCATCAAAAACGTCCAACAAGCAGGTATCAAGGCATGTACCGGTGGTATTTTGGGTTTGGGTGAAACCGAAGAAGATCACGTAGGTTTTTTGTACACTTTGGCTAACATGACCCCTCATCCAGAATCCCTTCCAATCAATAGGCTAGTCCCTATCAAGGGAACGCCAATGGCCGAGGAACTCAAAAAGCCTGATGCCAAGAAGCTCGAATTCCACGAAATTTTGAGAACGATCGCCACTGCCAGGCTGGTTATGCCACAGGCTATCATCAGATTGGCTGCCGGTCGATACACCATGAAGGAGACTGAGCAATTCTTGTGTTTCATGGCTGGTTGTAACGCTATCTTCACTGGTAAGAAAATGCTGACCACAATGTGTAACGGTTGGGACGAAGATAAGGCAATGTTAGCAAAATGGGGTTTGGAGCCAATGCAAAGCTTCGACTACAATGCCAATAAAAAGGTCGCCTGTGCTAGCGAGGCTTAAGATAGTAGTTAACTATTTATCCCACCTATTTATTAGATGTTTGCACTATGCAAGCGAACAATATTCTGTTATATCACTTCTCTTGGGCATATTAGAAATTATTGGAAGATATACTTTTATTTTGTTATTGAATGGTCTTGCGTTCTGGAATTATTCAGTCGATCTCAGTAGTCATCTCTTTCTCCAGCAAGCTCAAAGCATATGGGGTTGGCCTGACGTCTGTCACGTTTTGTGTGGCCAAAGAATCCGCAGATTTCCCTCCATACAGTGTCGATGGCGCAAATGGAATATAGGCACCCAGCTTATTGCCGTCATTTAACACTACAAACTTCTTCCGAGTCTCTTCACCCACGAACTTCTTGACGACATCGTAAACCCATGTCAACAAGCTTGGGACGTTTACGAAATATTTTGCATATAACAACTCAGGGTAGTATTTCTGGAAGGTTTCAATCACCTGCTTGGTACATTTCTTTATTTGAGGGTCCATTTTCCACATTGAAACACCCTTATAGTCGTGAACTTGTGTCATATAGTCATTGTTTTCATCTGTAAAGTCTAGCAACTTTAGCCCACGCTCCATCAAGCCAATTCTGTAGCGTAAGAACTTTTCAACATTCTCAAATACTTCCTTTTGCTTTAGAAGCCCGCCATACAAATTCCATGTAACAACTTTCTTGTTTGCAGGAGCCTTGGGGTACAATGTAAGGATACCAATTGACTCTAACGCCTTGTTGTGAGTTTCTTTAAAGGCAGCACTCAACGGATCAAATTCGCGACGCCAATTAAGAGTATCAGTTAAATTTTTAACAGCTTCTTCATAGTTGAACTGGTAAGCTTTGCAAAATTTATAAACAAGTGCTTTAGCAACCTCTTCATCGTAAAACTCTCCCTCTAAAAGCTTGTAACCATACAATTCGTCATATCCTTGGCAATCCTTCTCAATTAGATTGGAGAGTTCCTTCCAGAGCCTTTCGAATACCTGTTTTTCTGTTTCGTTATTGAATTTCATGTTTTGTTTGTGCACTGCTGTGTTTCTGACAAATTCTCGAGTTAAGTTGGCTAATTTATTTACATGCAAACGACGACGATGTTAAAAGTTGAAAGAAAGAAAAAAAGTAGAAACCTTGCAACTATTAAAGGGGAATCGAAAGATACACAGATGAATGCAAATAAACTGACTCGAAGCTGCATTCAATATCTGGATTTCTATCGATTGTTCGTAATTATCGTAATCCTTATCTTCTACATACTGTAATCATGGTACCCTATAATTTTGAAACATCAAATATTGAATGTTAAGTCAGTAAGAAATTTCTTTCACTTTAAAACCATTTATCTTCCATGAATATCACACCGGATTCATACGATCTAGGATTTCATATTCAGGGTGCCATTGTATTCCACCATTGTATTCCAAATATACTAAGGTACCATTCCTTCAAACCACAGTTATTATTCAAGGGAATGGATGTAGCGACGTTCTTACCTCTATAATATATCATTTCCTTTGCCACCTTATTTAGGTTGATGGGAAGAAATCTAGCTCTCCTGAGGAGCATGAAAGTGAGATAAGTGCTCAAGGAAACCGTTCAAGTGTAATGAGCTTGAGTTTGATTGTTCAGAACTCTCCAAATATTGTTCCAGAGTTTCGTCACATCATCGTTAGACTGTACTAACCAGGGCTTTCTAGCCCCAACTTCTACTACTCGAGTATGAGAAGGAATGGGCCCTCTGCCAGCGTGGCAATACTCGGCTGCCACGACACCCCAAGAGTCCTGAAATAACTCTTTCAATACTTCAAGATCAGTAATCGTTTGAAGTTTGTTCCATTTGTCATTGTAGCCCGCATTAACGTAGACAGTCATATATTCGCGAATACACGCCTCAACACCTTCGTTCGGCCGCAAAACCACTGTCGTTGGAGATCGCTCCATGCTATTTGACAGCAACACACACGTCTCATTATCAATTTCATCAGCTACTGCCTGCGATTCTAGCAATTCATCTATGTTAGCAAGTACTACTGAACGTGGTGACAGGTAGCAAATTAAGTCAAAGGAATTTGTCAACGAAAGGAAAGGAGCCAGCTTACACCATCTGGCAGAATCTGGCGAAGCCCTTGTCGCATTTCCTGAAGGATGTATGAGAATGGGAGAGATGTCCTCAACTCGTATAACTTCAACACCATGCATGCTCAATTCTGCGCCGACATCGCTTAGCTCGCCCATGTACAGCACGTACAGTTTAAATCTGGAGCAAGATGCCTTAATAGAGTGATTGAGTACCAAGATTAAAGGCAAATCCTCAGGCGTCTCCACGACAGTAACCCAGCATTTGGACTGCAGAAGCGTTACCCCTGGCGGTTCATTGCTAGAAGCCCCAGAAAAGGAACTTCGTGGATTCAGCCATTGTCTAAGCTTGCTAGCATCCTCAATAGATCCCCTTCTTACTGCCTGAGGTCTAGGTTGTTTTGAAAATTCCAATTCTTCTAAAACATCCCTCAATCCTTCCTGCAGGCTTGGCTTT
This sequence comes from Lachancea fermentati, assembly GCA_900074765.1. Lineage (NCBI taxonomy): Eukaryota > Fungi > Ascomycota > Saccharomycetes > Saccharomycetales > Saccharomycetaceae > Lachancea > Lachancea fermentati. Next base: position 459,331 of record LT598486.1, on the reverse strand, counting down.
CTTCCATCGTCAGAGATAGCATAGTGATGTTTCAGTAGTTGATAATCCACTGGTGAGCTTGTCCCAGATGCAGTAGAGCCACCGATGCTGGCCTTCGGGGTTCCTCCGGGTGTTCCTATAGGGGAGTCCGTCATGGGATGAAGTGATGAGGGGTCGAGTGACTCTGACCATGACTTCCTCATTGCTGATGCCAAATCGTCTGGAATATCCATCCTAAGAGTAAGTTTCGTATATATGCAATGGTCACCACCTTGTCTTGCGTGTTATGTTATTCTGATATTTCCTCGCTAATTATATCCTGAATAATTGCTAGACATTTTTAATAAAAATCAAAACTCGCTTGCGCTGTAAAACTCACAAGTCATCAACGAACGCCTTCACACAAATGAAGAGGACTTTCGTAACTGCTGTTGGCCGTCTTCTAAAGCAGCAGAAAGGTGATTTACAGTCAACCATAAAATTTCTTACGCAAGGAAGTCGATCCACAACGATATCATCCTTGTTTCAGGAGGGCAAAGCAGACGTTGCACATGTGAAACACATAGTAGACATACTGAATACCGATCTGCCTGATGTCGATGCCAAAAAGCGGCGTATTGATGCACACTACGACCTTCTCATGTCAAGACTGAAGCAAGTCGTGGAGAAGTCCATCGAGCATGGGGCACAAGCCGTTAATGAAAGTGTTCCTCACATGGCGGTCAAGGACAGAATAGCACAATGCCAGAACAGTGATCAGCTTTATCAGCTTCTTTTGGAGCTGCAACTATCGCGGAAAATCACTCGTGGGGCTCTAGCCAAGATCGTGATGCACAAGAACTTTACGCATGCGCGCCAGGTAAGTGAGAATCTTGCTGCGTTCAGTTACGAGTTAGATCTCGCAGCAATGGTATGTTACAGAATGCGTGGATCTGAAGGTCTAGCTATCAGAAACATCTATAAAAGTCGGTGGATCTCTGAGTGGCATAATCTTGCCCCACTGGCTCAAAAGCTGGTGTGGAAATGCGAGCAACGAAGCGGCGGCCTGGCTGCAGTCCAGCAAATGATTGGTTCTATCGAGGGTTGGACACGTGCGAATACCATAGGACTCTACCAAGCATTATATCTTATAGCACACGAGCTACCGCGGCCGGAAGAGTTCGCTGACGCAACACAGCTCACTACCAGCCAGAATTTCTTCATAGAAGCACTACGAGCTTTGTCACCTTGGACTGCCATGTCTGATCGCATTAGGAAGCAGTGTCTTGAAGTGGTGCGTGCGAGCGTCGAGAACAGAATTGTTTCCGAGGCGAGCAGCGAAAATGGCGTATCGGTTAATCAATACCGGTTCATTCGTCGTCTCGACGATATTTTACAGCAAAGTGTGACGCGTAACAGCGAACCACCCATCCTGCAACAGGCTCTACAAGAAATTATTGAGGAACTACATAGGCAAGAGGAGGAGGTTCGCTCACAGATGGTGCTCAAATTCATTTAAGCATAAATACTACAAATACATAGGCAAAATATCCCATTCCTCAGGTCATCACCGTTTCATGGGTCGCTCAACCCACAAGTGGGAAGCAGACCTCCAACGGCAATGGTTTTAAAGTTGGGTGCAGTGCAATGCTTTACGACACGTACCAACTGCTTTTCAGCCGCGGCTACAAGCTGAAGCTTGGAATATGACTCGAGGTCAGCTAAAGCGCCACCCGCAGCAGGCAGGGTACGATTATTGTCGATTTATAATATGATGTTATCAAGAAAGAAACATGTATGTTAACTGGCTGAATGCGCACAAATAATTGAGAAAAAACTCCAAACTCCGGGTAACCCCGTTAACGAGAAAGTCGGGTAACAAACGGCGTCAATTGGAATCAAGTTTGAAGGGCAAACGAAGACAGTTTACAACTGGCATTGAGAGGGCCAACGCACGTCTCATGAGCAAGAACGATCCGCTACTGGCTAATTTAAATGCGTTCAAGAGTAAGGTGAAGCCTACACCACCTCCACCCGCGCGGAAGACCGGTGGGAGCGAGCAAAAGAAGCGGGAACTCAAAAAAGAAGAAAGCCCTGCACCGAAGAAAGCTAAGACGGTGATCAATAATTCTGAAGGTAGTCTCACCGGCACACATTTGTCTACCAAGCTTCTGTTGGCTACGGAATACATCCAGGAACGTGGAGAAGCTGTGCCTATTGAGCAGATCGAGTCATATTTGTCCCTGCCCGCAGAAAACAATGTGATTCCACTGTTGAAGAACATCAACAAGATCAAGTTCGACCCCAAATATAACACATTACAATATGTTTCGATCTATGACGTACATTCGGCCGAGGAGCTGTTGAAGTTGCTAAGGACGCAGGTTACATTCAAGGGCATTTCGTGCAAAGAGTTGAAGGACGGCTGGCCGCAATGTAACGAGGTAATCGACGAGCTGGAGTCCAAAAATCGGGTTCTGGTATTGCGTACGAAGAAGGACAATCAGCCGAGGTTTGTGTGGTACAACTTTGGAGGATCTTTGGGTGGTGTTGACGACGATTTTGTCAAGATGTGGGAGACGTGTAAGCTGCCGCAGCGCGGGGAGCTGCCACGGAAACTTACAGACCTGGGTCTCAAACCTGCCAGTGTGGATCCAGCTACGGTCAAGAAGCAATCCACGCGGGTTGAGGTCAAAAAGCGCAAGTCGCGTAAAGGGAAGATCACCAACACTCACATGGCAGGAATTCTCAAGGACTACTCAGACCGGGTCTAGCGTCGCAGTTGCTCAATCTGCGCCTTTTTCATGGAGCAGTCATCCTCAATGCCGGCTCGAAATGCGTGCAGTGCTTTGTCTCATTCGCGTATACTGTACATACTCTATTTGTTTTTATGTTTGTGTTTCTTTTCCTTTTTCTCCTTCTTGTCCGCCTTGTCTTTCTTATCGCGCGACTTCTTCTTGTCCTTTTCCTTGTCCTTGTCTTCGCGCTTGCGCTTCTTGGGCGTAGGAGCCTCATCGCTCACTTCTCTCTTCCTGGATGCAGCCTGTTGCGCTAGGTCCACATATTCGTTGATAGAGAACACACGGCTCACGTCGCGCCCGCCAACCAATGTCTGTTTGTCTTCTCCAGGAATCAACACCACTAGACCATTCTGCTCACTGTTGGCCTCTTCCTTGACCTCGAAATCCTGACCCTGCGATTGGAAGACACTCTTTCCATCGCCTACAAAGTCCACCGGCAGTTCTTTCAACTTGCTCAAATCCAGGCCCTTGGGCGCTCTAATCAGCCATAATTCTTTTTCTCCCGAGGGAAAAGACTCTAGATGTTTGCATTTCTTGTATTCGGTTTTACTTGAGCCCTCCGTGTGTTTCACCATCGCTTCTCCTGCTCTACTGTTCGCACATCTACCATCTCATCTCATCGCATCTTGAAATTTCTTACTTTCCTTTGGTTGAAAATTTTTCGAAATTGTTACTCGCTTCGTACGAGCTCATAAAAGCCCTAATCACTTCCGGCAAGTCATCATGGCAAATTTTTCACGTATAAAAAGGCAGCAGTAGGGCAGTTGAAGACCCCATCGTCAAACCAGAACTTCAGTGCTAACATGAAGCAAATACACAACGCTATTGGTAAAGCATATTACTAATACACCCACTCAAGGCTGAGTGAACCCACGGAAGGTCCGTGCCTTGCACGCGTTGCATGTGAGCAACCGGCCATGACGATAACGGTCTCTTCTTTCCCAGTCCGATTCGACCATGACGACAGGGGATCTACCACGCTACGCTTCGACAGAGGCGTGGCTTTTCTTGCCAGTGCTCTTCGTGAGCACAACATTGCATAAGTCTGAGCCACGTGAGCTCGTGCATTGCGATGCATGGCAGGTCCTATCCGGGGTGTGGGTGTATGCATATGCGTTTACAGGAGTTGTTTACGTATGCACTTTTTAGTGTAAAATCACGTGCGCGGTGATGAAAACTCGGTTCCTTACATTCGCAGTTTCCACGGTAGGAGTACGCCAACGAACCCATCGTATAGTACTCTCTGTGACCGCTCTTAATTGAGACCTTCCTAGGATGTCTGAGCGCACGTTTATCTTGACTTTGTAGTTGAACTTGTATGACTCTGCATGTTTCATGCGCTTGTCACAATTGCCCATTGGCGTGCTGAAAACCTGTAATATTTATCGAATGTCTATTAATTAGGACTGTCTACGCCTGACCGAACGGACGTGGCGTCCAATTAGGTACGGGCTGCCACAGACGCGGCCTCCGTCGCTGTCGGAGCTGCGCCAAATCATCTAAGATTGCTGCGGCGGTGGACGGTACCGGGGTGGTCGATTTGTGGATCTCCTCGGCAGCTCGTCTACGTGGCTTTCCTGCAATTTGGTATAACTCCAGCTCGCTGGCACTAGTGCGTGCGGCCAGACGCTCGGCTAATGCACGAAGTTCGCCTGCCTCATTGGTAAACCGGCGGCGCGTCTTGTCACCCAGTTTCTCAAGGTTAGAAGTAATGCTCTGTAGTAGCGTCAGAGACACGTAGTTTGGATTCTCTCGCAGTAGCTCCGTCCAGCGCGCGGCATGTGTTAGGATTCTGTTAGGGTCGAGCGCTGCGTCGCACACTCCCGACAGGAATTTCTGAAGTCGCGTTGCATCGAACTTTCTTCTCAACACGCTCGTGCCTTCCTTTAACGTCTTGCCATACGCTTCCAGTGTCCATCGACACAGCTCGTACCCGAATGGGTGTATACGTTCTGCCAAGAGCTTCAACACTGGCGCATGCAACTTTTCGTATTGTAGCATGAACTCCTCTATAAAAACATCTGGCTGCGATTTTGTTGCCTTCCACGCCTCTTTAGCGTTACCAACAAATCTTTCCACCCGCTTCTCAGGTGATTCCACGTGCTTGGCTTTCTTGGAAGCAGGCTCCTCGCCAGTAAAGCTTGAAGACACTCGCTGATGCTTCCAAATGTGTGTTCCCGCATTCATAAGATCTGCAATAGCTGGTATTTCTGATATCACAGTACTCACAGCTGTAATCTCAAACACTTCAGTGTCCTCTGCAACCTCAGCATCCCCTGTGTCGCCATTGTCTTTCATTTCGTCTGCGTTCCAGTAATTGGTCCAGAGCCACTCTAATGCTTCAAGACTGGCCATTCGCAACATCTCTAAACTAGGAAGCTCTCTCTCATGCGTACCACAGTGTCTTAGCTCAACAAACCATGATGGCAGCCCCATTCGCTGGGCCAATGTGTGCAGCGGAATTGCGAATTGTGATTGTTGAGTGGGGTCAAGAAGTCCATTTACGAACCGCACCATCGCCATGGTATATGCCAATCGTTTTGCACCTTCTGCCCCCTGTTCCGCTTCATCCATCAAAATAGCCTCTAGTAATTGTCCAGTAGCTTCAATCGTGTGAGGTACGAACGGACCTTTTGTTTCCCAACTTTTGATTTTGAGCACACCGCGCGATCTCATGTCTTTACCAGCATTTTTATTTGGAAACAGCCAGTTTTTAAGTTCCTCGAGTTCATCTCGAGACCTCCATGGAACTATTCGGGGCTCATATCCTCTCATTCGTGTGTTTGTTGTATCCGAGATGAGCACATGAGTTTTAAATTTTTCTCTCTAAAATGCGTCAAAATTGTGATCAAAGAAAGCGGGATTCAATTCAAAACAATGCTATTTATCAACACCAATCTTCAAGCATATAATTAAGCTTCAATTGCCAATTTTATAATGGACAAGCACACTTCGGCGAGAAAAAGGCGGAGACTTACTGTGGTCTGCACTAATTGCAAAAGGCGTAAGAGTAAGTGTGATAGATTAAAGCCGGTGTGCGGAAATTGCCTGAGACTAGGAGATCAATCAACATGTCTGTATGTTTCAAATCCTATCTCTCCACAGACAAGTACACCCCCTCTAATATCTCAATGCTTTGAGGAATATCACGAGGAACCGCCCACACTCATTAATTTAGTCCCATATGGTCACAACATAAACGCCAAAAGGTCAGCAACAACTTACATTGCTCCCTTGACTACCGCTGCGATTAGACAAAGGGATCCCTACCTGCAAATCTTAGATTTTGTATCAGGAGTTCCACGAAAGCGAGCAATTATCAAATCATCTGCAAAAGAGGAAGATTCGCAGAAGGAATCGCTACCTACATCCATGCGAATAATCAAGAAATTAGATAAGCTCACTGCAACTAAGCAACTGGATCCCGCAACTTCAAGTTTTATTCAAAAACATGAGTCGATGTACAGAAGTTTATTCGACAAGTTCGCACAATGTCGTCGTAATCACTCCTGGGAAGTGGATGAGAAATTGCTCCCTGGTCCTCATTTTCCAAAGAAAGATGTTTTTCTCAGATATGTTTGGCCGCATTTCGAAATCCATATTTCAAAGCTACTCCCAATCTTTAACAATGACGTTCTTCGGTTTGAGATCGAACAGCTGTACAAAAGTTGGGAGGAGAGCCAAAAATTAAATGTGAAGCACAATGACTATACTGTTTACAGTATCGTTTTATTGATCACTAGTATTTCTCAATTGTCTGTGAAATTTGCACATAGGCGTGGGAAAACTGCACCATCGAAACCAGAAACAATAATTCTTGAAATTAATACCCAGAAATATATTGCGATTGTGAATCATTTCATTCTTCAATGCAAAATATTTCGTAAAATAACTGTTCTTCAGTTACAGTGTTTATTATTGCTCCGAGTATATCATTGGTGCGCCCCGGATGATGGGGATGGTGAATTGCTGCAGCAAAGCATAGTCCTCATGGGCACCATAATTGGTGGCTGTCGGGATACGGGGGTTGGCTGGCTGTGTTTCAAAGATCCTTCGCATTTCACTGCTGAAGTACATCCTGGTAGCAGGCCTTCAATAGACCAAATGGGTACAGATGGGTATATTGATATTTACAGGAGGATATGGAGCTTCGTTCTACACTGGGACCGTAAATTGAGTATACTTACCGGCCAAGAATGTTTTATTGGCAAAACTATCAAGTTCCAAAACATTGACACAGATAGTTGGCACATGAAATTGATGGTAGTAGATCATCTCATGTTTAAGATAGCGAATTCAATTAGCGATTCACCGCATCAAGTTGATTTGGAGAAAACGACAAAACTTTTCGAAGATCTTAGTCGATCAGTTAAAGATATACTGCACAAAGACGAAACCGATTACCACTTTTATTTTGAAACGTACATTGTGCTGACTGTTTCTGAGATATCTGTTTATCACGCGTATTTGGTTCAATGTGAAACCACTGGTAATGTAGAGGACTTTCAGGACTGTATCCAATATCTCTTCGAAAAGATTTTGAAGTTATCCAAGCTATGCTATGAATATCTCGAAGGGGATCCAGAGTTAGATCCCTATACTAATTTTTACACAAACAAAATCGTGGACGTTGCTCTTACGAACCTGTGTCAAATCCTTCCTGCCATTATCATTAGGTGTGGCCGCGCAACTGATAAGCGTACCAAGTCTATTCTGCTGAAGTTTTATTACAATCTTTCATCGATGTACTTTAATGAGCTGGGCGTAAACTACTATCAGGTCTTTAGAAGAATGTTTTCTACAAAATTGACGTATACAACTCTGGCAGTATCCAATCAAGACGATTCATGGAAACCAATTTTGGAATTTTTGCAAAGCCCGCACTTTGTGGCCGAGAAATCTTCATGCGTTAAAAGACCCCTCTTAGATCAATTCTTAGAAGCTTACAAAAGCAATGACGATGACAAAGACGTGGTTAAGCTGTGGACAGATATTTACAGCGGTGGTTCTAATTTGAGTTTTGATTTAGATCTTGAAAGCCACGAGAATGATTTGCGGCTTTTCATGGAAAATCAATATTCGGACTATAATGTTTTTGCAGCTTTCTGCCATAAAGTTTCGACGAAGTTCATCGAACATGCTAAAGAGAATCCTAGTGTGATCACCGAGGATGAATCCTTATTAGGTGGTTTGCCTAATGTGGACCTCAATATTTTAAGTGATTTTAATGGCATGGGCGATTTCGCTGAGTTTCTGACATTTTTTGAAGAGAATGAAACACCGAACCAACCTTCTAAAGCAGAAATAGTAGATGGTCTTTTAAATGATTCAATATAAAATAACTATCCTTTACTTCGATAAAGCATCTATGTCCTTATTGAGTATATTCTTTTTTTTTACCCCTAACCTTTCCAATTAGTTGTCCTACCAACAACAAAATCCTTAGACCCTCTTCTAGAAGTAGGCTTTTTTGTCCAGCCCGCTAGGTTTGTTGTGAAACCTTCGTTGTAAAACACTGGCTGTAACACACGCTCTCCGTTCTCTACAACTACGGTTGTCGCAATGTCATTTAATACCAGAAATCGTAATTTTGGGAATCGACTTAAGAAAGTCACATAAGTCCGTCGATAATGGTGAATCATTGCATGGTAACAATCTATAACATCCTGTCTTGTTAATGCCTTATGTGGTAATACCATATTCAGGACCGCCACATCATCCTCAATGTCATCCAGTGGATCCTGTACCGGATTACAGACTAATTGAGATTTACTCTTACGATAAAAGAGAAGACCTCTATTCATTTTGGATACGAATTCGTCCAAGTTCATAGGGAGTGTTCTAACTGATGGATAGCAGTCGCAAGCTTTCGAATATGGGAAGAATGATGATGATCTCATCATAGTAAAAATATCTTTAATTCTATCTTCCAAGTCACTTGCAACTACGCCATCTTCAGGGAACAAAAACAGCTTTTGATAGATAATGTTATCAAAAACATGCATGCATTTTTCACAATGGCATTTCTGAGTGATTTGGAATCTATCCTTAATAGTTGAAATGATTGGTGGATCTAGTCCCTCAAATCGTAAGTCTATGAATTCCAAATCTCTGCAGTAATGAAGGAGCGTCAAGAAAATTTCCGGTCTTGCAGATTGAGACAACAACTCCTCCAAGAAATCTGTTTTTAGTCTTCTCAAGCGCGGCAAGCAAGTGAAAAGACCCATCAAGATGAAAATCTCTTGCTTGATGGATATGAGAGACAGATCTTCTATGTTGGTAAACTCTTTGAATTGTCTGAACATGTCTAGTTCTCTTGGTACAAGATATTCATTCCATGATATGATCGTCAAAACTTTTAAAGTTCGGGTATCAAAAATGTCCGATAGCAGACTTAACGGACGTTTTGTGAGTGATTTTTTGAAATGACTTTTTGGATAAAACTCATTTCTCCAGTGAAGTTTGAGATCCACAATTTGTAACTTTTGCGATAATGGATGAATGTAGTTGAAAAGGAGAACAGGATCAATAAACAAGTTCATATACGTGATACTTGAGGAAATCCTTTGCTTGAGATACTTCCGCAGGTTTGGAATGTAGTTGACTGGAACAAATTGTTCTGGATGCGGGTTAGGAGGAGCCATATCGAAACTAATTAAGTTTTTACTGGAGAACTTTCCAGTGGCAATTATCTCATTACATTCCGGATCTGTGACATTTTCCAATCTTTGGAGAGCAGTGCCCTCATTACACAAAATTGACAGGACTGTTCTTTGTAAAACGGGATCGAGATCCCAATTTATGCGAATCCATTCTACACTGCGAGTAGCATGAATATTGGACCTCAGAGCACGTATCAGTAGCTTCAATTTGGCATTTGCTATTCTGCGAGAGTTTTCTTCTGATGGAGAGAATGGGATATAGAACAGTGACCAGTTAATGGCTAGGTTCATATAGTCACTTCTCACCACATTTGAGTCATTTAAGTATATTTGTCTGTAAAGAAGATTTGTGGCGATCTTATTGATTTTACGGTTCACGAGACACAGATTCACTCGATCAGACTGTGGCAGGTTGGAGAAGACCTCTTTCATGAGCTCATTTGGTAACTTTTGAAGAGGGAACACGCCATTGTCGACTGCGATTACTTGCATGGTGCATTAAAAAAGTCCTCACTATGATAGCGTATACGGAGCAGTAGCACGTCGCCAAATTAAAGATACCAGAAGGGATTGGCTCGCTTAGCAAAAACGCTTTTGTACGTGTTAATTCTAATTGAGAAGTATGTGCGATCCCTCTCCGATTTCCCAACATCTCGTTCCTCGTTTGCCTTCAATGAATAGCGAATAACGAAATGCTCGTTTTGTACGCAAACTGTGAGTGCGCGCTCAGTGCAACTATGGCTACGCTGGGTCACACGTCACCTTTTGATACTTTACAGAGTTAACTTTTGAATAGTTGTAGGTACACATTTGGGCTGCTGCAGCGTCTCCATTATTTTCCGTGCGTGTCCCAAAGCTATCCTATCCATTATCCGTAGACACCGATATGGTTCTTTATGCAACTGTAGCGTAAAACCTATTTGCCTTTGTCACCCCACCCTTGCGTTTGCCGTTTTTATGCTATTTCCAGTCTTTTAGGGCTACATCCCAGTACTTTTTATGTTTCCCAAATATTTGCGGAAGTGCCCCACATAGGACCATTCCACCATTAGAGTACCGCCAATTTAACGTTAAATCTTCTAAATGTCTTAGCTTTCGGATCCCATCGTCCGGTTGAAGACTTTAATCCTAATTTGCTCATTAAACAAGGCTCCTACATGCAGAGTGGCGCTAGCCGCGGAGAGCAACTCTTGCAAATTAATGGCTTGAAGTGCCAAACAAATATGCATTAACGTCGAGATTATCTGTTGGACAACTTCATATTTACCGATGCACTTCAGATATAGGTCTTGAAGTAATTGACGCCGTGATAGCAGCTGGCATGTTGTGATATTTGAACAGAATGATGATGATGGTGATGATTTCGGCGCTTAGAAGAGAGAAACTTTTTCATTTGTCTGGACCTTTTATATATCCACGTGATCATACTGTGTGTTACCCGCACGTTTTATCACTCTTTACGCTTCAGTCTGGTTTCACCTGACTTTTATCTTTAGCGCCATCTCCGGGCTTGTCCGTTTTTACTGAGATGACATTTTAATTAAGCGAACTATCACTCCTTTCCACTGACATTCCACGGTAAACGTCGAAAAATGGCTTCACCTTATGTTGAAAGAGTTCTATTGTCACTCCTAGCGATATTCATCCCCCCTGTCGCTGTCGGTTTGCGAGTGGGATTTAGAACAAAGGACACATTGATAAATGTTCTTTTTACTATTATCCTCTTCGTTTTTGGCGTAGCTCACGCCCTATACGTTATCTTCACGACAAGCAATATCAGTGCTAGTAGCCATTCAGATTACACTTCTCTGGATAACAAGGATGACTTAGAAGCACAGATTGCTACAGTTCCATCAGCAGACTCACGGGGGCACAACGTAACGTCGAACGATGAACAATCTTTCTTTAGAGATCAGGTTCAGGAGCAACCTCAGGATTACTCTGAAGGACATTCTCAGGATTACTCTGAAGCACATTCTCAGGAGCAGCCTCCAAATTACAATGATGTTGCCCGTCCTGGCGTATTGACGGCTGCACAGGCCGCAACGGATTTTAAGATCCAGCACTAGTTGCCATGATATTTCAAGCATTGGCCGCGAAATAGCCAAGATTTGTTCTTTTTACCCTGGTAGGGGTCCTCAATATACCAAATTTCTCTATTTGAATACATAGTGTACACAGTAATTTGTACAAGGTAGTGGCGGTTTTCTCTGAATTTCACCTTGTCAGTCTTGTGTCCTGATACGACGGACGTTCTATAGTCGTTTGTGAACCGTCCACCAGATCAGACGAATAGAATGGGTATTGCAATTGAAAGTGGCTCGATCTTTGGATCTTTTCTCGCGATTCGGGATGCAATGACACATTTGATCTTTGTGCTTCCTTATGGTTTGATCGGCGCCTTTTTATGCACGCATTCAAGCTATTGACACAATAAACAGGATGCACACATACCATTAATCTTTAAGTAGCGATTTTTGCGGGAGGTCTGATACTCGTGCGTAGTATCTTCCGAAAGAGCATGTCATCTGACACATCCAGAAATAGCGACGGTGGGCAGATTGTACTATAATAGGTCTTTCCGATGGTCCTTTCTGATCATCCTTTCCGGTTCAACGGGCTTAGTACCGTACTACTTGCTGAAAAGATGATAAGACACAAGAGGCGTGTAATGGGTAATTATGACTACTTTCTGTAATCGATTCTATTGCGGTCTCCATATTACTCAAAACACACTGTAGTTGCGCCAAAAGTACGCAATTACTAGACCGTGCTACGGAATTAACCCATTTTCATACTATAGACCGTGTTTAGTTGACCTTTTCATACGGATTTTAGTACAGTTATCAGATTCTTACTATATACTCATCCTACAGCACTTGATTTGTTGTCATTTGGAACGTTCTGCAGCCGGGGCTTGGTGGTTTTATCTCGAATTACTCCTTACCAATCAATTACCTCAACGATAGGTGAGAAGGTACACTAAACATGGAACCAGGAACTGTATTCACTGTTAACAAGGATGATATCCTCCTCGGTCTTCTAGCCTGCTTTCTACCTCCGATTGCGGTTGCTGTACGCCAGGGGTTCTGGAGAAAAGACACTTTGATTTGTTTCTTGCTCACTGCTATATTCGGTTTTCCAGGTATGTTCCATGCATTCTACGTTATTTACACGACAAGCGCTGAACGCAGATTATATGACTCTTTGAGTGGCGGTCCTGACTTGGAAGCTCAAAACTCCGGTGCAGATGACGCCTCTTCTCATAAGAGCGCCCCATCTGGTGAGCTGCCACCAAACTATGATGAAATTTCTCACGATGTACCTCCAAGTGGACCAGTAGACCAAAAAATTTCCCACTAATTTTCCTATGATTTGGCATTCGGGTATGCTCAAGTATTAAATAAACCGGCGTAGTGTTACAGATTTTTGTCTTGTATTTCAATTAACATACAGTATACACAACATATATGACTTCATAATTATAAGCGTTCTAGACATCTTAAATATACAAGCATGTTTTATCAGAAACTGACAATAAAGCTTCTACACAGAGCATAGCGCAAAGTTATGAATAGGAGTTTTGAAAGAATAAATCTTATAAGAGTATATATGTAATCACAGGTAAGAATGGTATTGTATTAGCTTGCTTCGCCGAACGTCGAGCTGTGGTTATCAATAACCATACACCGACGCAAAGCAACCAATCTAGAGAAATTCTTTGGCCTTTCTCCGAAATGCATGACAATCTCTCAGCCATTGTCTGTATTCACGTAATGATCCGATCTTCTCGCCATAATAGTCGGGTACAGGATTGCTGAAACTCTGAGACGAAGAGTCGACACGATTCGCTACCACATGTTTGAGGAACGCTTTGGTCTTGTTGTTGTATTCATCTAGTTGAGCCTTGTTCTTCAATTTGAAAATGTTGGTTCCAAACAGTGGACCAAACAAGTACCCCACAGCACCGGAAGCGATCAATCCTGCAGATACAACCATCAAGGGGTCGAAACCCATTATCATCTGAGTGGGGTCGATTTGCATTGTAGAAAGATAAGCCCATGAAGCATTACAACCAAGGAAAGCAGTAACAATTGATGAGCCCAGATTGATTTTTCGTTCTTGCTTTCTGAGCTTAAAGAAATCGGACCATGTAAAAGTAGGGCTCTTATGATCTTCCTGTTTGTCGACGGTTTGTCTCGCAGCTTGAAGCTTGGGGGAACAAAGAGTCAAAGACCTGTAGCAAGTGACTCTGTTGACCGCAATTGTGGGTGGACCAAGTGCTTTGGATAGTAGTGACATGATCCAAATTCGATACAATCACTTGGTATATAATTTCTACTTTCTCAACCAGACAAGGTGCTACCGATCTAGAAAAATTTGAAATTTCGCCCAACGTGAAATACGATATTTGAAATGCTGGTATTAGATGAGTATATAATAAATATTCGATAAATATAGTTGTTACATGTGCTTTTTTTAATAGCTTATTCCTCCTGTTCATCCAGAGTTTTGAAGATGTGAGGCTTGTTATCCTTAGGGAACTCAATACCATTTTCAATCAACTTAGTGAATGCCTTGGAAAAGTCTCTGAAAAAGGCGTCTTGATCATTGGCATACTCCTTCACGAGCTTCAAGTACTTTGGATCTTGCACCAGCGCATAGTCGGTAGGAAGCATCATATAGCCCTTATCGCTATTGTATTGCTTGTTACCAGCTTCATTCGTTTCTAGCTTCCAATGCTCGTTTAGTAAGTTGACATAGAACTCATTGGAGAACACATTGTTGGCAGCACCCCAAGGACCTTCAAAGCCAGAGTTTTTCAAATGCGTTTTACCCAAGGCGTGGGCACCAAGCAAGGCAACGACCTCTCTATCGTCAAAATTCATTCTCTGATAGAAAGTTCTAACATAGTTGGCATCTTGAGCGGCATCTGGTAGTCTTCCGTTATCTGGGGTTTCGTTCTCTGGTTCATCGACTCTGCCGGATCTCCAAGGAATCTTAGGACCTTGCATTTCTTGAATGGCAGTGACACCTGCCAACGTGAACAAGTCTCCGTGAGAAATCCAGGGGAACTTTTCTTGGATGCTCCCCAAGAATTTGAAGGCATTTTGAAGACCTTGGTTGGAGGGATCGTTCATTTCTTTCTTAAACCTATAAGTTCCACCAAAAGAGCCCCCAGTGTTATCATTTTTGTCCCAAGTTCCGGAAACGTGCCACGCAAGACGCACTAAAACCGGCCCGTAGCCAATGTAGTTGTCGTATTCATCTTCGTCTCTTAGTTTCTCGGCAATTGCGTTGTAAACTTTCTGGTAGTCTTTTGTACTCTTTTCCTGCTGCGCAGCGTGTAGAGCCGTGCCCCCGGCCATCAGGGTAGCCCATGGTTTAGAGTTTCTGGGATTGCTGGAATTGTTTCTGTAATCGTAGAAAGCAGGAACTGCAGTGGCAGCGGCAACTGCTCCACCTACTGCAAGAAGGGTCCGACCTCTAAGCGTTCTTGTAAAAGTAGCACCAAAAGCTGACATTATAAAACTGGATGTGGTTTGCTTGTATGGTAAAAGCAAGTCAATTGAGACGCAATTGACATTGATTCATATTTATACGTGTTGATCAGTGGCGGTACGAGGGGTTATGTTTTCAGCATGCTGACATACATCCTTTCGGAAGTATCGGTGCGGCACTATTCTAGAACGTGCAGACGAATCTTAGTCAAGAGTTGGTTCCATCGGACGAAATTCCAGACCGGTTACCCTGGGAAACGGAGTTCCTCGTTACTAATGCTTGCTAGACACTCTATAAAAGAGCGGTGGATGTGTAATAAATAGGTTAAAATCTAAATAGGTTAAAATCACTTAATAATCGAAACAAAGTTCCAGATTATTTGCCTTGTTCCTTCAAAGTCTTGAACAAATGAGGCTTGTTTTCCTTGGGAAATTCGATACCATTTTCAATTAATTTCGTGTACACTTTGGTGAAGTCTTTGAAAAACAAATCCTGGTCGTTTGCATATGCTTTGACGTATTTCAAGTACTTAGGATCTTGAAATAGTGCGTAATCAGTAGGAAGCATCATGTACCCCTTCTCCTTATTGTCGTACTGCTTATTTCCGGCGTCATTTATCTCCGGTGTCCACTTGAGTTTCAACAAATTGTCATAAAATGCATTAGAAAAGATATTACTTTCGTCGTCCCAGGGTCCGTCGTAGCCCGAGTTTTTTAAGTGGGCTTTGCCAAGAACATGAGCACCTAACAAAGCGACAACTTCTTGGTCGGTAAAGTTGAACCTCTCATAGTATGAGCGTACATAGTCTGCGCCATAGTGGGGCTCGGGAAGTCTTCCGTTGTCAGGTACCATACTTTCTGGCTCGTCGACCCTGCCCGATCTCCAGGGGATCTTTGGGCCCTGCATCTCCTGAATGGCAGTGACACCGCCAAGAGTGAAGAGATCACCGTGAGAGAGCCAAGGAAATTGCTTGTCAATTGACTCCAGGAACTTGAAGCCATTTTGCAGCCCACGACTTAATGGGTCATTCATCTCCTTCTTGAATCTATAAGTACCACCAAATGATCCACCACTGTTATCGCGCTTGTCCCAAGTTCCGCTAACATGCCATGATAGACGTACCAGCACGGGACCGTAGCCATTATTATTGTCAAAGTCTTTTTCCTCCCTCATTTTCGTGGCAATCGCATTGTACACCTCCTGGTAGTCCTCGGAGTTTTTTTCCTGTTGGGCAGTGTGCAGAGCGATGCCACCTGCCATCAAGGCACTCCAATGCCCGAATAGGCGCGAGTTCCCGTTTCGAGCCCTTGGGTAGTAGTTTGCTGGCGTGAACGCCGTGCGTGCAACGGCCCTTTTTAAACAAATGCTAGAGCTTGCTTTTAATGTTCTTGCCAACCCTACTCTGCAATTAGACATCGATAAAAATTTCGGCACTACAAATGATACAGTTTGGATTTCGATTCGTGGCACAGAGTTTCCACTTATATGTCCTCAGTTATATACGAAGCCAAAAGAAAGCTCTCTATTTGCTATTCCTCGCGTTGGCTAACTTAGAAATACCCGAACATATGAGAATGCGCTCGTAACCATGCGCTTCTGTATTCTCGACATTTACGTAGATAGTTATCGCTGTATTGGGCAAGAGCCGTGCCGAATTAGCTTTTATCGATAACTTTCGTTGTTAATGCTACTAATAGCTCCTAAAAAGGATGGCACTTAATCTGGAAATTGCATTCAGTAATTCCCCTGATCGTTCCTAGTTGTTAGACGCAGGAGTAGTGCTTCATTGCAGCGGCAGTGCCGGGACATGAACTTTACTAAAGGTGGTGGACTCTGATAATCATACGTAGTTTTTTAAGTGTTTTCTTGTAATTAGTATCGTTTGATCTTTAGGAGTGATTCAAAATCCACATATTCTTGAAAATCTAGTGCACAATCAAAACATAAAAATCGGAGGTTAAAAAATCCATGGACCCGCCACAAGACAAGGAAATACCATGGTGTTCCCATATACGCTCATTTGCGAATGTCACAATGCTTCGGTGCCCTCACTTGAATAATTGAAGAGTATGCGTATATCACATTATACGAGTGACTACGTTTGCATACCTGACCGCCCCTATCATGCACGTTACATCAACTTCATTTCGAAAAGACATCTCAAATAAGCACACCATGTCATATGCTGAAACGATTGAGGATGCCATAGGCAACATAAAGCAGCAGACAGTGCTGATGCAGCGGTGTTTGTCGCAAGGGAAATTGATGGACGCCCTCAAACATACCTCAATTATGCTCACCGAGTTGAGAAACCCGGCGCTCTCTCCCAAGCAATACTATGAGTTGTACATTATGGCGTACGACTCGTTGAGTATACTTTCAAATTACCTCGTAGAGAGTCACCCAAAGAGACATCATCTAGCAGACCTCTACGAGCTGGTGCAGTACGCTGGGAACATTTTGCCTCGTTTGTACCTCATGATTACAGTTGGCAGCAGCTATTTGCAGTCGCCTGACGCCCCACGCGAAGAGATTCTGAAAGACATGATTGAGATGTGTCGTGGGGTACAAAATCCTATAAGAGGCCTTTTTCTGAGGTACTACCTTTCCCAGAGAACTAAACAGTTCTTGGAGACCGATGCTCAAGACAAAAAGTTCTGCGTGAACTTCATTATCACCAATTTCATCGAGATGAACAAACTGTGGGTCCGCTTACAACATCAAGGGCCCCTAAGAGAACGTGAGCAACGAACTCGTGAGCGGAAAGAACTTCAGATCTTAATTGGTGCGAACTTGGTACGGCTTTCCCAAATTGTAGAGAATGACTTCGCCTTGTACACAGACGAAATATTACCCCTAGTTTTGGAGCAAGTCATCCAGTGCAGAGATGTTGTGTCTCAAGAATATCTCTTGGATGTGATATGCCAGGTATTTCCGGATGAATTTCATTTGGGCACTTTGTCAGAATTGCTCAATGCAACATTGAAACTGAACCCTGAGGTGTCAATCAATAAAGTAGTGCTTACCCTCGTGGATCGTCTTAATGGATATCTCGATCGCCAAGAAAATGCTGATGAACAAAGCATATCTGAAAAATTGAAAACTTTAAAAATATCCGACGAAAGCTGCAATTTATTTCTTGTGTTCTGGAAATACCTCACTAAGCTGAATGAAGAAAGACCAGATTTATCTTTACAAGAACTTGCTCCACTTATTCAAGGTGTTCTGAAGTTATCACTTCGTTGGTACCCTGCTAACATTAAAAATGTTGATGTTTTGTACAACTTTATGCTTGAAAAGTGTAAAGATTATGGAAAACCTATCCCTGAGGACTGGAATTATCTCTTCCAAGATTTGCTGCTAGTGCAAGACATTATTTATGACCCCAACTTTCTATACACGGTCATCACACAATGCCACTCCTATCAAAAGCTACTTTCATTGCAAAGTGTGGGCTTGCAAAAGGAAGTTGTGAAAAACATTTTAGAATTGATATCCCAGGCAGAGATAAGAATTACATCTAAAGACGAACTTGAAAAAGTCCTCTTGATATGCGAATCTGTTATAAAAGGTAGCCCTACATCAACAGAGACGTCGACAAGCAACCTGATGTTGGACAATGAGGATGATTTGGATTCTGAGGACTGGGTGATACAGTCAGATCAAGAAAAGCTAGCCAAAATAAGCCATATCTGCTATAACAAGTCAATTGATGTACATGCGGAGCTTCTTTTAAGCTGTAAAAACTGGTTTTACAGGGGCGGCAAAAACATTAAGTATACTTACCCAGCGATTATTTGCAATTTTTGGAGACTGATCAGAAAGTGTAATTTGAAAGCCAGAAGAAAGCCAAAATTAGCTAAAAAATTAAGCGCAATGACAAAGCAGCTCTTCAAATACGTGTCTCGATGCATAAATGACATGTTTAATGTTTGTGGAAATGGATGTTCTGACCTCATCTACAAACTTAATTTACAAACAGCCTCACTGGCAGATCAGTTGACTTTGGGTGAGATTGCATATGATTTTTTCTCCCAGGCGTTCACCATTTTTGAGGAATCCTTGAGTGATTCAAGAACTCAATTTCAAGCAATCGTTAATATGGCGCAAATTTTGCAAAAGACAAGATTCTTGTACGAAGAATCTTACTATGATACGCTTATAACTAGATGCACCTTACATGGATCTAAGCTATTGAAAAAACAAGATCAATGTAGAGCTGTGTATGTGTGTTCTCACTTATGGTGGGCAACTGAGATTTCTTTGC
Organism: Lachancea fermentati; assembly: GCA_900074765.1. Taxonomy (NCBI): domain Eukaryota; kingdom Fungi; phylum Ascomycota; class Saccharomycetes; order Saccharomycetales; family Saccharomycetaceae; genus Lachancea; species Lachancea fermentati. The sequence continues at coordinate 440,141 of LT598486.1, read as the reverse complement.
TAGGTGAAGAGGAGGGAATCACAGAAAATTTCTTCCGTGAAGGAAAGCGTGTGTTAGAGTGTTTACAACGGTCCTTGAGAGTGGCCGATTCTATCATGGATAACGTTCAAAGCTGTGAACTAATGGTGGAAATTCTCAACAGATGTTGCTATTACTTCATTCATGGTGATGAAAATGCAACCCATGTAGGGGTGAAGTATATCAATGGACTAATTGAGTTAATCGAAACAAATCTAAAATCATTAAAGATGGAAGAATCAGGTACGGATGCTGAGCCAATTCAAACTTCTAGGGAGCATTACTATATTGGTATTGACGGGTCGTATATTCATCAGTCGCCTATCAATAGTGTTTCAGCAGTATCAACAAAGCCGCCCACGGCCAAGATCAATGATCTAATACCTGTGCCAACTGAACACTTTGAGAGAACGCTGAAATACATTACAGAACAAGGCGAAGTTGATGGAAGATTTAAAGCACTAATTATGTAGTTGTCTATTCATTTGATACAATCGTTGGAAACGAACTTATAATTTTCATGTCTTTAAATCATGATTGTCCACGAAAGGTCGCCCTAACTGCAGACAAAGACGTCCGAGTAAAGGAAGAATATTTGTGCATCTTTCTGTAGAGCCAGGCTAACTACTGATAATAAAAGGAGATGCCAGTCTATACAGTCTCTAATGTATGTCGTTGAGGGTTTTCACAGGAACTTCAATTTTAGGAAGTCTCGTTCCAAGCAATCTGCTTATTTACTAACTTTGATACAATTAATTTTGTATCGGTAGGTTCAAAATTTAAGAATATGTGTTGTGATGGTTGGATTACCTGCGAGGGGGAAATCTTTCATATCACAAAAAATTGTTCGCTACTTATCCTGGCTCTCCATCAAATCAAAGTCCTTTAATGTGGGAAACTATAGACGTCAGACCGGACCACCTCAACCAAATGCTGAGTTCTTCGATGCAAAAAATAAAGAAGCGTATAAGATCCGCCAACAAGCCGTGACAAAGGCAGTCGAAGATATGATGAACTGGTTTGTGGCAGAGCAAGGTGTTGTAGCAATCTTAGATGCCACCAATTCGACGAGAGAGAGGAGAGATTGGATTTTGAGATTATGCAGAGAAAACGGAATCGAGCCAATGTTTCTGGAGAGTTGGTGTGATGATCAAGAATTAGTTTTAAGGAATATTACCGACGTGAAGCAGACATCCCCTGACTATGTTGGCGTTGACCCTGAAGTTGCTAAGCGCGATTTTCTAGAAAGAATTGCGAAATACGAGGAAGTCTATGAACCTTTAGATGATAATATAGACCGTGACTTAACGTTTGTTAGATTAATAAACGTAGCACAGCAAGTTATCATCAACAAGATAGAAACATATCTAGAAAGCCGGGTTGTTTTCTACGTCATGAATCTGCATATAAAACCACGTTGCATTTGGCTTTCAAGGCATGGTGAATCTGTTTACAATATTGAGAAAAAGATTGGTGGTGATTCGTCACTATCACCCCGAGGCCTTCAATATGCCAAGAAATTACCTGACCTTGTTCGTCAGTCGGCAGGTGACGCCGACTTGACTGTATGGACCTCGACTTTGATCAGGACGCAGGAGACGGCCCAGTTTCTACCATACAAGCAGCTACAGTGGAAAGCACTTGATGAACTGGATGCTGGTGTATGTGATGGGATGACTTACGAGGAAATCGAGGAAAAGTATCCTGAAGATTTCAAAGCACGTGATGAAGATAAGTACGAGTACCGTTATCGGGGTGGGGAATCCTACAGAGATGTGGTGATCAGGTTAGAACCTATTATTATGGAGCTTGAGCGCCAGGAAAATATATTGATCATTACACACCAAGCTGTTTTGAGATGTATTTATGCTTATTTTATGAATGTTCCCCAGGAAGAGTCACCATGGATGTCAATTCCTCTTCACACCCTTATAAGACTCGAACCTCGAGCATACGGCACGAAAGTTACAAGAATTAAAGCTGATATTCCTGCCGTTAGTACTTACAAAGAAAAGGGCACAAGTAGAGTTGGCGAGGCTCTCACGGAGGCCACGAAGTCTCGTCATGTGTTGACTAATCCTTCAAATGACTGAGGTTCACATACGTATGCTTTTTTGTATTCCTTTCATAGTGTTGCATGTAACTAGGCTGAATTTTGTATAGCAAGACGCTTTGGCTTTCGACCTCCGCACGGCACCAAAAAATTACAGTACGGCTTTCATTGCAAGCAGAAAATTCCGCGAATCGTTACAGTCAGGATATTCTTTCAAATCTAAAGGATAAAGCTGTGTATTCGGAGGACAAAATCTGCTGGTAACTGAAGCAACAAGCTCATAGAGCGCAAGGAATCAGATACAAACATGGTGAAGAAGTTGTTCGGTTTAGGACGGAGAAAGACCGAAGGCAAGACTGACTCTGGAAATTCGGCAAGTCAAGACCCCACACGCACTTCGTCTTCGTCACCGTCTTCATCTTCGTCTCCAGCAGTCGAAGATTTAAACATAAGATCCTCTTCCGATGACGATGCATCTAGCAGGGTCTCATCGTCGATTCAATCATCATCTATTTTTTCTAAGAGCAGGCTCACATACAACACAGGTGGATCATCCACACGTACAGGAAGCTCGCATGGGAAGAGCCGGAAAGAAGAGGAACCTAATTTACACGATAACGACAATGTCGGAAAGCCCTTAAGAGTATTGGACTTTGGAAGAATAAGCTCTCTGAATCCGGTTATGGAGGAAGAAGAAGCTTCTATCGCCAAAAGTGAAACCGCTCTTCAAGGGGGGATTTTCAACGAGGAAGTCTCGAGCAGCGCGCAAAGGACCTCTTCTAATCACAATTTATATGCGCGGAAAGCCCCCGAAAAGATTATCATAACTGTCGATCAAGTTGAAAATGAACTGAGGCTTCTTGATGAAAATCTTGTTAGTTTGATGGACGATATTCACCAAAATGTGACAAATATCTCAAAAGCTGTGATACAAGCCATCGAATACTTCAAAAAGTTTCTTCCTGAAGCAGCTTTTGCGAAAGTTCCCTACAAAGTATCCATGAACAAGAGCAGTTCATTAAGGCGTATAACGAAGGTGGTTCTACATTTCACTGATAATCTTCTGATGTCTGATGTTTTCAACAATTCGAGAGCAATTTTGGTAAAGAGATTTATGGAGTTTCTGAAAAAACTGAACATTAACCCTATAGAAGATAACTATGACTCGCATACGTTGCCATGTCCCAAGAACTTTTGTATCGATGAAGATTGCGACCTTCCGAACAAAGAAAAAATCTCGCTGATAATAGAGGAAATAGCCCGAGCAGATTCTGCTTCAATCTCGGACCAGGACGGTGCTTTCATCGCTCCAGTACTGAGGGGTTTGAGTAAAGTATCAGCCGTATTGACAGTTTTGTTCGGCCTTCCCAACCCACAACATGGCCACTATGAGATGGTTAAGGCCTTGTACTCCCTCTTTCCCGACGTTCACTTCTATTGCGTCAAAGATTATATCAAGCCATGCGCAGACATCTTACCATCTCGAGCTAAACCAAAGCCAATGGAGAACAAAACTGTTCCTCAATTTATTCCGCCATATCGTCTGGTGACAGACTCCACGAAGCCCCCTATTTCAATGTCATTGTCTTCAGAACAAAGCAAGAATATAACAGGAACGCTGGGCGGTTACATCTACCCTCAGATTGAAAAGTCTGATACAACACTTTCACAGTTCACAGGTTCGACATTTGCAATAACTTGTGCCCATGTTGTCTTGTCAGAATCTCAAGACTACCCACATGTTGCTGTACCATCCACAGTTTTACAGAAGCAATACAAAAAGGCCATTCTTGAGGAATCCCAAAGATATGCCCAAAATTCTCCCGAAAGGTGCGCATTTGAAGCAGAAGTTACAAGAATAGATCAAAATTTGCAATGGCAGGATGAAAACCAATTCGGCCAGGTAGTATGGGGGGAAAGGTCGATTATCAACCAGCGTTTATCTGATTTTGCGATTATAAAAGTCAACCCTCTTTTGAATTGTATGAATTATTTAGGTGATGACGTGAGCACTTTAGCCGATCCCACGCTGCGATTCCAAAACCTATACGTGAAGGAAAAAGTTTTGCAGCTGAAGGCGGGTATGGAAGTTTTCAAGATCGGTGCAACCACGAAGTATACTTCTGGGCGAATCAATGGTTCAAAATTGGTGTACTGGGCTGATGGCAAAATTCAGAGTAGCGAGTTTGTCATTTCATCACCATCGCCATTTTTCGCTACGGGTGGAGACTCAGGAGCTTGGATTTTGACTAAGCTCCCTGGAAGACTGGGTTTGGGTGTTGTTGGTATGCTACACTCTTATGATGGTGAGCAAAAGCAGTTTGGGCTCTTTAGTTCAATCGGCGATATATTGGAAAGATTGCATGATGTTACGGGAGTATTATGGGATATAGATAAGCCAGTAGATAATTAATTATATTTTAAGTATTAGTACAAGGAAAGTACTGTGTATTAAATATATGTGTAGGAGTACAGCTTATTGAACACTTCCTATGGTCTACTTTACGCTCGCATTTGAAGTTAAGTTTTGGAGATGATTGTAATAAAACTTTCTTGATACGAAAAGAAATTTAGGGTTCTTTGAGGTTTCAATGATCTACACAAGCATCTAAAGAACGTGTGCCTCATAACCCCAGCCTAGTGGGAAGGGCTGACGAACCTTCAAGTAATTTGTTCTTTTAGGGGTCCTGATGAGATATGAAGAAGAAGTGAGATATAATTTCGAGGTGAGCCCGATACCTGGTTTTAAACCAAAGTTAGGTTCGTTGCAGTGAAAGATGGAATTAAGGACGCCTGAGAGAGACTCAAAACTCAAGAATCTCCATAGTCCCCCAAGTATTGAGGAGTGCTCACCGTCTTCTTCGATTCGACTGGTAAAGAGAATATCAGGCGGTGTGATACGGAGATTCAATTCCAAAATAAAGGCTTCCAACGGTCCTGATGAACATAAGCTAACTGACAACACTTTAGAGGAAACACCCCGTTTCGTTTGTACGAGCATTTTCGAGGATATCGAGCCTACTGCTCCTCTTTTCGAAGCAAGTACAAGCCCTCCTTTCAAGCAAATTACAAACCTTAATCGTCAAAATATTCCTCAACCTCTGAGCCTAGCACAGCTTACTCCGCCATCAACCGTTAGAAAAGTCGAGAGTGGATCTAAGTCAAAATACAGGTTGGAATCACCAATTAATTTGAGGAGACCGAGTTTTTCGTCTACCTCGTCATCATCTTCGGGATGGATAACAGCAAAGACCCGCGAGCCTCGCAGAAAGCTTTTTGAAGAGGCTTCGAATGACTCTCGTTCTTTTTCCCGACCGGAGCTTACGTCCCGAACTTTCTGGAACTCAGAAGATGAGCTCTTATGCGAACAGGACTCTCCAACGTATCTTGCTAGTGTGAGAAGAAACATTTCAAATTATTCAGAATCTAGAAGTTATATTGCCGTTGGATGCAGTATTTGCGGTGAACAATTTACCTTATCGATGTCTGGAGAGAAAATAATTGAGGTAGCTTGCGGCCATCAGTGTCATTTTGACTGCTATCTGATTGCCTTCGAGGCATCCTATGTTCAAAACCGATTTCCAAAATGTGGCATTTGCTCCAAAAACTGTAAACCTTGTAGTGAGGGTGTTCTTAGTGAGCTGACGTCGAAAATCATTACTCGAAAGATCCGAGGACAGGAGCTCAAGGAGAACGGCTTGAGAACAAGACGCTGCTCTGCACCTAGCGAAAGAAAAAATGGCCCAACATTGGCTCGGTCTTTGGAGGTAAGCTCTTCGCATAGCGATAATCTGAAACACATGTTACCTGCATTAAGCACACCATATGACCAATTGATCAACAGTGCAGATGTGTCTTCGAATGGATTCAGGACCCCAAGAACATCACGCAGCACCTTTTACTCGTCTTACGAAGAGCTTCATTTCAATGAAGAAACAAAAACACCAACAAGTAAGAAATCATTAAAAGAAAAAGATGTCGAGCAATATACACTGCGTAGACCTTTTGAGCCCCGCATAAATATCATTCCACAGCTATCAAAGCTCACAATTAATGAGAACGCAGAAAGTGCCATTATCCAGTACGTATTGAATGTATACATTCCAAGGCTCCCGGACAATATGCGCAATGAAGAGAATAGAAAAGAACATCAAATACTTAAAAAAAAAATTGAACAGCATATCTCGGCACAACTTGATCCAAATGGCGAACTTGGCCAATTGGAACTATTTGATCAAGTTGAATTTTCTTCTGATGGTGACAATTGGACCTTAGCTTTGGGAGTTTTATTCAACAAATGCCTGGCTTTCAGCCAGAATGGCAATATCTTTGCATGTGCACCCATCAGTGAGGTCTCCGGAGTCCATCAAATGGACACGCATACGCTAGTTTTTGCTCTTAAAACAAAGTCATTGCCTGAAATTTACTTGAGATGTGAAGATGGTACACTAGTCGTTACAAAATGGTTCAACTATTTGCAGTTGTTCTTACCAATTTGCCGCACAATTGATACTATCAACGTTCCTTTGGGACAAGTCACAACCAACATGTGGAATAGCTTGCCACATGAGTTACAGAAAGAGGTTAAAGAACGGCTGCCATTTATAGAGAACAACGAATCTCAAATAACGACCATGCACGCTCTTATTCACCAGCAAAAGCAAAGCAGTTTGAAAATCATTGTTTGTTTGAGCATCATAAATCGCTGCCCCGAACTGCACGACAACGCAAAGATGGCAGAACTATTAAAGGCTAAATTATCAAATCTGATTGGTAGTCTATCCGAAGTCGATGAGCTGGGCCTGATTGTAGTAGGTAAGAATGGGAGCGGTGAGTTTGGCGCGGCCGGGACATTCATCGGTATGCTTTCCAAATCGTGGGGTGGTTGGAATGACATAATAAACTCCTTGCAGGTGCACAACAACGATAATATATTTGAAAGCGAATTGCACGAATTAAGAACAATGCTGGAAACCAGCCGGAAGCTGATCTGTACAGTGGTAGGGTCCAATGAATCACTGCAACATTTAGTCATTTTAGGCAATGACAATAGTGTTGCGTTGTCTTCAATTGAGGACGACATCCAGAGGCACGCAATTGAGTCCATATGCGCAGAAATAACCAGTCATTATGGGTTTTCCATCACACAGTATTTCACCCGGAACGGCAGCTTAGCCCTTTGTGACGTTACCAAGGATTTCCGTCACAACATCAGTTGTAGAGGCCGTGATGCCATGGCAACGATAGAGTTGTCTGAATTGGTGGAGGAGTTGCGAAAGCAAAGACTACAGGATTTATTAGTGTCAATCGAAAGCTTCGATCCTGCGGTTGCACAGATACACGCCATGGAGATGAACGGGGCCCTCGTAAGAGTTTCAAATATCTCTCATGTCGAAGTCTGCGTGGGGAGCTTGAAGCCTGGTGAGGCGAAGAACGTTCTATTTGAAGTCCAGCTTGACGTGGAAGATCTTAGCCAGTTTTTGGACTCTGACGCCTACGTGAGAAGCATGATGGTGGGAGGTGACAATCCGCCGCCCTCATTAGTACGATTCACCGCCAGTTGGAAAGAAGATGGGAGACTCGAACGCTCTCAAGGTCGATCTGTGGGGTGTGACTTCAGGTTCGGCTCTGCTAGCACAGCAGTTTCTTCCTTATTCGCTCCTGCACTACTTTACAATCATTACAATGCTTCCAACGATAGTGAGTGCTTGGATATTCCACTTGCGCCTCCCTTGACTGTTTCGAGAGAAGCACTTTTCGTCGTGCGCCAGATTCAACTTTCTGTGATAGAAACTCTGAGAATATGCTTGGGAGAAGAAAATCCCACAGAAGTTTACAAACGTCTTAACCAGCTCATATCTATTGTCTTTTGCCTGAGCAGAAACTGTGTTTCCACCATTCCTCAATATTATCGAGAAGTTGATGGGCCAGCCAGCCCTTCTGATTACGCCGAGAAGCTGTGTAGCGAATTGCAAAACATTGCCCAGCAAACTATAAACAAAACTACGGGTGCTGTCGCTATAGCACGTTGGCAGATGGCCCGTCTGACCGCGACTCTGGTATGTCAACATGACGAAGAGATTTTCGTTCATTCCACGTGATCTTTTTGGGTTTGCTTTATTTTCGAGCACACGCGTCGGAAGTCGTGTTACAGGAAGAAGAATTTTCCGGAGGTGCTGTGAGAAAGGCGAAGCAGTTTGAGCGTACTATAGAGAGATGAGGATTGAAACGAAATCTCTCGGCAGAAGACTGCATAATAAAGCATCACTTGTAATAAGTTTATCGGTGAGAAAAATACTCACCGTTGAACGGTTGTTCTGGTAATATTGGGATATCCGTCGCTCCTGCCCCGGAAAATATATTTCGCGCCTGGGCGAGAAGCTTTTCTCAAAATAGCAACGGACGGCAAAGTTACAGCAACGGGTGAGCACAGGCATCGTGGAAAGAGAAATTTCCTAAAAGGTTTGCCGAATGTGGCAAGGTATTGACGCAACTTCGCGGTCTCAGTGTTTTGTTACCAGATACGGGTGGTGGTTCATGGAAAGTAATATAAAAAGCTAGATTGAAGCTAGTTGAGATTCTTTCTTCTGGGAAGTTTTCTCTATTACGAGAAGGCCGTACATTCGCTATGCAAGTTAAATCGCTAATTGCCTCTGCTATCATCTCTACATCTGTCGTTGTCGCCGACGACACTTCTTCAACCTGGACCACCTTGACACCAACGGCTACTTACGCTGGTGGTGTCACTGACTATAGCAACACCTTCGGTATTGCCGTTGAACCTATCACTGCTTCTGGTTCTTCTGCAACTGCTAGCGTCACTTCTGCAGCTCAAAAGAAGAGAGATGCAGTTTCTCAAATCGGTGACGGTCAAATCCAAGCCACAACTGCTACTGCTAAGACCACCTCTAGCACTAAGGCCTCCTCTAAGTCTGCCGCTTCTAGTGCTGCGGCTGTCTCTCAAATCACGGATGGTCAAATTCAAGCTACTACCTCCACTAAGGCTACCTCTACCAAGGCCGCTGAAAAAACTGACACTGCTGTCTCTCAAATTACAGACGGTCAAATCCAAGCTACTACTAAGGCTAGCTCTACCAAGGCTGCTGAAAGCACTGAAACCGCAGCCTCTCAAATCTCTGACGGTCAAATTCAAGCCACCACGAGCTCTACCAGAGACACCACCACCTTGTCTTCTACCAGCTCTACTTCCTCCGCTTCTTCTAGCTCTGAAGTGACCATTAAAGCTGTCTCTTGCAAGGTCAACGGTACCCTACAGATGACTTTGAACGATGGTATTTTGAAGGATGAGAAGGGAAGAATCGGTTCCATTGTTGCCAACCAACAATTCCAATTCGATGGTCCTCCACCACAGGCTGGTGCCATCTACGCTGCTGGCTGGGCCATCACCCCAGATGGAAACTTGGCTATCGGTGACAACGATGTCTTCTACCAATGTCTATCGGGCTCTTTCTACAACTTGTACGATGAATCCATTGGTGCCCAATGTTCTCCAGTCCACTTGGAAATCGTCAAGTTGGTTGATTGTTAAGCGCTTTTAGGTTCAACTACATCATCACTCATATTCACAAGCCCGTCTCATGATAAAACGGCGGTCTACATAGCTTACTTAAGGGATTTTTTCTAGCACTTAGTTCTTCGGATATCACCAATAAAATAAAGTTTATCTTACGTTAAATTCATGAAGTCTGCCTTTTGGGATCGGATCTTGCTCTTCAACCGTTCGTCGAGCAAACCTATATTTTTCTTGACTGAACGCGAAATAATACTTGGCAAAAACAGAGCCACCTTTCGGTGGCGCGTTTAAGGCAACCGTGGCGCATGTCGGCGCAGTTGCTGAAACGGGAAATTCATCCTCGGTATCACGATACGGCATTATTCTGGAATAGGGTTTCGTAGCATAGGCAACCAGTCATAGTAATTTAGTTTCCTGATTTGGAAAAAAGTAGTCGAAACTTGATACTAGAACCCAAAAGGTGGCTTGTACAGCGATAAAGGCGCATAAATTTGTCCTTACGTCGACAGTTCAATCATTTGAGGCAAAAAGTTCAAAGGATGGGGATAAATATGCAAAATAATCGGTTTCTCTCTATACCGTATGTATTTATCATTTCCTCACAAATTTTAAAGTTGCTCGTATGGCGCAGTGGTAGCGCAGCAGATTGCAAATCTGTTGGTCCTTAGTTCGAACCTGAGTGCGAGCTTCTTTTTGATCTTTTTTTGATCCATCTGAAAACAAACGCGTGACAGCATATTGTTTCCTCGGCAAGATTTCGGCACCATCGACTCATTGATCAGAGTGCTGCCAGAGGCATGAAATGGTCACAACTATTTTTGTTAGCGGAATGAATAAATATTCCATTGTAATATCAAAGACTATATTTCTGAGTATTAAAAGATTACATAATGAAAAGCGGCACGCTGGTCTCAAGAGTTGCGCAAGCACAACTCGCCAAGCGTCCATGGGAGCCTCTCCCCCAACGAACTAGGAAAAATTGGACGACGTATGAAAATAAAAGATTAATGGTCAAAGAGAAATGCTAATGGAAGTTGTTCAGCTGAGTATGCAGAGGGAATGACGATGCAGAACATGATGCATTAGGAAACGAGGAAAGGTAAAAATCATAAAAAGGAGCGGAGCGAAATGATAGATCTGTTGATCTGAACTCTACAACCTTTCATCTCAGCAGAGTACTGATTTTATTTTGTTTTTTTAACAGTCGACCAAGTCAATGACTTCCAAGTGGACTGGAGCACATTGAGCACCGATGGACTCGTCGTACAAGTTGTAGAAGGAGCCCGATAGACATTGGTAGAAGACATCGCTGTCACCGATAGCCAAGTTTCCATCTGGGGTGATGGCCCAGCCAGCAGCGTAGATGGCACCAGCCTGTGGTGGAGGACCGTCGAATTGGAATTGTCTGTTGGCAACGATGGAACCGATTCTTCCCTTCTCGTCCTTCAAGATACCGCCGTCCAAGGTCATTTCTAGAGTACCGTTGGCCTTGCAAGAAACGGCCTTGACTGGGTCAGAGGAGTCAGAAGTGGCGGATGGGCTCGAGGAGGAAGCGGTGGAGGCTTGGACTTGACCGTCGGAGACCTGAGAGGCACCGTTGGTGGTCTTTGTGGAAGAAGTGGCTTGGATTTGACCGTCGCTGATTTGAGAGACGGCAGCAGCGGAGGATGGTTTTAGAGTAGTGGTGGTGGCTTGGATTTGACCGTCACCGATTTGGGAGACAGCAGCGGCAGTAGACTTAGCGGAAGTGGTCTCTGTGGTAGCTTGGATTTGACCGTCACCGATTTGAGAGACGGCAGCAGCAGTGGTCTCTGTGGTAGCTTGGATTTGACCGTCACCGATTTGAGAGACGGCAGCAGCAGTGGTCTCTGTGGTAGCTTGGATTTGACCGTCACCGATTTGAGAGACAGCAGCAGCGGTGGTCTTGGTGGTAGCTTGGATTTGACCGTCACCGATTTGAGAAACAGCAGCGGCAGTGGTCTTGGTGGTAGCTTGGATTTGACCATCACCGATTTGAGAAACAGCAGCGGCAGTGGTCTTGGTGGTAGCTTGGATTTGACCATCACCGATTTGAGAGACGGCAGCAGCAGTGGTCTTGGTGGTAGCTTGGATTTGACCGTCACCGATTTGAGAAACAGCGGCAGCAGTGGTCTTGGTGGTAGCTTGGATTTGACCGTCACCGATTTGAGAGACAGCGTCACGCTTGGCCTTGGTGCTAGAGGTAGCAGTGCTAGCAGAAACAGTAGACACAGAAGTGGTGATTGGGATCACAGCGATACCGAAAGTATCACTGTAGGAGGTGATACCGGCGCTGTATGTGGCAGAAGGTGTCAAAGTAGTCCATGGCTCGGAAGCAGTGACAGCGGCAGAAGCGGAACCGGCAAGAGCGGCGGCGACGATAGTCTTTTTGTATTGCATTGGTGAAAAGGGAAATGAGAAGCGAATGCTGAGTTTGGTATTTTCAAGCACAAGATCCAAACTGATCTGACCTCCTCAATGGGTCGTTTATATACTTTTTCTCCACCCGCCTGCTGGTTTAATATTAAAAAACTGCTCTGCTTCTAAAATTAACACACCCGAATCACAAGCGCATGATCCCATATTTTAACCCTTTTAGGCCAAAAACCGGTGTCCCGCTCACCCCGCACGGCCCACACTGCTAATTACATTACCCGAGAGGGCTGGCACCAACGGGGCGCGTTATACTACGTGTTTTTCTAGGCCTCGGGTGCGCTTCCAGTAATCTCCTCTGGTTGGCGCCGTGAGGAGCCATAATTCACGCTAGCGGAAGTTGTGGCTACCGGGTTGCGCCGCTAACGACGCCGGCGGCGAGAAGTGCACGAATGCATGTTGAGGCTGCGACTCGTCTCGGCACTGAACGGTGGGCTGTGCAGCTGGAATCAATTGTGCGGTCTTGATTTGCGACTGACATCCCAGCGTGAGTCGTTCTCTTGTCGTAACAATGCCTCTTGTGGGCCCAGGGGACACCTGCGTGGGCCATAACCGCCGGTGTTAGGGGTTTCGTTCCCGCTAACGCCGCGACTTGGAGATTTCCCGCTCTTAGCAAGGGAGACACCGAGGGGAGCCGAGGGCAGAGGAGGAACGCGTAAGGGGAAGCGTTTTTTTCGGCTGCCGGCGGCGGAAACCGCGGGATCACGGCGGGATCGGAAGCCCGGGCAAGGAGGGGAGCCGCCGAGGCGCCGCCAAGCGCCAGGGGCGCAACGTGGGGCGGGTAGCGTGCGTCGCACAAACGTCGCAAAGAGAGATCGAAACCTATAGTCGCCACAACTCCAACAGAAGTGGGCCGGGCCGAAGGATGGCAGCGGGAATCTGCTCCAGGGAACAGAGGAGTATCGTACCATGCGATCTCGAGAAAGAGGGTTGCCTTCTGTGGTGACGAGGAAAAGGGGCGTCTCTGGTTACGTAAGCTGTTCCTTTTTTTTCCTCGTTTTTAAATTAGCTTTAATTTGGAAGGCTGGTTTGATCTAGTGGCTCGAGGTTGCCGGCCAGCACGCAAATTCGCATGGTTGGGCTCGCAGTAAATGACACATTCTTGGACTGATTTAGAAGTATGGGATCGCGAACTAGATCATTCACGCATTAATTGGACAAAGCCATTCGGTTTTATCCTCCAAGGTATATAAGGCAAGCGTCTGCGCCGGATTTGGGAATCAATCTGATCTCTACTCATCACTCACCTAGCTTGCCTCAATAGGACCCTAGCCCCACTTCCACTTCTCTCCACATACAATGCAATACAGAAAGACCATCGTCGCAGCCGCTCTTGCCGGTTCCGCCTCTGCTGCCGTCACCGCTTCCGAGCCATGGACTACTTTGACACCTTCTGCCACATACAGCGCCGGTATCACCTCCTACAGCGATACTTTCGGTATCGCTGTGATCCCAGTCACCACTTCTGTGTCTACCGTTTCTGCTAGCACTGCTACCTCCAGCACCAAGGCCAAGCGTGACGCTGTCTCTCAAATCGGTGACGGTCAAATCCAAGCTACCACCAAGACCACCGCTGCTGCTGTTTCTCAAATCGGTGACGGTCAAATCCAAGCTACCACAGAGACCACTTCCGCTAAGTCTACTGCCGCTGCTGTTTCTCAAATCGGTGACGGTCAAATTCAAGCTACCACAGAGACTACTTCCGCTAAGTCTACTGCCGCTGCTGTTTCTCAAATCGGTGACGGTCAAATCCAAGCCACCACTACTACTCTAAAACCATCCTCCGCTGCTGCCGTCTCTCAAATCGGTGACGGTCAAATCCAGGCTACTTCTTCCACAAAGACCACTAAAGGTGCTTCCCAAATTTCTGACGGTCAAGTCCAAGCCTCCACCGCTTCCTCCTCGAGCCCATCGGCTACTTCTGACTCCTACGTTAAAGCTGAATCCTGCAAGACCAACGGTACCCTAGAAATGACCTTGAACGGCGGTATCTTGAAGGACGGTAAGGGCAGAATCGGCTCCATTGTTGCCAACAGACAATTCCAATTCGATGGTCCTCCACCACAGGCTGGTGCTATCTACGCTGCCGGCTGGGCCATCACCCCAGATGGAAACTTGGCTATCGGTGACAACGATGTCTTCTACCAATGTCTATCGGGCTCCTTCTACAACTTGTACGACGAGTCCATCGGCGGCCAATGTTCTCCAGTCCACTTGGAGGTCATTGACTTGGTCGACTGTTAAGTCCTTTGACAACGGTCGCCCCTAACGGGCTGCATGGCATAATGAGTTATATTTTTTCGATTATTTCGTCGATTCGTCAATTGGTTCTTCTTAAACTCTCGCACTCCAACCGTGAGTATATTGCGATAGTTTTACCTTTTTTTCTCTTAGGGACAACGAGTGGTAATCCGCTCTCAAAATGTATAGTAAATAGATATATTATGATTTGGTAAATTTCATTAAAGTTTTAGTTCGAAAAAAGACTTGCAAGTCAATTATTTAGTATCGACGCAGAGCTCTTGTTCCTCAAGCTGTACATGTAAAAAGTGAAGGGAGGATAAAGAAGCACGGAAAATATGCCGGATTTATACAGTAACGATTTTCTACCAAACGAAACGTGTGCCATGTTCGCCAATTGCATAAGAAATCCTAAACCTATGGTGAAAAACGACAAGTCTCCATATGTCAATTCGGAAAACACTTGCGAGAATTGATTCTTCTCCCGGTTGGGATTCTTGTTTTTAAACACCCGATTAGGGTAGTCGTGAACGATAGTTACCGTGCCGTGACTATCTTTGGGCATTTTCTTGCCACTTTGATAATCTTTGTATAGCCAGTACAACCCTAGACCAAAAAAAGAATTGATTACCAAGTTGGAAATCATATTGGACCGGGATGCCTTGAATGGAACATACTGTGGAGCGGCGCCAACTTTTATAGGCTTCGTACTATCTACAGGTGGTTTGCTCTCCATAGAGTTCGAGTTTGAACCTGTGGAAGACGGTTTGTCTTCGATCCCCATGAGAATTTGTGACAACTTCATTACTGTTGCGAAAGATTAATTGAATGCAGTTTGCTTTCTACCGCTGGCAATGTCATCATCTCCTTATTATTTATTCCCTTTATTAGGCCAAGAGGATTATACGTTGTTAGTGACGTTTTTGATCAGATAATCCTAATTTAAGCAACCGTCAATCCATTGGTATAACTGGTGAATTAGTTTACACGCTATTGAGCGTATGCTAAGCTTGTCGGAATTTAGACTATGAAACTCTTTGATACACGTTTGAAAGAAGCTGAGTTCCTCGAACTTAAAAATAAGAGAGCATAGAAAAGTTAAGGAATTTTTCGGTGCCAGAATCTTTGGGCTAACCCTCATTCTTTGCTTCCCAATGCAAGTCAATTGTATTTTGATCATTGAAGTCAAAATATTTCACTGAGTTTGCCAAGAATTTTGGGACTTGGTTTTAGTTTACGTGCACATACATATATTAACTGTTGTTATCCGTTGAAAGAACTTAAAACTTACCAACGTCCCATAAACATCAAAACAAAGAAGGTTCCGAATTTCTGTTTGAATACACATGGATTATAAATCCTGATTTCATTAGAATGCCCAATGCTGTGATTTTTTTGATAGCCCACTTAAATCCAGGCTGACGTAGATTTTAAGTAGAAGGGGCACTAATTACATACTTTAAGCGTAGTGAGATGGCCCCATTTTTGCGTTGTGCATTAAGCGTAACTCCATGAACTCAGTTTATCGCTTACTATGACACAGTCATCGTATATTACAATTGGGTTGTGGCGGTAGTTTGAAGATGTTGGTTTAGAAAGACGTTCATTAGAAACAAAACTGTTAAACAAATCACCCACAAAAAACAGACGATATAGCAAGTGACAAATGACTCTCTTACATCAAAGATTACAATCCGATATAGTGTAGGGGCTATCACACCACGCTCTCACCGTGGAGACCCGGGTTCGATTCCCGGTATCGGAATTTATTTTTACACTTTTTTTGGCTACATGAAAATTACCTAACATTGCCGACAATTGAGCTAGGAAATAGAGTCGCGATACTGATATCAGTTGCTTTACTCTTTGTGTTGGAACGAAATACAACTATCGACCATCGACTAGTATTCGTGTTACTAGTATATTATCACACACGGTGTTTTAAGATGACATAAAGAATGAGAAACGGTCATCGAAATTAGTGGAAGCTGAAGCGCAAGGATTGATAATGTAATAGGATAATGAATGAAAATGTATAAAAGGAACAGAAAGAGTAAGAATATTTGTAAGTAGAATTATTGACTCTTCTTTCTGGATTCTTAGAAAGATGAGGAGAACTTCTAGTATAACCATATACCAACTATTTTAGCCTTAATCAAAAATGGAATCCCAACAATTATCTCAATATTCACCCAATTCTCACTTTGACCGTCTGT
Source organism: Lachancea fermentati (assembly GCA_900074765.1). Classification (NCBI taxonomy): domain Eukaryota; kingdom Fungi; phylum Ascomycota; class Saccharomycetes; order Saccharomycetales; family Saccharomycetaceae; genus Lachancea; species Lachancea fermentati. Next base: position 423,628 of record LT598486.1, on the reverse strand, counting down.
ATTTGATTTGTTGGAACGAAATACAACTATCGACCATCGACTAGTATTCGTGTTACTAGTATATTATCATACAAAGTGTTTTAAGATGACATAAAGAATGAGAAACGGTCATCGAAGTTAGTGGAAGCTGAAACGCAGGGATTGATAATGTAATAGGATAATGAATGAAAATGTATAAAAGGAACAGAAAGAGTAAGAATATTTGTAAGTAGAATTATTGACTCTTCTTTCTGGATTCTTAGAAAGATGAGGAGAACTTCTAGTATAACCATATACCAATTATTGTAGCCTTAATCAAAAATGGAATCCCAACAATTATCTCAATATTCACCCATTTCTCAATTTCTTTGCTGTCTTCTGCATAAATAAGCAGTACAGGAATCTTGTATAATTCTAGCTGATGGGCTCTAATTAATCATGAAGCGCTCAGATTGAGAAAAATCATGCGAAGCTAAAGAGAGGATCAGGATGGAATCTGAAAGTAGGTCTTGCGTCGAATTTAATAAGACTTCGTGGCCAAGCTGGTTAAGGCGTGCGACTGTTAATCGCAAGATCGTGAGTTCAATCCTCACCGAGGTCGAGTTTTATTTTTGTTTACTTTTTTATGTATTTGACTGAAAATATGCTCTTGATTATATGATGATGAATCAAAGGTCAACTTTGGCGGAAGTTGTCATCAAACCGCAGTGACAGGGTAAATAAAAACTACCATTTAGCGCGCAATCACCGTGCTTCTACTGAAATGGCATCTGAGGAACTTCTGATTGATGAAACGACATACTACTCTATCCTAGGACTCACTGCCGATGCTACTGAAGCTCAGATAAAAAAAGCATACAGAAAAATCGCGGTGGTGATCCATCCAGATAAAAACAAGTCCGAAGGTGCTGCTGAGCTGTTTAAAGTGGTTTCACATGCCCAATCAGTTCTGACCGACGAGACCAAAAGGCGCGATTACAACCGAAAACTTATCGCTAAAAACCTTCACAACTATGTTCCTAGGCAAAGTAAAGTGGCCACGCTTAATGGTAAAACAAACTCAACATTCGGATGCAAGGTACAAGAGGTTTCTGAATCTAAAGCAACAGAAAAATGCAGCTCCGTGAACCAAAAACCAAGAAAGAGCAAGCCCTACGAACAACAACCATATGGATTTGGCGTTGATGAACATGTAAAAGAGCCCCAAAGTTCCCAAAGCTCAAGAGGTTCGAACTCAAAGCCCTTCAAAGCCAAAAGCTATCAACATCAGAGGCCTTCCAGTGCTATACAAGATGATTCAAAAAAATCTTCAACCTATAGCACACGGTTTACTTCACACCACGAGGACAGTGGTAACGACGAAGATCAAGAAACTGTACAAATTCCGAGCAATGAGACACAAAGGAAAAAAATGGCAAAGAAGGGAGAGCTGGATGAGAAAACTATGTCAGGACAGCCGGCATCACCGTTTCTTAACAGCTATCATCGGCATTATACACGGACCATGCATCATGACAAGCAGCAGTCAAGGAGATCTGTATCACCCGTTAAAAGTAAACCTACCTCTAGCAGAGACTCCCTAGAAGATGTCAAAAACATTATGAAGCAGTTTGCCGCAGAAAGTAATTCATCTCCTTCAACCGGGAAATTTCCGCAGGACCATAAAACTGGTATGGAGGCCGAAGAGCGAATTGAGAATTCTGCCACGGCTTTTGCGCAACGGGTTACCCCTACGAAGACTCGTGATAACAAACTCCCGACAAAACAAGAAAGACAAGAAGAGTTAGAGTCTCCAAATTCTTCAACAAGAAAAAAACCTAACCTTAGAGGACCGACTGTTGAAATTTCTCCCCTCAATCAAAGCGCTCACAAAAATGGCGGATCAGATTTCACGTTGGATGAGCTGAACAAATACTTGCCCAAAGATGACGAACTCTTCGACATGCGCAACGTCAGCGATACCTTGGACAATGTTAGGATTAAAAGATTCAAGGCAGCAAAGGAAGATACGCCCGAAATCGATATGGTTGAAGAAGCAAAAAGGGATGTGAGCTTTCTGTATCCCCAGCCAACTGAAAATTTGTCAAGACCCGTTAATGAGACTCTTCCGCGAATTTACAAACCAGATATGGTCAGTGAGAGCGAACTAGGCCTAGATAGCTCGATTTTAGCTCTACAATTACCACCACTTCCAGTCCTTCATTTTAACATACTTCAAAAAACAGAAGTCGAGAGAATTAAGGAAGAAGTCAAGAGGTTCAATGTGAAGGCAAACGAAATTAAAAGAAGACTCATTGACGTCTTACTTAAACGCTCCACTGCTGACGAACTATTCAATGACCGTCTTACAAGGGTTGAGAACGCGAATTTGTTTGTTCAGGCGAAATCTTATGATGTTGAAGTTGCTACTATAATTAATGAGCTTCAAAATAGACAGCGAATAGTAGCTGAAAGCTTTTCAAACTTAATGAAGAGTATATATGCATCCGGTGGAATTTAAAATCTCCACCTTGTAGTTTACGTCTCAATTAATAACGTTAATAATGACAACATAAAGGTGTCTCAATTTCAGACACGTCGCCAAAATGTCGAATTTAAAGAAACGCGATGAACACCAGTATTCGAGGCCCATTGACACCAATTGAGTACTTCATTTGAATTTATGAGTCTAATGAGAAATAAACAAAGACTCTCGTTCGTCATAGTGGGTGTTCTTTTCCATCTTTTTTACCTATGGTCGATCTTCGATATTTATTTCGTGTCACCGTTAGTGCATGGTATGCAAAGGTTCCGCAGCACTGAAGATCCGCCAGCAAAAAGGCTATTTTTAATTGTCGGTGACGGGCTTCGTGCTGACACTACGTTTGATAAGATCACACACCCTGTAACAGGGGAAACAGAGTTTCTAGCACCATTCATCAGATCGTTGGTAGAGAACGATGCTACATATGGTATTTCACATACAAGAATGCCAACAGAATCAAGACCAGGCCACGTTGCAATGATTGCAGGCTTTTATGAGGATGTAAGTGCTGTAACAAAAGGTTGGAAGGAAAATCCTGTGGATTTTGATAGCTTTTTTAATCAATCTGCTCACACGTATTCCTTTGGCTCGCCAGATATCTTGCCAATGTTCAAAGAGGGCGCCTCAGATCCTAACAAAGTAGATGCATGGATGTATGGCCATGAGTTCGAGGACTTCACTCAATCGTCTATAGAGTTGGATGCTTATGTTTTCAGACATTTGGACGAACTTTTTTACAACTCTACTATTAACCATACTTTGAACAATCAAATCATGCAAAATGGAAATGTGTTCTTTTTACATCTTCTAGGTTGCGATACCGCTGGGCACTCATATAGACCCTACTCTGCGGAATACTATGATAATGTCAAATATATCGACAATCAGGTTTCCATACTGGTGAAAAAGGTGCATGACTTCTTTGGTGACGATGACACAGCTTTCATTTTTACAGCTGATCATGGGATGAGCGCATTTGGTTCCCATGGTGATGGTCATCCCAATAATACGAGAACTCCACTTGTTGCTTGGGGTGCAGGTTTGAATAAGCCTGTAAAAAATGAGTTCCCAATTTTTGATAATTATACTGAGAACTGGGATCTATCTCATATCAAGAGAAACGATGTCAAACAAGCAGATATCGCATCACTTATGGCATACTTGATAGGTGTTGATTACCCTGCGAATTCCGTTGGCGAGCTGCCGTTAGCTTACATAAACAACACCGAAGAAGCTAAGCTGAAGGCACTGTACAACAATGCAAAAGGCATTCTAGAGCAGTACTTGGTGAAAGAAAGTGAGGTGGTTGATTCACAATTTCACTACAAGAAATATAGTAAGTTTGATGAAAAACCACACTGGCAATATCTGCAGGAGATAGAAGACTTGATAGAAAAGATCGCAAATGGAGCAAGTGAGCTTGAACCACATGCAATTAAACTAACTGAGGAATTAATGAAAGTAACATTAGAGGGACTCCATTATCTGACCACTTATAACTGGCGTTTTATAAGAGCAATTGTGAGTTTGGGATTTGTTGGCTGGATTACATACTCCTTTACCTTGTTTTTGAGATTGTTCATTTTGAAAAGAGAATACGACGTGAAAGCCTCGATGTTGAACATTCTAGCGTTCGGAGTGCTCTCACTTGTATTGAATTACGTGCTTTACTACCAAAGGTCTCCATTCAACTTTTATATGTATCTGTTATTTCCAGTTTTCTTCTGGAGCCAAATTGTTACAAACAAGGTAATTTTGAATGATGGATTAAAAGAATTTTTCAAGGGAATCTCATTTATCAAGAGATTTGGGGTAATTATTTCAATTTTAGCCATTTATGAGAGTATAGTATATGGATTTTTTGAGAGATGGATTTTTACCGTGATTTTCAATGTCTTGGGTTTTTATCCTTATATTTGCGGAGTCTCAGACATTAAGACCAACTTGCTGTGGTTTATAACCAGTGTTAGCATCTCTGTGTTTACGCTGTTCGACGCAGTAAAAATTGAGAGTCTCGCTCAAATAAACGTTTCAGCCATTCTAATAATCATGAGCGCAACTTATGAGCTGCTTAGAATCAGAAAGCTCATAAATGCACACACGCTGAGACTATTGACCATCCAAATTCTGTTAGTTATCTTGATGTTGGCGGCGACAAATAAATCAGTTTCATCGCTACAGAATCGACAGGGTCTACCAAAGGACTCTCAAGTGGGAAGTTGGTGTATCTTTGCGATATCACTATTAGTAATGCCTGCATTGCATTATTTGAAACCCAATAATGACTACAGGGTAAGAATGCTGGTCATCTATCTGACATTTGCCCCTTCTTTCATAATTCTCACAATATCCTTCGAGTCATTCTTTTATTTCCTATTCACCGTTTACATGATTCAATGGATTGAAATCGAAACAAGGATAAAGGAAATAAATCAAAGAACACAATCAGCAGAAAATTGGCTCCAATTACTCCGTGTATCCGTAATTGGTATTTTTCTTCTCCAGATCGCTTTCTTCGGAACTGGTAACGTTTCTTCTATCTCATCTTTTTCTCTCGACTCCGTTTACCGTTTGCTCCCGATATTTGATCCATTTCCAATGGGGGCTCTGCTAATGTTAAAAATTCTCATACCATATATTACGCTTTCAACTGGATTGGGTATCTTGAATTTGAAGCTAGATATCAAGGACTACACAATTTCATCGTTGATCATCTCCACTAGTGACATCTTATCATTGAACTTCTTTTATTTACTTCGGACGGAGGGTAGCTGGCTGGATATCGGGGTTACAATTGCTAATTACTGTCTTGCCATCTTGTCCTCTCTATTCATGTTATTGGTGGAATTGATCAGCCATTTATTGCTGAAAAATGTCTCTATTGAACCAAGCAAGGAAGAAAGTGAAAAGAAAACAAAATGAGGTTCTGAGCTTTAGTTATGTACTTCTAAAAGCCTGAAAGTTTCCCAGTAGTCTAGTGTATATAGGCATCTCAAGGCCACTTCTGCATTGTTTCACAACGTCAAAACTGTAGCGCGTCCGCTTGAACCGGGCAGTTAATTGAACTGAATTTCGATGCTGACCACACTTAATCAGGTAATGCTTTACTAGCTGTGTCTCCTAGCAAATTCATATGCTTTAAATCTCGTTCATTTGTACGGATAAGTTGTCTTTTCTTCAAAGCAAAGAAGCAAATTCGAAGTCAAAAGCAATTGGCCTCAATGTCAGATGGTAATTGAGCTCTATGAAAAGCCATATCTTCGTACTTAATGGTCTAGATTGACCGCCTTTTGATCGCAGGGCAACTTTATCTGTAGTTCTATTTTTTTTGTATTGCTGCGGGGGCCGAGAGATGGTTGCAACCACAACAGAAGCAAAGATTGCTGCGTAGCACTGGACTCAAAGCCGCTACCTCTAAACGTAGTTGGTGAGCTTCAAAGAGAAATTATTAAGCACTGAGAACCAGTTGCTAATTGGAAGAACTTTTGTAATACTTACCATTGACATTTTGTCTTCTTCATCTTGTTTTGATCTGAAGTGACCGATTTCCTGACAGCGAGAACAACATCATCAGAATCATGACATCGTCTTCAGAAGATCCCCTGACTGTCGAAACGAGTCCCCTACTAGCCCAAGACAATGGGTCAAAAAAGGGTACTCCTTTAACAAGTAGGGAAATTACATCAGAGGGGATGGAATACGCTGTCGAACAAACCGGGATTACGGTATTGGAGCATGCGATCGCTGAAGATGCGACAGAGAACGAGGATGAAGAAGGTTCAGAAGAACTTGCTTGGATGCGTGAAGCGAGATCACGTCATGCTAGTCAGAGTTGGTATAAAAGGCCGGGCCTATCTATTTTATGTTTGGCATTGATTCTAGCTGCTCTTGCCGATACTCTAATCATCTCTCCAAATATTGTTCTAATAATAAGAAAGATATGTGAAGGAACTGCTGTTGAAGGTGATACAGAAGTTGACATGGCCAACTGTGACATGGCACAAGTACAAGAATTATTATCTGGATTGCAATCAGTAATTATGATCCTATCAGGCATCATTGGTACCCTAACTTCTGGTAAACTGGGAGAGCTATCAGATCGTTTTGGGAGAATTCGCATTTTTCAGTATATGGCAATTGTAAGGATCCTTGCCATCACAGCAGTTGGATATGCCGTCCTTCCTAGTACACCTTACAACAAGTATTTGATCATTACAGCCAACTGTGTCACGTCGTTCGCTAGTGTTATTACGTTAATTGCAAATGGTGGTAGCTACATCAGCGATATAATCGAGCCAGAGGGCAGGACGCTAGCAATTAGTATTTTGATGAGTACCATTTACGGTTCCATGGGGGTAGGACCTCTCGTTGGCTCTTTGGTCATCAAATTGTCCGGAGGAAATACCTATACACCGTTTTTGCTTGCTTACGTAGCTGCGTTTGCTTTCTTGGCACTTTGTTCTCTGCTTATGATAGAGCCCAGACATGCCAATGCACTCAAGAAGTCGCAATCACGCTTTTTGAAAAGGAAACAAAGTATGGCAAGTTTAAGATCGAGTGAATCCGCCGCTTCTGTCGGGTTTGGAAAATATCAATTGATTAAGTTCCTGGACTTTTTTTCACCTCTCAAGAAATTATGGATGGAGCCAACTGTAGCGGGCTCACTTGTCCCTCGCTACACCGTTGTACTGCTCATAGTAATGGATGTGCTGTTCCTTTCCTCCACTGCGGCTTCAATGCCTGCACTTGTGCTATACTCGACCTACGTTTATAAGTGGGACAGTGTTATGCTTGGGTATTTCATTTCATTTTCAGGGGTAGGTCGTGCCCTTGTTCTTTTGGTTATTTCGCCAGTTTTACTACATTATCTCAAGAAAATCTATCAGCCGCTCAAAGGCTCAATCGACGAGATTGACATTACTTCTTTACGCGGATCTCTCTTTTTCGTCGCTTTGTCAATTGTCTTAGCAATGCTTATCAACAATAAAGAGGGCAACGGCCTCCTCGTCTTCGCTTTTTTTCAAGCGCTGAGTGCTATCTTTTCACCTACATTACAGGCATCGGTCGTGAAGTACTGTTCGCGATCGGCTACGGGCGAGGTTTTCGGTGCGATTGCTCTCATCAGAACATTCGTAATGCTAGTATGTCCACCTATTTTGCTAGGCATCTACGGAAATACTGTTTCCTCTAAACCCAAAACATTCATGATCGTGCCTCTTGCTTTGAGCATCACTGCAATTATTATAAGCCTGTTTTTGAGAATTGTTAGGGACCCTGAATTATTACGCAGACCATCTCAGGTCTCCTTGCCTCAGCAACACGATAGGCGTGCATCTACTTCACAGTCTTTAAGGTTACCAGCCTCTAAATAGTCTGCGCCGCAGTCTCTGTCATATTAGTTTAGCTTTATGTATGTATTACTATTACTGGTTTAATTACCAAAAAAAGAAACGAATGAAATAAAAGAAAAAAACGTTGAAATCGGGAATGATTAAGAAAAACTGCTATTCGAAAAACAAGAAGTTGCACTTTACTCACTTTGGTCCAGTGTCTCTCCCAAGGTTTGCAAGCATTTTGTTTCTGAACAAGAGCCTTTCGTGCTTTTAAGCAGTTGTTATCCAAAACGAAGTCTGAGCGCTCTTTTTGCACAAGGTTTTTCCCCGGTTACAAGAACTGGAAAAAATAAGCAACAAACGTTTAATTATCCGAATTAAACATTGACACGGCAAAGAGAACTCGGAGTTATATCATTAAAAAGTCTTTGCGAGCGCCCAGGTAGATGTATATCGATCCCAAGCGGAATAACGAGATAACAAGGCTGAACTTTGACAGCAGACAGGGACACGAGGCTATGTCACAGCCAGCGTCGGAGCAGCAGCAAATGCTAAACGGGGACGTTGGAGCGGTATCTGCAATGCAAAATACAAATGAGAGAAGTCTACAGTCGTCTGAACAAGATAATCCAGTACTGAATGCGTCTATATCAAGCTTGGCGGCGCAAGATCCCGCAACAGAAATTCAAAGTCGGAAGACCTCCGGAAAATATAATTTACACGACTTCCAGATACTGCGTACGCTTGGTACTGGTTCCTTCGGCCGTGTTCACTTAGTCCGGTCGAACCACAACGGCCGGTTCTATGCAATGAAAGTGTTAAAGAAACGCACCATTGTAAAGCTGAAGCAGGTGGAGCATACTAACGATGAGCGCCGTATGCTGTCTATTGTATCTCATCCTTTCATAATTAGAATGTGGGGTACCTTTCAAGATGCAGAGCAGGTTTTCATGATAATGGACTATATTGAAGGTGGTGAACTGTTCTCACTGCTGCGGAAGTCACAGCGGTTTCCAAATCCAGTTGCTAAGTTTTACGCCGCAGAAGTATGTCTGGCTCTCGAATATCTGCATTCAAAAGATATAATTTACCGTGACTTAAAACCGGAGAATGTGCTTCTGGACAAGAACGGCCACATTAAGATAACTGACTTTGGCTTTGCCAAATTTGTACCCGACGTCACCTATACTCTTTGCGGGACTCCGGATTACATTGCGCCAGAAGTTGTTAGCACTAAGCCCTACAACAAATCAGTCGATTGGTGGAGTTTTGGAATACTCATTTATGAGATGCTGGCAGGTTACACACCCTTCTACGATTCCAATACGATGAAGACTTATGAGAACATTTTAAATGCTCCATTACAGTTCCCATCTTTTTTCCATCCCGATGTTAAGAATCTTCTGAGTCAGTTAATCACTAGAGATTTGAGTAAGCGATTGGGAAACCTGCAAAACGGCAGCGAGGATGTTAAAAATCATCCCTGGTTCAGCGAGGTAGTATGGGAGAAACTTTTGTGCAGAAATATAGAGACACCCTATGAGCCTCCTATTCAATCCGGACAGGGTGACGCTTCGCAGTACGATAGATACCCTGAAGAAGACGTGAATTACGGCGTCCAGGGAGAAGATCCCTATAAGGATTTATTTTCCGAATTTTAATCCATTGATACGCGGTCACTACTAATCTACCCGTCCAATTCCATTTTTTGAGGACATGCATGTAAATCATCTGTATACTAGTTCTAAACGCCTTTACAAAGGTTGTAGGCGGTTAATGTATGTGCATATTCGTGCACCATTATTATTCAATTTGGTGATATTTTTTCTATGCTGGAGAACGAAAATTTTCGACACTGATGAAGAGCAGCGTAACACAACTATCTGGAGGCTCATTTAAGTATAAAGTTCCAAAGTAATTCATGTCTCGTGTCACTAGACAGCTCAAATTTCTGAATAAGATAAGCGCAGGTACGCCGAAGTCCCAAATACTGGTGAATCCTGAAAAGTGCGCCGCTCTCAATCTCACTTTCCAGTATCAAAATCACAATGGACACATGGGTGCACGCAAGTTCTGGCGCGAATACCTCCCCACACTTCAATTTTACAATCCAAGTTTACAAATTCGAGTGACTAGGGTCAAAAATGAGGACAAGAAAGATGTAGGTGTGCCATGCATTTTACAAGTTTTGGCCAAAGACGGTAATGTTACCTCTACAGTTGAGATGAGAAATAAAGATAAGGATGTTATCATGGATGAATTTTTGACCATAGTAGAGCATGAGAAGGTTCCTGAATCCGACATAATCGAGGTTTAACGATTGGCTCTGAACTATTGGCCAACTTGTATATACTATTCCTTCATACCAATAGTCACAACGTCCGTATTAAATGCCACATACTTTAGATATGGAAATGCCAAGGAACGTACTTTATGACCTCTTTCCATTTGTGCGGCGTCTGGGATGAACAAATGATCTAAATGATATCTATGCGATAATTCACCTAGCTGACTCTTAAAGTCGTCAGTTACTGTTCTCCTGCCATATTCAAGTCGAAGTATGAAAGATCAATCGCACAAGCACTGGTTACTCTTCAAGCATTTTATTAGTCTGCACAAATACGACCTTTTTAAGACCTATGTCTTAGTTCCGATTGGCGTGATACTAACGCTTTGCGTTTTGTATGGTGTGGATAGATTGATCAGAAATGTGATCAAAGTTACGTTTCCCGCAAGTGTGGCTGTAATGCTAATCAACTTTGCGTTGATGTGCTGCTTATCGGCGTGGCGAAGAAAATATGCTGAATTATATGTTAAGGTGATAGACGTCCCTTTGAGCTGGAGCCTGCGATGGATGAATCTTTTCTTCACGCCTGCTTTTGTAACTTTGCCGCTGAGTGCGTGGATTTCCCTCCGAGAAGCCATGCTGATTGTCGCAGTTTTCGTGATAGGCTACTGGGTGACCTTTATAATTCTTGCATACGTGACGATACTGGGTCAAAAAGTGCTTGGAAGCCGAAAGCTGACTAGTTTCTTCGTTCGACAGGAGGAATTAGAGAATGGGATGGAGGAAGGTTCAAGCTTTGCGCCTAGATCACACTCGAGGCAATCCAGCATCTCTGAAAGGCGTTCTTCTTCCGATTCCGACCGCTCTATCACAACTTACCACGGTTGTAGCCAAGAGCTGCTCTCCTCGCAAGATGAGGACGATTTCACTCCTTTGGTCAATATTGCTAGCAATTCTGGCTTCGAGACGCCCAAATCTGGCGCTCGCGGCTCACCAGAACCCCCACATGACGATAATTTACAAATTTCGGCATCATCGGCGGTCCCTGTTTCTCCAGTCGATAATGGTTTACTGGCAAAATCGGGACGAAAGAGAAGAGACAGCCTGCTCTCCTTGAGAACAGTTCATCGGTTGTCTCAAGCGGTTACTTTGCAACCACCCGAACCATCGCTATTCAGCGATAAAGCTAGCGTTGAAATCATATCCCCAAATGACACAAATTCCAATCCAGTGGTATGCCAGCGTGCTATGACGAGACAGTTTTCGCATCAAGTGGACTTGTTGTTTTCGATAAATACGTGGCAGAACCACCTCCACCATATTTTGTATGGGCTTGGGTTTTTTGCGACGATATTCACTTATTACTTTACATGGTATGTCAGCCCTTTTCAGTTCTTCACTGCAGTAGTCACATTCATGTTCATAATCGATGCCCCTATCCTACCTAACCCAAAGTACAAAAAATTTATGCATCCGGTTATTTGTTCAGTTGCACTCACTTGGCTCATTATGCTCATTTCTGTTATGATCAAGCACAGAGAGGTAGTATATTTTTTACGAGAATTGAAAGATTACAAAACTGGAAGGACGTACCTACATCTGTTTGACAACAACTTGTATGGCTATCACGAATGGCCAGGTGCGGGAGATATATTTACGTCTTGCATGGATGTCTCAATTGTGGGTCTTTCAATGCCAATGTATTCTTACAGACATGATTTGAGGCGACATTTTTTAAGTATGATCCCACCTATTCTATTACTATGCGCTGGTTCGCTATTTCTCTACCCATTAATATGCTACCACATAGGAATTTCCCAGTCAATGTCAATCGGTTTTGCTGGAAGAAGTATCACCCTAGCGTTAGGTACTCCGACAATTGAAAACCTAGAAGGCTCCGTTACAATCATGGCCGTCACTACGGTTATAAGTGGTATAGTTGGTGTCCTCACAGGCGGACCTATGCTTGACCTAATACGAGTTCCTGAAAACGACTACGTTACGAGGGGATTAACTTTAGGTTGTAACTGTGGCGCTATTGCAACGGCGTATCTTCTTAGTGTCGATCGAAGAGCTGCTGCTATCAGTACCCTGTCATTTGTATTATTTGGTACATTCATGGTAGTATTGAGTGCAGTTGTTAAAGTTAAAGATTTTGTGCAGTCCCTGGTCGGGATGTGAGACTGGATGATGTCACTCACGTACATTTCGTCGTATATTCATTATTAATATTCAAATTAAAACATATTCTTGATTATATCAACATGAAATTCAACACGTAATAAATGATTAAGGGTATCCCATGATTTCTCTAAAAGAGAGAAACTTGTGAGCTTAGTGCTTGAACTTAAAACAAAGGATTGCGTGGGGAACTTCGTTGCTTGCGTTTTTAAGCGTCTAACCTACCATAAATGGCTCAGAATGACGGATCAAATAACCCTGAGGGAGAGCTTCGAAGATCACGTTCTTTGTCAAAATCTTTAAAGGGACTCTTCAAGTCATCCTCCCCGACATCCAAGCAACAGGCCATTGCAGCTGACAACGTTAATGCCTCAAAGGGTGGTGATAAGCTTAAGAAGCTTGCTAAGAGTAAAGAATTGGAACTGGAAGGTAAAAGACATGAAGGAGCGGCTAATCGCAATACAGACAATGCGCCACCTAGCTTGTTGTCCAGTAAAGCACAAAGCTCTAGTGCAGTTCCTGCAAAACGACACCTGCCTATACCTGACCTTGGCAAATTGTCTCTTTTGCCACACACACATAACTCATTAAACGGAGGGACAGAGAATGTTTCTCAGGAGTCCTTGATCAGTGACGACGACCCTGCGAAGAACAGCAAGAATTTCTATGCCGCAAGAAATCCCAGCGATCATTCGGCAGTTGAAGAAGGTGAAAGTCCTGACACTGTTTTTGAAGAAGAAGAAGAAGAACCACTTATAGACGCCGAGTTGTCTAAAGATATGAGTTCTGTGAGACGTACTAAGAGTTTGCAAAGAAAGGACTCTCGTTCAAGGTCAGGCTCTAGATCAAGATCACTGTCAATGAGCTCCAAGTACAGAAGTAGATCCCCAACTTTTAGCGCGTCAAATCTTTTACAACATGCAGAGGGAGATTCTAAACGAATTCTTGCTACTGAGACATTTCAGCTTTTTGAGGACGGCCACCATGAGCATACTCTCAAAGTTACTCCTATTGTGCTAGAAAGTCAAGATGGCGACCATAGAGTCAAGTCTACTTTTTCACTTTCGGGATTTTTCAAAAGTCACAAGGATGACGATCGGTTGGAAAGCGCCTTATCACTTTTGCCAAGAAGTCGTTTTGAGTTTCACAAGAGGCTAAGTAGAGTTTTGGACGAAGAATTAAAAGAAGAAAATGAAGAATCCGAAAAGGCGCAGGAGAAAGAAATACCTGCCCCTGTTAATCCTCAGGCAGCTATTGGTGTCGATGAATTAAAACTGATCAACAAATTGTCCAAGAAAATTCATGATGGTTCAAATAAGGATACTGACTCGGATGAAATCATGGCGAAGAAACAGTACACCTTATGCGAAAAATATGGTAAGCCGATAGGTGTTATTGGTAATGGAGCTTATGGTACAGTCAAGGTCTGTTGCAAGGTAATTACTTGCCGTTCCGACGCGAGACCGTCAGATGAGACCTTTGTAACAGGATCGAAAATGTATTATGCTGTTAAGGAGCTGAAACCGAAACCAGATGAGCCCAGAGAAAAATTTGGTACAAGATTGACGTCTGAATTTATTATTGGACATTCATTAAGTAGTCATCATAAAGATGAAAGGGCTCCACCGAACATTCTCAAAATCCTTGATCTTATGCAGACGAATGACGGATTTGTTGAGGTAATGGAGTTTTGTCCCTCAGGTGATCTTTACAGTTTGTTATCGCGTACAGCGAAGTCACACTCAGGTCTACATCCATTGGAGGCTGACTGTTTCATGAAGCAACTTTTGAATGGTGTTCAATACATGCATGACCATGGGATTGCACACTGTGATTTAAAACCTGAAAATATACTTTTCAGTCCAACTGGTGTACTGAAGATTTGTGATTTTGGCACCAGTTGTGTTTTTCAGACGGCTTGGGAGAAAAAAGTCCACTTTCAATCTGGTGCTGTCGGTTCTGAGCCTTATGTTGCCCCAGAAGAATTCATCGCCAATATGGAGTATGACCCTCGTTTAGTTGATTGCTGGAGCTGTGGTGTAATATACTGCACTATGGTGCTTGGTCATTATTTGTGGAAGGTGCCTTTAATGGACAAAGATTCGGTTTATGCATCCTTCGTGGAGCAGATTCGAACGGACAGGGAATTTGACGTTTTCGAAGGAATGAAGCACGTTACCGTAGAAATTAGTCGCTGTAGGAAGATGTGCTTATACGGCATTTTCCAATGGAATCCGGAGAAGAGAATCAGCATTGATAAATTGTTACTTACCCCCTGGATGAAAAGGACAAGATGCTGCGTCTTCTACAAGGACCATAAGTAAAAATCGTGCGTTTTAACATATATATATCCAGCGCGCTCACCTCAATAATTTGTCATTCCTTTGATTTTAAACATCCTATTCAAAGCACATCTTTTGTTATATACACGTAAACTGTAATTAATACTTACACGACTCTGCTCGCTAGAGAGCATATTTTGTTATATCCCTTGTCTCTGAGCTCTCTACTGACACACCCATCATTGGCCATGATTCTGGTTCCAAGAGGCTCTCCGTTATTCTTATTAACAAGAACACACGCATTATCGCCAAAGCTCACTGAAGAACCATCGGGACGAATCATATTTTTCTGTTTGGTGCGCACAATCACTGCATGAACAATGTCTCCCTTTTTCACTCTATTTGTCGTCGCAGTACCAGTAATATTTTGAGTAAGTGGTTTGGCTTTTTGAACCACACACACGATCTTATCACCAACTTTTCCTGGCGATTTTGGCGAACCCTTTCTTAATACTTTGATGCATTCAGCTATCTGAGCACCTGAATTATCAATGACTTTCAACATAGACTTCAGGTAAATCATCTCCAATATGTGCTTTAACGATAACTTTGTTGAGAAAACTAAACGTTGACTTCACAAGGAAGTGTTTGATGCTCGCAGTTTGAGCTGTGTGTGACTTCAAATGATGAAAGAACAAGACAAAAATTTTATTATACATCGTATTAGATGATTAACTTCGATTTTACTATTACAGAAAGAAATGGAAGTAAATAATTCATGATCTCCATTACTCAGTACCAATCCTTGATAATTGCTTTGGCCGTATTATTCCGATTTTTGTCTCGTTATGCAATAAGAGAATTTTATTAATGCGTTTTCGATTTGCTGTAACTCCCATCTCCGCGTCAAATCTTTTTGTAGGCAACCCTTGATAACATCAGAAAGAAGCTCAGAGTGAAATTTATCATATTCCACTTCACAATTAGTATCGTGATTGCAAACCTCGGCCAGTAAATCAATATCATACTTACCAGAGGTAATTATCGCCCGGAGCCGTGGCTCGTAATCATGCTTAAACGGTAATTTACCAGTTAACATAGTGTAAAGAGTAACACCAAACGCCCAGATGTCGGCAGCAGGACCCAAAGGTGGAGGAGCAGGTTCCAGCAATTCGGGTGCCGCATAAGGAAGAGAACCTATGTGAGAATGTGGATTGGGTCCGCTTTCGTTTTGGGCAAATTCCACGTGAGTAGTGGTTTGTGAGCTTTGGCTATCGACAATCGTGGAAGACGTTGTCTGCGATCGTTTCAAATTCACGACACTAGTCGAGGAACTCAAGCAGGACCGGAAACGCTCAGATATGTGCGCACTTGTTACAGCAGGGCCGTAATGCTTCGGAAATGCACTTACACCGAGCGGTGTGTCATCGTGCGTCAGCTTCTTGTTCTTCATAATTTTCTGTAATTTCGTCATTGGCCTCAAAGAAACTTGTGAGGCCGATTTGGGTATAGAAGGTCTTCTTCGCATAGATAAGACTTTGCCATCTACTGGAGAGTTGAACATGACATTTTCATCATTCTCCAAACATAATTGTCCTTCACTGGATGGATCAGAATGCCCAAAATGTGAACTCATTCCAAAATCACATAGTAGAACTTGCCACTTGCAAATTGAACAATCGGTGCTTTCTTCTAAAAGGCAGTTCTCGAGTTTTATATCACCGTGGACAACACAATTCGAATGCATATACTTGAGAGCGGATACAATTTGACATGCAATTTCAGCTGTTAACCGGCACCTTTCTTGTAATGATATTGAGGAGCAAGATGACTCGCCCCAGGAAGTTACCAAATCGTACAGCGTCCCACCATGTATACGTTCTGTGAGACAATATATCGCATAATCATCTTCTAATTTCCAATTAATCAAAGGAAGAATATGAGGATGCTTTAGCTTACTCCATATCTGCACTTCCTTCAGAACATGTTTCTTAACGATTTCATTATTTCTGAACCTTACGACTTTGATAGCCTTGATAGCGAAGGATTCGCGATCATCTTTGCAAGGCGCCCTCTGAGGAGAATCATAGTCAGTTAATTGAGAAGTTTCAGTGGTTGCTTGATAGCATTCTCTAATCATTCCCCAAGCCCCAAATCCGATAATATTGCCAAGTTTGTAGCCCATAACTACATTACCCTTGTCATTAGGTTTGAAAGAAGATGAGGATGGAGTAAATGAGCTTAAAAACTGAGATGCCAATGATCCCTGTCGTGACCTACTCCTTTTGAGTTGTGTGCTGCTTTTAGAAGAGACAAGAAATTGTTTCTTCAGCAACGACATGATCGACTTGTGATCTTTGCCGGGCAACAAATCCAATATGATTTTTTTTCTTTGAGAATAAGGGAGAGACATGAAATCATCCGGAAGCTTCTTTGTGATATATTGTAAATCTTCATTTAAAACTCTAGCGTCAACCAAAGATGTTAAGCTACCAGTTGTAGTGCTCCATGGAGATGACGGCGACTCAAATTCTTGTGTTGATTTCTGCCTCTTGAATCTCAACGAACCCTCAGTTACAGAAGTATTCAGAGATGGTAGAGCCTTCACCCTATTGTAGGACGAGCCGGACGGACGTACTTTAATGAATGGAAGCTGATTTGATTCATCATGAGCTGGTCCTCGAGGTGAAGAAAGAGGCGGCCTTGCATTCGGTAACGGTATCGGTGCAACCTGGGCATGCGTAGATTTCATTAACAGAGAAGACGAAGAAACAGATGAAGAGTGGCTATAATCTGCCTCATAATCTGTCCAGTTGTTATAACAGTTGAGTCCCACGGAGTTCTGGCGAGGATTATTAGTCAGGCTACCATCATTTAGTGTGTCCTCGTGCTGCCACTTAGCAACGGTATCGGAAAAGTCAAAATCTGGGATGTACTCATCCTGCATATCATTTGTTGGATTCATAGCATTGTAGCCAGTTAGTCGGTTCGAAAGAAGCGACACATCCTCTCCTACTGAGGTAGAATGACGCCTTTTGGGGTTATTCAACATCTCTATCGGTTTCGACTGGTTTTCTACGCGCGTACCTTCATGGTGTATAGGTCGATATTTCAAATCGTCATACATCCTCCTACCCGTCACTGCGTTGAAATTTGATTGTTCATTCTCTGAGTAGACTCTCACAAGCATATTTTTTGAAGCTTCGTGATCAATCTCATAAATTCCTTTAATTTTGTAGTGCAACATTTCATCATCATCCGTTTTCTCATTCGTGATTTTCATGGGAGGTCCTTCGTATCGTGAGTCACTGAAGGTTTGATCTGTCTTGGGAGTTTTCTCATGCCGAGATGAGGTAGTTGAAATCTTATTCGGATGCTTGCGCTCTAGGGATAAAGATCTCTGAACTGGGTTCGTACTTGAGTGAACATCATAAACGCCGTCCATAGCAACATTATTATGTGTTTCCCTGAATATTTGTAACGAGTTTGGTTTGATCCTCTCCTTTATGTAGCTTGTAATAAGAATAAACCATTCCTTGAATTGATCCCCTCATGAGAGACGGCTACTATGAAAAAAAAAACAGGTGATTCAACGTAAATGACAGAACGTAAGAAGCACACTATAGAGCCCCTGGCCCGAGCTGGCTTCAATAATGTGGGGTTACGTGGGGCAGATATCTACTGCCAACAGATTTTACGACCAGATTCTTGTCGTCAAATCACTCTGAAGTACTAACCTAAGAAAAATATGAACCTTAATGCGACAGAATATATTTTTTAATAACAGTTTCTAACTTTATATTCCCTACCTAAAGGGCCTAATGTCATTTCGTTTCACTTCGTTGAATAAATATAAGTCTGACAGGAACATGTGTGGAGAGCTGTCTTTCCTCCCTTCCAGTATTCCAATCAGTATGTGTACGAAAAGGAGTAGAGTTTCGTTAAACGGGTCTCATCGACACTAATCAAACGTTGACTCTTTCCAACTCCTCTCTTCCGGCCTTGGTATACAAGTATTCGTTGTAGTCTCTAGAATTGCTCCACCACATCCAGTACAGAGCACCTGGAATGACCACGAACAAAACTTGCGACTTGACTCTTCTGAAAGTGTTGAACAAAGCACTGTGGTAAATACCTGTCAATGGCTTTTGCGCATATGGAGACACAGCGTAGGAGGTAATACCCTTTTGCGCTGGGGAGCCCATGCTACCCCACCATCCCATGAAAGTCTTAGCGTGTGGTCCACCCATGTTTGATAGTTGTTATCGCTGAATTAGTTATTTGAAGCTTGCACAAGACAAAGAGTTGTCTCAAGGAGAACGATTTTTATTTTTTCTCTAGTTTTTCCGCTAACAACGAAATATCCGAGTTCTCGTGCTACGCAAAAATCGTCGCTTCTGATTGGCCGACAAGTACGCTAGAGCACTTTCGAAGACAGCTGAATGATTTATAAGGTAAGACTTACTTACAGTGGATTTAGATACAAAGGTGTATTTAGTACTGGATTAAGGGTACTTATTTCTTTCTCTTGTACACCTTTTCAAGGAAAGCGGTCAAGACGTCTCCCTTGAAACCACGGGACTCATCGACGTTGGCAATCTTCTCTTTGAGTTCCTTGGCAATTCCTTCCTCATATTCATGGTACATGTCGTTGATTTTCAAGTCGTAAAACAACTGCTTGCACTTCTTTTCGGACTCGGCATCCTTTTTACCGTAGTTTTCGTCTAGAAGTGTTCTCTGCTCAGGTGTGCAGATCTTTAGCGCAGTGTTAACAACCCAAGAGCACTTGTTGTCTTGAATATCGGTACCAATCTTACCAATGTCTTCAGGCTTACCGAAGCAATCCAAGTAATCATCTTGAATTTGAAAGTACTCCCCTAATGGAATCAAGACATCTTGAGCTTGTTTCAAATCTTTAGCATCTGTGATACCCGCAACGTACATAGCCAAGGCAACTGGCAAATAGAAGGAATAATAAGCGGTCTTGAAACGCACAATGAAAGAGTGCTTCTCCAATGAGAATTTGCTTAAGTCAACATTGTCCTCAGGGGCAGTAATCAAATCTAGCAATTGACCTAATTCAGTTTGGAAGGTAACGTCGTGGAACAATTCAATCAAGTCGACGTAGTAAGACTCCTTTTTGAAGTGGTTCTTCAGTAGGCAGTAAATGGCAGCTTCCAACATGAAAGCATCGTTAATGGCAATTTCACCAACATTCTCAATGCGGTACCAGCATGGCTGTCCTCTTCTGGTGATAGACTTATCCATCATATCGTCGGCAACCAAAAAGTAGGCTTGTAGCAGTTCAATGCACCAGCCAAGGGTGGCCAATTTGAAGTATTCATCGTCTGAGAGATCCTTGAAGGAGCCCTTGCCAGTCAAGATTGCATAGGTATCAACGACTGATAAACCTCTGTTCAGCTTTCCCCCTGGGGTGTTGTAATTCAATGAGTTTTCAAACCATTGAACAGCATCACCTCTCATACCATAGCCAACCAAAATCGACTTCAATTCTTCTACCAACTTAGGGAAAACGCTCAAGAACTTTTCTCTTTTCTCTTCTTTAGACATGATTTATTATACTACTAGTTTGAGTACTGCAGACGTGTGAATTGCGAAGTAAAATACTGTTCGCCTTTAAGTTGGCTGTCGTTTATATATGCCGAAATCGTACGCTTTTTTTAATATTTCTTGAAATACTGATACGAGAACGTGACATTTATCGGTGAAGTAACAGCAGTCATCGAACCATAAAAGCTAGACCTGAAATTAATGCGTAAACAATAGAGTCTGTTTGAGGATATTGAGATGATACTTGAGAAGAGTTTTCAATAGTCAGCTATCGTTTTGAAGCTAAATAATTTGAGTCTTCCAAAATCGTGTGCTATAAGTTGCCTCAAGATGTGGCGGAAGAAATGGCGGTAACTACACCTAAGGAATGATCCGGACATGTCGGATAATGAAATAAGGCAGGCTTTATACTATACAAAGTTTAATTCAGCTGATACACTATAGGACTATGCAAAAATGGTGAGACGTTTAATATCTGCGTTGGCGTCTGTTCTTTCCAGGGCGTGGTGCTTTGCCCTTCATCTTGCGATGCGAAAATTCAGGAATATCAGCAGAGGATTCAGCGTCATTTTTTCTCTTGAAACGTTTCATACCACCTTGACCATATTTACTGTTCTTGGCTTGTCTCTTAGCGTTGGGCTTAAATTTCTTTTCTTCCGTAGCCTCTTCAATGCCTACATCGAAATCTTCACCTTGAATTTCATTGTGCTTTCTCTTTTTCTTGAGAGACTTGATCTTATCTAATGTTTCTCTCTTATCTTTTTGACGTTGTTGCAAAGTAGCAACTTGAACTTGCTTACCGAATTTCTTCAATTGCCTTTGTTTTCTAGCATCTTCACGAGCTTTCTTCTCACTAGCTTCCTCGACTAGTTTTGCCTTCAGCTTGTCCATGTGTTCATCACTCTTGACCATTTCAGCAAAATAATCAAGCGGCCTATTGAAGGGGACCTTAAGTTTTTTCAACCTTTCCTTGGCCTCAACCACAGCGTTCAGTGATTGTTTGTAAAATGACAGTTCTCTCTCTGTATCATCGTAGATATCCTTGATACCTTCGTCAGTGTTACTGGAGGATGTAATAGACTGGTGTTCTTGGAAGGAGTGCTTGCTCCAAGGAAGCTGAATACGCTCAAGTGCATGCTTCAAGGCATTAGTGTTGTTGATCGTCAATTTTTGATATGGCACCACGTCAGCGTCGGAATCAAATTCGACATCTGATAGAGGAACATCCTGATCTTCATCATCTTCATTTTGGTCCACTTCTGCTTCTGCTTCAATTTCATCCTCGTCTTCTTCACTACCCTCAGATTCACTCTCCTCAAGAGCCTCCAAATTTAGCTTCTTAGGATCCAAGTCATCTTGTTCCTCGGCCTCGTCTTGTGAGTTTTCAGCTTGTTCTTCAGGTTCATCCTTTTGTTGTTTCTTCTGTAGCTTTTTCAACTTCCTCCTTTCTTTCTTAGATAAGGCTTGGCTATGATACTCTTCATCACTCTTTTCATTTGAAGCTATCTTCACGGACTCATCTGCAGGCTTCTTTGCCTTTTGCATATCCTCGGATGCTGCACTTTTAGGCTCCTGACCAGTTGCCTTGACCTTCTTGAGCTGTTCTTTTTGAATTTGCTTCTCATTCTCTTTTTGATGAGCTAAAAGCTCTTTAAGTTTGGCACCCTTCGCCATACTGTTCTTATTGATTCTTCCGATGTAGTCTAATAGATGCTCATCGCATCTCACTTCTTTAGTGAAAAATTTTCGAATATGTAAAAAGAAACCTCCATATGACGTCAATAGTGATTTCAGCTTACAATGCTAAGATCGATACTTACTTTCCACGATGATGGGGAGGATGTGGAGAAAGCTTGATTGTCCTAAAACTTATATACTACACTAACTCGTTTTCTTTCAACTTTTCATAAAGTTCTGCTTCGATGTACTTAGACAGCGAAGGGCCATCCTTTGAATTGTAACCTTCAGAAGAAAGGCCCTTTCTACGTCTAGTCTTCATAACAAAATCACGGCTCAAGCTTTCAATCGGTGCTGGTTTCAATTTTGGAATGAATGCATCTTCATTCATCACGTCACCTGGCACTTTTCTCCAGATCTTGTTACAGAAGTGTAATTGACACATTCCACCGCCGTTTGTTGCAAGTCTCAGGTCTGTTTCAAATCCAGCCGATTCTATCACTGGTAATTGTGCTTTGATTTCCACTAGAGAGGTAGCAGGGATGCGAACTCTTTGATAAATGCGCCCACCACGTCGTTTCTGAAACAGCTCCTCAAGGATTTCAGACAAGATCTCATGCGCAACTACGTCAACTTCATAAATAGGTTCGAGAAGAACCGGCTGAGCAGTAAGGAGTGCTACATAACATGCTTTACGGGCCAAAGGAATGAGTTGACCAGCATAAACATCTCCCACTACATCAACATTGAGCAATCGAAAATGAACACCATAAATGGGCTCCTCTGCTAAAGGACCCTCCTTCGTTGACCACTGAAAGCCTTGTATGATGGCATCTTTGACGTTCGCGAGCACATCCCTGTCCACCTCATCGGGGATTGTATCATTGACTAAAACGTTGCCATTGTGAAAACTCCACACATTTCTAGCTTCTAACGAGTCCCATCCATACTGTTGCCTTAGCGCTTTGGACAATGTTCGACGGTCTCTCAGATCTGAGTCTTTTATCACACCTTTTTCGAGATCTTGCACAAGCTTGCGGTCCATTCTTTGGGCACCAATGCATAACGTAACTTGTCCACTTGAAGTTTTGACGGGTATCGCAGCAAAAGACTCGTTAGAACAACTCTCGGAGAACTTTGTCAAAGGATTTGATGTTCGAATCTCGATACCAGCATAGTTTGTTCGCAATTCATACATCAAACAATCTAGATAGAGTTCACCAGAGCCTAAAATCACATTTTCCCCAGTTTCCTCGACATTTATGACCACTCCAGGATAAAGCATATTGATTTTGTTCAAGCCATCAAGCATTTGAGGTAGCTCTCGTGGATGATAAGGCTGGATGACAATCTTGAAAACAGAACCATTAATATAGTCCAATGGACGAAAGCAAACAGAACCTGACGATGATAGAGTGCCGGACTTTGTATAGAATTCGCCTAGACCTTTGAGAAGAACGATTTGACCTTCTGATGCACAGTCTACTGGCAAAGTATATCTTCCACCCAAAAGTGCAATCCGCTCAATTTTCACGTCCTTTACAGTATCGTCACCCAGATTACCCGCTTCTACAAGTCTAATATTGCTAGAGGTGGTTAATGTTCCCTTGTAAACTCGAACAAGCGACCAGAATTGTCCGCAATAATCGACATGTTTGAGAACGTGGGCTACTGTAGGATCTTCATTTGACGCAATACCAAATTCATGCTGCTTGGGAAGAGACATCTCACTGGATGGAAGGCATGAAGAGTTTATAGAATGTATTAAGCCTTTTTGGGTTCCAAATATTAGTTTGAGGACATGTCGCAGTAGTGGAAGTGGATCCAGATGAAACTTATCTGGCGCCAAACCGATTTTGAATTCCTTCTTCAAAATACTCGATAAATTTTGTGGTTCATTGGTTAGTGAGTTGGTGAAAACTTTGTAAATTGGCAATAGGATGAACTCTACAAAAGTTGTCGTAGAATGAGCATTAGGGTTTGTAGAAAACGAACCACCATGAGAGTACACATCACCCCATAATCTCTCTGTGAAGAGTTCAACTCCACGCGCATCTAGATGATTCCCATAATTCTGAATAACGAATTCTTTAATTGTGAAAGTGAAGCCCAATTTAGTAGATCCAAAAATGACGTTACCTAACTCGGGCGAATAAACATTCTTGGCAAATGTATTTATCTGGTCAATGATGAAGCTCAATTTTAAAAATGCATCTTTGGGCGGAAGCTTGAGCTCCAAAATAAGTCGATCGATCTTGTTTAGCATAAAAATCATCGGAAGCTTATTCTTTTCAGCTTGTTTTATTAAATGTTGAACAATAGATGTTATGCCCTCAACGGCATCTATTACGATCAAGCAGCAGTCTGCAGCTGCCAGAGCAACAGCTGTTTCGTCTGCGAATGCAAAATGTCCAGGGGAGTCCAGAAAAGTAAACGCAGTAGATTTGTTGTTCAAGTTGGTTCCCAAAGTTGTTAGACCATTCAGTTTACAAGATATTCCCCTATCTATTTCGAGTTTCGTATTGTCCATATATCTAAGTGGCCTCCATCCCTGCTTGACATTTCGAGAAACGTAGGGAAGATCTTTGTGGCTTTCAAGTGCAATCAAATCCAACAAAGAGGTTTTTCCGGAATGTAATGGTCCTATCACCGCGACATTTATTATCCTCTCGGGAATTTTCAGTAGTTCTAGCATATATTCTCTATCAAAGGTTGTCTGGGGAATCTTCTTGTTGATGGTGGTATACAAAGCAAATTCGCTTTTCATGTCTGCTTCAGGCTCAACCAATGGTGTTTCCAAAGACTGCTGATCCTTTGTTTCTACCAATATTTCAACGTCCTCATCAAACGCAGCATCAAGCTCGCTCTTCACAAGTGCGGTTGAATCGGTGTGGTGGTTCTCGAAGGTTCGAATTCCCCCAAGATCCATTGGTTCATCATTGTCTTCCACCTGAGGAGAATCGCCTCCTATTAAATTACCAAATCTGTTCAAATAATCGGGTTAGTAACTTATACTGAGTTTGATGAAATGAAAGCTACCACATACTCATCATATAGGTCTTCGTCCATTGCAAGTAGACAGACGAACGAATCTCAAATGGCACATTGTAAGAATGTTCTAAAATTTGAAAATTCAAAGATTCAACTATAAAATACAAAACGAAAAGGTTTACAAAGATGAAAAAGGAGAACAGACAGACAATGTCACTATGAAGCAACAACTGTAAAGTACACAAGCGCTCATGGTAGTTGAGTACTATACTAATTCTCGCAAATCTTGGAAGATGTTACACGTGATATTTTGTGTCATTTTTGACGTGAGCGATATAAAGTTTCCCGACCTCATCTGCTAAGCCCATGACGATTGAACATCTCACCAATTGGTTCAACCATTTTATCCATGCCAGAATATGTTCGTATACCTCAATCTCTTCGAGATAACCTGAAGTTTATTCCAGACTCTGTATTTTCGAATTTACAGACGATAATTAATGAAGAGGATGACGGTGTCGAAGAGGTCGAAAGGTTTCTCTATGAACAACAGTTAGACCGATCATTTCTTTCTAAAGGATCTATCATTGGTTTGGGCTTTGGCCTGATGAGTCCTGTGTTAGGTATGAGCACAACCATGAGCATCGGCTTATTGAACGGAGGACCACTCACAATCGTCATGGGGTTCTTGATATGCGGCTTTGCAACCTGGCTATGTTCACTCTCTTTGGGAGAGATTGTTTCAAAGTTCCCCATCGAGTTGCATGGAAGTAGTGCTTTGTTGGCTCCTAAAAAGGTAAAACTGATATGCTCTTGGTATACAGGATGGCTGATGCTGCTCGGCAATTGGACAATGAGTACAAGCATTACTTTTGCAGGCGCACAACTAGTCATATCGCTTATTGCTGTTACGAATGATAATTTGATTAATGAAGAGCATCTTGTGTTGTACACAGTTTTTGTTTTTTATCTGATTGTAACTATAGTGGGCATGGTTAACCTTTATTTTTCGAGATTTATTGAAAGTGTTAATAAAGTGTGCGTTTATTGGATACTTTACGCCATTATTTTTATCGACATTTTACTTCTTCTATTCCATTCTGGTCACTATCGCTCCTTGAAATACGGACTCACCCATTTTGACAATACATTTTCAGGATATTCTAGTTCAGCATTTTCATTTATGATTGGGTTCCAACAATCGAATTTCACTTTACAGGGATTCAGTATGTTACCGGCACTTGCAGACGAAGTCAAAGAACCAGAGCGCGATATTCCACGCGGTATGTCAACAGCAGTTATCATATCAGGTGTGGCGGGCTTAGTGTTTTTGATTCCCATTATGCTTATTATTCCAGAGACCTCGACCATTTTGAATAACCCAAAAGTCATGCCTATAGTTTTGATATTCACACAATCTACGCATTCCATGTTTGTTTCCTTTTTTTTAGTCTTGATGATCTTGGGTAACCTGCTTTTCTCTGGAATCGGCTCAATAACTACGTCTTCGCGTGCTGTCTACAGTATGAGCCGTGATAAGGCTCTCCCATACTCAGATCTATGGGCATATGTTGACCCAGCGTCGCAGTCAAAAGTGCCCAAATATTCCATCCTCTTGACCATGGGCATTTCTTATATCCTTGGGTTACTGGCTCTGGTATCAACTGCCGCTTTTAATGCATTTATAGGAGCTGCGGTATTGTGTCTTTGTTCTGCTACTTGCATTCCAATAATATTAGTAGTCATATCTCGCAGGCGAGCACTACGGGGGTCTCCCATAAAGGTCAGATACCGTTTAGGATGGATTGTCAACTTTGTTAGTGTAGCCTGGTTAGTCTTCACCATGTTCATCATCAGCGTCCCTCCACAAGTACCGGTCACATCCACATCTATGAACTACGCTAGTGCTGTATTCGTTCTGTTCATCATTGGCATCACGTTCTTGTATTATTTTTGGGGCACGCATAATTTTAAAGCCCCGTTGGTCAGTGAAGATAAGCCCATTGAGCTGGAGAGTTCAGGTAGTTAAAAACATTCCATCTATAAATTTATAAATTCGCAATTTTGTGACTAATTACCAGTTATTGAATTGGTGGTCTTGATAGCTACGTACTTTCAAGCTAAGAGAAAATGCCACTTCCTATGATCAACAACGCCCCTAGGCAACACCATTTTAAGCAAGTAGTTGCTAAACAGTGATTTTCACTTGGAGATGCGTCATTTTGATGATGGTGGTGGCTATCGCTGAAACCAATTGCGGTTTGAAACATTTGAAGCCCAATCACGAACAAGAAGCCCGAGGTGAGACTCAGCAAGAAATTCACATGTATTTCTTTAGATTGATTACCTCTCAATAAGAAATAGCCGAGGCATGCGCCAAGAGGCTGAGAGCCCCCACCTAGCAAGCTAGCAATTAGTACAGCATGCCACTTGGTTTTGAACGCAGTGTAGAGAGGCAGAGTCATCGAAAATCCTTCAATAAAGTTGTGCATAGCCAAGCTCAGGAAGATGGAAAATCCCAAAGAGCTGGGGTTATGATCGTCTTCGTTATTGGTATAGAATATGATTAGACCTTCTGGAAACTTATGCAGCGCAATTACGACACAAGTTTGAACTCCGATCGAGATGAGTTTTGAAAATGGTGTTGCGACGTGATGGTGGTGATGATCAACGGATGCAATACCGGAGTGCGAAGATGATGAATCTTCTTCGGCCGCATGGGACGAAGGAACTTTGCCAGATAGAAAGTGATTTCTGTAGACAGATAAATTTTCAAGATCGTAGCCGATACCATTTTCGGGACAGACAATCGCAGACGCCTCCTGGTTTGCATGGCATGTTGTGGTAGTCAAAGGGGCGCCCGCTGAAGTAGTTGGCTCCATTGGCACGCAGGAAGTACTACCGTAACAGCTGCCCGCTTGCGTTTCATTCTTAGCTAGCAGATCGATTAAAGAAGGCATTGACTTTAACGTAGAGTTTGCTTTTTTCATTTTGGGAGCAGGTGCTTGGATGCTGATATTAGAGTGATCGAGTAAAGCCGATTCATTTGGATGTGAATGATGATCATCATCGGAATCTGAATGATTACCATGAATGAGACTTTCGCTTGTGTAGGCATGCACCACGAAGTTCAGTATAAAACTTACTATCGTCCCAACAAGGAATCCGAGGAAAACCATCTTTTTATCTTCAGCCCCGTGAGGGAGCATCTTATACAAACTAGTGGTCATCATTGATCCCGCACTCACAGAAAGCCCGTAGTTCAGCAGTTTTGAGTTCACGCTGGCGGACGACCGACAAAACCCCGAGATGAGCGGAACGCAAAAGCTTCCTCCGATACAAAGGAGCGATGATATCGATGAGTACACAACCCATCTTGGAAACTCATCAAACATTAGCGGCTATAGAATACGATCTTTGCAACCACTGTACACTTCTTTAATGGGACCTAGTGATGGATTGTTTATCATAGCGAATATGAACTACCCGGTGGGTTATTCTATGCAAACCCTGCATTGTCAAATCACCAATAACGGATCCCCTTCCTGATCATGTTAAAATAGTCTTGATATCTATTCTGTTAAACGACCAGAGATACGATTACTGACGCTTTCCAACTACCTCTGATTTGGACTGCAGAATCCTTGAATTAGTAGTTATTTGTTCAGACTGGTTATTTCCCAAAGTTATGTGCTAACATTTTAGCATATCTTTGATAGATAGCACTTCTGGGGCGTTGCTAAAAGTTTCAAACTGTCGTCTGAAAGCCCATATTTAAGTTCATATATAATCTTAGAACACATATTGGACTTCACCCGTTTCAGAGCTTGGCAGACCTCGGTCGGGCGTCCTTGACACATGCCCTACCTTGTAGCCGTTAATAGTGCGGATCATCATTTAAGACACTTTAGCCAATAGGCATCTGCACAGAGCGGAAATAGGAAGGTTCTCACTATGCTGGGCAGGTTACTTGCTAAAAGCATGTTCACTGATGTGAGCAGCAACGTGGAAGAAGGAGTACCATCTTTTTCGACCCATGTGCATGATGATGTCAAGCTCATGCTTTATGGAAATAAGCATATTGATTACCAGGCGACCACACACCAGTTTCGAGTTGTGATCGCACAGGAAATGGGCCAAATAATGAGTCGGCATAACTACCAGATAGTACTGGATTACGTTGCCTCTAGGGGTTCGGCAATGGACCAAATCTCGCTAAGTGAATTGAAGGACTACATATTCGGCTCTCCCGTCAGAGCCAAGAACAGGAATCAAAGTGATAAATTCCGGGTAGTTACCAGCGCTGGCGTGTTGCTAGTTATTAGGGCCTTCTATGTCTCAGGAGGGGACAACAGACACGCAATTTGTCTTTGCCTACCCGACACATTTATGACCGCTCTTAGTGAGGTTTGGTCACATATAAGCAAATGGCTTGATGAGTGTCAAGCCCTACTCGAATCATCGTTGCTGAGAAGTGGATCGAGCTTTCTTCCGAGAGATTTACGATTACAGGATCCTCAAAGTGCCGATTCCATAGTTCAGTCAATTTTCAAACTTCTTCTGCCTCTAATAGCATCTCACACAGACATTCCAAGGTTGTTACTCTATCCTGCCTCATGTCAGGAATTTGTAATGGCATGGTTTAAGGACGTATTTCACTGGCTAGACATCAAGGATGGGCACCGATTACGATTTCTTCCCGTCCTACTTGCCAAGATTACCCACGAGTACAGGGAAGAATTAATTGCCAATGAATCAACCCGTATTGTGGTAATATCTGGAAACATGGCGGTTGCAAACAAATTGATATTTATTATATCAGGGTTATTGAAGCCAAGGTTCACGGGACCTATACCGACCATCAATGGGACGCCTCAAGCAGAAATCACCAAAAATAAAGGACCATCAAAAGAAGACGATGGACAAGACAATAGATACTTTAGTACTGTCACGAACAAGGGTTGGGAGATACCGTGCAAAACTTCTCGATACACTTCTACAAGTTTATCTTCTGATGAGAGTTCTGCACATGTAATTCAACCATCTTCGATAAAAAGCGGTAGCAGTTCACTTCAGTATCTTTCGTCTTCAATGTCAAGTGCTTACGGGAGTTACGGATCATGGTTTAATAAGCGGTTTGCTCAGAGTCCTTCGGGCAAAACCAACGACCCGTCCGATCAGCCATTTTCACTTCATCGTAATAACAGTAGCACCTCGCTGCATCAAATGGCCATGAATAACAGAATCACACCACAGCCTTCGCCATCTTTGAATGAATATGATGAATATCCTTGGACGAGTACATCTGGGTCTCCAAGGGTTGAACAGACTAGAATGAACTTTCCATCATCGTCAGGAACGCTTTTGCATAACATTGACATTAAAAGAAACACATTAAGAATTACAGACACTACAGAATTAGACGAGAAGTTTGAGTCTCTTTGCCTTTTTGACAGCTCTAACTTATCCACAACTATAACGCCAGGTACCCAAAAGCACGCTTCCGTCTTGGAAGTAAGTTTTGAAGATGAATCACAATACAAGTCGGCTGAGTTGCTGCCAAAATATACCTCTTATTTACCAACATTTGTTCCGTGGTTTCAACTACAGGCGTTTCCAATAGCATCTGATTCTGAGCGAAAGGTCATTAATGCTATGAAACGTGACCTTCATTCGCATGAATATTCACGAACACTTTTAATATCGTTACGCTCACGGGAAATCAAGGATATAGTTCTCGAAAAGGATGTCTCCACTCACAAAATTGTGCAAAGAACAAAGTGGATATTTAACACTGGCAAGTGCGCTAGTGTTTCCCCGAAATTTCAGCAAGCCATTTCAGCGGTAGAGTGTAACATAAAAAGGGCAATGGATATATGGGAGGACACAATTAGCGTTGACAACAAAGAGAAAAATTTGCTCAAGATTTTTAATGAAATGCAGTCATAGTGGGAACTTGGCACAAACGGTTTAGAGTTCCTTGCTCAGGATCCTTCTATTGTGCATTTAATTTACTCTGGGATATAATCATCGTCTTATACGTCTATTCACTGCTTAACTTTTTCATAAGCAAACCTTACTTCGAATGATTCCAAAAGAAGTTCATTCCAAGGTTTGAAGTATCCCTCCAGATGCAACCGTCAAGGTCTAAATCGCCATCCGCGGATGCACCCTCTGCTTCTAAACTAAAATTGTTCTCTGAAGAGCAAGACAAAACTCAAGAAGCATTAAGCACTTTTACTGAGATAAAAAAATGTCAATACGCCGGAAAAGACTTAGGAAATTCCAATAGCAATGATTTCATGGAATGTGACTGTTACGAAGAATTTCAGAACGGTATAAATCATGCATGTGGTGAAAACTCTGATTGTATCAACCGCCTTACACTTATTGAGTGTGTTAATGATCTATGCGGGTCATGTGGTAACGATTGTCAGAATCAGCGCTTTCAGAAACGTCAATATGCAGATATCTCTGTATTTCAAACGAAGAAAAAGGGATATGGAGTGCGAGCTGAGCGAGATCTTCAAGCGCATGAATTTATTTATGAGTATATTGGTGAGGTAATTGCAGAAGATGATTTTCGCGAAAGGATGGTAGAATACGATCAAAGAGGCTTCAAACACTTTTACTTTATGATGCTACAAACGGGAGAATTCATCGACGCTACTGTAAAGGGTTCATTGGCAAGATTCTGCAATCACTCTTGTAATCCAAATGCCTATGTCAATAAATGGACTGTTGGAGGTAAGTTGAGGATGGGGATATTTGCTAATCGTAATATAGTCCGTGGAGAAGAAATCACTTTTGATTACAATGTTGATCGCTATGGAGCAGCAGCCCAGCCATGTTACTGTGAGGAACCTAATTGTATAGGGTTCATGGGAGGTAAAACTCAAACCGATGCTGCGTCATTACTACCACAGAATTACGCCGACGCACTGGGGGTACGTCCTTCGATAGAGAAGAAGTGGATCAAGTCTAAGAAGGCTAGTGGTGAGAAAATTGTTAAGGGTGAAATTAACAACATAAATGTGGAGTTTGTTGAATCATTAGAGTTGACACCTTGTGATAGTTTCGATGATGTTTCTAAAGTTATGAGTGTCCTGTTACAAATCGACGACAAGCTCATTGCTGAAAAACTGTTGGAAAGAGTATTGCTTACTGAGGATCAGAATCTCCATTATCAGATCATAAAGCTTCACGGTTATAGATGTTTTACCCAACTTCTATCTTTATTCGAAGATAATACCGAATTGCAGTCTGATCTTTTGCAGTATCTCGAAACCCTTCCAAAAACTACCAAGAATGGTATTACATCTTCACAGATTGACCTTAAGGTGAAAGAGTTGAGCTCGAATCCGCAACTTACAGATTTATGCCAAAATCTATTGTTCAAATGGGATAGTTTCGAAACCTATAAACGGATTTCGAAGAAAGACGTCTCAGAATCGTCTCGAAGGAAAGAAGATTTGAGGAGAATACGGCTTCCACCTGGATGGGAGATAATTCATGAAAACGGGCGTCCGGTATACTACAATGCTCAGCAACAAACGAAGTTACATACACCACCAAGCGGCACCAGCAAAACTTTTGGAATGACAAGTGGAAGTAGACACTCTACACCAAGTGCAGAAAGTCCTGCTCCAGTAAGCGTCAGTCGCAAAAGACCTCAACTGGATTCCGAAACCTATGAGAAAAAGAAGTTACAAAGACTAGAATTTCAGAGAAAGGAACTGGAACGACTCAAAGAAGAAGAGGTCCGACAGCTTAAGGCCAAAATGCAGCTGGAAGATTTGAAGAAGTCTGAATTGGAAAAGATAATCGCTGAAGCAAATCGGCAAAAGGAAATTGAAAAAGAAGAGAAATTGAAAAAGGATGAGAAAGATAAGGAAGAACGTAGGAAAAAGTTACAGAAAAGCAATGGTGACCATATGCTTCACAAGTGGAACAAATTTTTTGCTGGATTTGTGCCAAATATGGTTAAGCATTTCGAGAAAGATTTAGGCCACGAGCACATAAAGCAATGTTCGCGGGACATAACAAAGATTTTATCTTCGAAGGAGTTGAAAAAAGACCCAAAAAAGTGCCCTCCCCCAGAGTTGAGTAAGGAGAAGAAAGTAAAGGTGAAAGAGTTCATCAAGAGTTACATGGAAAAATTCTCCAAGAAGTACGCGCACAAGACAAAGAAGTTAGCCGGGAGCTGAGCCGCTTACCATACATAGTGGTATTTGTAAATATATTGCATAAATTTTTGTATTAGAGCTTCAATTCTGGAATTTCTGTCTATTTTGGGAGGTATTACGGCGTAATAGCGGTTCTCTCTTCAAACTAATTAAGCAATTATGCCACTTAATCATAACGCAAAGACGGAAAAAATCCTCTGTCGAAACATTCAATATATATTTGTAATAGATTGGTAGCATCTGCGAGGTTTATTCAATGATTGTTTCTGTTTCGTTGGCATCGTGTGTGATCTTTTCTTGTTTTCACTCATTGTCATGAACCAAATAGGAAATTTCGTGACTTCTCACCCGACACAAGTACAAAATATGTAATTTGAAGAACAACCTTTTTAAATCCACCATCTGGGAGATTGGCGAAGGGCGAGTTGTTATTGATGGATTCAACGTATTATCAGTTAGTGCATTTTTTTTACCACTCAAAATTTTGAACCCAACGAATGAACGTTTCGTCCAGCAAAGTTAACGTTGCAGGTCATGCTTCACCCTTCTACCAGTCTGATAAAAGGCACGTATGCGTATGTCCCAGTTGTTCATACAGTGTAAGACATCAAAGCATGTTATCACTTCTATTCTTCTGGGGTTTCATACTTCCCATTTGTTGGCTTATCAATCTTGGATTGTTCATATATGCCCAATACTGTCTCAAGCATAAGGTACAATTCTCAAGTGTTGCTGAGGACGAGTTCCCAACAGCATACGAGCTTAACGTTTACAGGTCCAAAATGGTGGTAGCAAACACCGGTCTAGCAGTGCTCAACAATGACATTAAACATCAAAATACAGACAGAAATTCAGCAGAGTCGATTTCTTTGCCTGAGCTGGAGCCAGCAAGTACACATTGTGACAGTTCCATTTCTGATCTGAATAGCCCAAGTACATTTCGAACTTCACTTGCCAATCATTGTCCAAATATCATAAGGATCTGTGATTCAAGTGACCTCATTGATCCTGTATCTAACGATATGAGTGCAAGCTCCATTGACTTATATCATAGTTCTCGCTTGGACTTTTTGACCAATATGTCGACAGACGTAATCGACTTTCATCACTCCATGCGAAAAAAGTATCACACATGGGCAGGTCGCACATTACTCTCCTTAGCCGGTTTCCTGGTCATCCTGCTGATCGGTATAGTCGGGGTAGGACGAAATAGCTCCTCTTCGAACTTCTTGGCTCCAGAATGGCGCAGTTCCTCGAAATAATACGTCACATGTTTTACCGAATCTTCTTCGAGGCTTGGCAAATTTCAAAAAGCGCGCCATTCAGCGCCCCCTTTGCATTTTCACGAAATTTCTTCTTCCGAACAACACAACTGGAGTGCATTGACTTATTATAAGAAAGCTCTTTCATCTTTTTAGCTCATTGTGATTGCGTTATAAACTATTATTTCATAGAGTTTGCATTTCAGAGATTATGTTTTTGGTCAGTTTCATAATATTGGCCTTCGGCCTTTGCAACGTGGCGTTGGGTCAAAATGGCGGCTCGAGTTCCAATAACGGTGTTCAAGCATTTGAGATGATAGAGTTTTCGAATGTTGGATTTGCAGGAACTTACACACCAGTGAAGTCTTTAAAAAATATTGATGACAGTGATTGTACCTGCGAAGTTGACGACAAAGTGTGGTTTAGTGGTACCAATGCGCCAATTTCTGATGAAGTTTCTGTGCACTTTCGGGGTCCCTTGATTCTACATCAATTTGCTTATTATGTTTCATCGTCTTTCACCGCGGACAACAATCGTACTTCTAGCGATTGGACTCGTTTGGCGTATTACAACGCCACTACTCAGACCGCTGACAATGTTACGTTTCTCACAAAAGCAGGTGATAATTCAACTTGTCTAGGAAAGGCCCTCACTTATGCTTCTTCCAATGGAACCTCTGAAGCCAGCGATGCTACCGTTTTGGCGGAGGGTACCCTGATAACATCTGATGAGGAATATGTCATTTTCTCTAACGTATCATGCCCATCCTCGGGTACTAGTAAGGGGTGTGGTGTATACCGTAAGGGTATCCCTGCATTTTATGGTTACACAGGTGTGACAAAGATGTTCCTTTTTGAATTTGAAATGCCAACAGAGACTCAAGATAACAGTACTTCATTCGATTACTACGACTTGCCAGCTATTTGGTTGTTGAATGCCAAGATTCCAAGAACTTCTCAATATCCTTCAAACTCTAATTGTTCCTGTTGGGCAAGCGGATGCGGTGAATTCGACATTTTCGAAGTCATGAATGGTACAGAGAAGAATCATTTGTATTCGACCTTCCACACCTTCCAGGGTATTGAAGATTTGGGAACGGGTATTCAAGCAGATGGATATATAAGCAGATCCACCGATAGTGTCATGAGAGGCGGTGTCATATTCGATTCCAATGGCGATACAGTTGTATTTATGTCCAACGATACGGTCTTTGACTCCACCATTGATGCTGACACTTTGAACGGCATCCTTGCAAGTTATTCCACAAATGAGATTGTCAGCACTAGACTTGAGACCATCTCTGCGACTGCTCCTTCTACAACATCGAAGTCTAATGCTGCTTCGCTGTTTGAAAACACAGGTGGGTTCTTATGGTACTACATCTTCACTTTCTTTACTTCCGCTGCTCACATCTTTTTGTTTTAAGTTATAAAAAGCCAACACTTATGATAGACTAGCTTCTATGGGCACATAGTCCTCCGTTTTAGTTAGATATATTTGAGTCAATGAGGACAATCTATGAAACTTTTTTTTGGATACCATCAATCGAAGTTTTCTTAGGGCGAAATGAAATTTCTTTGTAGCACGAAATAGGAAGGAGCGATATACTGACTACACAGAAACACCGTAAGCAAACTTTGATTTAGTTTCAAATAGACATAATGATAAGTGGGAATTGTATTCAGCCTCAAAGTAGTCAATGTACCCTATTTTACTTCCTCCACTTTCATGAATATGTATAAATTTGCGATGAAGGAGGGAATAAGACCTGAAGAGGTGACACAATGTGGAGCTTTTCTTTGATTTGATCGTTTGTTCAGAAACCAAAAATGTCCTTCAGTAGTGATATCATCGGATTGGGAACAACTGCGTTGGTTCTTTTGGTCCCTCCCATGTTGTGGCACGCCAAAATGAAGAACACTCCAGCAATTATATTGATATTTTGGTTAATGATAATGGACCTCAAACTCATTGTGGATGCAGCTGTGTGGAGTAGTGAAAATTTTATGGATCGATGGAATGGAAAAGTTTGGTGTGATATCATGATTAAACTTCAACTTGGTGCAAATGTGGGAATTTCTTGCGCTATCGCAAACATTGCTTACAATTTGCATGGCATTTTAAAAGCAGACTCTGTCTTACCCGAACCTAACTCTCGGCGGAAGTTACTTGTTGATCTCAGTTTCAGTCTGCTCACTCCAGTGATGACAATGGGATTATCTTACATCGCTCAAGTTTTTCGTTATGGAATTGCCAGGTACAACGGTTGCCAAAATTTACTTTCTCCAACGTGGATAACCGTCGTTCTTTACACCCTTTGGATGTTTATTTGGTCGCTTATTGCTTTTGTGTATGCGATCTTACTTCTTTATGTGTTCTACAAGAAAAGAACAGATGTCAAAGATATTCTATATTGTACCAACTCAGGGCTGAACTTGGCGAGGTTTGCACGTCTTCTGTTTTTCTGCTTTCTGATTGTGTTGGTTATGTTTCCATTCTCCATGTATTCCTTCGTCAGCGAATTAAAGGATGTTAGCGGATATTTTGATTTCAATGCGGCTCATGATAAATCGACATGGACGCTTATAATTTATCTTGATTTAGATAAGCCGTTTTTTGATGTTTGGCTCTATATTTTGATGTCATATTTGGTCTTCATAATATTTGGCTTGGGTTCCGATGCCCTTGGAATGTATGGTAACATGATAAGAGCTGTGGGACTTGGGTTTGTTTTGGATAATGTTAAAGAAGCAATAAACTCCAGAAAGCAAAGTCGCGCCAACAAATTGGTTTCCAGTTTTTATTCCGAAAATGGGTCGTACAGAAGCGATGGTACTGTTTACAATGGGATGGATTATAGCCCAACCAAGTTCATTAAAAGGACGATGACTGGTGAAAACAAGTCAGATTCTTCCCATACAAATCCATACTCTCCTAGTGGATTCATCATCGATTATACTCTTCCTAACGACAAGCGGAGACAGGGCAGGCAGAGGAGATGTGGCTCTGACTTTGAGGATCTTGAGAATTTGTCGTATCTGGATCTTCCGTATAATCCGGTTCAGTTTCAAGACGAGACCTCAATTGAGGAATTTCCAGACAATAGCATACCGTTATGTCAAATTTCCTATCAATCTCGTAGTCCTAAATCTGTAGGAAGCTTTGGGACTAAGAAAGATGCCGTGATCGACGAAACTTCCCTTTCTTTTTCTTCAGAATGCACAGAAAATGGAATAAATAGGCTTTGAAGATTTCTCAGACATAAGTCTCTTCAGTAAAAAGGGCCAAGAAGTTTCTTCTTGATTACTCACGGACTTCAGTTTTAAATAGCTAATATCTTATATCTCATTAATGTTAATTATTGCCGAAGGGGCAAAGAATGTTCTTTATTGGGCTTATTCTTCTAATTTTTGTTCGCCTCCAAGCCATTACACCACAAGGCTATCATCAACCGCTGGTGAAGTAAGAGAAACTGACAGTTGCACGAAGTAATCGTTATATTGGGATGTCTTAGAATCCCATTATATCAAGAAACTATAAATTTTGCTGATATTTTGTAAATTATGTGATGTTTGATTACTATTCTTTTTGTTTACTCCTTCTAAGGTAATCTTCTTTTTTAAAATTTAATATCAAATATCTTGATTGGCTTATAAAAATATAAAAACAAACACTCAATTCAATAGCACAGATTCCACTTGCTTGAGATTCTTGAAAGCGTTATGGTACATAAGGGGAGACATACTTATGTTCTGAGATACTTAAGCTCTTTCGTTAACGTTAACAATGTATTCATAAACGAAAGCAATTGTTGATAGATGCCCAGACATCTCTATGTGCTCATCAACGCTGTGAATTGTCCTAAACATATCAGGAAGACCCACCATACCAATGAATCGATAAATATTCTCAGTTAAAGACCAGTAGTATTTGGTATCCGTATTTCCAGACACCAAGGAAGTTGTAACGTAGAATTCCGCTTCAGGTTCATCTTTCAAGTGACCATTCTCAAAAACATTTTGAATTGTTCCTGCAAAAAGGTCCCAGACTGGGGAGCCTACCACTGGTGATTTAGGAGCTGGCTCTAATGTTCTCGCTGGCTGCAATTCTATGTAACCGTTCTCTGTCGCAGGAATTATCTCCTTACCATCAAGCGTGATACCATAATCTAACCGTTTAGCAATTGCTCTGACAAGACCCAAATCTCTTTCAATAACCTGTTGAACGTTAGAATTAACATCAATTCTGTGATTGACCAGGAAGGACGTGACCTCTGGAAGGGCGTTGGCCTTAATTCCACCTCTGATGATGTCAACAGCTTGGGAAGTTCTCAATAGCTCTCTCATCAACTTTTGTTTACTGATAAACTTTATTAAGTTCCCTTTACTCTTTTCACTATAAGGCGCATCCAAGATCGCGTATTTAATCTCTTCTGGAAGATCGCGCTTATGTTCAGCAATACAAGTCAAAAGCCCATAAAAAGGATTTTCAGAAGTAAAAGAGAAATCAAATGGTCTTGATTCCATCAACTCAATTAATTGCGCAGCAACACCAATTGTGGTGTGATCAGGAGGAACAGAAGAGTGGCCTCCGAAACCATGAATGGTAATCTCCATATCAACATAACCCTTCTCTCCCGTTATGGGGGCTGCAACATAAACATTGTTGTCCAGCTTTTCAACAAAACCACCCTCGTCTACGATCGAATAAATTGAATTCTCCCCGTATCTTTCAAATAAGAACTTTCCTAGTGATTTAGCGCCCAAAATACCAGAGGATTCTTCATCAAATCCTAGGGCAATCAGTAAAGTTCTGTTTGGTGTAAACCCGTCAGTTATTAGCTGCTCCACAGCCTCTAACTCTGCTATCAACAAATTTTTGCAGTCTCCCGCACCCCTACCCCAAACGTAATCGGTCTCATTGTCATAATGACCCGAAAAAGGTGGAAATGTCCATTGATCAATGGTATCCCGATTTACAGGAACAACGTCTTGGTGAGCGGTTAGCATCATGGGCTTCAAAGAAGGATCTTTTCCTTTCCAAGTGTATAGTAAACCCACATCGTTAACTTTTTCCAATGTCAAGTGCTTATGTACAAGTGGGAAGGTTTCATTCAAGTAATCATGAAATTTAAAGAACTCCTTGTAGTAATCAAGATTATCAGCTGGAACAGGATTAACATCTTGAATTTCGGTTGGAATTTTCAAAGAATTGCTGAACTTAGCCAAAGAGGCCATTTTGAATTCGGGATCGTTGAAGATTCTATCAATGGACTTGTCAAATTCAGGTGCTATGGGATCGATCTTGCCACATCGTGGACTGTATGCAGGTGAAGGGGCATGGGACTGAATCGAAGTGTGCCACACAGTACCAGTTACTAGCAATGTACCTGCTGCCAATAATAGTAGCTTCTTGTTCGCCTGAAGGAAACTGCCCCGCCTTGACCCTAAATTTTCGTATTCTTTGAACATTGAAGATGGTGTTCGCAACTAAAAAAGTTCACTGAACTTGGTTTGCGGTATTCTTTTGGAATGATTAATCACAGATTGATGGTCTTTTTATAATATTGATCAAATGGTTGCAAATACTTGTGACCATCTTACTGCCTATCATTGGGGAGGCATCTTACATAACATCAATACCTTTTCGGGGCGCATACCATTTCGGGACAGGTGGACCGAAATGAATTCCCGACATCTTAAACTGATGAATGAGAACATAATCAAATAGCAATGGCAACAACTTACTTCTATAGAGGCATAGATAGGCCCTTTCTTTCGATTACTTATCAATTGCAATAATGTGGCTATAATTAGCTTGAAATGTGCATGGTAGATTCTTATAGAAGAAAAGATGATCAAAAAAGTAGATCAACCTCTTTCATTGACATTAACAATGTACTCGTAAATGAATGCAATTGTAGAGAGATGACTAGACATCGCAATATGTTCATTGACTGAGTGAATAGTGGTCAAGAGGTCTTTGGCTCCAACCAGGGCCATGAACCTGTAAATATTCTTGGATAATGCCCAGTAATACTTTGTGTCTGTATTACCAGTCACTAAAGAGGTTGTGACATACACCTCTGCTTCTTCGTTATCTTTGAAAAGACCGTTTTGGAACACGTTCTGAATGGTTCCGGCGAATAAATCCCATTCAGCAGAGTCGACAGTGGGTGACTGAGGAGCGGGCTCGAGCCCCTTCTCTGCCTCAACCTCAATATAGCCATTCGCAGTAGCTGCAATTATTTCCTTGCCATCGAAAGTGACACCGTAGCCAAATTTCTTCGCAATAGCCTTTACTAAGCTCAAGTCTCTTTCAACAACTTCCTTTACAGAGGAATTAATATCAATTCTATGATTAACTAGGAAAGAAGTGACCTCTGGAAGAGCATTGGCCTTGATCCCCCCATTGATGATGTCCACTGCTTGAGAAGTTCTTAGTAGTTCCCTTGCCATTCTGTCCCGACTCACAAAAGCGATGAGCTTTTGTTTACTTTTCTCGTCGTAAGGAGCATCCAAGATTGCAGATTTCAACTCAGCTGGCAGACCAGACTTGTGCTCGGCTACGCAGGTCAGAAATCCATAAATGGGGTTCTCAGGAGTGAAAGAGTAATCAAATGGCTGAGATTCCATCAAGCTAATCAGCTCGGCAGCTATCCCGATTGTTGTGTGATCTGGAGGCACAGAAGAGTGTCCACCGTGACCATGAACGGTAACTTTCGTGTCAACGTAACCCTTTTCAGCTGTGATTGGCGCGGCAACATATACGTTTTCATCCAACTTCACGACCACACCACCTTCATCCACAATCGAATAGATACCTTCATCCCCATACCTCTCGTAGAGGAAATCACTGAGAGTATTGGCAACCAAAATACCCGAAGATTCCTCGTCAAAACCCAATGCAATGAGTACACCACGTTCCGGCTCGAACCCGTCCTTGATCAATTGTTCCACTGCCTCGAGTTCAGCAATCAACAGGTTCTTGCAATCACAGGCGCCTCTGCCCCAAACGAAGTCAGTTTCGTTATCGTAGTACCCAGAGTACGGAGGATACTTCCAACGGCCGATGGTGTCGTTATTCACCGGAGCCACGTCCTGGTGAGCGGTGAACATCATGGGCTTCAAATTAGAATTCTTCCCCTCCCACGTGTACAACAGACCCAGGTCGTTGACCTTTTCCAGTTTTAGGTGCTTGTGGACCAGAGGGAAGGTTCTCTCGAGATATTCGTGGAACTTGAAGAACTCCTTGTAGTAATCCAAGTCGTCAGCTGGAATTGGGTTTACATCTTGGATTTCCGTGGGAATCCGCAACGATTCGCTGAACTTGGCCAAAGATTCTTCCCTGAAGGCCGCGTCGTTGAAAATCGTGTCAATCGACTTGTCGAAACTAGGTGAGATGGCATCAATTTTGCCACACCTCGAAGGGACAGCGATGATTTCCGTTGTTAATACTTGCTTTGACGAATGCCATGCTGCGCCTGCCAGTAGAAAAGCTCCTGCAGTCAATAAAATGGACCTGTAGCTCTCGAAAAAACCTGCCCGCTTAGGGTCCTCAACGTTCTTGTAGTCACCAGGCATCGAAAACCTGCCTATACGGGAAAAGGAAGAGAATGTGATAGAATGCCGCTTGCAAAACTCTCAGTTTGTTTCCTTTGGGACCCCTTAATGGCGCATCAAGCCACTTTTATACAGCAGAGAACTTCTGCCGGTTGCTCGTGTACAACCATCGTATCGGTAATGACTTTTCCACATTAGGAAGAAGGTCCCTTTGACAAAAGGACATCCGAGAAGAAAACATACTTTGATACGGAAAATCCTTTCTTGCGTGAAAAAAAGAAAATCCACCCACGCACGTGACCCAGGAATTCACGTGAACGCGAAATGTAACGCGTAAAACAAGATATTGAAGGGAAATGGTGTATTAAAAGAACGCATCAGAAGGTAATAAGCAAGAATATAAGAGAGAATGTCAAGCCAAACTCCCCGTGTAGATCCACAAAACATAGCACAGTGCAATAGTCCTGTATTCAGGATCATAGGGCAGGTTAAGTCACAACCGCAACAAGATCAGATTATAGTGGCGTCGCCCACAACCGGCGGGGAAATGGTGACTTTGAGTAATGTCAGAACGTCTAGCAACGTGAACTTTGAGATTGGTGCATGGTACGAGTTTGTGTGTAGGAGCAATGACTCTGGAGATGTTGGGTTTCTGGTGTTGGACTCGGTGAAGTGCGTGTTCCCGGCTGGCGAGGAAATCAGCGTTGGGGGTGTGGTGGCGCTGCAACAACTGTGCAGCAAGTTCCCAGAGCTGTACTAACGCCGCCTCCGGTGACCGTGTAAGTAAGTTACTCTATATATGGATATGGATGTAGTGTATAAGTCCTGCGGAAAAATGCTTTTTTAGAAAAACCTGAAATGAAGAGAGACAAGAAAACCGATGCCTGAAGAAGTCACGATGCAAGCCGCGACAAAGGCCGCGCTCCACCCAATTAAGCGGTGGAGGAGGCACGAATTGCGCCTGCATTACGCTTTCTCGTGGTGAGAGTCTGCCTGGATTTTGGATCGTACCAGCCACCGTTGGAGACGGGGAAGGGCGCGGGCGAGGCATAGTTGACGGCACTTGAAAGAATATAGGACCAGCCAGGCGTGACAGTGCTGACCTGGTTCAATGAGTTGCGGAACGTGCTGTAGTAGGTCACGGCGCT
Organism: Lachancea fermentati; assembly: GCA_900074765.1. Lineage (NCBI taxonomy): Eukaryota > Fungi > Ascomycota > Saccharomycetes > Saccharomycetales > Saccharomycetaceae > Lachancea > Lachancea fermentati. The sequence continues at coordinate 380,644 of LT598486.1, read as the reverse complement.
GGTTGGGAACCGTCTTGTCCACGTGGTTGCGGTGACGGTGGTTCCGGGCTGCATCTGCATGGGAGCGTACCGGGTGAGGCCTGTTTGGAGCGTGTAAGGCACCGTGAAGGACACAGAGGTGTCCACTGTGGTTGTCGCTACGTTCGTGTTCCCTCCCGAAGTGATATCCGTCTGTGCAGGAGGCTGTGTATTGGTCGAGTAGGTTTGCGTGCTTGTTCCACTCATCGACTTGAGTGTGAATCTGGGTGTGTAGTGTAACGTGTAGCCGAGCTTTTTCGAAATAGCATTGATCTGAATGAAATATTGCCCGTTACCGGCGAGGGAAGACGAAAACGAAAATGCGTGTGTGTATTTGTCGTCGCTGTCTGCAGAGACCGTAGACGCCTCTACCGTGTCAGTGGTGCTATCAAGGCACTTGATGTTGGCGTTGGAACCATAACATAGCAAAAATGTGTATGAATCTATGTCTGAAAGCTTAGGTGTGCTGTTGTCGTCTGCCCACTTGACGTCGATCGACACTGTTGATCCGGACGGCTCGTAGGTGCCACCGGCAGAGGGCGCTACGATCGACACGTCACCGAAAACAGACGAGGCTAACAGAACGATGATCCACAGCGCTAGCATTTCCTAGTAAGTCTTGATGGTGTTTTGCTTTCGGATGGGTGTAATGGACACAGATTTTTTTTTTTCTGCAAGAATTATCCTTGTTGATCTTGAGACAAATGACAAGCCTCCAAAAATAGCACCTAACACGAAAAAAAAATCTGAGATCTGGAACTCGCGGGACACGTGACAGCAGATCCCAACCACGTCACGTGGATTAAGCTTTGTAGAAGACCCACACATCCCGCGAGCCGCATGCATTCGGTCACATTCGAAAAAAAGAAACGACCCGGAACACAACCTTGTTTTGAAATCCTAAACAAAAAAAGCAATTGTCCTCTGGTTGATAGGCAACATGAGCTTTTGACCCAATACGATTACGGCAATTGCAGCGCACATACTGGCTGCTCCCGGCTGCGAGGGGAACGGTGTGGCGACGGGGCGAATTTGGCAGGTAGCAGGCTTGGAATTGGGGCTGGCGGCGAGCTACGGCGCGCACGGGAGCCCGCAAACCCCGGCGCTGGCTAACTCGGACGCTGGCCCGCCATATCACTCTTGCGGCGAGATTCGCTCTTGCAGGGAGATTCGGTCTTGCAGACTCGGTCTCGCAGGCTCGGATGCGGGTTTCAGCGTGGTGTTCCGTCCTCGTTCGGTGCACACTAGCGACGAACTCAAAACCCTTGCAGCGACAATCTTGGTGCCAAGTGGGCCGTTGCTTTTCTCACGGCCGCACCGTTCCGTTCAGAACATCTACGTACGGGTGTTGGGACCGGAAATTACACGCCAGCCCGCACTGAAGCTCAAGCGCCTCCTACGTAGCTCTAATGCCCTCTACATAGCTCTCCCCGTCTGCATCGCCAGCCTGCGCGGATGAATTGCACAGCGACCGCGGGCCGTCGGATCGTGGAACCAAAAGAAAAGTTGTGGTCGAGCGGAGCACTTCTGGGGAGCTCACTGGCAGTTTCACAACTCCAGCTGGGGCGAAACGTCCTTAGAATCCAGCGCGCCCCTACACTTCGAAAGTTTCGCCAAAACCGTCCATCGGCCGGTGCCAAAAAACAAATTTCATCATTTTTCCGACACCGATTATGATGAGCCAGTCCCCCACGCAAATCCGCCAACGGCACGTCCTCCAGAGTCTCCTGATGGCACACGGGCCGGGGCGTTGCAAAGTGTAATCGCAAATGGTCTGGCGGATCTTAACAGCGTAGCAAGCGTGCAGCGTTTGACTTGCCTATGTAAAAACCCGCACGACAGAGTTCCTAACGAAAGTTGTACAGCGATGACCTATGCTATGTGGAAGCACACATAAACACACATAGACACACACACAAACACACATATACACCCAATGAGCCATAGCTGTGACGCCAGTGCCGTGGCTGCGATCCCGTACCGCCAGCCGTGGCGGTAGTCGTGCTATCCATTGCATGTAGCTTTGTCAGCGTTCCCGGACCTCATCTGAGCCACATTGGTCCCGCTGCACGATATACCGCAGGCTATAGAAACGCCGCATCCCGGTATCGGCAGTCTGGACAGGAAGCGTGTCCGTATAGCCTAAACGTAATCCAAGTAGTTGCCCCTTTGGCAAGCGCGGAGAGACCCCAACACAGGAGCTGTTGCATATTGCTTCCGTGCGCAATCCAGGTGGGTCTTCTGGGATGCGCTCTAAGGACGTCCAACGGCCGATTCTGGAAACCGGAAGTACTCATATTCGTAGCCGCAGCGCTACACGCGCACATATATAGTCTAAGTAGCTACGATCTCCACTGCAACCCGTCCTACACACGACCAAACTCCATCCAAAGGGTGCCGACCGATCGCGACTTTATAGGGGATTCTTTTCAGCATGCCCGCATATATAAAGGACAGGGAGTAGTCGCGTCTTACGCCATTGCTGACTCCACGTCTTTTCGCATTTACGCCTGGACCAACCGGCATGCAGTATGTGGTGCATTTGCATTTGCATCGCCGTTCCTGGCCATACGTATGGAATGTGTGCGAGCCGGTGGGGGACCATCTCGCTCCCTCATTGCTGCACAGATCCGAACTCCTTGCATCTTCCGCACCTCGGCCACACTGGTGAAGGAGACCTCACCACGCTGAGAACGCGCACCCAGAGTTACCATTCGTCTTAGCCAACCATGATACACTGATGACAGTCTTGCCAGAGGTAGACGGACGTCACGTGTGACAACGTACAAACTGATTTTTTTTTTCCTTCCTTGAAGCTCAACCAACACCTGAAGAACAACAGTTGCATTGGAAGGATACGATAGAAGGAAAAAGGCAGAGAGAAGCAATGAGTGTCGAGGAACTGCAGGCCAATGGTAAGGACGACGCTCTTCTCGATAGGGAGAGTCAAGAACCGAACGATTTAGATCACTCTTTGTTTGGCGATGGGGATGAGAGCGAAAACAAGAGCGCAGAGTCTGGCAATGACGCGGACGAAAACGAGCCCAAAGCTGGGTCTGACATAGAAGAACCTGTCCCTTCAGAGATAGCTGAAGTCAATCATGTAACAGCAAAGGTCGAACCAGGTACCGACGCGGAAGTGGCCTTAGAAGGGGAATCGGATTTCGCGTCCAAGCTGAAACAACAGCCCGAGCAACAACACACCGACGAACAAAAAAGCGACCCACGAAAGCCAGAGGAAGTAGCAAATGGGAAGGAGGGGGCAACCGAAGTGGGGGAGTCCGAAGAAGGAAAGGAAATGAGTGCTGACCTACAGCTGGCCGACAACGCCATCCCAGACATAGCAAAGGACGCGCCCGCTGAGCCTAAACCACAATTATCCACAGCAACCGAAGAAGAAGCAAAAGTGGTAACGGAGCCTGAGCCCGAGACAAATACCGAAACCAGCGTGTCTGTAACTGGACCAGACACTGGCCCACAAGTAGAATTCGAGCAGATGGAAGCGAAGCAAAGTCCACAGGAGGCTGAAGCTGAGAAAGGACCGCAGGTTGAAGCTGAGAAAGGGCCAGAGGTTGAAGCCGAGCAAGGACCGCAGGTTGAAGCGAAACAAAGCCCACAGGTTGAAACTGAGCAAGGTCCACGGTCAGAAGTTGAACCAGGCCCAGAAGCACCCTTGCAATTGGCAGACGCATCTGGTCCAGCTCCAGAATCGAAGGCAGAAGACGAAGAGAACTCGAAATTGGTCGTGCCACAGTTTCATGAAATTATAATTCCATCATACGCAAGGTGGTTCAATTTGAATAAAATCCATTCCATTGAAAAGCAATCGCTACCAGAGTTCTTCACAAACCGCATTGTTTCCAAGACACCGCAGGTATACGTCAAATACCGTAATTTTATGGTGAATTCCTACAGACTGAATCCTAATGAGTATTTCACTGTAACCGCGGCCAGACGGAACTTATGTGGTGACGCAGGCGCCATCTTTAGATTGCATAGATTCTTGACTAAGTGGGGACTTATAAATTACCAAGTGAACGCAAAATCAAAGCCCAAGCAGGTCGAACCGCCCTTCACTGGAGACTTCGCCACCAAGCATGATGCCCCTAGAGGTCTCTTTCCATTTGAGAGCTATAAGCCAGCAATTCAAATTCCCGATCTATCGCGATTGAAGAAGTTGATGAATCAGATAGAAAAACCAGGTATTTCTGACAAAAGTATTCCTCTTTCAAATGGCGTTACCTCATCCGACTCCAAGGAGAATGCTGTCAAGAGGCCAGCTGAAGAGGAAGCCTCCAGTACAAAAAATATCAAGAGCAAAAGACCGAAAGTTCAAGAATTGGTTAATAAAGATTGGAAACAAGAAGAAGTGGAAAAACTATTAGAGGCTCTACAGAAATACCATACAGATTGGCTGAAAATTGCTCAACATGTTGGAAACAAAACTCCTGAGCAGTGCATCTTGAGATTCTTGCAACTACCTATTGAGGATGAATTCCTTCAATCTCAGGCCAGCGATGAACTAGGCCCCTTGAAGTATGCGCCTCACTTACCTTTCACTAAGGCTGACAATCCGGTGATGTCAACTATAGCATTTCTTGTGGGTCTGGTAGATCCTCGCGTTGTCCAGCAGATGACAGATCGTGCCATAACGCGGATAAAACAGGAACAGAAGGAGAATATTAATGAAGATGAGGACAAGAATTACGTAAAAGAGGGAAGTGAAATTGCTATAGCATCAATGGGGGTCAGATCAGAGGTCTTCGCCACCAACGAAGAGAGACAAATGAATGCTATTACGAATGACATGATCCAGACGCAGATGAAGAAAGTTGGTATGAAGCTACAATTGCTGAACACAATGGAAAAATCATTAGAATTAGAAAAGAAAATTCTACAAAAGCAGCAGGAAGACGTCTTTGTGCAACGTCTTTCGCAGGCCAAGCAATCTCACGCCCTGCTTACAAAGTTACAACAATGTTTAGATGATCATGACGACAAAGAGAAATTGAAAGATCATATCGAAGCGATCAGAGGTATGCAATTGAGACCACCAAGGTTAAGTACTGGGAAAGCCGCTTCTTTCTCAACACCTCACGATGGAACTCCACGGGACCAAAGTCAAGTCACAATGGACAATAATAAAGACTCATCTATGAAGCCGGTTTCCGTAGAGGCTCCGCAATTCTATAGATATTGGTCTGGCTAACTCTCATTCTATTCTTTAAGTGTATTATTATTTGCAACGAATACAATTAAAAAAAGTGCATGTATGTATTATCCTTGCTTCGTCAATTTACTTGAACAGTCATATTAGAGTAGTCTTAAAAACATAGTATGAGCGGTAGCTTTAATATATGCTCCTTTCGATGCATCAGGCTCCAAGGTGAATATATTATTCAAATTCTTGTACCTTTCCTTTGACCTGCAATGAAAAAAATAAAGTGGCTTTTTTTGGAACACTCAAGTTTGCTGAATAGGATCCCTTAAAGGACGCGGTAAGTCATGGATAGTTCTGTATTTCTACATGCCATAGAAGTATGGTCGAATGCGAACTTCACTTCCATACAAAAGAGTCTTGACGAAAGCATACTGAAAGTCAAGGAGTTAGAGACAAAATCGTTGGAGTCAAGGAAATCTCTCGCAACTGAGACTAAACGATTCAAACGCTTAGAAGAACAAGAAAAGCTTGGGCAAATCAATAAAATCATCAAGCAATACCAACATGAAGTCGATAGTCTAACTTCTAGATCGAAGTTTTCTGAGGATGCAATGTTGGGCATATATGCCAAGTTGTCCGAAGCGCCTGACCCTACACCATTATTGCAGGCATCAATAGATGAGGTTAAAGATCAAGCCGAGGTCTCTAAACTTCAAAATACGATTAGTGAACTTGAGAACAAAATTGCAAAACATGCAGACTACGATAAGATAAGAGCAAGGCTACTCGACTTAGAACAGAATTCAGCCAAGACGTTATCAAAGCGACTCCTTGCTAAAGAGCAAGAATTGAATTCAACCTGGCAAGAAAAGGAGAGAAATTGGTTAGAAAGAGAAAAAGAATTAGCTAGGCAGCTTGACACTTTAAAATCTAGTAACAAAGTACTGGAAAGCAAGCTATCCATGACAGAGGATGAGCGCGGAGCTGTAACATCCGAGCACAGCTCTGCAGAACATGATCTGATTCTTCAAGAGCTGGAGGCATCTCAAGTTAGAATTATGGACTTAGAGAAGCGTAATGAGGAATTGAATGGGTCTCTTGCACTGGCCACCAGTGATGCTGCCCAGGAGTCGCAAATTCATTCAAAAGATATGAAAATTAACCAATTGGAATCAGAAAATGCATTACTAAGTGCATCTTTGGAAAGGGAGCGTGTCTCTTTGAATTCTGAAATCACTGAAAAGACTCGACAACTGGCAACTTTGAAAAAGCAACTAGACTCTTCTGCCGGTGAATTGGACACCGTCAGACGTAAGCTCAATAATTACGCCGATTACGATACAATTAAAAGCGAACTTGTGGCACTCAAAAAAATTGAGTTTGGTGCTTCGGATGATGAAGGCGATGACGTCTCATCTACCTTAAGGGCCGCCAATAAAAAGCTGCAATCTAATTTGGCCGAACTTCGTGCTAAATCCAAGGATTTAGAAAAAGAGAATTCAGTCATGCAAAAAGAGGTCCTCAGTTTGAAAGGAGAGGTTACTAAACTACAAAACTTAAACACTAAGTTAGAATTGGATCTAGAAAAAGTCGAGGACGTGGGCCAATTAGCGGACACTGTGAGCTTGATGTCTGGGGCTACGAGGCAGATGAATAGAGTTGGTCCTACAGGACGTCACGGCGGGCGGCTTTCACCTACGAGTTCTATTGTCGGAATACCCGAAGAATATGAACCATCATTTCCAAATGGCAATTCAACAATATTGCCTATTGTAACGCAACAGAGAGACAGATTCCGGAATAGGAACATGGAACTGGAAAAGCAAGCAAGGCAATTGTCCTTGGATCAAGTTAATCTGAAATCAGAGATAAAAAAGCTGAAAGCGGATAACAGTAAATTATACGAGCGTATCAGATATTTATCATCATACTCTTCATCACAGCAGGTCATGGATGATGCCGAAGCGCAATACTCTAGATCTTATGAAGAGTCATTGCATCCACTGGCCGACTTTAAGCAACGAGAGTTGAGCCAGTACCGAAACAAGCGTATGTCTCCCTTGGAACGGCTCTTTTTGAGTTTTGCCAAGATCATATTGGCGAATAAGACAAGCCGAATGCTGTTCATGTTTTACTGTGTTGGCCTGCATGGCCTTGTGATGGTGATGTGCTTGTACGTAGCCAGTTTTAGTGGCTACGTAACATCAGATGTCGGAGTTATGCAAACCGCAGAGGCGAGCGGGGCAGGCAGCAAATTAGGGAACGTACCTATATAAGCTAATGTATTTGTAACATAATTAACACAGAAGCAGATGTATCCCGCAAGCCTCAGCACTCACGAGGCAGGGATTTGAAGAAACAAAGCCTGACTCAAGCTAAAGTCGATGAGAAATAGTATACTTTGGAGTTGCGTTTAGATTATACAGAAGATATAGGAGTTCAAAAACCAATTATAATCCAGTTCAAGCAGCAATGCGCTTTTGGTTAGCCAATCTACCTCTTTGTCTGGAAGACAATCTGACAACCTTCTTTTCAGCAGCCTTTTCAACAGATTCCTCCTTTTCGGTCAACATCAATTCGATGTGAGATGGAGAGGATTCGTACTTGTTGATTCTACCGTGAGCTCTGTAAGTTCTTCTTCTTTGCTTTGGAGCTTGGTTGACTTGAATGTGAGAGATGTACAACTTGGTGGCGTCCAAACCCTTAGCCTGTAAGTGAATATTGTTAGTAAATTGATCCATTGGAAAATGCAATTATTTGTGATGTCGCAGCGATACATTAAGCCAGACGTGTTGTCCACAAACACACGTGGATGCACCATTCGTCGAAGAACAACGGTAAACTCTGTGACCAGCACAGATCCACGTAGCTCGATTCTCACACATCCGACTATCTCTATCTCTGTCACAGGCTTCTTTCTTGTTTAAAACATACTTCAGCGTTGGCAGCGGCGTTTTGCAACAAACCTTGCACGAACTTCACAGACTTAGCTGGCCATCTAGCCTTGGTAACACCGAATTCCTTACCTTGGGCGGTTCTACCAATGGAAGAGTTGAATCTTCTGAATGGGATGGCTCTTTGGTGGTCCAAAACTTGGTCCAAGTACTTTTGAGCCTTTTCCAAATCCCAACCGTTGATGGCTTGGGCAGTTTCTCTGGTGTTCTTGAAAGAAACACGCAAGTAGGAACCACGAGCAGAAGCAGTCTTAGCTGGGTTAGTCGAAGCAGCACCGTATCTAGCCATTTCTATGGAGTTATTCTTGGTCTGAAACTTTCCTCTAAAACAATGAAATTTCTCTAATAACACACTTGATAGAATTTGGTGATACCACACTATCCACACCTGGACGGGGCTCCGGGAGTCGGTGAGTGGGCGGAGGGCGAGCCTGGGATGGCTGCGCGGAACGGCGCGTGCACCCTGCCTAGGCAGACCGATGCTGAGAGCTAGGCAGACACAGACTGTGCGCCGAAGGGAGATCCCAGTCCGTCCGCTCCCGGAACGCAGCCCGCAGTGGGAAGCCTGCAGTGCGGGCCCGGCGCAAGGTTGCTACCCGAAGTCCTAGAGGGACGCCAACGACCATGCGAATGGCGCTGCGCGACATTGTCCACAGTAAAAAACCAAATCTCGAAAATTTAAAAATCTTGTTTAGTTTCTTAGGTATGGGTGTATGTGGATCAACTTTTTGGTAAAATGTACAGGTTCTGTTAAAAGACAGTCATAAGAAACACACGTTGATAGTGATATGTACGTTCATATTTTGAGAAATGCCAATGTGGACAGAAACACTTCCCATATGTACAAAGGTCGTGATAAACAATAACACGCAAGGCTGGTTTAGTATGAGATCTCAGGCTGTAATTGGAGGTTTTGTTGCACTGTTGCAAGTAGGTAGCGCGATAAAATGCTCTGAAAATGAAATTTTAAAGAAATACCGGATCAACGAAAATTCAATAGAACACCATACCTCCAGGGACACGCCTCCCAGTGAAACCCGGGAAGATTGGTGGATCAATATCTGTGAAGAGCACACGAGCGAAGCTCCCAAAGAGTGCAAAGGGGGTGATGTGTTATGTGGAACAACAAACGTGGTGCTAAAAGGCAAAGATCCTCTTTTAACGCAAGTTATCGACTTTCCTGCTGACACATCTTCCAGGGTAAGTGTGAACGACCAACAACAGGTCATCGTCAACTTGGATAAGGCGAGCTGGGGATCACACTCTATGGATGCACAACTGACATTTATCTGTGATTCCAGCAAGAAGTCAGATACCGTAACGTCGTCGACTTGGCACGAACAGCAGATACAATTCGTCATCGAAGGTCCATCGGGGTGCCTCAAGAGCGGAGAAAATGATGGCAACGACGACGATCACAGTGGAGATGACAATAAAGATCGTCCAGACCACGACGACCCTGTTAAGCACAAGGGCTCCGGCTTCGGGGGCTGGTTCCTATGGCTGGTCACATATGCCATATTATTCGCGCTCATCTATCTATTAACTACATCTTACATGGCAACTCGGGGTGGAACTTTCAACGATTTCCGTGAAGAATTTGTCGAACGTTCCACAGGACTAGCTTCCTCTTTGCCACAATTTGCAAAGGAAATGGTAGCCAAGGTTATCGGTGGTGGTTCCTCTTCCCAGAGAGGTGGCTATAGTGCTGTATAGACTCGAATAAACGTCTTAGGGGTGAGTGATCCATTATATACGTTCCATCATTATTGCTGAACAACTCTTCTCAAACTCTCAACGGTGTTTTCCACTGTAGTTTGTAAATAATTTTGCTTGATCTTTAGAGCCTTCATTTGCTCTTCCACAGTTTTCTCGTCGCGAGACAAATCTTCAGTGTACTTTTCCTTGTCCTGAAGGATGAACATCTTTCCGCATGATCTCCAAACCTGTTCAACAGGATAAGAATCCAGTTCTTTGGTTGTTACCTGTGCTATCTTACGTTGTCTCTCTAATTGCGCAATTTGTGCATTGACAACGTCAAGTTGAGCTCGCGTTGAACGCAATGAGGCAGCCATTTCTTGGACAATATCTTTTGACATTATGCTTTGCCTCGATTTCAATTTTAGTAGTGGTATCTCTTTTGATTTCAATAAAGGAAAACTAAATTTCTGGAGATGTTTTATTTAATTTTTCCTAATCTAAAGACAATAGAAAAGGATGATCAAAGTGTCGCTGAGAAAGAATACGCTTGCTTTCAGAAACAATGGATATGTATTGAGAAGCTCTTTGTGCAGGACATATGCCTCGTTATCACCATTAGGTGTTGATCAAACGGTTGAGAACAACCTCCAAACTGAAACTAATAGGTTGGCGAAAACATTCACAAAATTCTGGGATAACGTCACTTTAAATAGTGACAACGATGCACTCACTGTTGCATTAGACAATAAACCAATCAGAACTTCATTAGGCCACACTCTTACTGTACCTAAAAGCCGTGAGTTATTGGCAATTATGCTAAAGAACGAATGGTCGTCACTACCCAACCTTTCAATCAAGCCACATTCTCTACCACTTACTTCCATAGTATCTCGATGCATCGATTTGGAATCCGTCTCAAAACCGGGCTGTGATCCAGATTTGGTTTCCAAAATCGGAGGTGACCGGGTGAAGCTGTCAGAAGCATTATTACGCTACTTAGATACCGACACTTTGCTCTGTTTCTCTCCTCACGCAGAGTATGAAGGAACTTTGAGATCGGCTCAAAATGAAATGTACCTCCCAATAATATCTGCAATTGAGAGATTCCTTTCAAAATTTTCTTCAGGCCCATTGAGACTTCAAGTGTTGGATGCTGATCTCCACGGCCTAAGAGGTAACGCTCAGTCTGAGGAGGTTAGAGAGGCGGCCAGAAAATACCTGAATACGTTGAATCTATGGGATTTCACCGTCTTTGAAAAAACCGTTCTCACTACCAAGTCATTCATATGTGCGATACTATTGTTGGAGAGCAAGGCCAAGTGCTCATCTCTGAATATGAAACTTTCGATGGAGGAAATAGCTAAGTGCGCAACTTTGGAGACGATTTATCAAACCGATCGTTGGGGTGAGGTCGAAGACACACATGACGTTGACAAGAGAGATGTAAGAAGAAATATAAATGCCGCTGCAATTGTAGCCTATGAAGAATGATCTTTCTGATCACCTTACTTAAGATTCATTAACTTGTATATATATAACAATTTGAACTAGATCAGGGAAGTAACTAATTTGAAGACACTATCAGCAACTTCCTGGTTCTTGAATTCAATCAGGTACTCACCCTGGAAATCAACAAAAGAAAGGCCAGTTCTACCAATTCTTCTAATAGCCTCCAACTTACTCTGATATTCACATTTATTCTTACGGTCATGTAGGAGTTCAAATTTGACTGCCACAACAGTCCCTTTCATTTCCAGCGATGAGAGATCTAATTTTCCCTTATTAAACAACGTCCAACCATACTCTGGATCTTTTCTGTGCATTCTCACCTTCACATTAGACAGGAGTAATAAAGAGACCAAATTTTCTTTAGTTTCTGAGATATTTTCCTGTAAAACAGAAGAAAGGGCAGTTGAATTGGTATCGGACCGAGTCACATCGCGATCCAGCATGCTAAAGGTACTAGATGTGGTAGAAAGTGTACCTTGAGTATAGGAATGTTGCATGAGATTAGGCGAAGTGCTATGGCGTATGCAATGGTAAAATGAATTCATTAGTTGTTCCACTTGGGGACATCTTATACTCATCATTGTACCTTCCGTGGAAAACGAAGCAGAGATATAATCGCCTCTTGGGATCCGTATTTGAATATCTTGTGCAGTTGATCTGTTTAATTTCCACGAAGCTGAAATAGCTGAGCATAAGACTATTTTGTCCCTCACTTTTGAGTCAGAAATTGCCAATATTAGTTTTGATTTGTTAGTTTCATAAATGCTCGCTAGTAACCAGTTTTTGGAAAGTAAGTGCCAAGCATTTCTCGACCAATAAGAGACTTTTACGTCGAATTCATGAAGCAAAGTAGAAGAACTGAGCTCCAAGTTGTTTGGCAATTCACAATATTGAACATCTGACGACGTGGCAGAAGTAGGGGTCGGTGTTGAGGAGACGGGCGTGGGTAGAGCAAACAAACTAGAGCTTGAATCAGTAGATGAGAGATTTAGTGTCAGATTTTTCTTATTTTTTAGAGATGTTTTGGACTTGTTAGCGCTGAAAAGACTCAATAGTGATGATGACTTTCTTTTCGCAAGCTCTGGTCTGACGTATTCAGATTCTAAATCAAAAACAGCTTGATCTTTAGGTTCTTCTGAATCGTCTACAGAAATAATGCTCTCGCCGTCATCTGCATATTCCCCTAGTGAAAAATCTGCAACTTCCATCGAAGAAGAGGAGCGCACCTTCTTAAAATTCTCTAGCTTAGGAGTTAGAGCTTCCATTTCCAAGACAGGAGATTGCGTCATATTGATACTCCGGTCGAGTTCTAGGAGTTTATCGCAATTGAGCTTTTCAATTTCAGAAAAGCTGGGAGATTTGTCAAATGTATCAGAAATCACTGACGATTTCAATGGCTTTGATTTGTGCAATAAAGTCTCTCCATTGTTTCTTGGCGACATAGTCCTTGATATGGAAGACTGAGGCTTACGAGGTAACTCCATCGCTAAACCCTTATTGCCTTCTGGTCTTAAAGAGTCAAGCTTGTCGTGTTTCAATTTGAAGTTTTGATAAGGATGGGCTGACTTTGCCATATGGGTATAACTCAAGCCAGTAGAATCAACATACGTAGAGGAAGTGGAAAACAAACTGTAGAAAAATAGTTTCCAGTGAGTGTCCCATTGGGTAGGGTCGACAGGACTCAATTTGAGGACAACTCCATTTCCCGTTTTAGTTTTTAACTCGATATTACCTTGATTCTCGGCGAAAATATCAAGGTCGTCCTTTCTCAACGTTGGAAATAAGAGACTTCTCCCAAGTTCGCTTTCTCTTCCTTTGTAAGATAGCGAAAGCTCATCAAGCAATGATTTCACGGAATCAATGGTGTGTGGCAACTTTCCGCAGTTTACTTTGAAAACAGCTAGCTCTCCGTTGGAGAGTTGAAAAAGCTCAACCAGGATGTTCGAATACTTGAACTTTGCAATTGTTAATCGGAAATAATCTCTTTTTATGACTTCAGAGAGATTTAAAAGAGGAGGACAGACAATGTCATGACCATGAGACAATAGATCTCTCACGTTTTCGAAATGGTAGGAGGTACAATTTATCGTATTCCAGTGTGTTTTGAAATGGCACTCGAAGGAGTGAATAATGGAAAGTAATTGCGCGTTTGACACGCTGCTAATCAAAGACAGTTCGCGTAGCAGTTTGTAAGCACGAATTACTGTGTTGGTGAAGTCGGTGTTAATCGAAAACCGATACATCGTGACATTCGAACAAAACAGCAGCTTTAACAACCCGCTCATAAGAGTGCTGTAACACCCCAGTAACTTTGGTTCATTAAGCCATGCTTGAAACTTCTCTTCTGCAGTTCCGCCTGATTCTACAGACAGCAACTGTTCTATCTCACCATGCTTGCATATTATCTCTTTTACAGCTGAGCGTAGTAGCTCCGTTTGCTGTACAAGCCCGCTCAAAGGGTCCAAAGGTGACAGCGGCCGTGATTTCCCTGGCTCGAAAAGAACCAGTAGCCTGACCAGCAGCTTCCTAAGGTCTTTCTCCAGAGCTATGACCCTAACTAAAGACATCGCCCGCTAACTCAGTAGGATAAGCAGAAGATACTGAATGTGCTGACCTCTTGATAAAACAAAGCGATGTTAAAGAAAGCAGGCATTCTACCCTGTTCCTTCTCTACATCATTTTCGCGATTAATTTCGACCCACTTGGGTAAATGAGGATACTACCAACGCGTCCCAGTGCAATTTTTTTCATCAAGAATTTTCGCGTCGAGGAAAAACAGTTAAATTCTCTGTGTAAAAGAAACGGGCCGGTGCTCAAAGGATTTAGAATACTGCGCACTAGTCTATATTATATACTTTATATGGCAACTGTTAACTGTACCTAGCAGTAACTATTAAATTCTGTATTAAATTTACAAAAAGATGGAGCATCTTAAATTTCCGTGAACTTCAACGTATAGATGGATGTGGCTCATTCTTGGTTTCCTTCAATATGCTCGTAGAAGGTCCCAACGTCTTGTGCACAGCTGCCTCTTTCCCTACAGCCGCTGAAGGAGACAACAAGATCGCCGTCGGTATAATGTAGAGTTTGGGCATCAAGTTTTTTGTTCGTACTTTGAGTTGGGTCAAATACACTAGCAATGGTCTTGGGCACGACAAGGGCAGTTCTGGCCAAAAGAGTAGGATGCCACTGCAAGATATGACCAATGCAGTGAGAGTCAGAATTCCAGTCGAAACCCCGCACAAGAGGGTCGCCAGAATAGTCCAAGAACGCCTTACTGTAGACGCTTGGAGTGACGATGAACGAAGAAGTATCTATTTCTCCGTCATTGGTCTGAGGGTAAATAATATCGACATTCTCAACTGGTAGATGTTCGTAAGTCTTAATGTTACTCTTTGCAACAACTGGAACGCTGCGTAAAATGCTGGCATCAAGCATTTCAGAATTTAGAAGGTGACTTTGTAAGGAAATATCTTTCTGTGCAATCAACGCGTCTTGGTCTAAAAACCAGAAATACTTCGCCTGTGGGAAGGCATAAATGGCAGCTCTCATTATCAGCGGCTTAAAAGAGTCGTAGGAGTCTTTGACATTCTGCTTCTGGACAGCAGGAATGAACTCTTGAGCCCAACGGACATACACACCGTACTTGTGTCTGACAGCGTAGTTGACCCTGTTTTGTACGATTTTGAGCAACGACTGCTGATCATAGTAGTCAAAATCAATCAAAGTAACAATGACGACTTCTGGATAGTCTGTAGGCTTCCTGTAAACCATTTTGCCGTGGTCTAAAAACATTCTCTTGGCAAGTGCTTTTGAATCAGTTATTTCAGCCTTTTCTTTTTCTGTCATGGGAGGCTCACTTTCTTTCAAAACATAACGCCCCACTTTGTTCACATCAATTCTCAATATGAAAAGACCTTTGATCTTCAATTCCTTGAGAATTGGCGCGTCTTGAACTTTAGGAAAGATAAGTGGCATCTTGGCTTGAATGTCGTTCAGATAGTAACCATGCACCTTCTGGGGAGCAGCGGCCTTCGAAGTATGACTTCTCCCGAAAAGACCACCTAAGATATAGAGGAGGAATACTAATCCTCCGAGTGAAAATAGTGTAAAGACCTGCTTTCTCCTTCTCTTGGAATCCATGAAGAAATTCCTAAATTTCGCCGGCCAACCACGCATTGATCCGCCACGCGCCGGCTTGTGCTTCAGTTTAAAGACCATTCTGATAAGCCAAACGACAGCCGCTATTAATAACAACGCTTTCGTATGTACCTGCGCTTCCGACGGCCAAACACGCTTTACGCAGTTATCGAAACAATAATGAAGCTGTGATCCAAACTAAAAAACGAAAACTTTTCCCATAAGAATCCATTTACGTGTGTAATGATTACAGAAATGACCAGGAAAGACGTCCTACATAAATCCGATGCATTCATCATCGATTAAACTATCATTGAGAAAGTCAGGTTCAGATACTTTCCACCTACTCATTTACTGAGACGAAGTTAAGGTTCCGAGACACATTCTGTAGCTTGAATTTGATTTCTCGCACTTGTAGCATCCGTATGAGCACAGATACAATGGCGCTGGCAATAGAAGTGGCTATGAGAGCATAGCAACCCTTCGTAAAATACGGTACGGTAGTTGCAGAGTAAAATATTATTGACCACCAGGCGTTTACAGCGCCTGAAAACATATTCATAGATGCCAAAACAATGGCACGCTCTTGTAAATCGTCATGACAGACAATATTCGCCCATGCAAAGAAGACAGCTTGGCCCGCGTAACACACTCCTCCAAGATACTGGGCGGCGAACATAACTTTCGGGTTTAGGGGTGCGGCACGAATCATTACAGCGACAGTGCACATTACAACGGCTATTACTACAGCAACATGCCAATGCCTTCCGCCACGGATTTTGTCGAGGTAAAATGCAGCACCACATGAAGCAACTACTCCTACTGCAAAAATGCCCATGGGGTAATGATTTTTCTGGGACAAAGTGTACTTTTGATCATTTAGCCATAAGGCAAATGTTGAGTTCGAGGCGAATGAGATGTTTTCACCACCAAGTACCCACACAAAGCTAAACAACCACCAATGCCATCTCCCGAGAACTCTTTTGAAAACAGACCAGTCCAGCTTCGTGCTTTCATTTCTTGTCGGCAACCTTCTGCGCGCGTATTGAAGCTCTTCTTTGGAAAATATGTAGGAGCTCGCACCACCCTTGCCCTCATGATCAGGTGTAGTAGGAAAGCATAGGAATCCGTAGATTGCAATCGGAACAGTAATTAAGAAGTCAATGATAAATAGCCATCTCCAGCCAGCCAACCCTCTACGCCCATTGAGGGAGTTATATATGCTAACCTGCATGAATCCGCTGAAAAGAGAACCTATTAATCCACTGCTGGTGAATATCGCGCTCCTAATGGTGAGCTCGTTTTCCTTATACCAAGAGCCGAGTATTAAATGTGTACCTGAAAAGGTACAACTTTCAAACACAGCCTGGAAGAATCTGATGGCACAGCACTGCTGAAACGTTGTTACCTTATACATCGACAGGGTTAGTATTCCCCACGCAAGAGTACAAAAGCTTAGCCAGATTCGAGGCTGGATGACCAAAAGTATCAGATTGTTGGGAATCATGCCTATAACGTATCCAACTGTAAAGCAGGTATTGATTAAATTGAAATCGTCACCTTTTAGTGACAAGTCATGCTGCATACCGGACACGTATGCATTCACAAATCCTACACGGTCGACATAGTTTATCCAATATTGCAGGCAGACAAATGACAAGACGAACAAATCTATCTTGAACAGCAAAAATCGTTCGTTTATGCGGGTCCTCGACACCTCTAGTACCTCTTCATCTTTCTTCAACTCCTTTGCATGCATATTGGGCGTTTTGAGTTCGACCTGATAGAGAAGCACTAATCTTTGTCCTCGTTTACCACTTTAATGATCATCGCCTTTCGGAATCGTAGAAAAAATACATGACAAGCCAAGGAAAACAAAATTAAACTGAACAAATCGCATCAATAGTATTAGGAACTAGCGATTTGGAAGTTCTAGCTTCAGTAAGTGCAGCATCAACCGAAAGAAACTACCTTAATGCCCATCACTGATACAATCTTTGGGATCAACTAGACCAGATATGTCTTAATAAACTTAATTTTTTTAATGCTACATGTAGTATAAATGCTGAAAATAAAGGGTCACACTGTGGGCTTGCTTATTCATTTTCGTCGTCGTCATCATCGTCGCCACCATCAAGCAACTTCTCGATTTCACCTTTTATCCTAATTTCATCGTCTTGTTTATACTTCTTATTTTTCGCCTTTTCCATTTGTTCCGTTAAAAATTCGTTGATGTCGTCCTGCAGTCCTGTAAGGCCCATTCTAAGTTTGCTCAGGTACGTATAATCACCATTTTCGTCTTTCTTAGGATCTGATGGTTTGTCTACATCAACTTGTCCGGCCTGCACCACGTACGCACTAGGACCAGTAGTTTGACCGTTAGTGGTCTGGTACCGTTTGCTTGTTGAGTCAACTTTAAACTCCCGATCCTGCTCGTTAGGGGACTTGTAAACAGCGAAAGGTTCCGCCATAATGCTGCTCTGATGAGAGTTGTAATAGCAGAATTGATGGTATCATTTTCAGTTATGTCTTCGTTATCATTCTGATATCAATCACTATGGACGTTCCAAGCAAACCAAGTGTCAGTGCGAAGCAAATAACAGCATTACGATAATACTGCCAAATACATATCTCCAGTGGGATAACAATGTATGCAATAGTTGTGTGTGTTATTCTGGGGAGAGATGAAAATTCCCTTTAGTAATTCATGAATCTGTGTATTTCATGTTTTGTTCCCATCAGTTGTTTCCGAACTTAAAAATATCATTCAAAGCTAATGTTAGAAATTACACGTTGTAGCATATATATATATTAAAAAGCAGACTAAATTCCAACCCACAAACGTCTTGCTTTCACGCAGCAATCGATCGTATGTTGCTCACTCAAGCAGATTCTTCTGCGGTTTCTTCTGGAGACTTGCCGTTTTTCAACAAGTTAATCTCCCCTGTAGTGTTCGTTAGTAGGAGTAACACACGCTTGAAAGTTTCTCAAATTACATACTTTGCACCAAACTCAAAGATGTACCCTTGGAACCATCTTCTCTCTCGAACGAGTAATTCGCGGCGTCTGCCTCGACGTAAACTAGGGCGCTGCGAAACAAAACTGTTAGTAGTGATGCATTGAAAATCTACAAAGTTTCTGGACATACCCCTTTCTAACGTATTGAGTAAGAAAGTTCATCTGGGGGTCACTGAAGACAGTGATGTTGAACCAATTGGTAGGTCCGTCCCTTCTAGGCTGCGACGCAATACTATATTTCAAGTACTTGTTGTTGTTGCTGGAAGTGTATTCTGTGAAATCGGAACCTATGCGGCCCACGATTGTCATCTTGGAAAAATTCATTCTCTTGCTGGATGCGTGGAACGCGCGAACTTGTTGACGAAGCATATTCTTTTGTGGTACTCAAAATACTGTCCTAAGAGTGTATTCTGTTTGTTGACTTGATGCCTTTTCAATTCAAGGCATGTCGCGTTTCAAGAACCATTGTACCGCGATACGAACAGCAGATTTATGATGAAAGAACAGCCGTATATAGCCGATGAACTGAGTTACTGAGTTCATGCCCATTAGTAGTGGTGAAGTAAGATGTAGTTGTGCTGCATTTGACGTTCGCCAGAACATATCTTGGCAGCAAGCAGATTAACGAGAAAGCCTTATGAGCAGGGGCAAAAGACTAGAGAGATGAAGGTGTTGAAGCTAGGATTATAGGATTCCCAAGCTATTGAATTCAAGAATAGTGAGCAACAAGCATAAGCACGCTCCTTGAGTTTTGTATCTTTTACTGTGGCTCGTATTCTGACATTGGCGCATTGTCGTGCGCCAGGCGAGAGAAATAAATATCTCCCTGACATCCTTAGATTGCGCTGTATCGCAATACTAAACAGACTATATAACACACATGTCATTCAATAGCTATCATAGAAGGGGATCGAGGTCGGCAGTTCATGCCACTCTCAGTTATAGGAACAGCAGTGAGAGCGAAGACTTGCAATATTTGAGTGTTGGTGCGCTAGACGTCCATATATTGAATAATCCCACTCATCATGACCAGGAAACAGTTAGTGAAGACTCGAGAATCTGTACAAACGAGGTGAAATCGGAGGAATTTGCTATTTTATCAACCTCTAGCGAGTCCGAAGGCTCTGGTTACCACGAGGAAGAAGAAGAACTTCCACTGTCTAATTCTCAGAGAATAGACGATTGGTGCTTACAAAATGGCGAAGCGTCGCTAAGACAACACACACGCACGAATAAAAGAATCCAGGATATAATCAAAGCATGGGGTGTTGACGAAGAGACTCCCTTGCAAAGTGTGGCTCAAGAGCCCTACAAAGAAATAGCATCGGTGCCGCTACACCCAGATAACTACACTGCACATCTTTTAGATAAACTCACTCCCAATCAGAAGTTTAGTTTACAGAGGTTTGCTAACCAAACCATGCCACTGCTCAAGAGACAATGCAATATAGACTACCCACTTCATAGGTTTCGAAGTGTCCCATCCGTTTTCGCACAAAGGGAGTTACTGTGGACGTGCTCATTGCAAAATACGCAGATGTCTAATTTGGACTCAATTTGCCGCTACTTATGGGCGGTAAGATCAGAAGATTCGGGTGAAAAAATAAGCAACGACAGAGTGTCGAGCTCCCGTTCACGCTCATCATCTGGTATTGGGTCTTGGCATAGCTGGAATATAGTTCCACGTTTGAAAGCAGATTACACAGGTTACTAGGTAGGGGATTTAAGTTAATACAATTTTGGTTCATTACTGTTATTCTACACTGAATTTGAAGGAGGTTTATATAGACCTAGGTTAGGGACGAAATATGGCAACAAGCGTCCTGTTACAACAGTGGCAATTGCTTATCCGTTGTTTTTGGCTTCTGGCCTCTATGCTAAGCCATGATAGCTGCCCGCTACCAATGTTGTGGCAGTCGATACTGGTTGCCAAGCTACTTCAGTAACAAATGGATCATTGACGTCAACTTCTTGACTTTGTAGTATTAATCCACTCCCCACTTTCGAGTTTTTGATGGTGAACTTGCTCATTACACCTTTAGGTGACTCATGAGCCAAGCCGTCGGTTAAGAACCTGGCAATGAATCTTTCTTCTCCATCTCTCTTTAAAACTAGTGGTTCTTTCGATCTCCATGTGATTCTCTTCTTTTCTTTACTGAAGGAACCTTGTGGTTTCGAAAGTGCACTAGTAGGATTAGCTCCTTCTATAGCGACAAATACAATTAGATCGTCCAAAATAAGTTCTTGCACCGACTCCGGAACAGTGGGTGCAATTTTCAACGTCAGAACTACACTTGCTTGGTGCTCTTCAAATCTCCACGCGGGATGGATCACAATAGGGGCGATTGGTTGTGGCAGAGAATACTTTAATGCTCCCAGAGTCTTTGAGTGAATGAATTGCGGATTAATTTTGTAGATACCTGTTTGAGTTGGCTCAATAAACGCTTGGTTAACAATGACTTTCTCCAAGCCTTCCACGTTCGACATTTTCAAATTAATGTCGATTGGTAAATCACTCCCATCTGATATGTAATTCAAAGCAATTTCACCGATAAGTTGGGAAGACTCTAAAATACCATCTTTGAAAGTGGCATTAATGACTTCTGCAATACTGGCATTTAAGCCAAAAGAAGTTAATTCCGAATGTTGGAAAATCGATTGACCAGAGATTGGCAAAGTCATGGAGGATCCGGTAGCTTGAGGATTGAGCATTTTCATTTCTCCTGTCATCTGGGAGCTTAAAGAAGAATGACGCCTGTAGCGCTGAGCATCAATGTCTGTTTGAGACAAGTCGGTAAACAATTTAGATTGCACGTCACGTCTAGGGGTATGCGAAACGGCAGGGACGGATCCATGTGGCTCTCTAGAACCATCCAGGGGAATATTGCCACCCGCCTTCCTTGATGGAGGTGGTTGTGGAGGTTGAGGAGCTTGAATGTGAAGAGGGTGTGTTTGAGGGTGCAATTGCGACTGCACTTGTTGTTGTGGTGGTGATTGCAATTCAGTTGGTTGACCAGCTAAGATCGAATCCGGAGTGGCGCTACTAGCTTGAGAAGGTTGAGAGGGTAGGGGCTTTTCGCGCGATTGTGGTTGCAAAGGTGGTTGGTGAATAGAGAGAGTTGAGCTTGTTCCAGCCATTGTAGGCTTTGGTAAGCTTGTTGGAGGCTCTTCGCGGGTTGAATTTGGTTCTGGAGCTACAGGCTTTTGTTCGGCTCCGTGTGAACTATCCAAGCGGTGATTTGAAGTTGCAGCAGTATGAGCCACTGATTCTGCGGTTCTGAGAGAAGAAGATTCACTCTCAGGAATGGCATGCTCAGAAAGTTTACCGGATTTTTTGTTTTTCAACTTGTTTCTTCCGAAAATTGATCCCATTCTGGATCTCAATTTGTGAGAGGATTTTTTACCCTTGAGAGAGGTGTTATTGGTGTCGTCCGAAAACTCTTTTTTCATTAAATCATGCTTTATCACAGTTCCAGAAGATGACAATCTGTTGGTAAAATTACCAAAAGAACGATGACTGCTCTTAGAAGGAGTGCTGGCAGTCTTGGTTGAAGTTGGAGAGGTTGGAGACGAAGGCGTCACTTCGGAAGGGGACGCAAAATGGAAATTGTATTCGGTTGCGGATTTTGCAAAACGATCGATTTCTGCCTCCGGCTCGAAGCGCGTTATTTGATCCATGATTTTTTCGCTTTCTTGGAGGCTCTGGTTCAAAGAGTCTCCAAATCCGCTTTGGAATTTCAATAGGCACTCTTTCAGACACAAGAGGCGGTTGTAGTCGGTGGATTCGAAAAGTTCGAATAAATCCGCTGCTTGGGAGTCCCACTTGTAATTGGCCTCGCGTAATTTTTCAGCATGACTGCTGTCGTTTTTGCGCTTATTGTAATCGATGTTCGCGGCAATTTGGCTGAGAGTCGAGTGAAGTTTACGGCTCTCCGTCCAGCGAGGGTCTGTCTCGGTAAAATTCTTCAGGCTCACCACAACGTCCTTGTCCAGGGTGAGATAGAGTTCTGTTGAGGTTTGCAAGTCGGTCTTGAGCTCAGAAATGACGCTGGCCCACACCGCCTTGAGCGCTCCGAGTGAGTCGAAATGGAAATCGCGCATTTCATCCGGGGTCAGCACGTTGGCCTCAAGCATGTCGTGAGCCAGAAGCTTTTCGAGGTCCTCATTTTTGGCGATGATCTTGCGCAATTGTTGCGAGTAACTTTTTTTAAGGTCGGCGAGTTCTTTGAAGAAGAGGTAGAATTCCTTGTTGATGAGCTTTGCCTGAGACAACCGAACTCGAATAATCTCTGTAGCTTCTAACGGATCCTTGGAGGTCAGAATGCTACTCGCATACTTGGTTCTCTCCGTAGACATGATAATTGAGTAAGTTTTGTCTTCGCTTATATACAGGTTCGAGTAATACAGTCCTATAGGTGGACAAATTTAAAAGGGGCAGTTGATGTTAATGACAACAGTCACTTGGTACGTGCATGACAATCGAGATCAACGTGGATGCTGTAAGCAGAAGGAAGCAAGGTAATGAATATTACAATACACGGCTCTTTTTTTATTACACATCGATATAAATAGTGTTTTACTGCAGGTGGCCAAGGCCGAGATGGGATGTTTGTGACGTTGTTTGCGGGAGTGAATGCTGAGAGTGGGAGGACCACTGCAGGCGGGGACATGCGGAGTCGAGCGTTAAAAGCTTGCATGTGTGATGCAGACGAGAGGAGATGCTCTGAGACACAGATTCGCAATCCACGCCCACGATCCGCACCCGCGATGCAACTCTGCAGAAAACAATGATTAGCAGACGGTGTGGTAGTATATGAGATCAATTTTCGGCCACGGCCTCTTCGTGGGTGTCCATCAGGTACTGGAGTCGCTTGCCTATGTATTCGCACACCCGGGGCCACTCCTCCTTTTCGAAATACTCTTGCAGATACTTGAACTGAATTTTTTTGTCGGAGCAGACTGCGTTGTTGAGAAGCTGGAATTGGAACAACTCGATGTCGAAGCCGTGCAGACGATGAATTTTTTTGAAAGAGCGGAAGAAACCGCCATCGTTGTCGATGTAAGTGCGCTCCTTGTAAAGGCCCCACGGTTCGAGCTTATGGTAGCTGGCGTGGACAAACATCACGTCGACTGCGTCTTTGCCCTCGGGCACAAGTAACCCGTTGTAGAAGACTTTGTCAACGTTGTAGTCGGGGTTGTATTCCGCGAGGGTAGCGTAGTTTTCACGCACGTACGCCTCGGCGCGGCCGTGCACAAGGTAGTCCTCTGAAGCGTCGTGTTGCAGCAACCCGACGCCCTTGAACCCGGAGTCGTCAGGCGCCCAGTAGCCGTCGAGATCGATCTTGGTCTTGACCTGGTAGTAAGGCTTCCCGAGCACGTGGGCAGCCATGGCGAAAGTTTCCTTGTCGCCCTGGCCCGACGTGCCCTGCGAGAACATGTAGTAGTACCAGTCTTGGCCATATAAATTGTAGTAGAAGGCGAGCAGCAGGGTGTCAAAATGGCGCACTTTGTCCAAGACCAGCTGGCCGGTTTCGGAGGTGGGGTCGCTGACGGTGCCGTCGAGGTCGTGGAGCGGAACGTGCGCCCGGTTGTAGGCGGCGTCCGCGTCGGGTTTCTGGTACTGCGACACTGGCGACACGTCGTCGCCCAGATGGCGGACGCGGGTCGAGAGGTCGACATCGACGTGCGCGAGACGGTAGAACGCAGGCGGCGTGAGACGCCGCCACATGTCGGGCCACAGCACTAGCCCGGTGGTCGCGAAAACGTCGCTTTCGAACAGCAGGTCCACGTTTTTCACGGGGTAGTTGTCGGCGTCGATGAAGATGATTTTCTTGAAGCTGGAGAAGAGCAACGCGACGGATTTGATCTGGTATTGCTTGAAATGCCAGTTCGACGCAACGGACGCGGGCAACAGGTCGCGCATGAACACACAGCGCGCGTTGAGCGCGGGCAACACAGAGTCACAGTAGTGGTCGTCGCCCTCGTCCTGGGGCGGGATCAGCACCTCAACCGGCAATTGCGACCCGTGCTCGCGCAGCACGCGGATCATGGAATAGGAGAGCAGCGAGTACTTGCCGCCGCCCACGGTCACGATCCCGCGCTCGCGCGGGAAAAGCGCGTCGAAGACGGGCGCGTCGGCCTCGAGCGCCAGCTCCGACTCCACGGCGTGCCGGAACCGCGTGTGCGCGGTCTCCAGCGCCTGGAGCTGCGCGGCCGAGGGTTGGTAGCAGCGGTCGAGCGTGTCGTACGACAGGCGCTGCACGTCTGCGTCAGGGTTCAAACCCACGTCGTGGATCTGGCAGTCGTCGGGACGCAACTCTGAGACACTGTGCGGCGCGGGCGGCGGCGCAGCCGCCGCCAGGTGCTCGAACACCTTCTCAAACACGCGCTCGCGCTCGACGCTGGCACGCGACGCCTGGGACGCAACGTTGGCCGCGGGCCCGTTGCTGCGCGACACGTGATGCCGCGACGTGAAGAACACCACTACAAACAGCAGCACCACGGCCCACTCCACCTTTCTCCGGATCTTGATCATAGCACTCTGTGGTTTCTGGGCCTAAGTTTTGATTTGAACTGGCAGATTGCGCGTCCATCCCACTTAAAACTTTTCCCATGTCCGACGAAAATCATGGCTGCCTCCTCGCGCTGCGACGTTTTACGTCACAAACCTTCCCAACACGGATACCAAAACGCGGTTCAAGTAAATCCACTGGACGATGGCGATGCGTTGGTAGAGGCCGACGCCTGCGTCAACGGGACGCAGGTTCGGGTTGCGCTGTTGGGTGGTCTGACGCTGCATGCACGCACCCTGCGTCCCTCGGCTGCGGTTGTTGCGCGGTCGTTGCGCGGTCGTTGCACCGTCGTCTCTGTCGATTTGCATGGTGCAGAGGCAAGGAAGCTATGGGAGAGAGAGAGAGAGAGTACCGTAGAGTATAGAGTGCTTATAGTATATGGGGAACCGTAGAAGGTCTGCACCACAGTACAATTGTTCAGCAGACTGAGCTGCTCCGCACCCCACGCAAAAAATGAGCGGTACGAGAATCGAACCCGTGTCTCAACCTTGGAAGGGTTGAATGATAACCACTACACTAACCGCCCTCGTTGCTTGTGAGGAAAACTGCGGAGCGGCTGGTCAAAAGGCACGGGCAAGAGGAGCTAAAAGTCGCTACGAACGACAAACACAACACCCATGCACACAAACACCCAGACACCCATTAAAGGCGCAGTCGCTCGGTACGGAAAAGGTATCGCCACATACGGCGTCCCCTTTCCGTTTGCTTTTCGCGTCGCGTCCGATCGCGAAAAAAAACAACATCGCGCAATGGGCAAATCGCGTCCCGGCCTCGCATGTGAACACAACTGGCTCGTCCGCCCGTCGGCCACCACCATTAACTTTCGTCGTGCCCTCTGAGCAGTCACAAGCCCTCTCGTGCACACCGCTCACGCATACTCGTCGTCCCTGGCTCCATCAGCGCATGGACGCAAGCGAAACTAAGCGCAGCGACGGCGCTCTCCGCGCCGCGCACTACGACCTCGACGACGGCTTCGACGACGGCCCCCTCGACGACGGCCTCGGCAGCTTCGACCTGCTGGACAGCTCGAGCAACAACCTCCGTTTCGTCGGCCACAAGAAACGCAAGCCAGACGCTCTCGGGCTCACCCGCAGCGCAGGAACTCTCAACCTGTCGCTGGGCCACGAGCCCGCCCCCCAGCAGCCCACTCACCGCGCAGACGTCGTCTCCCGCCCTGTCCCCACCATCCACGACTACATGGACAGCTGGAGCCCGTTCAAAGAGAAGCCAGAGTCCCCAGCAACCCTCAAGCGTTCCGCCAGCAAGAGCGAGCTTTCGCCCTTCGTAAATGACCCGGAAATCCTACGCAAGTGGATGTACAAGCGCACTGACGAGGCCCACCGCACGCTGGCACCGTCGCCACTTGCTCCTCTCCCCACTGCGTCGTCCGCGACGCTCGCCGCCCCCGCGTCCGTCGTCCATCCGTCCAAACACCGCAAGACCGACGAGCACTCCTTCACCAGCGCCAAGCCCGACCAAACCGCATTCGCTTCCTCGGGGCTCAAATCCAAGATGCGCTCCAACCTTCTCCCACAACGCATCAACCCGCCAGACACGCCCGTGAAGAAATCCCCGCTCCCCAGAAGCGCCAACACCACCTCCATTATGGATTCCCCTGTACATTCCTACTCCTCTGCTACGGGTGTGTTTGCATCCACACAGACTTCTCCGCTGTCCGCTGCCCACACCCGATTTCTGTCTTCCAATCTCACCTCGGACTCTTTGCCCGCCTACAAGACGCGCAAGACCAGAGCCTCCAAGGTCCTCAACAACACGGTCTTGACCAACACATTGCAACAATTCACCGACGACCTGTATGGTAACGACGACGATAACGACGATTCTTTCTTCTCCGAACGCCTTCCTTCCGCGATTCCCTCCATACGCCTCTCAATGGACCCCGTGAGTCCCCTGCATACCCCCACAAAGGCATACCCACTCACACAACAATCTCCTTTCCTGATAGCCAAACCCAAACGTTCAATCAATGCCAAGATTAGCAGGTCTGCGTCGCCCTCATTCGACCAATTCCAAGCCAACCCCGATTCACATTTGGCTACCAAGTTCTCGAACGTAAAATCCATCGGTAGTGGTCAATTCTCACAAGTGTACCAGATTATGTTCCCTCCAACAAACACCAAGTATGCTGTCAAAAGCATGCGTCCCAACAAACACAATTCTACGCGACGCATCCTCCAAGAAATAGAATTGCTATCGCAAATTAGCGAAACCACTTTGGATCAAGAGGGCAAAGAATACGTGCTTACTTTCATCAGCTCTTGGAAATACCAAGGTTACTACTATGTTATGACCGAATTCTGCGAAAATGGTAATTTGGATATTTTCTTACAAGAACAAGTGATTAGCAAAAATACCCGGCTCGAGGATTGGCGTATTTGGAAAATAATAGTCGAGCTGAGTCTCGCACTTCGGTTTATTCACGATTCGTGCCACATGGTGCATTTGGATCTCAAACCTGCAAACGTACTCATCACTTTCGAAGGGTCTTTGAAGCTGGGGGATTTTGGGATGGCCACCAAGCTTCCTCTTGCGGAAACAGGGTTCGAAAATGAGGGTGATCGTGAATACATTGCACCAGAAATCATTTCCGATGGTGTCTACGATTTCAGAGCTGACATATTCTCTCTCGGTCTCATGATCGTCGAAATTGCCGCCAACGTCGTTTTACCCGACAATGGCAATGCATGGCATAAACTGCGATCTGGTGACCTATCGGATGCTGGTCGCCTGAGCTCCACAGAAATTCATTCCGATTCCCTCTTCTCCCCTACAAAGGTGAACACAGAGGCTACCAACGTGTTCTCAAGCGGTAACTCCAAAACAGGTCTAACTCTCCAACATCACGATATTCCAGCATGGGTCCCCAAATTTCTAATTGATGGCGTTTCATTAGAAAGAATGGTACGTCGTCTCATTGAGCCAGACTATACTAAACGGCCAACTGCCGACGAGATATTACACGCAGAAGAATGCGAATACGTAGAAATGACACGGAAAGCCGGCGCTATAATTCAAGAAGATGACTTCGGACCCAAGCCCGAGTTTTTCACATAGAAAGCATATACCCTATAATAAGAGGATAAACCTTCGCATGCTAATGCTGCGACATTGTTAGCCATGTATATAAGACTAAAAATCAGCCCTACTATTACAGCTTTCAAGATTGTCGTTGCACATGATTCCGCGGTCTGAAAAACGTTACAAGAAAAAAAACTATGTCAAAGACATCATCGTCCCTTCCAATATGTGTATATGCGCGAACGAGTTCGTTCGGTGAACATGCTATAGTATGTTCAAACCATTGGTGCGTTAATGGACACAATGATGAGCTTTCAAACACACGTTAATGCTAGATAGTATCTGAATTTTTAATGATTAAAGTGTATTGGACAATTTAAGTATAGCTGATGTGTCCAGCTACCATCGACTCTTGTGTTAAAATAGTAGGCGCACGTAGTCTTAAAATCAAAATTTTCTCATGGGTTATACCTCTAAAGTTTAATCTTATTCCCAAACCCCTGTTTTTTCGAATATTTTAACTCAAAAGTCGATAAATTCTCCGTATTTCATCGCGAATGCAGGATCACTTAAAGTTTAAACGTTAAGCTTTGCTATATATTACTTGATAATAATATAAGAGAATTACACTAAATTCACTGACTCTAACATTACTGTTAGAAATCAACTGAAATGACTGGACAAGTGAGATATAAAAGTTGAAATCTTCTCGAAAGAGAGCTTAGATGTTCATCTTCGTTCTTCTCCAGTGTCTTCTCTTGGCATTGTAACGGATGGTGTTACCAGTTCTCATTCTGATCCATTGAGGCAATGGTCTGTTTTGGTTCTTAGCCTTAGCCAACTTTTGCTTGATCTTGAAGGATTTCTTAGCCTGAGGAAAATACAGTTAGTATATTGCCACTGGTTGACACATGTCTGATGTATTCGAAAAAATGAACAGAGTGAAGTTTTTGAAACGACAGCATTCCTCCGTAACTTATTTTGCCCACCTGAAAAACCATCGGGGCCCACTAATTAATCCGTTGTATTCTACTGTTCATCCCATTAAGGATCTCGCTGTTCTATCATTACCATGAGCTTCTATGTCGCTCTAACCTCGTAAGCTGAGAACTTTTCATTCGGGGCCATCACAAACTCAGGATAAAGCTCTTCGACGCTCAGACACAGCACTGTCCTACCATAGCCCATTCAATTTCTTCACTATCTTCATATCTTTCGAAATAAACCCCTGGTACTCGAATTCCACATACAGCCATCTTTGCTTTCGTTGGTGATTCGTAAATGAAACAATTCTGAATGTTGTTCAGAATTAAAGAAAAAAAAGACTGCACAGGCCGTCTCGCCGAGGAACCTTCCCTCCGCCTGCTAGGTTCAGCTGGGAGGGCAGCTCCCACGAGTTGGCGGGCGCCTGTGCAGCGGCACTCTAGGCGGGCACCTTTCGGGTAGAATATTTTCCTCCGCACAAAAAAAAGTATCCCATTTTCACAATAAACCCAGACACCACATATATAAAAGATCACAAGAACATCATAGAAAAAATGTACACCTATACACCTCATGATCAAGAAAAAACAGTCATACGAAAACTTGGACAGATTTCTTGCATGAAGCAGAATCTCGGGCGACAGACTACCCAGCGGTAGTGAGACCTCGAAAATTGAATTTTTCAATACGCTTTAAGCTACGCAGGTAATTATATCGTGGAATTAGTTATTAACACAGTATAGATCAAGATGACCAGAACCTCTGTCCTAGCTGATGCTTTGAATGCTATCAACAACGCTGAAAAGACCGGTAAGCGTCAAGTGTTGATCAGACCATCCTCCAAGGTCATCATCAAGTTCTTGCAAGTTATGCAAAAGCATGGTTACATTGGTGAATTCGAATACATCGATGACCACAGATCTGGTAAGATTGTCGTTCAATTGAACGGTAGATTGAACAAGTGTGGTGTTATCTCTCCAAGATTCAACGTCAAGATCGGTGACATCGAAAAATGGACCGAGAACTTGTTGCCTGCTAGACAATTCGGTTACGTTATCTTGACCACTTCCGCCGGTATTATGGACCACGAAGAGGCCAGAAGAAAGCACGTTTCCGGTAAGATCTTGGGTTTCGTTTACTAAGCTAAATGCATGAAGCGAGAATAGTGTTTTGTACCATTTGTAATTTAAAACCCATTTTCAAAAGTTTTTACAATCGTGCCATCTATATGGTTTCAAGATGTCTTAAATAGTGGCATGGGACATCAGGGGATGCCGATAGGAACTGCAATGAGCCTCCTAATCGAAGGATGCTCTGTTAGGATTTTGTAATTAACTTATATTTAAAACTCCATTGTGAATAGGTTAGCGGTCGGCACGTATTGTTGTAAATGTAGCCATTTCTTTTCTTCAAACAAGAACAATTAATGCTTGAGATTGCGACTGTGATTTGCGAAACTAAATGATGTTAAATGTTTTATTAAATGACTAACTAATACTACTCCTTAACAAAACACACTAGTTAAAAGTACAAATTGTGAAAAATGAATTGAAGCCACTGACGTTTGCTCCAACGCATCACAATCTTCTACCTCTTCTACCACCCTTCTTTCTGGTGGAGTCAGATGGAACTGGGGTAACATCTTCGATACGGCCAATTCTCAAACCAGATCTGGCCAAAGCTCTCAAAGCAGCTTGACCACCTGGACCTGGGGTCTTGGTCTTGGTACCACCGGTAGCTCTAATCTTGACGTGGACAGCAGTAATACCGACTTCCTTACACTTGGCAGCAACGTCTTGGGCAGCCAACATAGCAGCGTATGGAGAAGATTCGTCTCTGTCGGCCTTAACCTTCATACCACCAGTAACTCTGCAGATGGTTTCCTTACCGGACAAATCCGTGACGTGCACGAAAGTGTCGTTGAAAGAAGCAAAGATTCTTGCAACACCGAAAACTTGGGAATTGTCACGAGCTTGAACTAGGTCTGAAACGACATGTTAGTATAAGATTCAGCGGAAGGTGATTTTACTCTCACGCAGGATCTGCTCGCAACCGTTTAGTTATCCTAAAGAATGTTTCTTCGGTGGAATTCAGTTGAATGTGCTTCAAGCGCGCACACACACACACACACATTTTGATCCAGCTCTTGGGCTTAGAGCTGGCCACCGCCAATGATTTCACCGTATGCTTTTGTCTACCAGGGAATTCAAACATAGACCATGCACCAATCAAGTTGCACTATCCATCATTCGCCCTCTGCCTACATAGCCACCTTCTTTAAGAACAACTAAACGGTTTTAAACAGGATACCACCCCTCAAACGTACCTTTAGCCATTCTTGATGTTTTCTAGTGTTCTGTACTACTATATGGAAACGTCAATCCAAGTCTTGAATTTTGACAATGTTCTGACAGCGCGCGGTACGTGCAGAGTCCCGACCTGTACGCTTCCTCTCTTGACTTAAAAAATAAATCTTTTTTCTACACAAAAACAAATGTCTGGGTCTATGTGTAGTTTTCAAGAAACTTAAAGCCATACACCACGTAATGAAATTTTGAGCAGTCACATATAATAACTGAGCAAGAAGCGACGTCTTTTGTGACTCGCTAAAGATAAGGCAACAACATCTCTTGAGGAAATGAATGTGGTAGGTTTACATTGGAGGTATTATGCTGGACAACTGAGCGTCAAGATTAATCTACGAATAAGCGAATTTATATAATGTGAGTAAGGCAGGAAGATGGCGGTGGCACCGCTTGACATGCTCCACCAATACATAACTGCCACACCATGTTTTTCTCGAACTGAGTTGTAGAGAAGATATTGTCTTGAATTGTCACAAATCCACTACAATAATACTCGTTCTTGAATGTAAATGTAAATGTGGTTTTGTAAGAAATATTGTTCGTGGTGAAAAGCCAGTCTTCGCATTTTATATAAGATAAAATATCGTACACCATGATGTATTCGCAACTTGACAGTAATCTGGAGGAGCGGTCTCGAAAGGGAACTGGATGACAACCTCCACTGTAAGAAAGTCGCTAGAGCCACTAGCGGTATCGAAAAACCAACATTATGACAATGCTCTTGAGCTCATTACAGGTACTTTTAAGCATTTGCTCCCTTGCTCTCGCTGCTACAATTAAGGGTAAATTAGAATTGGGCCCATTTGAAATTACAAACAGAGCAGTCGTCAATACCCATTTCAAGTTATATAGCGTGGGAAACAACTCTTTCGAGCCCTTTGCAGCTGAAGCGCAAATATCAGATGTTAATGGATCGTTTGTGTTTACCGATGTTCCTGTTTTACCTCAAGTCAATTCTTCAACATACTACGTTCTTCATTCTTTATCACTGGATTTCAATCTCAAACCTAATAGAATTCTTATTGAGCTTACTAATGTGGGCGAAGGTGAACCCACAATTAAAGCATACAAGAATATTTTTGGGAAAGAGTACTTTCCATCGCCAGAAATCATGTATCCTGAGCGTTTAGAAGAAATAGCTGCATATCCTTACATCACCATCTCAACAATTAACAAAGCCCCTTTAAGGATGTACGTTCAGCAGAGAAACGTTGGCATGTTCCAGAGCGGCCCCTTGGCTAGTATTGTCAACTCGAAGTATAAAATGGCTGGTGTGATTACGGTAATAATGATGCTACTATTTCCTATGGTTCTAGAGAAGCTTGATCCTGAAACTGCCAAGGCAGTCAAGGAAGAAAGAATACGGAAGCAAAGGGAGAAATACGAAACCAAAAAAGTCGAGCAGAATAGTTCAAGTGCTGATTGAAATCTGATGATTCTCGCCGATCAGTAGCGCGCATTGCTCGGCAAAATAAATGACACCACATGAATTAGCTGTATATTAAATAGTGGCAAGTACCAAGATGTAGGTAGGGTCGTCTGCGTCTCTCGTGGCTATTGAGATAGATATCAAATTATGCGACCATCATGGGGTACGTAATGAAAGACTATGGATCATATTTTAATTAGGGAAAATGTGATTATGCGGAGAGAGGTCTCGCCGCTGTTTACCTTCTCAATAGATCCAGAAATGAGGGATATTGTGGAAGAGGTAGCTCATCTACTGGGGAATATACTAGTGTTGCACAAAGATGAGTCGGAAGAAGATGATGGGACATCAAAGATGCAGTCAAATTTGTCCTTAATCGAAGTCATCACCAAATACCGCCAAGAAGATACACAAGCGACAGAGCTTAATTCCATTTCTGAATATCTTTATGGCGAATTGTCCCAAAACTTTATAAATATTGGCGAAACTGAGGACAACTTCGACATAACAAACGCCAAATCGTGGGAGGAGCTTTTTAGTATCGATTCCTTACCCACAGCACTGTATTACACTATCGCAATACAAATAATACTCAACTTGACTTATCTTTCATTGGTAAACAAGCAGAAGCTTGCAAAAGTTCCAAAAATCAAAAGCCTCATCCAAAAATTACTAGATACGTGCACTGATACATTACTGCAAGAAGTGTTGATAGACCTATACTGCCAGATACTCTCCGTGGACTCCACACCTTCTGATATACTGCATGCATACAACAAAGTGAGTGAGGGCTCTAGGGACTATCTTCAAATTCTTAATACGATTGAAAATGGACTTTGCGATCCTTATTCACAGTCCTACCTTCAATTTGAAAACACCTATGAATTGGTACCTTTTAAAACTGCAAGAGATAAGTTTACGGTTCAACTTTGGGTAATGATCAATAATCTTACGTCTAGTCGAATCCTAACCATCAATAGTAGCATCTATTTGGAGATCAAACAGTCAACTTTATGCATATCCAATGATGAATTCATATTGGCACTCTTTCAAAACTTCGAGTTTGAAAGTAGCAAAATTTATCAGATATCTCTTAACGTTAATGGGGATCATGTCTCATTATATGTCGATGGAAATCACGTCGAGACTATATCTTTAATCCAAGATTCAATCAAGGACGTGAAGCAACTGGAACTGGGGTCAATGATATGCTCTTTCAGGCTGTATAGACTATGGGTTTGGTCCGATCTTTTGTATGAGACCAGTATTAAACTCACCAGTGAAATTGGATTATTTTGTCATCGTAGATTTTGCCAAAACGACAGTCCGGTAGGGTATCCTGATTTATTCGGTGGAGATATTCTTCAAGAGGTCTATAAAACCATAGAAACACCAGGAGTTACTTACGGAATTTGTGCACAGCATGTGAAGCAATTGACTTACGACAATCTCTTAATCTCATTGGATCCAAGGGAGTTTATTCACACGAACAAAAGCAATGACGGGCGCCTACTTGTTCGTGTTGGCAATTCAAGTGATGTAGAACTTGGCAAATGTTACTATTATCAACAATCCAATATTTTAGCGTCCCTCATATCACTGAATGCACCTCAGAAACTGCTCTATTTGATTAATCAGTGTGAAGATCAAGAAATGCTCTTTGGGCTACTTGAGAACTTATTTATCATGTTAAAATGTCCCGATATAAAGATGGTTTTTGAAAATGAAGTAGGTCATATCCTATTGGGCTCTATGTTGACTAAAAAAATACTTCCAAAGCTTAAAACTACTCTTCCAATTCAATTTCTCAATCTCTTTCTGGATTATTGCGGTTGGAATACAGATGATCCGTCATGGTCTATATTGCGCCATGAGACAGCGTATGACACTCTGGTGATTAATTTTGAATTATGGATTTCAAGCACAAGAAATGGTGAACAAACTGGTAGCATAGAGATAATAAGATTCCTATTCTTTCAAATTACAGAATTAGTGAAGAACTCCAAATTTGCGAGGTTCAACGCTAGAAAGTTGAAGTCTATCGGTGTTCTCAATAAATTACTGTACCATCAACACCTCATATTTACAAAAACTCCAAATGAAAACTTCCTCACGGTTCTAAAAGGTGAGCTTTGCGAAGTTTACAAAATACTTTTAAATGATGAATTAACGCAAGAAGTGGCCACCTCAATGTGCTATTTTGCTTACTACGAACTCAGGCAAGGTTATTATAAGAGCTCCGAAATCATTCTACAGGTACTTAATGCTGTCTTCTTTGAAGCAATTGACTTTGAGCGTCTAGAGACAATCAATATATTAACGAGTTCATTTTCGATCAAGGCTATTCTGACAATGATGGATTATAGTTATGATACAATTTCAATCTTAGAGCTGTTGCTACAGATTCTTTTAAAACTATTACAGGTAAATTCTCATGCATACCAAAAGTTCATCAAGAACAACGGGTACAGTCTTCTTTTTGAGATCATGAAAAAGCACAAGCTCAAAAATTACACGACGCTAATTAACATATTAAGGCTATATGCCATAGGTGAATTCATCTCAAGCGATGAGCTGCTCTCTGCTACAACATTCAATCGAGAAGGTCTTGCTGCTCATGGAACTATACTAATGCTCGAGAATCACTACCTCGCAATAGATTTAATCGAATGGGCGGTCATAAATGACATCACCGAATCAGTTCAAGAGGAAATGAATGAATACTTGTACTATTACATGAAGTCAATCTCTGAAATACAGGAGCATTCGCCATTGTGCAACATTCTAAATCCAAAGGAAACCAAATTTTTGGAAAAGAGCATGGATCTTTTGATGACTTTAAAAAAATCTCAAAACGGTGTGACGTATAAAAAGGCATCCGAAGCTTTGATATTTCTACTTTCAAACAACGTTTTCAATTCTTTAACATCCTTAAACACCACAGAATTCGAAGGTTATCTTGAGGCTCTTTTAAGAGGAAACTCCCATGGTGACCGATCCAATGGATCATCCTCTTCTGACAGGGCTACGAACTATTTGAAGCCTGCATTTTGGATAGGCATATTTCCTGATATTCTCGAGAGACTAGCAAATTTTGCACCAACATTTGATTTATTATTTGGCCAATATAAGCATATGTTCTCAAATATTGTTTACATGCTCTCAAAATATTCAGAAACCTTAGCACTGTTCGAATGGGATTTAATAAGTTGCGTACTTGTGCATAAGTGTGTCGTTTCGGCCGCAGAAGGAATTTTGAGGTTACCACATATACCAATTAAGTCTAGCACGAAGAACTCATTAATACAAACCGAAATTTCAATTCTGACTACCTTGTTTTTCCTGATGATGAATGAAAAGTTCCCGATAAATTCGTCCAGTGCTAATATGTTTTTTGAATCACTCTTATTTCATCAGGAAACGCTCTTTGGATTTAATAAACAGTTCACATTTTTCGATAAAGAGTTTATTTCATTTTTCCTCTCTCTCCTGGGAAGATACATCGATGCAAGTGACCTTGGATCATGCCACTTGGCACTCAACTGCTTCCGAACAATTGTTTTACATTGTTCAGAGAGTCTCATAGACATCTCATGCTCAATTGATCGGTGCCACAAAACTGAGGTATTACATTTTCTCGAATCAACAATGAGTTCTAACGATGAGGATATTTATGAGTCTTTTAAAACTGAAAAAATATCCGCCATCTTTGACCGGCATTCATTAAGATTTCATAGGAAGTACATCAAGCCAAGGCTACTAGAATTAAGAGATGGCGATCTTTTGACAGCGTCTGAAACCATGGGGAAACTTTTACAGTTGAAGCATACTTGTTTGGAAAAGTGGTATAACCAAATTCAAAAGATCCACAACATATTTCATGTCGATAGCATCGCCATGGATTTGAAAATACTATCCATTGAAGAAAGAAAACTTTCTTATTTTATGAATGATCTCGAAGACACTTTTGTCCTTTACGCGCAACAAATGAATAAGCTGGTAACGGACGTTATGAGTAGGTCACGTTTCCAAGATGACCTTGATGTAGAACTCGCCTGGTCGTTGGATTCTATGGAAAACTCAAATAGAATGAAAAAACGTCTCGTGCCAAAATATAGAACCTATGATGTACTGGCTCAGGAAACTGACGAAGCAAATCAAATTGAGGACGAAAATCTTGAAAATTCACAGAGGCCACCAGCAGTGACTTCCGGACGGAGATGTAGCAGTGTAATGTCATTCGAGTTGATCAGTGATCTTGAGGCATTCGATCTCAATATACTTGACGCCCAAGACAAGAATCGGAAAATTCTCAAAATTTTGAAAGAAAATGATACCATCAAACAAATTTGGAACTGTAGTAGGGTAATTGGATTGAGCATTAGCGAAGGAGTGCTCATTATGAGCGCAAATTATCTCTACTTCTTCAGTAACTACTTTTTCTCATCCAGGAACAAAAATATAATTGAGCTTCGAGATGCTCCTAAAAATGAACGCGACAATACAATTGGATTGGTTTCAGGTACAAGCACACACGTTTTGTCGGAGGGCTTCAACCATGAAATTCAATTTTGGGAACTCTCTAATCTAGTATTTGCCACGAAGAGGCCGTTTCTGTTACGTGATTTGGCAATCGAATTTCTCTTCGAAAACGGTAAAAGCTGCTTTTTCACCTTCCACACTAAAGCTTTGAGAGAAGACGCGTATCAGAAACTTGAAAAAATCCCCAAATCTACCGAAATTGATCCTGTTTTTCGTAATGCTTTGATCGAGATAAATGCGCGAAACTATGATATTGGAATTCGAAATGGTCTTTCGCAATTAACTTTTTCTTCTAAAGTAGCAAGCGTATTTTCGAATACCGTTGATCTAACAAAATCGTTTGACGCCCTCAAACGATGGAAAAATGGGGAGATTTCAAATTTTTATTATTTGATGATCGTCAATACGCTTGCTGGAAGAACGTTCAATGACTTAACACAATATCCAGTTTTTCCATGGGTTATTGCTGATTATACTAGCGATGAGCTCAATTTCAATGATCCCAAGACCTTCAGAGATTTATCTAAACCGATGGGCGCCCAATCCGAAAAGAGACGAAAGCAATTTGTTGAAAGATACGAAGCGCTAGCATCTCTTAATGATCCAGGCGCTCCACCTTTTCATTATGGAACGCACTATTCTTCTGCTATGATAGTTTCATCCTTTTTAATCCGCTTAGAACCGTTCGTTGATTCCTATCTGATACTGCAGGATGGAAAGTTTGGTCATGCCGATCGTCTATTCAACAACATAGAACGCACATGGTGTTCCGCAGCCCACGAAAATAGTACTGATGTAAGGGAGCTTACCCCGGAGTTTTACTATTTACCGGATTTTTTGACAAATATAAACAAATACGATTTTGGAGCTTTGCAGAATGGAGAAAGAGTTAACGACGTGATTCTCCCACCGTGGGCGAAGGGTGATGCAAAAATTTTCATAGACAAAAATAGAGAGGCTTTAGAGAGTCCCTACGTTTCTAAAAATCTCCACAAGTGGATTGATCTAATATTTGGTTATAAGCAAAAGGGGAAAGAGGCGGAAGAAGCGGTCAATGTGTTCAACAAGTTAAGCTATCCCGGTGCTGTTAATTTGGACAAGATAAATGATGAGAACGAGAGACGTGCGGTCACTGGCATAATTCATAACTTTGGCCAGACACCATTACAGATATTTGACGGTCCTCATCCTTCCAAAATAGATTTCTCGGGCCCAAAGTTGAATGAAAATGTTTGGAACCATATATCTGAAATCCCTATCACCACAAGCAATTGCCGATTCTCTAATACTTACGAAAATGGGATCTCACATATTTGTCAAGAGTACAGTGTCCAAGGTGTTCCCTCCTGGGAAGGCTATCCCTTCTGGTATCGGCCTTTACATGGTAAGTTGCAGGGTAAATCTGTGGAGATAAGTAACTCCTGCTCCCTTTCTATTGCGGGTCAAATATTTCATAACATACACTTTTGCCCGATCACAGCTCTCTGCTTGTTTAAAAACAATCAAATTTTTACAGGCGATGCCTCAGGCTTATTGAAACTATGGAAATATACAACTGGCAAGGTAGGAATCGAGCTTGAAGAGGTCACCGCGTTCTATGGCCATCTCTATGCAATCAAACAGTTACATGCGTCATCTGAATACAACACATTGGTTAGTCTGGATGCCGCTGGCAAAGTGTACTGTTGGGACATTCTTAGATCCGAAATTCTTCGACAAATTTCTAAAACCGCCATGCATTGTTATCTGTCGAACTCCACGGGGAGTATAGTCGCAATTGACTCCAAAAACAAACTGTCGATTTACGATTTAAATGGTTCTCTTTACGCTGACAAGCAGTTCACAACTGACATAAGCACTGCCAGTCTTGTTGACTTCATTGGCGTCGATAGATTTAAAAGAAACCACATTTATTGGAAAGAAAAGGAAATAATCACAGTTGGATTTAGTTCCGGAGAGATTCAAGTGTTAGAATTATGTCAAAATGCGGTGAAATCGTGGGACTTAAAGCCCCTCAAAAAGCTCAGCTCAGGTAATACTTTTCCAATTACTTGTATTTATGGAACGATTAGAGTGCTATCGCTTATTAACGGCAGTGAGCCATCTGTTGCAGTCGCGAAATGCGAAATAGTGTGTGGAAATACCGATGGTTCTATCTATGTTTGGAGATGAATAATATAATACATTTTTCGAACTGTAGATGAAAAAGGAACTCTTAACTTTTCATTTTTTTTGAGTCTTCGTATTCCTTTCGTAGAGGAATAGACCTATTGCGTTTAACGACAATCCAGTCACCTGTGTTGGGGTAATCTCGCGGCAACTGATTAGCCAGCTTACAAAAATAACCGAAATTCTTTTCATCAAATTCGCTATGGAATATGAGAGTGTTGAAATCTCCCCCAATAAATAGTAGGCAATCATAGTTTGTATAAAATGGAATAAACCATTAAGAAGCAATAGCCGAACCGGGAAACTGACAGTTTCACTATCATTATGATAAAAAAGTCTCCAGACAGTTGGAAGTTCTAAAGTAAGAAACCAACCAAATGAAAGAACAAATCCAACTGCAGAAATGTATATCATCAAAGTGAGTTTATCGTACTTCCTGCTCTTCAAAGAACCGAATTTCTTTTCGGAATATAATGGCAGTGGAGAACTCTCTTTAAAAGATTGTTTGATCGTAGAGACATGTGTTGGCGTATTGGTGAAAACTTGTTTGCCATACATGTTCTGTGCAACAAAAACCAGCATCGATACTATTGCGCAACATACACCTGAAGAGGACCTCGAGAGTCGCGTCGCCGTGGCGGAGGAATCTTGAATATCACTTTCTCCAATTACTTCTTTTACGACGCGCTTATTGTCATCAGATACAATTAACCACACCCCGGACAAGATGCATGATAAACTCAGATAACTTATGACATTTAGCTTCCTGTGGTCAATGTGTAAGGTTTGTTGGGCCACTAGAATGAATATTGGTGAGAGTGTTTTGATACTCGAAACTGTTGATATTGGAACTAATGAAGTAGCTTTATGCCCAAAATATTTGCCCACAAACTGGAATAGACCTAGTGGTAGAACAACTTGGATGATATGTCGGGAGGGTGGTGTGATGACTCGTGATTGAACTCCGAGAGAATAATCTGGAAAGGTGCCCGAGGGAAACAAATTGAAAAATCCTCTCCATTTGCGAGCAAGCCAACACGTCAATACCGCAAGCATAGAAATATACAAGAACTGAAACTCACCCAAAAACAACGGGAATGGGAACTCTGTTAAGATCTGCTTTGTAACTTGCGACGCTACCGAGGATATTGCGTACCAACATAGGCACAACAACACAATCCGTGCATAATGGTCATGCTCATGAAAACGAACGAATGGCCCTCTCACAGAGGGTGTAATAAGCATGTATGAATGTTGAACTTCCTTGTTATTGGTTTGACATCGTAAGGAAATCTTGCTTGTAAATATAGAAACCCAATCACGTGCTTAAATCGTATGATGACAGATTTTTGAGTACAATTTTGAAGTTACAATTAATTAAATGCAATTAGTTTATATGTTCTTACATATTGCTGGGAGTGCTGTGGACAGTTACCCCAGGATTTCTTTTAATAATGCTAGTTTGCCAACTTCATCGTCAAATTCTCTTTTGTCAACGTTGGACTTTATGAACTTCACCAAATGCCGGGTCTTGCCGAACGATTTTCCTTGTGCCAAATGGACAACACCACAAGTTTCCAGAGCGTTACAAATTTCAAGGAATTCATTGCGTTTGAGGGGAGAAATGGCGTTTTTCTGGTCCAGAAGTTTAGTATAGTAGTCGTAAGCATCATCCATGGAGCACTGCGTTTGGAAAATGTCAAACTTTTCACGGTGAACTAGCGAACCTAGAACTAGCCGTTGTTGCATGTTAAGTTTTGAGAGCCGAGATTTAGTGGAAGAATTATTCATGAATGATGAGAAAACTTTGGCTACGTGTGCCAACGTAACCTTGGTGACATGACCGTCAGAGGAGTGGCGATTTTTTATGGCCGCTAATTCCACCACTTCAATGCTAGATCTTAGAACGTCAAATAGTTTCCTTAAATCTCCTGTGTTACCTGAACACTTTTTGGCCGCGAATCTAATCGCAGCGGGCTGTATGACAAGTTCATTTCCCGCAGCTGTCAATTTCTGCATGACAATGTCATACATTTGCTCCGCCGTGTATGGAGGGAAAGTGATAGTCTTGGGAAGTAGTTCTCGCTTCAAGTTCAAACGCGAAAGAAACCTGTCTTTCATGTCGAGACTATTTGCAATGCTAATGAGGCCAAATTTAACCTTTGGTAATTTGGCCAATAGAAAGAGATCAAAAATATGTTTTGTAGCGTTGGCGTCTTGTAATGTAGAGGTTACAAGCTTATCCATCTCGTCAAGAATAACGATAAATGTCGTGTTTGGATGAGATAGGATGAACTTTTGCAAGTCCTCGGCGCTCCGTACTTGCTCGCTGGCATCACTTGCGAAGGACTCGTAGATCTTGGCAAAGATGCTTTCGGGGTTGTTGATGGCAATGCAGTTTATGGATGCGATGGCGACTGATTTGAACTCCGAAGTTGACGTTTCAAAGAAAAAAGTGTTCGACAAACCCGCTTCATGTTTGAGTTGCGGGCCACCCAGAGCGAGCATCTGAAATTTCTCGCGGATGATCAAATCGACCTGTGCTGTCTTTCCAGTGCCAGGAGGGCCCGTGATGTACACAGAATCGCCAGAGTCTGAATCGATGACTCGTTTCAAAAATCCCATTATCTCCGTGTATTGTTCCATTCTTGTTGGCAGATATGCCTCATCCCCGATCTCGACATTCGCGCATCTTTGTAGCAGCGCCTTTGTCCTGGAGTAAATGGAAAGTGGACCAAAATTCAATCTTTTGGGTGAGACCGACAATGGCACTGATCTAATATTGACTGCCTTCTCTGGAGATGCAGGCGGTGTAATTAGCCCGCACATTTTCTTTACGGTTCTAGGCTCATCCTCGAAAGCCAATCTCTTTCTGGTTGCCAGTATTCTATTATCTAACATGAGATTCCACGATTGTCTACTGGAATGGTAAATGGTGATCTGAAGAGTAACACTGTGCTTTTAAAGTCTCGAGATATGCGCGTAAACCTTTCTTTCATTTTTCGCGTGTCGCGATAATATGTTGCCAGCCATCGCGTTTTAACATTTTTTCCACTTATGATACCTAAAAGAGTAAAGTAATGAAACCGTTGGCTTTCGCATTACAAAGAGCCGTAGAGGGAGGAATTGCCGTGTCCGAGGTCTTGAGAATACTAGTTGAGTCGTACTCCGAGCCCTGCATCGAACTTGAGGAATGCTGTATGCGAATGCAAAATATTCTCGAAAATAACGGAGGAAGCATTCCAATAGAGTAGCTACGTCAAACTCTTTGCAAGGCTTCGAGGATCAATGAAGAGTACGTCAATGCCACTAATGCGATTATTGGCGTGATACACATAAGGTGGCAATACCGTTAATTATGGTATGTTGATCTTGCATTTGTGTGGTATCCCTTTTTTGCGTCTGCAAGACAGCAAGAAGTGCACGTCCGGATTCAGCGCCATGCTAATCATGGTGCTAAAACCAGAGATGCTTAGGGAATTTTTTCGAGAATCCAAACCTTTCAAAGAATGGTAGCGAATTTACTGCTCAATATGCCAATCAGAATTGGCCACGATA
The DNA here is from genome assembly GCA_900074765.1 of Lachancea fermentati. Lineage (NCBI taxonomy): Eukaryota > Fungi > Ascomycota > Saccharomycetes > Saccharomycetales > Saccharomycetaceae > Lachancea > Lachancea fermentati. The sequence goes on along the minus strand of LT598486.1, from coordinate 337,484 downwards.
GCGCAATTTTTGTATGCTCCTCTGCTGCAGGAGGACAGATCGATGGCGAGACGACTACGGTAACTTTTCTAAGGTTGGACATCCTGAATCGGTCTGCAACCCGAGAGATGTCGCATGAAAACATTAGCTACGGTTGAATCGCTTGTCCGTGGAGATAAGCAAATCATACGAAATCGTTAAGATCCACTGATTTGCTCAAGTTCACTTAAGGAAGGGTGAGTCTTGCAAGAGTACACTTTCCTTCCTCATGGGATGTCTCTGCCGTGACATGTAGTCACCTTCCTAGGCATCCACTTTCGACGTTTTCAATGATATTCGCACATCTTTCGCTGTAGTAAATTATCTTACACTTCCATTTCACCGTCCAGAAGGCGCGGGCAACCCTCTTACAGTTGCTTGTAGTACGGGGACCACCACCGGATATCGAATCATTTAAATGATGATATCACTTTAGACGGAATTTTATTCTGATACTGGAAAAATCTTACTGGATTCCTTGTGAAAACATTGAAGGGTCTTCGAAGTTGCAAGCAGCAGCCACAAGCAAGGATAGCGACTTTCTTTCCTGCAAGTATAAGTTCAAGATCTGTTTTTCGGAAAGACAAGTGATCGTTCGTGACTTCCTTGTTAAAAGGCTATTTTTTTGCGTACAGAGGTAGTTAAAGAGTGGAAAGCTAAGAAGAGAGAAAGAGGAGCATATCATTCCAGTGGCAGCGAGAGACAAAAAATATCCAGTTATGCCTTCATCACACAGGCTTGGCGATAAGAAGATATATCAGTACGCAGGGAACCCAAGTGCTCGGCACGGATCGGTCTCACGAGGGTCTCACCCGCCTTCTTCTTCTGCGCTCAGCACCGCTAATAGCAGCAGGACATCCGTCGCATCAGGTAGTGCGGAGCACGATCCCACAAATTTAGGTTCTAGGCCTTCTCGGTATGACCCAAGTTCTACTGGCAGACCGTTCACCTCACGGAAATCCAGGGCTTCAAGTAGGTACAATCCAGATCCCTCCCCGACAAGCCCCGTAAGACGCGTGAGCTCAGAAGGGTTAATAGCAAGCTCCAGATGGTCCAATAGTGGTACAAATTTAGCTGCTTCTAGTAGATATAATCCACAGGCACCGCCAACAGGCTCGACCGGTAGTCATCATAGCTACTATAATTCTCACTTCGGCAGGAATAGAGTGTCTTCAGGCGGCGAACCCAATGAAGTGGCTAATGCAAACTACGTTTCCCGGGGAAGTAAATGGAGAGAATCTCCATCCACCGGCAATTTTGCTGATCACGACAACTATGTTCCAACTTCAACCACAGTACCAACTTCAAAACCATTTTCACATAAAAAATACTATCACTACTCATATCACCATGGAAACTATGTACCGTCTTACTCCAGCAGATACAGTAATAAGTTTGGAAAAAGCGATCGCCAAAATAGCGACAGTGGATACGAATCTTCCGAAGGGTCGAAAATAACTGAAAGTCAGAATGAGCACTCGCTGGGCTCTAGCTTAATAAATTCAGTAGCGCAAACTACTAGAAAAGTGGAAGCTCTAGCCGCAACAGGTCACCAGCGTATCAATCTTCAGAAAAATTCGGATTCTGACGAATTAAGGTCCGAAACAGAAGGAGCACCAGAGTCAAACGGAGATACAGATAATTCACCATTGGAACACAGGAAACCTGTACCTATGGACAATCAGAAAGGCATTGTCCAGACAAATGAATTAGAGCAAAAGACCTCTGATATGGACAACCACAATGTCTTAACTGAAGCGGAGAAGCAAGGTGAACAAGTGGACAAAATACAGCCTACTGATCAAACCATAATGAATGAAGGTGAAAAGGATGGTTCTGCGATGGATAAAGCACTGGAAAATGTTGACAGTTTCAAACACAACCCCACCATAAACCCAAAGGATGATGTAACGAGTAATGCTAAAATCATTTCAAAATCTCCAGTATCTACTGGCGGAACTTCGATAGCTTCAAGGTCGCATATACCTGCTGATGATATCCTTTATCATATAAAAGGCTATAAGGAACCGCTGAAGAAAATAGAAGCATGCATATTTCCAATGACGGAGCCAGAGACAAAGCTTTGGGAGCTCAAAAACCAGACACGGCAACAAATAATTGCCAAGCAGTTTTACCTTTTGAAGAAGCCAGTTAGAAATTTAAAGGAGTACCCTTTCATGTCTGAGAACTTTTTAATACATGAGCAAGCTATTAAACCCATTCTTCTCAAATCAATTTCAAAAATTAAGCGTTATGAGTATTTGAGAAAGCTACAACTCAGGAGTGATTTTTTGCAATATGATGAGCAATGGGATAGAAAGTGCCAAAAAATGGATGAAATTAGCAAAAACATGAGAATGGATGAAGTTGAGGAGCAGGAGAGATTGCAAAAGGAGCAGAAGCAAAAAGAGCAAGAAGAGCATGATAAGCAAGCTCTACAAGGTCGTACGAATAGTCGGAGAAGGAACAGGGCCGATTTTGTTGATGATGCAGAGATTGAAAACGTTTTACTGCAAATCGATCCTGATTACAAGCATCATCAGTTGGCTGCGCGTATTCCTCCAATGTACATCAGTCCCGTAGACAAGTACTCTATCAGGTATCAGAATGTGAACAACCTTGTCACAGATAAAGATGCTTGGGCCAAGAGAATTCTTCTAGATGGAATCGATACATTTACTGAAAGGGAACATGACCTTTTTGTCGACGCTTATCTATCCTATCCTAAAAGATTTGGAAAAATCTCGCAACAAATGGGAGGTTTAAGAACTCCAGAGGAATGCGTCCTTCATTACTATAGAACAAAGAAACAGACCAACTACAAACAGCTGATAGTTGAAAAGAACAAGAGACGAAAAGCCAACGCTAATCGTCGTCGGAAAGAGAAGGAAAAGGAGAAGGAAAAGGAAAGGATTAAGGATAAAGACTCTGAGAGTGAAAAAGAAAGTGGTAGAGAGAAAGATAGGATGACAGAAAGTGCTGACTTATCCGTTGATGAAAATGAACGAACAGTCGATGAGGTAGAAGATGAAACAGTCAATCAAGATACTTCATTACGTTCAAACGAAGGTATGAAACAAGTAGAAATAAAACCAACTGTACAAGCTGAGGTTCCTATGATAGTCGATGAAGAACAAGACCTCACTAGTGTACAGGAACTTGCAAATAACAATGAAGCTGTTTACGATAGAAAACCTTCGGAAGTGGCCGGGCCTTCACAAAGAGAGGATCTAGAAAGCCTAGAATCGAGGAAGCGGAAGCTCCAGGAAATTGAAGAGGTCACAAGTGAACTCCCGAATTTGCAACCAATAGCTCCTGCCATGAATTTCAATGACAAGGATATCGGGATGAGCTCGGGAGAAAAACTAGTTGTTAGACCTGACGGCATAGATAAGGCGCAGCAGGCAAAGAAGAAAGCCAAACACAATGACGGTCATCACAAATCAAGTTACTGGAGTGTGAAGGAGACAAATGCTTTTCCTGAGCTTTTGCGCCAATATGGTTCTCAATGGGCTTTAATTTCAGAGAAGTTGGGCACCAAGTCTACTACAATGGTGCGCAATTACTTTCAAAGAAACGCCGGTCAAATGGGATGGCAATCACTCGTGAATGGGTCGAGTATGACAAAAGACAGTAAGGATCAATCAGTGAACGAGGAAAAGGTTGCCACTATTCATGCAACTGAAACTGTTCCACCTCAACAAAAACCATTGGTTAACTTCTTTGGTCAAGCGCAGACCAGCCCAGGAACTCCAACTCACAATATGCCTTTGGAAAATGCAGACAGCTTTTCTCAACAATCGACTCCTCAGGGCCTCCCTCCACCACATTTACCATCCATCCAGTTCTACTCGAGTGATCAATCGAATAAAAAACCTCCGATTGTATCAACATCTTCAGAAACCGCTACGAAACAATTCGAAGTTACGTCTGATCACTCCGACCAACACCCAACGGTACATTTCGCGCAAGAGGTGGTACATCACACTTCTGGGACCTCTTCATCAGTGTCTTCTCAAGCACCGGACTCGAGCCGCAGATCATCTATCAAAAGTTTATTGAACAATGATGAGGAAAAGATTGACGCTAACGCGAAACAAGCCCCTTCAGCAATCAATTCCACGCAGGCGAGAGATTCACAGCCTTCAAAAGTTATTGTTCAAGAGCTTCAATCTTCAACTTTTTCCTCCTCTTCAACACCCTCGCCATCAATCAACGCTCAAAAAAGGCCTAACTTTCTCTCAACAATTTTGAATACCGGAATGAAATCACACGATGAACAACATCAAACGCCAAATGATACACTTACCACATCTCGTGCCTGCCCAGTTTCTGCACCAGGTCCAATGTCGTCTTTAACCTCAGATGCGCGTACGCTGCCTAATTTGGCTCAGCCTAATTTCTATAGCACAACTGTTCCACCTCGGTCGGCGCCCGTGAGACCTACAGAAATTAATTTCGCTAATGATCCTCTTGCTGCACTAGCCGCAGTGGCGTCAGCGCCCGAAGCTTTGGCATCATTGCTACCAGCAAGTAATGAAGAGCCCAAATCTAATATTGACGGTTTAGGAAAACCACAAAGGTGATTTACCTTCGCCAAATCTAGCTTAGAATTAACTTATGGCTAGCACATTGTAGTATATAAATGTATATACATATTGTAATTTCTTACGTTTACGAAATGGTGTTGCGTATATTGTGATGATAAACAAAGATTAGACGCGATATCCACAAATTTTCAATATCGTCGTTGGAGAAAACGTAAACTACTCCATCAAGGTTGTGGATAAATAAACATGCTGTCAGTAGTTCAAACTTATGCAGTTGCTTTATTGCAGAAGTATCCTTGGCTAACAGGATATAAACCTACCCTCGAACGTCCGTTCTTCAATATTTATTTGTGGGAAAAATTTGATTACGCGGCAACTCTTTTGACCAACGGTCACTTTATTCCAAGCCAGTTCGAGTTCATTCCCGGAAAATTACCTTTGAGTAAGTTCCCACATGTGATTGCTGCTATTTCGGCTTACTATTTGATCATCTTCGGTGGAAGAGCGGTGTTGAAGAATACAGAGCCATTCAAACTGAACTTTTTGTTTCAAGCACACAATCTTTTCCTCACAACCGTCTCTTTGAGTCTTTTGCTATTAATGGTCGAGCAATTAGTCCCTATGATAACAAAAAATGGCTTATACTATGCTATTTGTAACATTGGCGCTTGGACCCAGCCAATGGTTACACTGTATTATATGAATTACATCATCAAATACATCGAGTTTATCGATACTGTTTTCCTGGTTCTCAAGCATAAAAAGCTTACATTCTTGCATACTTACCATCATGGTGCCACTGCTCTGTTATGTTACACACAATTAATGGGAACCACAGCGATCTCATGGGTGGTTATTTCCTTGAACTTGGGAGTTCACGTTGTAATGTACTGGTACTATTTCCTTGCTGCACGTGGTATTCGTGTTTGGTGGAAAGAATGGGTTACAAGATTCCAAATTATTCAGTTTGTATTGGATATCGGATTCATCTACTTTGCCGTTTGGCAGAAATTTGCAAGCGACTTTTATCCAAGCTTGCCACACTGTGGCAAATGTGTAGGATCCACTACTGCTACTTTTTCGGGTTGTGCCATCATCTCGTCTTACCTGTTCCTATTTATTGCATTCTACATTGAAGTTTACAGACGCAGAGGGACTAAGAAATCTAGACTTGTGAAGCGTGTTCGCGGAGGTGTTGCCGCTAAGGTCAACGAATACGTTAACGTTGACTTGAAGAACACTGTTACTCCTTCTCCTTCTCCTGCACGTGAAAAGGGAAGACGTAGAGATTGATCAAATCTTATGTATCTATTTGTAAGAAAAGCAGTTGTTTTATGTCATGCTCTTGACAAGTTAAGATCAGTACCAAATCTTTACTTCAGTATACATCATTCGATATGGCTTTCTTTGGTTTCTTCTATTGTACACGGATTAAATACTAGTTTGAAAAAGGGACGAGATCAACGTTGTAAACCTCAAAGAAACACCCCAATGATATATTTGCTGTACTTAATTTTTTGTACTCAAATCCTCGGATCGCTTGCTGGAAAGAAGAATTGACCGTCTTATCGTTTCTGTAGTAACTTTAGATCCACCACCGATTATTCCGAGATGCTTCAGATTTCCTTTCTCATCGGATATGATCGACAAAGTTGAAAGAACAGATGACTCTTCTGCTTCACCCTGTAGGTCCGCCAAAAGAATAGAATCCTCCTGGTCTACCTGCATCTCATCTTCTTTTTCCGGTAGCCTTGCCTCAGGGTCTAAATCAATCACGCCAAAGTTTGACGCGAATCCGACGTTTTTGGAATTTAAAACTAGTGGTATACTTTTATGCGAGTCACATATTATGTCGTATGTCTCTCTAATGGCTGCGCTACGGCCTCTCACCCTAACTGGGATTTTTAGGTCGGTGGTTTTCTCATCAACGAAAGCACGGGGAAGTTTCGTGTTCTTCAGAGCATAGATCAATGAATTCCAACATAGTTCAAAGAGAGGTCCATCTCGACTAAAGACCTGAATCTTAGCATACAAAACATATGACCATTTTCGCTTCGGAAGAAACTGCTGATCCAGCTCCGGTCCTTCTTCATCAGGATAAGTTATCGAGACAGATTTATCAGGATTCGTGGTCCTCCGCCCAACACTCACATTAAGTGAAGACTTTGGAATCACACCAGAGCCTAATATGCAGTTGTATATTTTCTGTGATAGATTCATTTCTTCATCCGTTGGTGCACCCATTCTACCGCGCTCCACTTCAACCACTGGGTAAACAGCCCCAAACTGCGATATACGATCATGCTGCATTGTCATATTCCTTAATTCTTCCTCACCTTCGTCGATACCGTGTACTGGTAATAACTCTTCCACGAATCCCCCAGTAATGGATGTAATGACTATTGTTTTGCCGGATCTTAAAACGTTAGATCCCAAGATATTGTTTTCTTCAGAGTTGTGAAATAAGTCGGTAGAGCGAGAGAGTCCTCCGTCGCTAATTTCAATGTTCCTAAACTCTTCAAATTGTCGAAGACATGGCCTCACGCCCAGAGAGAGATGTCTCTGGATCGAAAGATCCGGGGCAATCCTTGCTAAAACTTCAGGAGGGAACGTTATCGGATGTATTTCAATCGAGGATGCCATGATCTTGTACTGCAGCAAGCGTTGAGAGTGGTATTTAACAGTAGAAATTGGTGTGATGAGACTACTTGAAAAATTTCCAACTTTTAGGATCATCATGGTTGACGTATTAAGACTTCTCGAGGGTTGGAAGAAGAAATAGCCAGTAAAAAGTGCATATTATAAACATGGGAATTGTAATTGTCGGTTCTCTAAACTATGATTTAGTCACTTACACAGACCGGGTTCCCGAGGAGGGCGAAACTATCAAAGCAAACCTTTTCGAAACGCATGTGGGTGGTAAGGGCTTCAATCAGGCGATCGGAATATCAAGATTGATGCCAAAATATGAAGAGAGCTGTATTAAAATGATTGGCAGTGTCGGCAATGATTCTTTTGGAAAAGATCTGATTGAAATGCTATCTCAAAATAGGGTTGAAAGCTCAAACATCAAAGTTGTACCGGATATTAAGACTGGAACTGCGACTATTTTGGTCGAAAAACAGAGTGGCCAAAACAGGATATTAATTGCAGCGGGTGCTAATTCGTATTCCGAATACAGTGACGCTCAACTTGAAAGAATATTTACTGATTATAATGATAACGACCGAACGTTTGTTGTCCTTCAAAACGAGATTCCAGGAACTCTTGATATCATGCACTGGCTCAGAGAAAACAGGCCACATAGCGAAGTATTTTATAACCCTTCGCCATTTTTGAGTCTTTCACAAGAGCAGTGGCGCATGGTTGATGTTCTTGTTGTCAACGAAATAGAGGCCCTGCAAGTGGTCGAAAGTGCGTTCGGCGTCAGTTATGGGAATAAATTAAAAACGTTAATATCGGAAAACTTTGTTGAAGGCTACAAAACTATAGCACTCGAATTGCAAAAAAAACTTATTAATCCGTGTAACTTGTCCAGTGTTGTCATAACCTTGGGCGAAAAGGGTTGTGTTTATATCTCAAAGCTAGAAGAGACACCGGGCTTCGTTGAGGCAATTAGAGTTCCCAGGGTTATCGATACTACCGGGGCCGGCGATACATTTCTCGGGGGCATAGTCTCTCAGCTCTATCAAGGAATTGAGCTCAAGGATGCTGTGAAATTTTCCACTATAGCAAGTTCATTAAGCATTCAACGAAATGGAGCCGCTGACAGCATCCCCACCTATGCCGAAATAGTAATTTGATTTACTTATGCTATTATACATGCTAATTGGTAAAAAAAATAAACACATAAATCCACTTACAACTTTTGAAGTACCTTTTCAATGATTTTGCATATTAGATAAACATGCTTATGGTGACTGGGGTGCTGGATTAACATTTGACGTATTGAGATTGTGGGATATACTTTCACTTTCGTCAGATGATTCTGAGCTTCCCCCAGTCGACGCAACATCAGAGGAATTAGTAGGAGTATTAAGATAAGTCTTATTTAGTAAGCGGAGCTTGCGCCTGGCAGCGTTTTCTTCAGTATTCGAGTCCTTGATGTGATCGCCAACCTCCAAACTATTGATGCTATAATCCAAATCCTTACTTGGACGTGTGATGTGCATTTTATCATCGTTGGGAGCTGAACTTATTTCTTTTTCATCTAAATCCTTTTCGCATTGTGAATTTTTGTGATCTTCCTTAATTGCTTCGTCCTCACTTTCGGACTTGTTATCCTCGTAGAACTGCGCTTGTCTCTCATTTAATTCTTTGATTTTCAGGTCATGTTGTTCTCTAGAAGATCTTATAATTTGAGTCAAGTTTTCACCACCTAAATCACCTTTCTCGGTACGCCGCCTATAAAACAATAAATAAGCAGCACCAGAAATAGATTTTTCGGGATCTGTCTTGCTTACTCTTGAGTCATCGAAATAGTACCACCCATCATCTGCGGGATTTTTAACATATGCTGTGTAGTGGCCACCTCCAAGCCCACCATAATGGTTGTCTACAGCAATCAAATCGTAGATATTATTACTTCTCTCATCGTTGTAAACCAAGAAAGGAGACATATCTAAGCCTGTAATCGGAAAATGAACAGTTTCATTAATTTTGTCACTGAATGACCGCATATTTTCGAATCTCTTTAAATGTATCAGTAATATGTCCGGGGTATTCCAAAGTTCAATTTGTTTGGTTGCTTGGCGGTGTTCTTTACACACAGGACAGTACCACGAGTCTGCTGCTCCTAGAACTTCTGGTTTAGAAAAAAGATTCAAGCAATCTTCGAGAAGAATTTTTGACTCTCGCATTTTATTCTTTTCCTCTCTGCTACTCTCTAAAACAGTATTAGTTATAATACCGGGATTTTCCCATGAAATCACTCGATCTTCTGAGAACACCTGAGAAGCACCCTCACTACTCCATTCACAAATTAACGCAGAGCCAGCACATATCAACTTTTGGAAAGGATACGATTCGCTCAATTTTTCTTCATTTGACAACGATTTCACGCTCTTCGTATCATCGGTGTTCTCTTCAACATCAACATCCATATCTGAGATTATTTCCTCTCCTTCCTCGGATTCCTCCACCTCTGAGGCAATACGTTTCTTCTCGTCAGTGAGACGCCCCAGTTCTTCAATTTCCTCCCTTTGGTCTTTCACCAAGTCGTAGTAGTTATAAATATCCTTAGCAACGTTATTCATCGATAGGGTGATATCAGCTGCCATATTCAATGCCGCGCGACTATCTGGTGTCCATATTTCAGTCCTGAGAAAACTCGACTCTGGAGAGGTATGCAAATTAGAATCACTGCTAGCTGGTTGTTTACAAGTCAGCACTTTGATATCGAAAAATCTATTCGGCTGTTTGTCGGGAGTGCATTGTCTAATGTCATTCTCGAACTGCGTAAAGTCAACGCCAGGATATTTTTGACTTAATAAGGGTAGCGAATCTATTGACACGTTGTCATCACTTTTCAAAAAGGGGAAGTCAATGAAGCCACCGCTCAAATTTACGAAGCATTTCTCCAATTTTTGTCGAATGGTACCGTAAGAGTGCTGTTCCTCATTAGAAAGTGTTATAAAAAATGGATATCCAAAGAGTCTTGAATTTTTGAAGCCTTCCTCAAACCTTGTGTTTAGTACAGGTACAACGAGGTCATTTTCTCCCCTAGGGACCTCGTAGAATGCCACGAAATCATCTTTTGAGATCAAGTCCTGCACTGGAAGATATTGAGAGTCTGAGTTTCGTGCCTCATAGTTGTTGTAAAATTGATGGTTAAAAATTTCTGCTCCTAAAAGATCATCTGCCTTCATATTTGCACAGCTTGCGACATATTCTTTTAATTCTTTATAGGACGCTGTTTTCGGTAACTCGATCTCTAAAAGACATGGCGGAGACTGAGATGGAAATAGAATAATTTTAGAAGACCAGTAATTATCAACAGGGAGAGGCAAAGTGAGATCATTGTAGGGGTCGAACGTAATTGAGATATTGCTACACTGGGGACAAACCAATGTTGATTTATACATACCCACAAACAAGTCGATTATCATCGAGTCATTCCTCATTTTATGTTTATCCCAAGTATTTTCAGCGAGTTCCTTGATAACATTAAAGTTATTCACATCGTCACCGGGAGATAGCTCTGGTTTTTCAACATATGGCTTTTCTAGAATTCTGTTCAAATCTTCATGTAAACCATCTAAAAGAAAGGCCATGAATTCCTGTGAATCCTGCTGCAAAAATCCAGCAAACATAGAGTTATAATGTCCAATGACCGATTTGAAGTTTCTTGGTGAATAGGCAGTTATTTCAGAGATACTTTCACCAAAGAGGGTTTGAATAAGACCGGCAAATGCTTGTGCAACGCGTCCACCATATCCTAGAGGATTGTTGGTGTTTATCTCCGCCCCATATCCATTGTAAAGGAAGTAGTCTCTGAGTTCTGGGATATGCACAAGGCATTGTAAAGCAGAGTTCATGTAGCAAGTATTGCCAAGATTAGACAAGCCCACTATACCCTTCGAGGGGCATAATTTGTGATAAGAGAAATAGTTTGAAGCCCAGTGTTGTCCCATATTGGGTTCTTTGTACTCAACCGCCAAGTCTATTACGGAATATCTGAGATCTTTAATTAAGCATCCAAAGATTTTGGGTACAATTCTGTGCTTGATTGATATATCAGTAAATACCAAAGGGCTGATTCTGTATCGGGACGTGAAAGAAGTACTTTCTTCAGAATTCCCTGGATCTTTGAAATACCATATTCTGAACTTATGTCTCTGTAAATCAAAACTTTCCTCGTGTGCATCAAAAACTTCCAAGCATCGTTGAGCCACGTCTCTGATAGAGCTGAGCTTCGACAATGTGAAAAATAAGGGAGAAGCGTTGGCATTATATGACCTTGTTTCTTCTGAGGCATTTCTCAAAAGGTGGACCCTGAAAAAGCATCTATTATACTCGGTAACCAGCTGGTCATTCGTATCTTTTATCAGAAAAGTGCATACTGGTTTTGAATTTGGTGTTAAACCATACCACTCGACGAATTTCTCGTACGCTTCTTCCGGAACAGATAAATAAGGTGACACATTATAATCAGCTAAGACAAAGTTCTCAAAATCTTTACAGATTGAAACAGTGTCTATTGGCTCTATATCTGTGTAATTTGTAATTTCGGTGTTCCAGAAAGTGTCAAACCACATAGAGGGGATAATATAGACTTTGTCTCCTTCTTTCGCTTCCTTCTGATGTTCTGCATAAATTTTGGAAATGAGATCTCTTTGCTCAGCCAAACTAGGAATAGCATCCACTAGCATACTGTCGCTGTCATCGTCCTGGGTAGTACCCGCGGGTGTTAGTGGGTTTCCATCATTTTCTTCGCGGTCCGATGATTCGCTCGCTTTTTCGTCTTCCGTCTCTACACCAGCAGACTCTGAATGTACGGCAATTGATTCGTCATGAGCCGTCCTAATATCCAAAGAATTTTCTTCCTCGTGGTGAGATGACGGATCTGGTAAGTTGCTCACACGTTCATTCATTTTGAAAGAAGGCAAAAACACAAAAATGAAGAATCAACTTCAACTTGTTTGCTACAATTGGAGACTAGAACCACTCAATTTGGACCGTCTTATAATAATGTGATCTATTTATCGATCTTTGGTTGAAAAAATTCAGCTCACAGTCCAATTACTGTTATGCCCTTGACGATGAGATGGCAAATTTGTTTGCGACGTCTTTGCGTCGTGAATTGAAAAAATTATTTTTCTTCTAGACGCGGAGCTGAAAAATATCTGCACGATAAGAATCGTCGGACATTAAATAAAAGAAGTGTACTGACAAAAGTACAGGCACATTAATAATATAAAAAATGACTAAAAGTATACTTTACATAGATAAAATTTAAGTGGTAGTACCCTACAATATAGAGTTCATAATACCATAGCCTAATGTGATAACACACACGAATGCTAAGAACGAAGCAGGGACACCCCTAGTGATGAACGTGTTGACGCTCAAATATCTATTTCCTACTTCATCCGTCATAGAAATTGCTGTGACATTGGGAAAGCCTGATGATGCAAGTCCCATACCACAAGATGCAAGTAAGGCACAACCAAAGACCAAAATGGGAGCCGCCTTTGGATTGCTGAGTTTATCTCCGATTTCTTGCATTAAGGGAATAATGATAATGGCAGAAACGGTATGAGATACAAAGGTACCAACAACCAACATTACCACACCGAAAATGATGAGAATAGCGTAGGTTGGATATTCCATAACGCGTCTCTCCAGAGCGGTGGAAATGGTCGACAACAACCCCGAAGAAGAAACGGCTGCACCCAAAGCTATACCACCCATTGCCAAAATAACAATTGACCAGGGGAAATTGTTGATATCCTGCGTGCTCAAGAGACCGGTACCAAAGAAAAGCACGATAGGAAGCACTGCAATTTGGCCGGATGATCCGAAGGCTCCTTCTATTTTAGTCAGAACACACCATAATATAATCGTACCAAGAGTGACAAATATAACATAGTACTGCTTTAATGTGAATTTTTCTTTGATTGGGGTGTACTTTTTCAATGGAGTATCGTTAATCTTGAATGTGAATATTAATAGGACCCAAATGAGCAGCATGGACAAGATTCCTGAAGGCAAAGCAACAGCGAAAAACTGGCCCCAACCAACACCATAAGGTTTCAAGTAATCCATCGAAATAATGTTTTGAGGAGATGAGATAGGAGAAGACATACCGCCAACATCAGCTGAAAGAGCAACACCCAAAACTAAGGCTTTCGCGAAAGGTGAGTCTGCACTTAAAGATTTCAAAACTGGTTGAATCAATGAATATGTCAGAACAGGTGACGCAACATTCGAGATCCACATTGACAAGAAAAATACAACTGACATGACCATCAATAAGACATTTCTTGGCTTCGTACCCGCAAAAGTTAGCAAATAAGAAGCTAACACCTTAGCAACATTATACTTAGAGAGTGCAGCTGCAAGTGTAAACCCAGCGAGCAAGACCATGATTGTTGAGGACCACATAGCCGCTAGAACTTTTGATGAAGCATCTGCAGCACTCATAACTGAGCCATCTGTATTCTTTAACACACGGAATAGAACCACCAATAGTGGGACCAGGAAAGCCGTGACGAATAAAGGAATTGCTTCAGAAGCCCATAGGAAGGCAACGCACTCAACAAGAGCCATGCAGCGGTGTTCTGCTTGATCCGTGAAAGTTGGGACACCTAGTAAAATTGCCGTGATCACAACAATGATGAAAATCTTCAAGGATTTTACGGTGAAAAAAAGCTTAGGGACGCTTACTTTCTCCCAAACAAAGAATTTAAAGTTAATAGGTCTTGGTAAGCTCCAGGAATAGTACTCCAAGTGGACATGATTATCCAAATTGGTAATATCACCATTTGCGCCTGGTCTTCCGGCCGAGGATAGTGTATTGGCTTGAGATTCCAGTCCTAGCATGTCTTTCCATACAGTGTTTCTCTCCCATACGATGAAATCGCGCAAGTAGCCTCTCAACTCTTCTTTACTGGAAGATATGTCATTCTCTGTGATAACCGAATAAAATTCAATGACTTTTTTTATCTTCGCGTCTAAGTTATCCAGGGTTTCTTTCTGGAAAACGTATGTGTCTTTGAAAAACTCGTTCGACTCTATGAGTTCATCTCTAACATGACAATTTAACGTCTTGTCAAATTTCTTGGTGATTTTGGAAAACCCGATGCGGTTCAATTCAATGAAAGATTTCAATTGCGCGAGATCAACGTAAAGATCAATAATGTTCTTTTTCAGAATGGTACGCTTCTGTGATTTCACGGTGAAGTCTGAATAAGTCAGCAATGCAGTATTTTCGCGGATGTTGGCTTCGTCTTCTTCTTCCTCCTCGTCTTCAAACTCTGAGCCATGCTCCAAAAACGTGTCGCCAGTAATAGGTCTAGAAAGGCTACCACTGGCAGTTTCTGAAGGCTGCCTCTTGTGCAAGGTTCCAGTTTCGTTTTGACGGTCCGGATCTTCATCATGAAAGCTGCTTTCAACCCTTACCGCGCCCACTTTCTCCAAATCCATCACCAAAGTGTTAAATCGACGGTACAACTGCGCCTCAAGTTTCTTGTAGAACTCATCGATCTTAACCTTTTCGTCCGTCAGTTTACTCAGGAATGTGTCCTGGGGATTAAACAGCGTCCGGTCACTGGAAATGGAGCTCCGACGATCGAAATCCATCAAAGACTGCAATTTAGTCTTTGACTTTTTCTTCATGTCGGAAAGCTCCAGAGTTTCTACGTGAACGTCATCACCAAAGGGGTTCTGGTTCTTCTTATCCTGGTCCTTCTTGGACGTGAATTTGTCCTTGAACCGTTGTAACCTCTTAGACGAGCCCTCCAAAGTGCTAGGTTCTTGTCCGTTTTCTCCACTTCCTCCGCCAAGAAGCTGCAACTCCTGGGCCTGTAGCGAATAGATGAGTTTTTTCAGCTGCGAATAATTCAGGTAATGCTCCTGCCACTCAGGGACCGCATTGTACTTCAACGAATGAGAGAACTTCATAGTACAGCAGCACGTGTGAGATAACAATGGCTAAATGGGGCGCCAAGTAAAAACGTGGGTTATTGAAATTCGTTCATATCTCAACTGTTACCACAGCTACCCACGTAGAAAAAGAAATCAACTGTAAAAAAAAACTTTACTTTTCGATAAATTAGCCTCCCACGTGGGAAACCCTTTAATAAGTACTCGTTGGTAGTGATGTAGTCACGTGTTGAGAATCAAGACACGGTTGTGTGACTGACGTTACTAAAGCATTGATACAAAATAAACTCTTGTTCTTTACCAGTCAAGTCTTTTTCGAGCTGTCTCATAAGTTCCAAGAGAGCGTTCGGTTTAATTCACTGAATGACTTAGGAAAATTTGCCTCGTGTTTTGGATAGTTAATGTTTTGGAATGGTTCAAAATGTTAAATACAAATTCTTCCTTATACATTAAAAGTTGAACGTAGTGCGAAACATGACACCGAGAGATTTCTCTCTACAATTCAATGCAGCTTCGGTGCATACATGCTGTGCCTAAAATGAAGACCGTTCTTCACTTGAAATCTGGCGCCCTGCACGTTTTCCCTAAATCTCCGTTCTGTCACCTATACGGCGCACTAGAACGTGAATTGATGAATCTATTCAATAAGCTAAATTGTGTCTCTAACCACTCTGAAATCACAAATCGCTTCTATGGCCAAGTTGGTAAGGCGCCACACTAGTAATGTGGAGATCATCAGTTCGACTCTGGTTGGAAGCATTTTGTTTTTATCTTGTATGTTTATGCGCTGATTAGGTCAGCCATATGGAATTCCTTCGGGATTTATTTGAAAAATTTTTACCACCGCGATGTTGAGTCAGACGATGAGCTCATCAAGAATACTATAACTTAGTAAACTGCTCTTCGCTTAAAGCATTTTGTTGAAGTCCTGATTGATTTAGCATTCTATTAAATCACAAAACAGTTATAATGCTGTCAGCAAGGGCTATTGTCAGAAGACACCTAGCCACGCAGGCAGGATTCGTCCAAGTGCCAAAGGAATTTCAATCACGTGTTCCTCCATACGCTAAGCTCGTCGGGAAGCTCAACAAGGTCAGAGATATTACCAATAACACCCCATTAACATTGGCTGAGAAGATCCTGTACTCCCACTTATGTGATCCCGAAGAATCGCTTGTTTCTTCTAATTTGGAGGATATTCGCGGCTTGCAATACTTGAAGCTAAACCCAGATCGTGTGGCCATGCAAGATGCATCGGCGCAAATGGCGCTGCTACAGTTCATGACAACTGGTCTGGCTCAAACTGCTGTCCCTGGCTCGATTCACTGTGACCATCTTATTGTTGGTAAAGACGGAGAGTCCGAGGATTTGCCCTCATCCATCGCTACGAACAAGGAAGTCTTTGACTTCTTACAGAGCTGTGCAGACAAATACGGTATGCAATTTTGGGGACCTGGATCTGGTATCATCCATCAAATCGTACTGGAAAACTTTTCCGCCCCAGGCCTAATGATGTTAGGTACCGATTCTCACACTCCCAACGCGGGTGGTTTGGGTGCCATTGCCATCGGTGTAGGCGGTGCTGACGCTGTCGACGCATTAACTGGTACCCCCTGGGAATTGAAGGCTCCAAAGATCTTAGGTGTCAAATTGACCGGTCAATTGCAAGGCTGGACCTCTCCTAAGGATGTGATTACGAAGCTTGCAGGTATCTTAACCGTCAGAGGTGGTACTGGCTACATTGTCGAATATTTTGGTGAAGGTGTGGGCTCTCTATCATGTACCGGTATGGCTACCATCTGTAATATGGGGGCCGAAATTGGTGCTACCACTTCCACTTTCCCATACCAAGATGCTCACAGACGTTACCTACACGCTACTGGCAGAGGAGTGTTGGCAGATGCGGCTGACGCGGCCTTGAAGAATTTCAACTTTTTGAGGGCTGATGAGGGTGCTCAGTATGATAAAGTTATTGAAATCAACTTGAATGAGCTAGAACCTCATGTGAATGGTCCATTCACACCGGATCTTTCTACACCAATCTCTGAATTTGGTACACGGGCAACTCAAGAAGAATGGCCTCAAAAGATCTCTGCAGGTTTAATTGGTTCTTGTACAAACTCCTCATATCAGGATATGACTCGTGCTGCCGACCTTGTAAGACAAGCAGCTAAAGCAGGATTGAAACCACGCATTCCCTTTTTTGTCTCTCCAGGTTCTGAACAAATCAGAGCGACTCTAGAAAGAGATGGCCTAATTGATACCTTCAAATCCAATGGCGCTATTGTCTTGGCAAATGCATGCGGTCCATGTATCGGCCAATGGGACAGACAAGACATTTCGAAGTCATCCAAAGAAACTAATGCCATCTTTACCTCATTCAACCGTAATTTCCGTGCTAGAAACGACGGTAACAGAAACACAATGAACTTTTTGACCTCACCCGAAATGGTCACTGCAATGATCTACTCTGGAAATGCACAATTCAACCCAGTTACCGATCCTATCGTTTTGGAGGATGGGTCTGAGTTTAAATTCAGTGCACCAAAGGGTCAGGAACTACCTGGAGAAGGCTTTACTTTGGGAAGAGAAAAGTTTTATCCTCCTGTTGATCCTCAACCTGATGCATCTGTTGAGATTAAAGTCTCACCTACTTCAGACCGTCTTCAATTGTTGGATCCTTTCCAGCCTTGGAATGGTAAGGAAATTAAAACTAATGTTTTGCTAAAGGTGGAAGGTAAATGTACCACAGATCACATCTCCGCTGCCGGTGTTTGGTTGAAGTACAAAGGTCATCTTGAAAACATCTCTTATAACACTTTGATTGGTGCTCAGAATAAGGAAACTGGTGAGGTTAACAAGGCTTATGATTTGGATGGTACTGCTTTTGGAATTCCAGAGCTAATGATGAAATGGAAAGACGAAAACAGACCATGGACGGTGGTTGCAGAGCACAACTATGGTGAAGGTTCTGCTAGAGAGCATGCCGCCCTATCCCCAAGATTTTTGGGTGGTGAAATGATCTTGGTTAAGTCTTTTGCCAGAATTCACGAAACAAACTTGAAAAAGCAAGGTATGCTTCCTTTGACATTCGCGAATGAATCAGATTATGATAAGATCTCTTCAGGTGATGTCTTGGAGACAATCGGCTTACCTGAGTTGGTTGAGAAAGAGGGCAACAATGGAGGTGAACTCGACGTTAAAGTTACCAAACCCTCCGGCGAATCGTTTATCATCAAGACCAAGCACACAATGTCAAAAGATCAAGTCGAATTCTTCAAAGCTGGCTCTGCAATCAATTTTATTGGGCAATCTCGCCGCGCTTAGGGTTTCAAACCTAATCACAACTCCATGGTTAGGCAACCGTAATATTTGCTTTGCATTAAATCAAGATAGTGTTGCAACTGCATTCTACCCGAATACTTGAAAAAATATGTTTCTTATTCGAATAACGTACTTAGTCGTCGTAATATGATCAAGAAATTGGGGACAAATGCCTTGTAATTGGATAATAAGGTAATCGTAGAAATGATACAAGCTCTTTTGTGAGTGACAATTTACGTAAGAAAAGTCACCCCATATATTTATATAAATCAATTAAATGATATGAAATACAATTTGAGCATCTTCAATACACGGGCTTGACGATGTGCGAACTTTCTGGATAAGTTCGAAATAATGTGAGTCTTATGGCAATTATCAAAATCCTGTTCTGGGCACAATTTCAAGGCTGAGTTTGTAGCTTCTGTCTGAATCACGGGCATATAAAAAATTGACTCGCCACAGTTCATAGAGTATAAACTCTTGCAAAAGAGAGACATGTTTAATGCTCGTGGTGTCTATATCCATAGTGGAGGCTAAGTTGAAAAACGAGTCCCTTTTTGGGCCTGAGATGTTGACCTTGTCCTCAGTATCATAACTTATTTGTAGAAATTGCATCAATGAAATCACCTTTGTAACTTTAATGTATTTGTCAATGTTTAATATGTTGTTGGGTCTGAACGAAACAGGATTTCGGAAGTCGCTATTCCCATCCTTAATGAAAGTTAAATCTTGCAGGAATAAATTGAAAAATGGCACCATTGGGAGGACTGGCTTTTTCAGGTGTTCC
The DNA here is from genome assembly GCA_900074765.1 of Lachancea fermentati. Lineage (NCBI taxonomy): Eukaryota > Fungi > Ascomycota > Saccharomycetes > Saccharomycetales > Saccharomycetaceae > Lachancea > Lachancea fermentati. The sequence continues at coordinate 318,200 of LT598486.1, read as the reverse complement.
TGCGAAGGAAATCCGGCGGTGAGTTGCTGAAGCTTTGTACGATAAACCTTATAATTGTTATTGGGATGCACGATCTTGGAGAGATATTGATACAAGTCGAGGTACTTGTCACTAGTAAGGTCCCAAATTGGCGTCAATCTAGATAACGCGTGGCTTTGTAACGCTGTCATGATGGATGTTACCGAATTGAAATTTCTGAAGTAAAGAGCAGATAATGCAATATTCAACCAGCTTTTCAACCTCGAACAGCGTTTTTTCAACGACAAATTGGGTGCGACGATCGACTCAATGACATAATTTGATAAAAGGTTTGTGAAATTCACAACAAGCTCCACGTTACGATTATGTCTTGAGTGTGCCTTCTTGGAGTGGAAAATTGTATCAAGTAGATCTGAAGATCTAACTGTCAAAAATAATGTCGATTCGATCAAAGTCAGCTGTTTCGCAATCTCAAGGGGATTCAATTCCACAAAATTCATATCATTATGGATTAAATTCGAAGGCGCTTTAGTAAGTTTAATCAAGGATCCCCACTGGTTGATTAAATCGTGTAAAGATTTTGTTATGTCAGAGTGATTTCCCATCGAGCTGATCACAGAATCATCCACCATACTTCGATAGGACTGTACTAACCTTTCCATATCGTGGATGTTTCTTTTTGTCAACAGTGATGACGTTCCAACATGCAGAAGAGGCAAAGGCAATGAGATAGAGCTAGAATTAGTAGTTGGCAACTTGGCCAACTCATACTTTTCAATAAATTGTTCATCAATAGACAGTATGGATGACCTATTGCTCGATGAAGAGGAGGATATAGAGATCATAGAGTTCGTGTTTACTGGAGCGATATTCCTGGAAACTAGCTGGACATTTTCGACTCTTTTGCCACCATCATTCCTCGTAGTCGATGCCGATAGCCTAGCCGCTATTTCAATCAATCCCTTCGATTCAATTGGTAAGTGAATTGAAATGCCCTCATTGAAAAAGTTGATAAGTGTCGGAAGAACATGTGAATCATTAACATAATCCCAGTAACTCTCCATCCACATCTGGAAAACTTTGCAAACGAGTCTCCTTCTGTTCTTAATACGCGATGATCTCGAAGAGTACTGACCATTGTTCGATCCTCTTTCGTAATAAGAAGATTTATCTGTGACATCAAATCTCGCGATGAGCTCCTCAATCAAATCGATAGCACTTGAAAATAACTTCAAGTTTAACAAGAATGTTGACATTAAAAAATTGTTGGGCCGCGACATCTCGTCCGTCAATATGAATACCAATGCACGGAAAGAAGCTCCCACTAACTTTTCATCTTTTTCAAATATGATTTCCTGCTCCATCCTTTTTCTATCATTAATGACATTCTTGTCAATTTCAAGTACATCATCATCTCCATCAATTCTATACTGATCAAATGATGAATCCCTTAAAAAAGGTTTGCTTTCAGGAAGGAGCTCTTGTAAGAATTGCGATCCAGGAGTGGTCAAAGAAGATCCCTTGTTACCAGACCGAATAGTAGAGTACCTTGATAATCGTTTGGAATAAACATGCGGTTTTTTCAATTGCACTTGTTTCTCAGGATGAGCATTAGCCTTAAGCTTATCCAAACGCTTCAATAACGCTGTAGAACATTTTTTAATGAACAGGTCCGGACTTATTTTGATCTGCTCAAAGTTTGGATATTCTCTATCAGCTCCCAGCTCAAAGTCACCTATTAGTCTCAAATAGTTATTGCATCCCGCTATTACTGTACTTATTAACAAGGTCATTTTAGAAACAATAGTAATCAAATGCTCTCCTTCATTTGTGTAATAATATAAATCATCTTTGATAAGAAGTTCCGTATTCGATTGATTAGCTTTCTCGAAATCTTCACTTACAGTTTGTGTCACAAATACCTTGATACATGATACCAGCTCGGATACCAATGATAGTAAGGGATCAAGACTGCGATCAAGTTCGTATTCGTTGGCGCCCTTGTGTTTTGCCTGCATTATTGATGATGAACATTTGCTAATGTATAACAATTCTCGTAGGAGGACGATCATTTGATGAATGATTGTCTCAAGAATCTCACATCCAACTGGATTATGTTCAATCATGTCAAGCCGACCAAGAATCAATCCGATATAAGTGAATAATAGTTCATGAACTTCATTAAGACGTCCAACTGCAAAGGGTGGATGAGCCAACAGCGGAAGATCCTTACTGACAGAGTGTTTCTGTCTAGTGATTTTGCGCGTAGCACCTGCTGAATTATTGAGGACGTCTGGAACTTCAGATTGATATATTAAACCCAAGGATTTCTCTTTTTCAAAAGCTAATTTTTCCAAAGACCAAATATCGAAAAAAACACATCCTCGACTGACCACCTTGAGTACAAGCTTCTGTAGTGTTTCGATTTTACCTAAATCTGCAGTGTGTTTATAGGAATCAGCCTTGATCATTAGGTTGTACCAATCGGCCAGGAGTCTCTTTCTCGTTTTCTTAACAATCGGTTTGCTTTTTACTAATTCATTGGATCTAGAAACGCAATCAGTTTTTTCCAGTAACTCTTTAACCCCGTCTCTTATCCCATTAATATATTCCAAGGAAAAACTAACACCAGAGTTATTTGCGAGTGGTGTATTTTGTGGATGCAACAGGAACTTTGCTGAAGCTGAAAAGAGTTTGGATAGTGGCGTCCTAGACTCAATTTCTCTCTCTAAAATATCAGAGGCATCAGTAGGAAGGGGCTTGACGGTATCAGAAAAGTAATTGAAAGGTACCCATCCTCTAGCTTGATTCTTAATTAAAGTCACTTCACCCCAACCGGACTCATCTACGGTATGTACAAAGGCAACATCATTTTTTTCGAAGGATAGGCATATTGAGGCATCTTCCTTGTTTTCCAAAGACTCCGAATTGAATGCATGTATGGCAATGATGAACAAATAGGCCAAATTCTGCTCATCTAGATCAAGTTCAGAACTTTTTTTCAGCGTATTTTTCCTTTTTATCGTATTATTGAAATCCTGCTGTGCATCGAGCTCTCGCAGAATACTATCGTCATGTGAAACTGTTGAATCTTCGAAAGTGTCATCTGCTGTAGGCAAATGGTGACTCTGTAAAGTATTATTATGAAAAGCATCATCATCTGCTGGAAGTTTTGCTGGAGATTTACGGCATGCCTCTATAATACTGTTTCGATTCGGATTCTTTTCTGTGGCAATGCTCCCAGTCGAGCCGACAATCGATCGTCTATATGCTTTGAATGGAGAAGAATAGCCCAACTTCGCCGAAGCATTATTTTGCCCATTTTCAAAAGTATTGGTTGGGTCATTTGGGGCTTTTTGAGCCACCGAGTTGTCTACTTTTGCCAACAATGGAATTTGGCCACGGTTTTGATGGTCATGTGAATCCGGTCTCTCAAAACTGAAGCCATCAGCTGAGAAAGGTGTTTGCCGTATCAGATCAGACTGCTGAGGTGCAAAATCACTTTCTGTCGGTGTCTGAATGTCGAATGTGCCACGGGGAGTTACAATTGGTGTCTTATCTTCGTAAGGTTCATAAACGGTAATTTCTTGTCGATGTATAGAGCCACTGCTAAAGTTATCACTCTCTGAATGGAGTTCTTCTTGAACTGGATACTGAAACTCAAATGAGTTAGCTGTAGTGAAAGACGATTCTGAAAGCGAGGTTGCTAAAGAATGTGCAGAGTGATCAGTGGTCTTGGCATCTTCGGATTCGACTTCGATGGGTTCATTTTTGTCTTCAGTTTTGGAGATAGCATATTTGTCGGCGCGGTTTATATTTAGTGAACGAGTTGGTGTTATCTCTACTTTTGATAATCTTTCGAACGTAGATGAGGCTTGGCCACCAAATAACGGTGTCGTTTCAAAGCTCATTAAAGAATTTCAGTCCCCAGGAGATGCACAGTAAGCCGGAAACAATCACCTAGAGTATATAGTTTGTCAACTGAGCGCAAACTGTCAATTTTGTGACGATAATATGCTCGAAAATGTTTTCTATATCACCTATCAAGTACATCCTTTTAACTTTCACGCGCGTGTTTTCCTATATTTTTGATATTCGTGTAAATCTGGCCGTGAAAAAGTCGGGCCTATCTAGGCAAAAACACCAATGAACAGCTTCTAATTAGTATGCACTTAAAGAATTTGTCAATTGCGATAGAAAATTCTAATCACTAAGTGACTGTTCATTTTAAGAAATCAAATTGCGCTCTAATTACAAGAACTTTCTTGCCTTCATAACATGACCAATGTCTCCTCTCCTTCGTTATATGCGGATGTCTAAGATTTGCAAATTTCTTAAAACGGTATTTCAGCTATCTCGCTTCAATCATTATGGACTTTTTCAGAAATGTTAGTTTCATTGGATTCTAGTTTATTTTAAACCGACATTGGCTTTATGCTAGATCAAATATTCGTGTGTCTCGAACTCGCTAACATACACCATACTTTTGTACGCTTCATACAAACATGTGAAAAGTTTATGTACTTCCTAGCCGATACATTGAGGATAGAATCAAGATTCTCGGAGCCTCAAATCTTCTATTACTCGTAGTCCCATTAAGCGCTCTTCGTAAAGAGCTGCTAATCTACTAACTTTGTTACCAGCTTTTATATCAGAGTATCCTTTCTGTGAAAACTTCGTACCTACTTCAGTCTCTGCATTCTTTTTCTTTTTAAGCTCCTTATCGAAAGATTGGATCTTTTCATTATTATCCAAAATAAGTTTGCTAACATCTTCTTCTAAAATAAGACGACCTTCTGTTGCTTGTGAAGTTTTGAAAGTTACAGCATCATCTAGCGGCGAAGAACCTCGTATTTCAATAGAAGAGGTTTCATCTTGTGAATCGCTGGTCAAAGTTAATGTGGAACCGTTAGTAGATGTACATGGAGGATGTTCATCAACTAAAGTGGATACGTTGCTGCCTTTACTCAAAATGCGTTCATCACCGACAGCTAATGATTGCAAACTGGAATTGTTTGCTCTTTCAGATGATCTGACGTTGATTTTTCTCTTTGGTAAAGCCGGTGGGCTGCAACTGCGCATTTTGCTTCCAAGAGAGTCAACTTTATTTGTATCACTACTACTGGGGTTAGATTTCCTCGGTCTGGGAACAGATGGTAGATTTTGATCTACCTTTTCATCCCTAAAGTTTCTCAGTACCGAAAGATCCTTGTTTTTCTCTATACTGTCAGTTATGAATTTGAAGTGCACAAATACGTTTCGCACATAACGGTAACCTATGGCAAGCTTATCCCCAGTCTTGATAGATACTTTTTCTTGACATAGTGTTGGTGTTAAGCATTTGCTTATGGACTTGTAGTCATGCCTAGTAACATCTGCATTCTCCAATAGACTGAAGAAAAGTTTGAAAATGAAACAAACCAAGTCATAATAATTATTAAAAGTCATCATTCTCACAAAAGCCTCATATGTATACTCTGGAGAATCATTAATGGGTAAAGGGATTAAGTCAATTGGAAAGATTGGTTTCGTTTTGTTCTTAAGAAAATGTAAAAAGACCGATGCTAAAGAATATACATCCCATTGGGATAAGTCGACATGGTTATTTCTTTTTATGACATCAAGTAGAATGTTCACTCTTTGATAAGATCCTGGTTTTTGAAATACCAATTCATGCTTAGGTGCCTCAATCCTCAGCCTTTTAAAGATTTTGTCGAATATGAGCTGTCTGTATTGTCTCTTGGCTAGAGGTGACCTTCCTTCCAGATATTCCTCTGGGACAACAATATGATCTCTGAGCTGGTAGTCATGGAGATAAACATTCAAAGAAATGCGAAGCAAAGTAATGTCAACATGTCGCGAAAGCTCCGTCAAATTTGATATGTGAACTAGTATATCTGACCGTTCTCTACTGATGAACTTAAAGTTCAATGCATTTGTTAAAACTTGATGAACAGTTCTCACGAAGAAAGATTCATGAACGATGTATATTCTTTGGAGGACGTCACGACTTTCTTTAGGTAGTTTTGAAAACATCTTGACCCCATAAATCCAACTGATGTTGTTTTTGCTAAATCCAGAACTAAAAACGACCAAAGAATAGGGACAGGATGGTAATTTGGTAATCAAATGATCCATAAGCTCATCAATAAGCATGTCATATACTTCCTTGCTTTCCACCTCGTTTTCAGAGGGTAGATGTGTTGAGTCAAACACGTAAATCGGATTACCCAGGCTAAGGTCAATGCCGTACGATTTGAAGAATATGTCACTTAAGCTCACGTCAATTTGAGAGCTCATTCTTGTGAAGTTGCAAAGATATTAAATTATAATAGGGTATCTGATGATACTGCAATGAAGGATTTTGAATTAATCAAAACTGATGTGCACACGAAAAAAAAGTAAACAATGCGAAAAAATTAAGACTCCTCATAGGGGGCTCGAACCCCTGACATTTCGGTTCCTTGCGAGCAATGCTTAAAAGCCGAACGCTCTACCAACTGAGCTAACAAGGACGAGTCTCGAGAGAGGGGAATTAATATGTTCAATTTATAGAGAGTAGAATAGTCCTTACAACACTAATCGATTTAGTGCTATCAATACGTTGAAATCTTCTTTTAAAAATGATTTAAATATTTACAATTTCAAAAAGATTAGAAACTCCGCAAGGGTGTCATCATGCTCTAACCCTTTCGTAGACTACGAACAAAATGCCCAAACCTAAAATTTTCAATGAGAATACCTGAGCATACAAATTCTCAGTCTTTACTTTGTCACCACAATTTTAAGCCAGCACATAATGAGTAATGCTTGACTAAGTTTTTTGTCTCTTCGAAGATTGCTCCTTATTGTTGTGATCTGTGTTTATTTTTGCTAGTCTTTTGATATTTTCATGCACTCCTTCGTAAGTTAAATTAGTTAACTTATGCTTGGCTTTAAATTGTTCCCGCTCTTTCAAGTAATTCGGATCACTGAGAAGAATCTGAATATGCTTGTCAAATTTATGTTCAGGAATCATTTTGTGAGTTATAGGGCATTCTATGAATTTCGAATTTTCAGTTTTAGATGATGCTTCGAAGGCGTCTCTCTTCAGTCTGGTCTCTCCTGCAGCTTTTATCTTCATCTTGGGCTTTTTCTTCAACTTAGCCTCGGTAGTATCGTCATGCCCCTTTGAGTTGTTTTCCGTCTGCGATGAAATTTCAATGTTCGAGGTAAGGAAAGCGTCTGGAGTTTGTTTTTGTAATGACTTAAATGACAGAGAAACGAAGTCCAAGGGCTCCGGAAGCTTTTTGGTCTGATCTTCTTCGGAAAAGGCAATTTTACCAATAATTTTAAAAGAACTCCAATCGTATGCAGAAAATTTAAGCTTGAACTTTTCATAAACCTGCCTTTGTTCTTCTTTCATTGCTAGAGCGTACTCTTCATATTCTGCTCTTTTAAAACATCTTCTCATTAATGTCAACTTAAAATCCTTGCCAAGATCTGTAAGAGGGCCAAATTCTCTGCTTATAATCTGTTTGTATTGATTTATAAAGCCGGTAAAAACAGGGTTAAGTGGGTGGTCAGGTTTCAAAAACGCAAAAATCTCTTCTTCTCTATAACGCTCCCTCAATAGATTGAGATATTCATTTTCCTCGTTGGCAATACAGTAAAGTGCAGTGGTTTTCATAATTTTTAAGGACATCTGTGAAACGTTCTTGTCATAAGTGCTAAAAACAAACAGATACGGATTCTGAGGAATAGAATCAAGAGGTAGCGCCTCTTCGCGCTCAACTTCGCCTTGATAATCATCTTCAGCCATATCTTGCTTGCCATTGTTGTTAGTTTCTTCGAAACTTGAAACTAGGAACCGATAATAATCGTTATATTCGTCATCTTCTTGTAGGAATGAAAATCTATCACCGTGTAACTTTTCTTCGAACTGATGCCCATTCCTTGCAACATAATGTGCAGTTTTCCAAACTGAATCCTTTAGTTCGTCGTCCCCTGGAATCTTAATGCCAACCGGCGTTTCTAGATTATGCTGTCGGTAATTTGGGCTTTCCATATATATATATCTGCTCCCTTCCTCATGAAAAGATGGTTGAAATTTTCATGATCGAAATTAGTTGAAATTCAATCATAGACATTTCAAGCGAACATACAGGAAACATGGCGACAAGTATGGAGGATTTACTTAAGGTAACCAATATTGTGGTTGGAATTGCCCAAAATTTAAACACTCAAGATTATTTGAGCTTTCAACAAGTTAACAAATCAGTCTACCAGCATCATCTGTGTGGATCGAAGGACGAGAAAATGTGGTGCCAAAGACTCGTCGCCATGGAACTGAAATCCAATAGGAATGATGTGCCTAATGATGTGAAATTAGAGTGCTACGATGCACTTACAATTTTCGATCATGTTAAGGCATTCACCCCTTCAACGGCAAAAAACACTTTCATTCGTTTTTACAAGTGCTTTCAAGGGTTCACAAATAAATTGTACTACAATGATTTGGCAAATTTCTTTCCCGAAAGGTATTCAGATCCTCTAACCCAAGCTATCATCTTGCAAAACATATCTAGATACAACAAATGTTGCATCAACGATTTCACATTTTACCGTAGACTACAGGATAATTTACGGATCTTACAAGAGTTATTTATCACTACAATACTGAAAGAAATGGAAAAAAACTTTGAGAGCAGGAATTTCGAAACAGTTTCAAAATTCATTAAAGTACTTTTAGTTTGTCATGAAGAAAATACAGCCGTTGATTTCTTCAAGTCTAAAAATGATTTTATGAGTGAAGTGCAGCTTCCAGCATCAATTTTTAATCCCGATACCAACGAATTAGATCAGCGAATATTGAAAGGAGCCCTCAACACTCTTACTAACTTTTTGAATGAAAAAATAAAGCTAGTTGACAAGTTGTTTGGCGATAGCTACCCCGTCATTATAAATTATAGCGAAAGTCTCATCGCGGACAACCTTTCAGAATATTTCAATAGTCAGCTAAACGATAAAAAGGATAGTGAAACAGACATCACTAGAATTGATTCGATGCCAGTTTTGTACACATCACTAATTGACCTGTTTGTGGCAAATTTGACGGAGAGTCAAAACGGTGGGCAGAACTATGCCAAAGTTGTTACAGAATTCATAAACCTGTATTTTGAACCCAAGATCGTTTCCTATTTAGATGTCGCACTTCAAAAGTTCAATGAAGATACTGCTGCTAAATTTCTCAAGTTCCTTGACGATACGAAGATAAGGCAGAAAGAGCATAATGAGCAAATTTACAAATCTCTTAGAGATAAAGTCTCAAATCAACAATTAATCAATGAGAAAAATGACTTTTTGACGTCATTCACAAAAATGTTCAAAATTTCAAATAGCACCAAGACAGAGTCGAAGGAACAATTGAAGCTTGCATATGACTTGAATCTGATGACTAGCAATCTGATGAGTATCGAATCTCTTGTGAGCTTAGATCTCTGTTATAAAGTTGTGGAGCAATGTAGAAATTGTATCGAAAGAATGTGCACTTTCTTGGCTATCGACAACATAATTGATACTGTGAAATCAAAATGTCAACAGGCATTCAAAATTTTAATATTCCAACTTTCTGAAAACCATTTAAAACCTGGGTTCACTAAAGCTATTGAGATTTTACAGGAGTACAACCCTAATGAAATTAAGAATCTTCAAATTGAATTAGAAGGGCTAGATTCTCAGGTTGAGCCCCTAGTTAAGTTTACCGAGCTTATCAATACCGGGGATATTGTTCTACAGATGACATCAATATTTTATAAAAACGAGCTTATTCAGAAGCACATCATTGACAAGAATAAGGATTTTTTAAATGATATCGTTCAGACCAAAAAAAATTTCGAAACCATGTTGGACGATTACGTTGCAGAGGGTCTGAATACAGGTATTAACAAGCTAATGGATGAAGTATTGTTTGTTTTTAGCACTTTACAATTACCGGACGATTTCAACCCTGATCCCAAAACATTAAGAAAAAGAGAAATTAAACCATCTAAGGCAGCTATGAAAAACGTTGAACTTCTTTACAACCACTGTTTCTTGTTAACTGGGGCTACAGATAAAGGCACCATTGATGTATTTCAGCAAGAGGTCGGAGAACGATTTTTCAATGAGATCGTGAAGAATATTAAGAAGAACCTCATATCAGCTGATGGTGCCATCTTTCTGATATGTGATTTGAATTTTTACTATGATTTCATTGCCAACAAGCTCAAGCAAAAGTCAATTGTACCGTTATTTGCAGGTTTGAAGGCGGTGGGGCAACTTTATCTAGTATCCAGTAAGGACTCGAAAGAGCTTGGAAAAATGATATGTGATGTTGGCAGGTTCCAAGGAATATTCACGCAGGAAGAAATTTACGAACTAGTTCAGAGAAGGACGGACTGGGTACGTGTCAGAAGAGACGTTGAAAAAGTGATATATGGCCTTGGAGTAAGCGATTGTACTATATTGTAAATAGAATCTATCACAAACTCATCTGGTTACGTATAATGTACTAATTTGGTTTTGGCAGCAATTTATTAGCCCAAATCCCGTAGGAAACTGGAATAAAACACTTTCACGTCATTTAGTGCAACGTAGTTTATGCAATTGTCCAAATCAAACGCTGTGAAGTTATTCAGAGTTTCATTGTAAATGTTTCCCGCCAACTTAACAACTTTCAAAGAAGGCATAGCATTGATAAGATTCATTATTTGCAGCGAAATCGTTAGCTTCAAGTTTCTTTCGCTATTCACAATGGTTAGTTCTTCAAGTTTCGTGAACCCTGGCGAGGTTAAAAAACTTCTGAATCTCTCACTCATTATGAAAGCTGTAGAATAGGTGAGATTGAGAGTGGTGATTTTATTTTTCCCAAAATTTTCCAAATTGAAAGGATAACACCATGTACAGTTTTCTAGTTGCAGCATTTGTAAATGAGGACATATATTTGGATCTTCATCAAAATCATCTATATGGTAATTGGTGAGTTTTAGGCGTGTCAACGAGGGGAATGACTTGACATGCTCCAAACTGAAAATAGATTCTCCTTTAATAGCATGAAGATCAAGTGAATTAAGATTTGTCGTCCTCTGGCAGTATTTGAGAAAATTGGTTGAACCTGACGTAGGAAGTTCCAGACTCCTAAGGTTTTTCATCTTGTTTATAGACTTGTCAGCAGAAAACAACTCATGAAAAGGAAAAGTCCACTCATTTTTAGAGCACACTGATGTAATTCGGAGTTTCTCTATCAATTCGGGGTTTTGGATGGGCACCGAGGTTCCATCGGGCTGTTTCCATGATGCTAACATATCGTGCCAAGCGCACTTCACTTGATCAAAAATATAAGGTAACAATGCTTTCCTTATTGATTTGCTCGTTGAAGCTAAACATATGATATCATTCCTTGATAAATGTGCCAAAATCTGTATTATCAGCTCATGAGGAGCATTAGATAAGAATAGTTCCAAGTTCTTGCAGTCTTTCAGCTTATCGGATTTGAAGTACTTCAATAGTCGCGTCGAGGATTCTTCAGAAATAGCACTGCTCGAGCATCTTTTTCGGATAGATGATGCCATTAAAAAGGAAATGTAATGCTATTTCGAGCCCGGATTTATGATATGATTGATGTAAGAGTCATTAGCTCTCCTTGGTGCTTCCAATTATCAAGAGCGGGTGTTCGTATACAGTTACTATATATGTGCATGTTGAAAAGCCGTTAGGTTGGCAGGCTCAATGATAGAAAGAAAATGCATAAATATGTGATCATGATGCAGAAGGTATGGGTACGTGCTTTGTAGTTCGCGAAAGACTCTGATAGTACTAAAAATAATGACCGCCTCTTGTGAGATTTCTGGAGGATTTCTGAGAATGGAGAGAAGGGCGAGCAGATAAAATGCCTGTTTGTCATCGGGCTTATTTGAAGAAAGCCTGTGTGGCCTATTCAAGTGAAAATTTCAGCTGTGAATTATGTCGTTCAAGTTCAGAAACTCTTGGAATTTTGCCATCTCCTCCTCGAGACGGCTTTCATTACCTTCTCTTTCATAGTTGATAAGCTTGGAAACATCGGCAACCTTCTTCATTGTGGTTTGATCTTCGGCGTCGGTACTCTCTTCGACCAAAATCATGCTGCAAGACTCTAAGAAATTTAGCGGTTTACCCACTAGCTTTCTTCCTCTTACGTATGTCGAAACATTATCAGAAGAAGATGTGGATGTGTCTTCTGTGTCCTCTTTGAAGTTATCCTTGAACTCTAGAGTGGACCCTGTGTAGCGTGATTTACACGGAACAAAATGCCCTTCATACTTTGGTAGGCTAGCTTCCCCTTCTGAACTCAATAGAATCTTTGTGTGATTGCTCATCACGGTGCAACTTTATCTTGTTTTACTAACGCGTGTTGAATCATGGTCAGGTAATTATTTTTTTTCGCGTATTATATCTCAGCCATGGATTAGCCAGAGCACAGATGTAGGCGAGTTTCATGGAAACTGAGGTGATCTTAGTTATTGAGTGGTGAATTATCCAAATAGACTGCATTCATAGAGCACTATACCTTGAAAATTATTCTTTATGTGAGAAGTCGCGGAGAATAATTAATAAGTTGAAATATGTCATGGTTTTGGCTTAGAACTTCACTTACTGCACAATTTCAACCCCGTATCAGTTGTGCAGCTTCCATAGTCGTAGGAAGTAGGCATGCGTTTGCATGATAGATGATGTCAAGATGGACCAATTATCAACGTTGAAGTTATAACACGTGATCTACGGAATACAAAATTTCGATTTAGGATAAAGATAAGATTGAAGTTTTGATAACGTTAAAGTCATTTGAATTGACAGAAGCAATGGTTAAAGCAAATCCGTTTCTGATTGGCAGGTATGCTATAATTCTTTTTTTTCAAAGTGTCAGTTTTGAAGTTTCGCCACTAACTGCATCTACTAGGTTTCTGGATCCGCTGTTCGCCGTGGCCGTAGGCGTGATGAGCTACTACTCTTTCGAAAAGAAGGTTGGGAGGCCTGAGGGCCACTCATTGAATGAGCTGATCGCCAAGAGATGGAAAAGAATGAAGGAAAGCAAAGCGTCCAACTAAGCGATTCAGTTTGCAGGGGCGAAATAGCCATTAGCACGTCAAAGTGGCATGGTTTACTGAATCGTGAAGCGAGTGGTACAACTTTAATTTGTGGAACAAAACTACGTTAAAGAAATATATATCTTATATAGGCTAAAAATTCATATTGTAAACGTCATTATCTTTTTTCGTGTCTATGAGATCCTCCAATGTTTTGAAGATATCTCCATTAGGTTGGGTGCGAGACTCAGCGTGTACTGAATCATCTGTGGTGCTTGGAGTGGGTCGTGAAATTTTATCTTGAGGGTACTGTATAACTACTGGCTTGGCTCGATTGTCAAATGTAAACCCAGAAACAAAGTTGTTCAACTGCTCCTCAACGGAGGTGTTGCACACGAGGTCACTGTGGGAGTTGACTTTGCGTGGTGATGAATGGTTAGTTGAAAACGGAGTTTCGTGGAGAGAGCTCTGCGACGAATTCACAAAGTCATCGCGTAACGCGTTATGTTTGAGGTTTGTGAAGTTTGGCACACTCGCGGAGTTGAGATTGAAGAGGCTGTAGTGATTTGTATCGCGTGGGTTATAACGTGGACCTGCCTTTGAGTTTCTTTCGAGTCCACTCACATTTGTGGATGAGATCGAAGTGTTGCTCTTGTGCTCTAAGAAAGCGGTTGGCATTCCTACTGCCGCCGCTTCTGCCGAAACACCTAGCTTGTCTGTAGCCAACAGAGCATTCGGGGCGTGATCCACAGACACTGCTAGAGTCGGGTCCGCAAAGTCTGTTTGGAAGAACACGCTGCGAAGCGCATCCTGATATTTCTGAACCTTTTCATCAACCGGTGCGTACGTTTGCATGATCTCCCTCACCATGACGAGGTACTTGTAGCTGGATTTTTTGGTATGGGAGGCCATACCGCTGGGGGCAGATTGGGTTCTTTTGAGAGTAGTGGATTGGAGTGCACTCAAAGATAAAATCGGGAGTGGGTTTTCGTGCGTTTGTGGGAAGTCCTGGCTGACATACCAGTTGATGAAAAGTCCGGTTTGGAAGAGCTTGCTGAGGCTGACGAACGGGATGCAGTGGTGGATTTTCAGGTTGGAATGCCAGATGGCCACGAAGTGGTGTGCGAAGAGCAAGAGCGTTTTGAGGTGTCTGAGGAGCGTCGGGTTTTTGGCGATGGAGGCCGCGTCCCAGTCCGGGACCAGGGACCTTTGGAACAACAGCAGGGTCTCGAGGAAGTACAGCACGTGGAGGGCGGTTCTGAAGTCGAAGTCGAAGTCCGCGTCCTGTGCGGGCATGTGGAACGCGGCCTTGGCGGTGAGGTCGTCGAGCGCGAGCAGCAGCTCGACGCCCTGGTCAAGGTCCAGGTGGCCGTCGTAGACTTTGCGCTTGATGTCGAGGATCTGCAACAGCGGGGCGTCGGGGGCGGCCACCAGGGTGGAGTGGTCGTGGATGAGGCGGACGTGGGCGTCGGGCCCGAGCCCGAACTCGCGGTACAGCGGATCGGTGACGAAGAAGTCGAAGCAGTAGCACACGTGCCAGAGCTGGCGCTTGAGCGGGTCGCGGGCAGCGCGGTGCAGGCGCAGGTCGAGCGCGAGCGACGCGACGAGCCCGTTCATGCGCACCACCAACGGCTGGTCGCGCGCGAGCTGCGCGTACAAATGCGTGAGCAGGTAGCACTTGAGGGTGTTGATGGGGTCGAGGCACTCGAACCGCGACAGCAGGTGCCGCGTGGTCTTGAGGTAGCGGGCCTCGAGCGCGCGGTCCCGCGTGTAGAGCATGCAGATGAGGATGACTTTGTAGACGATGCAGAGGTTGTGTTCGTCGTTGATGACATTGGTGGGAAAGTTGCACACTGCGATGGACTGCAACAGCTCGTGGACTTTGGCGAGGAAGTAGTCGCGGTCGCGGATCACGGGGAACACGCAGTTGATCTCGCGGAAGAAGCGGTCGACGTGCGCGAGGATCTGGGGGCGGAGCTCGGCCAGGATCTTGACGAACTCTTGTTGCAGAAAGTTGTCGACGATGGAGTACTCCTCGATGACGGCGGGGGCGTTGTAGTTGTCCTCGTTGGGCAGGGGCGCGCGGGCGGGGACGAGCCCGGCGTGGACGTGGAACTCGCGATGGGCGGAGCGAGCCACCCCGGCGACGAACTGCGCGTCGGAGCGCAGCGCGAAGCGCTGCGCGGCGCGCGCCGGAGCGCCCGCCGCCAGCGCTGGCGCTGGCGCTGGCGCTGGCGTGCCCGAGCGCGAACGCGGGCCGCCGCCCGCGAGCGCCTCCTCCTCGAACGCCCGCTCGAGCGCCTCTTCCTCGAGCTTGACGACGGCCGCGCCGTCGCGCGACGCGTCCGCGCGCGGACGCGTCGCAAGCTCGCGTTGCAACTGCTGCAGCGCGAGCTTCAGCTTGATGTTCTCGACCTCGATCGGGTTGAGCCGCGTGGGCTTGGGCTTGCGCCGCCGCTTGAGCGTGCGCTCGGTCGTGCACGGCTGGTTCGAGATGAGACAGTTGCTGCAGCGCACGCCCGTGCCGTAGCACTTCTTCTTGAGCCGCCGGCACCGGTCGCACACCTGCGTGCGACACGACAGCAGGTTGTCGAGGTCGTGGTGCGGCGTGCTCGAGCTGCCCGAGGACCCAGCGGCGGCGTGCCCCGCCGCACACGTGGGGGCCGGCGTGGGGGTCGTCGCGTGCGCGACGCTCGCGACGCTCGCGACGCTTTGCGTCGCCCGCCCGCCGGCGGTTTGTGTCGTTTTCGTCGTGGTCGTCGTCGTGGTAGCGGTGAGTTTGTCGTTGATGTCGCTGGACGTGAATGTCGCGACGGCCTGCGCTGTACGAGTGAACGGCGGAAGGATAAATGGGGGTCTGACCCTCCTGGGATTCGCTGCAGCAACGTCCGTGCTGGACACTGTCAGAACCCGTCCACCGCTGACAAATTCCCGTCACGACGACCACGGCCAGGCGCCCGCGCGCCCGCCACCACACCGATGTCCGGTCTTCGAGCCTGTCACTCCCACCGCGGCCGCGGCGCAGCCGCATACCCAGGGCAACAGTTTCGGAACGTTGTGTCGCAACGTGCCGAGCGTGGGTGGCACTTCGCGACGCGGCGCCGCGGGCGGTCTGCGCAAGGGAAAAAAAGCGGAGAGATGGCGGGCTCGAGCGGTGGGATTCTCGCGGGCGATTCTCGCGGTGATTCTCGGGGGGTTTCGGTCGGCAACGACGGGCGGCAGACGGCGGCGGGGTGGGCGTTCGGCGTGCGCTGCGCGGCCGCGGCGGTTTCTGCGGGACAATGCGCGGGGCGCGGCGGGAGGAGGGCGGACGCGGAGTTTGCGGGGCGCTCCGCTTTTGCGGAATGCGGGGAGGCGGTGTGTGGGTGTGGGATGGGGTGTGGGTGGGGACTGAGGTGTGTGGGCGGCGGCGGTGCACGGGCGATGGTGCACGGGCGGCGGGTTTCGGTGTGTCGCCTCGCACGGCGCGGCCGCCACGTGACGCGTCCCTGTTTTCTGTCTCTAAAAGTCGCCGCGTCCCCAGTACCTCGCACCGGCCAACTCCCGTGGACCACTCCTGTTGCAAGCGCACGTTCCATGTCCAGTCCGATCCCCAACGTTCTCGTGCTCTCCACCGATGACCTGACCAACCAACTGCAACCCAAGCGGCTGCGCGTGTCGCGCGCCTGCGACGTGTGCCGGCTCAAAAAGGTGCGGTGTGACGGCCGCCAGCCCTGCATCCACTGCACCGTGTACTCGTACGACTGCACTTATAACCCGTTGCATCGCAGCCGCAAGCGTTCCAAGGCCGCCTCGCAAGCGTCGCGTGCTGCCACCACGGCCAAGCAGGTCGCGGTGCCTGTGACCACCACCGCGGCGCCAGCGGCCGCTGGCGCTGGCGGTGTCGTCGCGGCTGCGTCGCAATCGACGCGCGACGTGGGCGCGTCGTCCGACCGCTACGCGCGGCTGCTCTCGTGCGTGTTCCCCGAACTCAACCTCGAAGCTGCCACCGCGGACCCCAACCGGTTCCGCGACCTGATCGCCCGCAACAAGTTTCAGGGCCTGCTCAACGTGGGCGCCGTGGCCGCCGCGCTCTCGGACCGGCCGCCGCTGGCGCCCAGCTCGCGCTCGGGCTCTACCGACGACGAACCCCTACGCGACGATGACTCGTCGTCCCAGGCCATGGTCCAGGTCAAGATCATGCTTCCGCCCCGCGACATCGCGCAGAAACTCATCCTCAAGAGCTGGCATTGCGCGTGCGTCCTGTTCCGCTTCTACCATCGCCCCAATTTCATGCGCATTTTCAACAGTCTCTACGAAACGAACCCCGAGGACTACACCGATGAGCAAAACAAGGCCCTGCCGCTCATCTACTCCGTCATAGCTGTGGGCGCGCTTTTTTCCAAAGAGGACTACAACGCCGACGACGTGGCCGCGCGTGACTTCTTCCAGGACGAAGGCTACAAGTATTTCATCGAGGCGAAAAAGCTAATCGACGTCACCAACGCCACCGACATCCAGGCCATTCAGACCATATTCATGCTCACAATCTTTTTGCAGTGCTCTGCCAAGCTCACCACCTGCTACTCGTACATCGGGGTCGCTTTGCGGTCTGCCATGCGCGAGGGCCTCCATCGTAAAATCACCAACCCCAATCTGTCGCCCGTCGACCTCGAGACCAAGAAACGGCTCTTTTGGACCATTTACAAAATGGACGTGTACATGAACTGTATTCTGGGCTTGCCCTCCTGTCTTTCCGAGGAGGACGTGGATCAAGAACTACCGGGTGATTATGATGACGACAGAATTACAGAAAATGGTATCGATCCTCAACCGTGGGGCAAGATTAGCAGTTGTGGCATGAATAACGAGCACACAAAGCTCATAATGATCATGAAACACATCTACGAAAAAGTCTACCGCCACAGAAATGAAGCCCACTCTGCTTCTTTGACTTTCGACAAGATCAACAGTGTCCAAACCGAGCTCAATAACTGGTCCATGGCTTTACCTTTACAACTTAAACCTAATTACAACTTTGTCGACCCGCAAGAGGAATCCCTGTATCTACAAGCAAACAAGTTCTTGCATTTGGATTATCTTCACGCCAACATCATGCTCTATCGGCCCTTTATCCATAATTTCACTTCTGATCCTAAACAATTCCCTCACTTGGTGTTTGAAATTTCAATGGCTCACAATTGCATTAAAACTGCTCAAGAAATTGTACAACTTGCGTGCGAAATGGTTAACAAAAAAGTTTTAAGTGGTAGCTACTGGTTCTCGGTTCATACTATATTCTTCAGTGTGGCGTGTTTGATTTATTTCACGCATCAGTTGCATCTTAAGCGTCCCACCAGCATCGAAAAGTCTGTTTTAGACGGCATCCAACGCGATCTCAAACTCGGAATTGATGTGCTACTGAAATTGAAAAACTCATCCATGGCCTCTGAGCGTACTTTCAACGTGTTAAACAAGCTTTTCGAAAAACTGAACGAAAAAACTGTCGCGCGCTATGTTAATGAACTCGACAAATTACAACTTTCGCCAACAGATTCAAGTGACGCCAATCCGATGCTCTCAGACATACCGACCAAATTTTTCGATACAACTCCTCAAAGTACAATGAATATTCAAGCAAATCTCGCAACTCTTCCGTCAGACGTCTCAACTAATATGAACTCTGCCAATTTTTCCAATGGCCCTGGTTTTCTCCCAGATTCTGAATTCTCCCAAGCGTTTGACTCTTCGTTCAATCTCGATAATAACTTATTCTTTAACGGAATTTTCGACGAATGGGATTCATTATTGGACAAGAGTGCCTCTGATAATTTCTCATCTCAAGATGAATTGGCAAAGTCCCAATGAATTTGTAATTACTAAGTAGATTTTTTTGTTTTAACTTTGCAGGCATTCTTTGCCTTTTGTACAAAACTTTATCTTTAAAATGATTTTCCTAGTGAAGAACTTAAGTGAGGGTGGGTGTTGTAATATCGACTTTACTCTCACATAATCACTTCCAAGTTTGATCTCTTTAAATCATAAAGTACGTTTTTGAGTATCAATATTTTGTTTCCACGTAGTCACGGATTTCTTCTAAAACAACCGCAGGTGTTGGCATGATCATTGGCCTGTTATGTTACCTGCAGATACAAATTTAGTCTCGGAAATAATAGCCACTTCGGCTAATAAAGAACATGACGTATTAACTTGGACTTCACAATGGATCAGGAGAGTTCGCTTTAGTTCCGAAGAACCTCCTGATATCGAAGTGCCCTTTTCGCAGATCAATGAACTTTTACTCAACTTAGATTCCAGTACGGAAGAAACCCTCAAACCATCTCATACATTAGAATTGGCTATCTCAGAGCTCTATAACTTATGTCTATTCAAAATTCAGGAAAAGTCTCCCGGAAAAGTTTTCGAGTCTGCAGTGCTAATGTCCAATGTTCTTAGTGAGGAGGGTGTTACTGAAACAGATGGAAAGAAAAAGTCACGTAAGAAGCAATATCTGTACACTCCATCAAAGGGGCTCGCTCTCTCAACGTTGATTCAAATGTATGAGTTATTTGGTGATGGATTAACATCATTGGTACCGCTGTTGTTAACAACCATCTTCAAAAACATAAAAAAACTAATGGAAAAGGACAAGTACTTCCATGCTAGCTTTATCACATCGTTGATGGAGCTATATGGCTCAATTGTGCATTCATGTGGTCACGGAATAATAAGTGAAACATTCATGACTAAGTTTACCAAACTATCAAGGACAGTGTTTCGCGAATTGGTTTCTGAAGATCGCGATTATCCAATAGGATTCCTTAACGGAATTATATCTGCTTGGAAGTGTTATTTCAAGCAGGATACTTTCATCAATATTCATTCTGGTGACATCCTGAGTGGTTTTAAGCTGAAATTTATGGAGGGTAATTTTGGTGCCTTTGGCTTAGATTACGAAGGAACACGTATAACCACAGCTATGACGATTGCTGATATCTTAATCCACTATCAGTATGGGAAAAAATTGGTTTCCTTGGCGGATGTCATGGCTTTTTATACCGATTTGTTTTTAAAAGCCGAACGTAGAACTACCATGTCGGGATGTTTCGAGTCACTGGTGAACTTCATAGGGCAAAGCTCGATTCGTGACCCAGAGCTCTTAACAGATGCTGGCTACCTCGATATTGTTAAACTTCTCACGTGTGAAATATTTGACGACTCAATGATAAAGAACCAACGTCTAGATTGTACCTCAAGAAATTTGAAATACTTACGCAATATGCATGAAATAATTTTACCCCATGTCAGTATTTCCTCAAAGATTCTGATACTCCTGTCCATCTTTGAAGAAGGTTCGGAGAAAGAATCATTATTAAGGGACGAAAAAGGACGGGTAGACTTTGCTACAATAGCCCATCTCCAACTCGCGGAGATTTTGATGAGGGATTTATCTTCATCGTTCAATACTAACGAGCATAGTACACTAGCCATTAAAACGAAGCTGGTCCAATTGTCTACTAGTGAGAATTTCCAAATACGGGTTCATGCGAATAAAGTTTTGAAATCTTTCTTAAAGTTACTACCATTGTATATGACGGAGGTGATAGAGAATGCTTTAGAGTTGCTTTCAACAGAGCTAACATCATCAGAATCTTTCTCATTTGGAAAAAATCACGGCCGCGCTTTTATTATCGCTAATTTGATAGACGTAGCAGATAAGGACTACGTTTCATATGAGTTGATTATGAAAGTCATTATATTTTCGACAACCATTTTAAAAGATTCGTCTGCAAACACGAGTTCTGCCGCCTACTATAAAGAGTTAATTTCATGGATCCTGCTTTGTGGTTTGATGAATTATGACGATGATCAGTTCTTGCACATACACTCTTCACAATTATTCTTATTTTGGAAAGGTGTCCTCACCCATACTTATAGCTATCGGAATGAAGATGATCTTTATAAAAATATTGAAATTAGAAACCATGCTCTAACGTGTTTGCTGGGTTACTTGGGTCGAATTGAGGTTAATTCGGAAATTGCTAAACAAGTTTCATTTCTTCTAACTAAATGCTCTAATTTTAATCATTCGATTACGATAAAATCCAAGACGATTGATAATGTTTTACTTCACAATGAAAACAGAATTTTGCAAATCTATCTAAAAATTCAAAGGCATGTGAGGGAGGATTTTAACAGTGCTGTTTTAATTTTGATTGTTAAAAATTTCACAGATCCTAATTTGTATACTCAACCTTCCCAGTCTAGCCTAATATCTGGAAAATCTTTTAAAGAAAAGGGATTGTTCTTCGGTGAAGGAAGAAGAGAAAAGCAAGATAATTCACCAAGCATTCGAGAGCTATATATGAACGGGGACGGGTTTGCTTACGGTCTTTCGAGTAAAATTTATGGTTTCGAGATTGATGAACTCACTATAAGAAATGAAAAGCATTGTCAAAGTAGTTTATCAGAAAGGTGGCTGGCAGGCGCTGAATATTGGTATGACTGCTTCGAGAAGGAGATCAACAAACCCATTGCATCAGTGTTGTCCTATGACTACTTGGTACTGTTATATGGACGTGGATCATATTCGAGATCCGAGGAATTTTCACCTAAAGTAACAACATCTATTATCAATTCCTCCATGGAAATATTTTCGTTGGTTTTCCCCTTTCTGAATGACAAGATTCAGTATTCTGTGTTGGAAAGCATGAATTCGAGTATTTTTTCAAGAAACACAACCACATTCAGGTCTCTGGCAATTGCAATCAATTGTTGTGTTGCCATATACGGGTCTTTGAAGACTATACAACAGAACACCCTAACACTTGAAGAGTCGGTGGGAACTCTTCTCTTGAAAATTTTGAAAGGCATTGGTTCTGTTGATAATGCATTTTTAAGCAAAATAAAAGCTGAATGCATCGGATTATTAACTTGTGCCGTTTCCAGAAATAGAAATGCTGATTACGTGGATGCGTACCTAGCAAAAAATTCGGAAGTTCTTATCAAGGAAATTGTAGATAATGAGAACCCATATTCAAGGGTTTTTGACGCACTATCCCTTTCCTCGATATACAAGTTCAATTCACAAAAATTGAATTTCAACGTCACTTACTCTGTTTTGGAGCGCCTTGTGAAAGATCCTCACCCTGTGGTACACACTTGGTCATTGAATGCTATGGCAATCCTTCTGGAAAGTCTGGTTATGATAAACGATGAGGTGGCTTCTAGTTTGATTAAGCTCCTTGAAACGCTTTTACTCAATCAAGATTATGGAATTTATGGTTCATCTACCTGGTCTTATAATTATAATGAGACGTTTAATTCTCATCAGGTAATAGCTCAAATATTGAGCATTCTTACTCAGAACCTCGGACCAAGTTTAATTGAACTAACTGGAGAAACACTAGAAGCTTTCAGAAATACTTTACGTCTGTTAACCATTTCGAATGATGCAATCCAAGAGATTTATTGCATTGATATTTTCGTCAATTTAGCAACTTTCAAAATGGATGGGGTTTTTGAGGTAGAAATGTGTTTGCCCATTGCTAAAAGATTTATAAGAGATTCAAATTTTATTGGTTTAGAAAAGAATTTTTTAATCTCGACCTTTATTGAAGATAAGAGACTCACTATGTCTGCTTATAGTCGGAACGGTATTGAAAGTAGTTTTTCTTTCCTGACACAACTTCTGAAGTTGAAAGTGTATGAGACTTTCATCAGGGATGTAGAACTATATGTTTGGACCAGTATTTGTATATTTCCAACATGGAGGGTGATCACGAATTACATTAGTGAATGGTTTCATCAGACTTGTTTGGAAAATGTGTGGGTCGACAAACTAATCAAACTGTTTAATTTGCCTCAGCAGAAACTTTTCTCTCAGTTAAGTGCATCAATTGAACTATATCTTTTAAAGCAAGGTGTGAGAAAAGAAATTATTGAGGTTATTAGGGATGAGGAAACAGCATCAATTGCAAAATCGGACGAGAACGATGATAATGCTAAGTCAATTATGGCGTCCGCTGGAATTTTGAAGAACGATTTGATGCCTTGGAGAACGCGAAAACTTTTTATTGAATTGATTCAAGAATTGTTCCTTATTGGTGAACAAAATGTTGAAATTCGTCGTGTTTTGGGTCGAAGAATTGGCGCTTTAACTAAGGTATGTTTTAGTGCCTCCACAATGAATGTTCAATGCATGAAGCAGTTGGGTATTGAAGTGCTAGGGATGTTGATAGTCATCTTTTCTAGTCAACCTGATGAAAATCAGACCCAATATTCAATCTTGGAGCAGGAGGAGGCGCATATTGTTAGTGCTTTGATGCCGGCATTTGATTACAACAGTTCTACCTCAGTCTTGCCTTATGCTATTAAAGTTGCAGCTGAGTTCCTATCCTCGGGAATTGTTCCGTTAAAACGTATGGGTAGAGTACAGAAGCTGATGGTCAATTCTTTAGCTGAACTCGTTGAAAAGAGCAATGTGATTAAAATTGGAGATGTACTTGTTCCTACGAAGGTTTCAAGACGAGAGATTGAAGTCTCTGTTCTTAACGCTTGGGCTGAAATGACCATAAAGGCGTCTTCTTCAAAAAACGCAGAGCTATTGGATTTTGTTGAAGGGTATTGGGGTAGTTTAGTACCACTTTGGATTGTTTCATTGAGGGAATTTGCTTCATATGACAATGAAGAACGTGATTTGATCTCGAGCACTTCTTTAATGAGTGACAAGAAAAGTGGAAAAAGGAATTCAAAGCTGGTAGAAACTGTTTGGTTGAATTTCGTCAATGCCATTGGGTGTGTTAATTCGAAAAATGACAAGATTCTATCGGAGTGTTTGAGCAAAAGTGATTTAAGCAGTTTTGTCTTCGTTCTTTTTGCTCAATGTCTCAAAAATATAGTTAAAAATTCAGAAGAGGAAGTAAAAAAGTTAAGAACCTTACAAGCATTGCAGAAAGTTCTTTTGTGTGATGTTTCGTTTCAGGCTTTCTTTTCAAATGGAATTCATGAAGAGACCGTTGAGATATTTGATAGACTTGTGATGACTGAATCTCTCGAAATAGTCGGCGCAGTTAATTTAGTTATTGAAGCCCTAATGGAGGGATACCTGAAAGAAAACAGGGAAGAAGATCAGTTTTTATCTGGTGTCGATAAATTGTATCAAATGTTAAGAATTTTGCTGTCAACTATATCAAAACTAGCACCTTGGTTGAGAAATATTGAAATGAGCCAGAATGAAAAATTCAAGGATTCATGGACCAATGAAGAACTAGACTTGTTGAGGCGCACATTCGGTATTATTTCAAATGTTGTTGGCCAGTTTCCCACAGTTTTTAAATTGGATCTTTATGCCTGCTTGTTATTCATAGTAGGTAAAATATTTGAAAACGAGATGCGAGATACGTTAGTTCGGATGTCTCTACCACTTTTAAAATGCGTAGTTGACGATTCAATCAACGAAGGTGAAAACCACAGAATGGTTACAATATTTTTTCAGTCAATCAAGCATATCTTGTTCGGAGAATTGGACACTGATGTTGCTTTAACAACATGTTTAATTATTAGTCAGGGAGATCTGGAGTGTTTTACGGGCGATGATGTGAATAATGTCACAAAACTTTTGATTGCTGGTTTAGAAAAGAAAGAGACAGCAAATGTTGCATTAAAGGGTTTCAAGAGCATAACTAATAAGATGGTAGGGTCGAATATCAGAAAAGAGATTATTCGGAAGATTATCTCTAGTTTGATAACTTTGTCGCAAGATCACTCTAAATTCGAAAATTTTGATGATAAACAAGTTATTGCGGAAATTATAATGGGTTTCACTAGGTGCTGTTTATTGAGTGATGGATTGGATAGTAAAGCAGCTCTAAGTATTTCTATGCCTTTTTTGATTTGGTTTTACTTTAATTTTGAAGATCATAGAAGTTATGTGCATTCATGCTTTTTAGAACTTGTGGAAGTTGATATTGGAGATGTGAAATTTGTTTTGAATTCTGCTTTAGATGATGATCAAAGAATGAAGTTCAAGGAAATTATTAGAGACGGTTCAGAAGGATCTATTGGAGCTGCATCGCATGTCGCAGATCAAATTGAACTTAAGAGATTTGAGTGAATTGGTAAAATTTTCAATGCATAATTAGATTTTATAGATGTTATGTTCATTTGAAAGATTCATAATTGGCTAATATCGTAGTCTTGAAGATGAACTTCAGATACTATACTTTTTTATTTCTTTCGTTTGGGAACAAATAGTGTTAAGAAAAGTATTGGTTGCTATTTGATTAGGTTTTATATTTTGCTGGAAAATACTGACTACTGTATTTGATGGATGAAGTATTATACGAGTTTAACGTATAATAACGGTTTGAAGGTGTTTGCAATCGCTGCATTTCCTTGAAATGTTTTCAGATAGAGATTATCTTGGGATTGAAATATTTTTCTATTCAATGGCGCAAGTTGATAATTTATAAATAGATATTATTCCAGACTCTTTTGAATGAGCGTTAAGCAAATAACTTCAGCTTTAGTCGGAGTTGGTCTCGGATCGGGTGTTGCAACTTTTTTCTGGGGAAAAGGTGCTAGTGATGATCGTGGATCTGTCAAGATATCGGCTCCGGTGCATGAGAGGAATAGTTCACTAGGTCATGGTGGAAAACCTGATGGGGTGATTCAACTAAAGGGGTCTAATATTAATCCAGCCGAGTTCTTTAAATATGGTTTTCCTGGTCCTGTCCACGATCTTGAGTCTAGAGAAGAGTTTGTGTCATGCTACGATAGGAGAACTCGGAATCCATATTGGGTTGTAGAACATATAACGCCAGATTCTTTGTCTGGTAGAAATGCTGATAGAAAGAACTCTATGTTCATGGAAGATGAGCAAATACCCGAGAAGTTTAGAGCTAAACTCAGAGACTATTTTAGATCGGGATATGATCGAGGACATCAAGCCCCAGCAGCTAACGCCAAATTTTCACAAAAGGCAATGGATGAGACGTTCTATTTAACTAATATGTGTCCTCAAGTGGGTGATGGCTTTAATAGGGATTACTGGGCTCACCTAGAATATTTTTGTCGAAGATTGACGGATAAGTATAATAGTGTTCGCATTGTTACGGGACCTTTGTATTTGCCAAAAAAAGATCCAATTGATGGAAAATTTAGAGTTACTTATGAGGTTATTGGCAATCCGCCCAGTGTTGCTGTACCAACGCATTTTTTCAAAGTGATTGTTGCTGAATCTCCTATTGGAAAGGGAACCTCTGATGAAATCGCCGTTGGAGCATTTGTGCTACCAAACTCACCTATCTCAAACGAAACAAAGTTGATTGACTTCGAGGTTCCTGTTGATGCAGTGGAAAGAAGTTCTGGGCTGCAGTTGTTGAATAAGTTCCCAGAAAGCAAAAAGAAAGCTTTGTGCAAAGAAGTTGATTGTCAAATTGTTGTTAGGGAATTTACAAAAGCTCTGCCAAGTCCTAAACAATATCCAGCGTTACCTGGACCGAAAAATTGATGTAATTTATCAAGTGATGCTATTTAAATCGTGAGTACAGAGTTTTGTTTGTTTATTAGTATTTTTAGATGAACTAGTTTTTTGCGAGTTTGAATAAATCTTTTTGTAGATTTGTTGTTAGTTCTGTATCATTTTGATATGAACTCCTTCTTATTTGATGTTTAAGGATTATGTTCCATTCCAATATTAGATCTTTCGTTGGTATGCCATTTTTGGACATTTCTGAACAACACCATTGGAATACGTCCTTTCTGCGATACGAAAGTGCTTTTTGAGCGATGTTTCTCAATATTATTAGTTTGTTTGCTTTAGTTAATTTTAATAAGACGTTGTGATGAGGTAAAGCGAACGGATTTATTGAAATGGTATCATCTTTTATGTTAAGAGATCTTTGATAGCACATTATGGCAATATTTAACTCGTCGACCTTATTATCGTAGTTGATGTTGTTTTTTTGCGAATTGTTCGCGTTATTATGTGTTGTTGTCGTGATTCCTTTGGTTTCAAGTAAATTTTTAATGTATAATGAAGCAATTATCGACCACAAGGAACTTTTGTGTAGTGGATCTAGGTCGTTTGCTAGCATTAGGAGATTATCGATATTCCTCTGGTTTTCTGTTCTGGTGTCATTTTCTTTTTTAACGGAACTTTGTAAAAGCTTATTTATGATTGTTGAAATCGATGGGAGAACTTTTGATTTAGGTATACTTTCTATCATTGTTAGTGCTTTTTTTATGTTTTCCACGTTTGTCGAATTTACTAAATGCGCAATGATAGCCTGGTAGTCTGCTGGTGAAAGTTCACCATGTACTCTGTTTATTTGTTTAAGTACGTTGTCAACCCCAACTGAGTCGTTAAAAGTAAGATGCATTCTTAGTAAAGTCGAGAGTGTGTATCGTGATTTAATAGTGAACTTTTGGGTCATTTCGTTGGAGTGCGTGTTAATATCTGTCATTATTTTTGTGGCCATTTCGAAGTTTTTTGATTTAGATGCAAAACTTATTATTGCTGGAAGCAGTAATGGATTATTGACGTAGTACTCTGGAGTTAACTCCGAAATCAAATTTTGAGCTTGTTTTCTGTAGGACTTTTGTTTTGAGTACATCTTTAATATTTTGTATAGAATTCTAGAATCATGATTCTGAATTGAATTGTAAACATTTTTAATTTTAGTCCATGTGAGATGAATTCCAGCGGGGTTGTTCTTTGCGTAATCATCGCGTATTAACGCGTACGCTGCTCTTACGTTACCTTTTGAAGATGAGCATGAAGTTCTTTCTTCAAGTAATATGTGTAGGATTTCTTTCGTGAGGATTGGATGTTCATGCAATGAAATGGCCTTATTTGATAGTATTAATGCCTGATTCTCACTTATAGGAAGATGAAAATTTCTGGTCTTGAAGAATTTGTCAAGTTGGATGATATTTTGTAGAATTATTGGATCGGCTTTGGGATTAATGTAAATTGATGCAGTGATTACGTTTTTTATCAGATTTTTTGATATTTCCTTTGTTGGGTTTCTTGAGTAATATGAAATGCAAAAATATGTTAAAGTGGTGATGTCGTTGTATTTTATTGCATCGTTGATGCACCATTCAAAAACTTGGTCGGAAGTTTCGAAAGCACAAAGAGGTATTAAGTTGTTTTTATGTAGTTGTTGGGTAATATCTTGGATAATTTTGTTGTTGTTTGAATTATTGAGTAGTTCCCACCGTAAAAGGTTTCTAATGTGGAAAGATTTGTTATAAAATTTCGTTATTGTAGAAACAAAAGCTTCTTTATTTGTGGTTGACGATAGAAACGTAGTATTTGGGAAATTGAGTGGCGATTGAATCTTTGACTCTTTCCAGTACTTTTGTATTTGGATCTTGAGTTGTGATAAGGAAGTATCTTTTTTGGAGATGGAACTAATGAGTTGTTGAGTATGTGGTAATATATCTGTAGCCAGTTGTTTAGTTTTTGTTGAGCAGAATCTTGTTATTAATCTACCGATCTTGGAGTATGTTGTCGGTAGCATTATGTGGCTATTTTGGCAAATAGATCTAAACAAAAGATTGGTTTATATGTTCTAATTTTTTTGGGTCGGTCTTTTTTTATTTTTTTTATGTGGGTTTTGTTAAAACTAAGGATGGGATGGTAAGATGCAATTTAAATGAGTTACTTAATTGTTTGGTTATTAGTTAAAGTTAGACGGTAAAGTGGTGTTGCAGTAAATTTTTCTTGGGTATCGCATCCGTAGCAGGTGTTTCGCTCAAGGGACGTTAATACACAAACGTAGCAATAAATTGAGTTGCAGCATGTTGTAAGATATGGATTTGTGGGTACTTCGTTGCAGTAAGTGCATAATTGTTTTGTTGTTTTTGGTTTGATGCGTCTACTGGGCCGTTTGCGGGAGGCTTTAACCAGTAATGACGCTATTATATCGACGTTAAGGACTTCTAGTAGGGTGTTCCATAGAAGTTGGCGATTGAGAAATTCAATTCCAGAGTAAACTGTATTGCGATAAAACTCGGAATTTGAGCTTTGTAACGATTGTATATCAAGTAATTTGTGCCATATGCTTAGGTAACCTCTTCTTTTACCGCTGATTAGTTGGAGTAATGTTGTAAAATCCCATATTGTCATACATTTGTTAACGAATTTGTATAATTTGTCGATTGATAGAATTTGGAAATTGATAGCTGCTGATGATAACTTTCTGCTGAGATATTGTATAAGAATTTGTACGATGTAGAGTGCTAGTCTTGATGATGTGTAGTAGTTACCTGTTAAAGATGATCCGTATGTTATTGTTCCAGATGGCGTCTTTTTTGTTGAGGCTAAAAACACCAATGATTTTATGAAAAGCTCCCATTCTTCATAGTATTTAACGGGGAGAAAGTTCTTATTTACATCATCCCAGATTTGTTGGTAGATGTCGTTTTCCAGCGATACAGCATCTAATTGTGTTACTCTCATATCGAGTGTGCGTGGTTTGGCTTTGGTGATATTTGAAATAAAAACGTAGATATCGTAGATATGTCGTATTACATGATATTGTATCAATGGGTGAAGTTCTTTGTAAATAGCATCGTTATGTAAGGTATAATTTGTGAGACTTTGTTAGTGGTGGTACTCTTCCTTGTAGATTTCTGGGTATTGCGTGATGTTTCTTATTCTATTTTTCATGTTATTAGGAACTTTAAGTTTTGAAGACATATTCTCTAATTCAATTTTCAAGCCTCGGAGCAAAAGCTGTGATGTTGAAATTAATGTCACAAACTTATTTTGTTTTTTATACAGTGGTATAGATGGTTAAAGTTAAATGAGAGTCAGTATATTAAAGAAGGAGGTACGTAGCATATTTATGAAATCTCAATGGGAATGAATTAAGTATTTTACAGCTTGTTGTGTCTTGATATGTGGTTAGATATTCTTTATTATACGTAATCACGTGACCTAAGAAGGGTTTTTTTTGTCGCTTGTTAGTAAATCGGCGAGCGTCTATTGGTCTGAAGTTTTTTATTTTTTTTAGTTTGGGTTGTGCGAGATGACCCCGATAGTCCGCATTTGTGGGGTTGACCGATGCGGTATTTTATAAAAGTGTATGTGGTTGTTATGCGAACTTCGGTGAGCCTTATGGGCTCGATTTGAAGAGGAAAAATCAGAGGCAATTTTCACGGGATGATATGCGTGGCATGCGTATGCCGCGGTGTGCCGTTTTATGTCATTTGTTGTTTGTGGTTATGGAATTTATATATGATATAGGAGGATAGTGGTAAGTAATTGGGGTTGGGAGAAGAGCTGATCTCACGGGGCGTTGTGTTATGGCGTTTGAGGATAAGCAGAAAAAACCTTTACGTTCCTGCGTTCGGTGTCGTAAGAACAAAACGAAATGCGATTCGATATGTATGAGACCTGGTCCATGCACACCCTGTTCAAGGAAAGGTGTGGAATGTGTGCTAGATTACGTGGCTCCTCCGCAGAGATCGAAGGAGTTAAGAGTTTTATGTGATAGTGTTGATTATGTTCGAGAAAGCTTGGATATGTTGTGTCAGAGTTATGATAAGCTGTTGAAAGAGGTAGGCGAACTGCCCAGTCCTGTGAAGAACGTCAAATGTTCGAGCACTAAGGTTCTTAAAATAGCGGAAAATTCGTTCGTGGTGATTTCGCTTGATGACTACGGACTTAAGGTTAACGATTTCAAGATAGGCAAAGAATCAGTTGAAAGTGCATTTCGCGATTTTCGTCGTGTACTGAGTAATGTGCTGGTTTTGTACGGTAGATGGGAGAGTGGTGTTGAAAAAGGATTTGTTGAAGGTGTGCATGATGAATTTTTGGCTCAGTATCGGTTTGATAGTCTGTTTCGAAGTAATCAATTGTTAGTTTTGCTGTGCATACTCAATTTTTATTTTGATGTACCGGGACTGGATTATTTATTGCTGTTTGATAATGTCGTCGATGATTATTGTACCCTGGCGGTAGACGACTATGGAAGTGGACGTAGTTTTACGCGGAAATCGCTTGCGAAAGTGGTAGTGGGAACTGTACCGACGTCTCTGAGTACCGAGTTTCACAGTGAGTTGTTTGTGAAGAGGTTTACATTGTATTTATTTTTTCATGTGGTATTTTATGGGCCAGCGCACTTTTTGGATTCGTTTTTATACAAGTATATCAAAACTTTGGAAAATCTAAGGAAAAAGATAAACTTTGATCGAAATTGGGAAGTCAGATGGGTTAACTTTTACATTCGGCTGTTTGATCTAGTCGAACATGGTGGAGGTAGTGTAGAATCATGGGACAAGAGTAATGTGTTTGTCAGCATGGTTAAAAGTGATGAAGAAGTTTTAGGAGGAGGAGATTTGGGTAAAGAATTTTGTAATGTTGTGGAAAGCGTGTACTCAGATCTGATCGAATTTTACGACGTAGACGAGTGGAGGTTAGCGTTTGTAAATTTGTTCTTCACGCAGGTAGTGGTTTTGAATTTGATTTTGTGCGTAAATCGTTGCGGAGGTTTAAGGGATTTGTTGGAGTCGTTTTCGTTTAATGGTTTCAATTTTGACGTTTATGAGGCTCTGACAGATGAGCTGCACGATGGTGAGGCACAAGAATATTATTTATTGCAAGGGAAGTTGAGGTACGTGAACAAGTATGTTGTTTTAAAAGTGATCGGTTGTAGTGTTGGGGAACATAAGGCAACGGTAAGTGAAAGTGACGTGTACTACATGATAGGTAGAGATGCAAGAGAGAACACTCAGAGAAGAAATATTTACAAGAGTTCGTGTAAATTGATATGGAACCTATACCAGTTGGTGGTTTATGAGGACATGTTATCCAAAGTCTGTAGCGTCATTCCAGTAGAATGGGATCCACAAAGCTCGTTGGAAGCTTGTGGGTTAGTGGCTAAGTTCAACGATGTTAGATCCAAAGAACTGCCCTCTATCTTACAAGACGTGGATTGGGTTAAGGAGAGCGCAGATGATGTGTTGAGAAAGATACATGGTGTTATATAAGAAACACGTCTTCAATCTTGGCCCAGCGCACCGCGACCGTTTGTATGGGTTTCTTCTTCCTGACCCTAAATCTCCCACAGAAGGCCTTGTACGTGTTCTTGCTCTCCATGGGTTCTGGCTCTGTAGTGTCTGCCCCATTGGTCAGCGTTTCGTAACTGTAGGTTGATGGTATGCATTCTCTTCCAATGGCTTCGGTCAGTTTTTTAAGCACAAGCTGTTTTCTGAAACGTTTTTGTTTGCTCAGCCGTCCAAGCAGGTCACTATTTTCTTCGAAATCTGCAAGCATCTCATAGTACTTTTGGAACTTCCCACTGTTTTTTCTCCAAACCAAAGAAGCTATTTTTGATACTTCTTCAAGAGCCAAGTGAGCGTTCTTCTCGCACCCAGCCTTTTTGTAACTGCTGTATTGGATAATAATATTATGAAGAATCCCTCGCATCAAGATAAATTTATTTCTCGTTCGGATGCTACTGTTGCGACTTTCTACAAATTCATCTCCTTGTTCAACAAACTGGCAAGTCCTGTTGTTGTTACTACCGTTAACTTGCCCATAGGGGAATTCTCCCTTCGCCTTCTTGCATTTGCGTAAAGAAATAATTCTCCGTTTCTCAGTATTGGGAAGCTGACACTCTACCCAACCATCATTCTTGGAAGATTCGTACATTTCAAATATTCTTCTTTAATTTTAGTTCTCTTTATTTCCACTTCCTGATACTCTATTCATATACACAAGCTACCCCAAATCCTTCAAGATTTCATGTTCTCATTTCTCATTCTTTTTACATATTCTTTTCAATTTATTATCCTCTTTCCTTATTCTCTGCAGGCACGTCTCAGCATTTATTGGATCGCCCGGTACACTATTCCTCACATGCATTAGCGTCTCAACTGCCGAACGTAAAATTCAAGGAGACAAGCGAGGAACCGAATAGTCATTAGGCAGATTATTCGTAATTTACTGACGGCAAGTATATTGTTACCAATGTAAGATACGCCGAATTTGGAAGCGGTGGTTGAACCAAGCGAAGGCCCCTTTGAATCCTCTTTTTTAGCTTTCAAGAAGTCTGTGATAAGATTTATGAAAATTATGCTACTTTACTCCAAGATGCTGTTGTCGAGTCTAAGGAACAAGTGTTTGTTAATCAAAATACATAGCTATACTTTCTGATTTCTCCAAGGCGTTTTCTTGCTTCTTCCAAAGCATTCTCTAACTTCACAATCTCAACCTGTTGTTCCATTTCGGCAGTCTTGTTTTCATGTTCAGATAGCTTTGAATAGTCGAACTCCTTGGATTCTGAGTTCATTGTTTGTAACAAATTTTTCACAGCAGTTGATACAATTCTGGCACGTTCTTCAAGTTTTCGCTGGGCAGGTGAATCGGACTTTACACGGCTCGCTGCCACTAATTGCACAGTAGACGCGACAACTTCGTTCGAAGCTACAACAAATTCCTCATAGCTTTCTGCTGCAATCATGATCTCAGTTGCTTTCGCTACAGCCTTTGCTGCAGAAACCAATCCTTCTGTCCACTTGTTTTTTTCTTGTAAAATTCTGACGGAGGAGCAGCATTTTCCTTTTGGCATTCAATGGAAGCCTTGATTAATGCTAAAATAGCGTCCACTGCTCCCGACATGTGTTCTGGATGCGAAACAGCCATTATAGCTTCTGCTACTTTTTCTATTTCATAGGTACCCTCCATATCTTGTAATTGCTTTTGCATGGCTACATTGAGGTTAATAACTGTATCTGTCTTTTCTTCGTCGGTACCAGAAAGAGATAGAAGCCCTTCAAGAAATTTAGATGCTTCTTCACGACCCGCCGAAAGTTCTATTATTGCTGCTGTGAATTCAGAAACACTCTTTGCTAAATCAACAAGATCACCATTCAACCCATCTGCAATGAAATTGTTAAATGCACTCGCAAGAGCTGTTCCTTTGTGTGACACTTTTTTTATACCTTTTTGTTCTTCGTCTTCTAATGTGCGTAGACCTGCTGTCACTACAACCTTCTCAAACTGCTTCCGCATTCTATCGACGGATAACCTCAACGCATCTCTTTCACTCAACGCGCCTCTTAAATCTTCATCCTTATTCTTCAAATCTCTTTCATACTCTTCACGTCTAACGATGGCTTCCTTAGCACTACTGGCCTGTTTCTGAGCATGTTTCAATTTCTGTAACAATTGCAAATGCTCTTGACGCAGTTGGGCATACAGTCTAGCTAGAGCTTCATACTTATCCTTCCACTGCTCCAAACTCTTCACCTGTTCTTCTTTGTTTTCCAACTGATTAGAAGCATTCAAATTCAGATTCTCAATCTCCTTCTCCAAACTACTAACTCTTTCATCATACTGCTGTAGCAGCAACTGATCCCTCTCATGCTGATCACGTAACGCAACTAAATCATTCTGTACCTGCTGATGCAATACTTCCTGTTGGGCAGTTTGTTGCTGTCTTAACTGTTCTTCAAACGCTGCCTGTTGTTGTTGCTGCTGCATCATTTGTTCTTGTCTTTGCCTCTCCAAAAGTTCTTGTTCTTGCTGCAATTGTAGTTGACGTTGACGCTCTTGTTCCAGTTGCATCTGCTGTTGCTGCTGTTGTTGTTGCTGCTGAAGTAGTAACTGTTGCTGCATATCTTGTGCAGCTTGATATTGTTGAGCAACGCTATCACCCCACATGCTGTTAACTCCACCAGTTAGACTAGGCGTAGCAAACCCAGTAACCACGGGAGTAATCGCTGGAACGACACCACTATACCCCGTGGCCCCGTCAGGAACATACCCACTGGACGATACTACCGGACTTTCCTTCTTCTTCAAACTCTCAGAGCTTTTCATGTTCCTAGACAACGGTGTCTCACTTTTTTCACGACTACTAGGAACCACGTCTTCATCAGGTTCATCCAAACTTGGAGCTTCCGCAGGTAATTTTGGAATTCTGATCACACTAGTTAGGTATCGAATAGCAGAACAATCTGCATAAAATTCAAACAACCGAGCATGCTGATTCACATATCTTTCATGTAAAGGTACCAAAGCTTCATCATCACCGAGTTGCTTATGCATTGCCCTGATCATTGAAGTGATAAACTTATAAATACCATACGATTCAGCCACCAACGGAACAAGCGCCGAAATTTTACACTCACTACGACGAGAATCACCGATACTGGAAAAGATAACATGTCCTAGCTCATCCAAACCATCTTGTAAGTCCATCAAATCAAGAATAGTTTCGTAGCCTTCATCAGGATTCGAAGTCGTCACTAAAGAAACATACTCTTCATATTCAAAAGTTCCATTAAACCCACGATGAGATCTATGGAAGTCAACTTTCTGTAACAAAAATCTCACATATTCATTAATTAACCTTCCATATCCATCGCTACTTCCACCGGAATAGATTCGACCTAAACTCTCAATCCAATCACGGTTCCGAATAGCCTCCGTAAGAGCAGATTGATGACCCTCCTGTAGAACTTTGTGCAAAGTTATCAAAGCCTTGAATAACTGAACTTCATCTTGAGCGAAAGGTTGAACTTTCAAAGCATTGAAAAACGACTTCGCAGATTTGTGATCCCACGTATAAACTATACAAGCACGTACGTGCTTTCTCTTAGGAGCAGCTTCCTCAATGGAGCAAGCCTTCTTTAGTGCTTTCTCCAAATCCAACTCCGACCTCGACATTATCAAATTCGAGTTCGTAGAATTAACTCAGTCAATATTCAATCAATCATTTAACAGTGAAAAAAATCATAACATACATCTAAAACACTTCCGACCCCTATTAGGATTAGTCTTAACATACGATCTTTCCCATTGATTTAACAAACTACGCCCAAAACCCGTATCCCACGATTAAATCACCATAGTAACCTATTTAATTCATTAATCGTCACTTCATCCTGGTCCTGCTTCATCTAAAACAATAGAATCACACAGTCTGATTTCGTACATTGACCAAAAAAGACCCTAACATACACCTCCTTCAATATTATCGACAATGTCGTTTAACTACACCGAATAAAAACGACAAACCTTCTGGCTCTCAAACACTAAAGAACAGAACCACACCAAGAAAACAACCAAAAAAACTCCATTAACGCCATCAAACTACCTTCCAATTATTCAAAGAATCATAAAACGACATTATACCCACATCTTTGTCACGTGACAATGATATATTTACAATCATTTTACAATACACGCCACTATTTACAATTCAAAGCCCTAAACGCCCTTTTCATACCATCTCTTCTGTTGAAAAGAAAGACCCCGCGAGAATACCTACCTTAGCTACCGAAGGCAACTCCATCTACTAAACACAACCGCTAACCACAAACACAAACCACCATATCACCTAAAACGAACTGTATTCTCACTCACATGAAAATTTTCACCCAACCACTCCCATCGATCTTCACAACCTAGCAAACCACATCCTCATATATATGTCCATCGAAAACTTAAAGTCTTTCGATCCTTTCGCAGACACTGGTGACAACGAAACTACAACTGCCAACTACATTCACATCCGTATCCAACAAAGAAACGGTAGAAAAACATTGACTACAGTCCAAGGTGTCCCTGAGGAATATGACTTGAAAAGAATTTTGAAAGTCCTAAAGAAGGACTTTGCCTGCAACGGCAACATCGTCAAAGATGAAGATATGGGTGAAATTATTCAACTCCAAGGTGACCAAAGAGCTAAAGTTTGTGAATTTATGATCACTCAACTGGGCATGAAGAAAAAGAACATCAAAATCCACGGTTTCTAAAGAAAACACGGATCACATGTTTTTCCAAACTATTCTCGTTTCACCTGTTTAATGCACGCTACCAGTGCCGATAGTATAGTATTTCTCGCACTTAACAGTACATAAAACCTGAAACAATTTCTCTACAACATTGCTACAAAACTGTACACATTCTTGACGAATCCATTTCAAACCTCACGACCACTTTCTACTTTTGAGGTTACAGATCATATCCGATTAGATACAAACCACTTTCCTACTCGCTTTTCCTTTTCTACAGAAAATTCCGGATTTGTCGATCAAATCCCCTTGTACTTATATACGACATCAAAAGTCATCGCCAAACACGGCCTCCATCTTTCACAATTAACGAACCTTCAGCACTACAACTGAAAACACGTATCTACGACTTAGATATTCCACAACTTACTACCAAACATGGGAAGTGGCGACTTAAATCTACTTAAATCATGGAACCCACATCTACTCAAAAATAAGAAAAAGGTATGGGAAACAGAGCAGCAACTTCTAGACGAAAAACGGAAGATCGAGCAGAGACAGACCGAAATTGCAAAGGAAAAAGAACTAGAAGACCTTACTTCTCTGAATAGAGACGGAACTTCTTCTAAACGAAAAACTGGTCTAGAATGGATGTACAGAGATGAAGCAGCCAGAAATACCGAAAACGACGATTTCCTACTAGGCAAGAAAAAGATAGATGCTTCCATACTCAAGAATACCAATGAAAAGAGAAACGACTCTACAAGCCGCAAAAGATTTGACAACTCATCTAAAGGTCTCGAGGACCTTATACCGAAAAATAAACCGAAATCCATTGATCTATCCAGAGAGGATCCCATGCTAAAACTACAAATGGCCAAAAAACTGAAATCAAATCAACCTACCACCAATTCGAATACAGTCAAACTCGGCATACATAAAAGATCAACTAGAGTTCCCAACTCTTTCCAGAAACAACTATCACACGATACACCCAATACCCACTTTACTCAACCTAATAATAATAATAATCATGGAAATTATAAATCCAAAACTTCCACCGAAACAAAATTTGATCTAGATTACTAATTACATACAAAATCAACACTAGCATCTATCATAGTTTTCTCCGTTTTTCACTGCGAAGGACACCGTCTTCATCTTCACTTTCCTCTTTGTCACTCAAATCAAGCTGTATGGGCTCATCACTTGCTTCTTCATCACTCTCACTCTCATCAGCAACATCCCTTTGAGCATCTGTATAATATTTTATACAATAAGGGTACAGCTCTTCAATAAAAAGGTTAGCTAGCCCATCTCCATTAGGGAACTCCTTACCAGGTTTCAATCCTGTCCATCGAAACCATCCAAAAAAAGACTTCATACCGCTCCGGTAATTCCTTTTCCCAACGCTGCTCCTTTTATCTGTAATTAAATCGGGATTTATTTCATCGTAACTTTTCGGCCACTTGATATCAACTGGTTTACTAGTCAAATATCCTAACTCTTCATCCAAAGCATCATCTTCTTCGGTCCTTTTTTCTCTATAACGGATTTTCGAAACATCATGTTCAATTTCGAAAACCTTTGTTACAATTTGCTTCTCGAAATCCCCATCAATGCCATTAAACTCCACAGTTAACTCAAAATTACGAGGATTAACAGTAGAGTCATCTAGGCATAGCCATTTGATTTCAATCGCTTTGATGGCATCGATGTATTTAAAATCTGATGCCCGAACATAATTAGCAAAATCCGAATGCTGGTTCAATACTATACTCCAAAATCCAGGAATGTCCTTAATCAGCACATTTCTTCTTTCATACAGTGGAGCAACCTTTCTTAACCTAAAAAGCTCAACGTCCTTCTCAACTTCTTCCATCCCATCTTCCCAAGAAGCCAACGCTTCCAAAGCTTCGGAACTTCATGTGACTCATGTTAGATAATCGACGAATAAAACTTCAAACTATTCAAAAACATGGACAACATACGTTTTTTCGATATCAATACTCATATCTCTATCAACCAATTCGTGAAATTAACAAAAGTAATGCATCAAACAATTTTTTTTTCATGCTACCACCAGAAAAATGAAGGTCAAAACTAAATTACAAATTTTATAAAAACTATAGGCTCTAACCGAAATATTCCAGGTGAAGCTTCTTTTGGACTTCCCATTGCTTCTTTAACTTCTTCGTCATCGATTTTGTGATTTCGTTCCCATCTCTATCCTTCAAAGGAACACCATTTTCATCCCACTCAGAATACAAATTAGGATCACGGAACAAATCCTGAGGTGCCGTCTTTGCCTTTTCTTTTCTTTCAGCTTCCTTTGCTTCTTTTAACTTGGCTTGCGCGAGTTTCTTAGCCTCCTTTTCTTTCTGACGCATAATCTTCTCTTCATTAAGCTTCAATATTTCATCCTTCTCCTCGCTTGTCAAGAATTTTATTAACGAACTTTGACCATTTTTATCATCGATAGCAACATTAAGTTTCAGAAGATCATCATCTCTGATTTTATCAGTCAATTTTAAAAATTCTGAAGAATCTGACTTCGAAATTGCCAATCTACGCACTTCATCACGGAAATTCGATAAACATTTGACATATGGCATTAACATATCCTCCTTCGATCCTAAAGTTTCACCACGTGAACTTGACTCATCTAACCACCCTAATCCATCATGACGAGAAGGAAACCCAACAATCGCCAAGATTCTTGTTATGTAGCGAGCTACAGCCAACAAAGGTTCAATTCTTACTTCCCCGCCAGATGAAGCAATATAAGTATTCGCTTTCGTCACCAAGTCACCCAGCGATTTGAGTGCTATTGGGGTAGACAAATTATCACAGAATGCAGCATAAACTTTATCTTCGCTTTCGTCCAAATCTTCATATAATCTCTTTTCTAAACTTGAGAGCTTCTTAGAAATAAATACACCATTATCAAGATCATGTTCATAGTTTTGCTTCAAGGCACGGACATTTCTGAAAAAGTTATTTAACCCCTGTTCGAAAGATTTAACTTCATTCATAAAACTTTCTTTGAAGTCTAACTGGTTATTCCATTGAACTGATCCAAAAGCCAGTCTCAATTGACGAACACTGTATTTTTCCAAAGCCTCGCCAATTGTAATGAAGTTTTTCAAACTCTTCGACATTTTCTGCCCTTCAATATGCAAATGACCAGTGTGTAGGAAATAATTCACCCATTGGTGGTTATCAAAACAAGCTTCAGACTGCGCAAGTTCGTTATCATGGTGAGGAAACGCTAAATCAATACCACCCGAATGGATGTCCATACATGATCCATGGATATCACTAGCCATCACAGAACATTCAATATGCCAACCGGGTCTACCTTTTCCCCAAGGTGATTGCCATTCTGGTTCGCCAGGTTTAGAAGCCTTCCACAGAGCAAAGTCATTCGGTGACTTTTTTCCATTCGAAGAAGTGAAATTGCTCAGAGAGCCCTCGGCATCGTTAATTAAATCAAGTTGGCCCTTGTTCCAAGGTTGACACTTTGCGTAATCATGATTTTCAGATTTGTCGAACTTAAGGGTGTCGAAATACACGGAGCCGTCAGACGTTGGGTACGCATAGCCATTATCTATAATCTTCTGAACAAATTCAATGATTTCTGGAACATACTCAGAAACACGGGTCGTAATGGTTGGCGGCAACACGTTTAAAGAAGCCATATCTTGGTCAAATTTTCTTTCCCAGAAAGCAGGAAGTTTTTTAAATATTTCAGGATCATTAATGGAGCTTCCAGATTCTTCATCCAATACAGGAATAATTATGTCTTTCACCAAAGAATAAAACTCTTCATCAGCCACACCCTTTAAAGCTTTGATACAGTTTGCGCAAGCACTGGCATGCATACCGAACTTAGGATTCGCTGATTTTTCCTTTTCAATGTCCAGGGAATTAAACCACTTTTCATACTGTTCAATAGTTGAAAACTCTTGTTTAAAATTTGCTTTGACGTACTGCCATAGGCCGTCTTCAACTTTTCTAATGATTGCATCGGTAACAATTGAATTTGCAGAAACGAATTCTTCAAAAAGATAGCTTTGCCTAGCGCGAACAATAATTTTATCGTCAATGTCAGTAACATTCTGAACAAACACAACATTATACCCGAAATAATCTTCCAAGATACGTCTATTGATGTCAATGGAGACGTAGTTCCTAGCATGGCCCATATGTGATGCATCATAAAC
Source organism: Lachancea fermentati (assembly GCA_900074765.1). Classification (NCBI taxonomy): domain Eukaryota; kingdom Fungi; phylum Ascomycota; class Saccharomycetes; order Saccharomycetales; family Saccharomycetaceae; genus Lachancea; species Lachancea fermentati. The sequence continues at coordinate 277,174 of LT598486.1, read as the reverse complement.
AGTGGGACCGCAAGAATACCACGTAACTTTTCTTCCTCCAGAAATGGGTATGAATTCCTCCTTTCCCCTCGTTAAACTGTTGTACAACTTTAAAACAGGCTTCGTCTGTGACGAAGTAGGTTTATACCACTTCGGTTGAGAAACCTTCTGAGAAGATGCAGCTGACATTCCTAAAAACCTTTTAACGACAGTTCCAAATGTAGTGCTAATTGACATACACAAACCAATTACAGGCTCGGTCGTTTTATCTTTTAAGGCTATAAGCAAAAGTGATGCCAGTCTCTTGAGTCACTGATCAAAAATTTTTTTATCATAACTACGTATAACACGATGGCTTAATGGTGGGAATCTGTAAGTGATGGTTTGTTTATCTGGACTAAACCCTACATGTGAAAAGACATACGAACCTTACACTATCTATGTCCTTCTTCCACGTTGTACCTACTCAAAACTATTTTAATTGATCCAATTGCTTGTTCCCTCGTTTTTTTGCTTTGCCGATATATCGAGGTTCAAGAAAATTAAAAGTCGCGTACTGTTCTCGAACCTATAAACATCTTCCCAACTTTTGCCAAGAACCATGAGTAGGGACTCCAGTATCGATTCAGATTTAGAAAGAGACAAAGAGGATAATGCTGAAATTTCAGATTCCGATAGCGCTACTGATGATAAGGACTATGTTGTAGATAATACAGGTGCAGATTCTCTCATAGGAGGATCTGAAGTAATATCAAGATCAGAAAGTCGTAAACACAGGCATGCAAATGAATCAATATATGATGATGATGAAAGAAGTACGGATAGCGATATACAAAGTTTGACTTCCAATGCCGATGAATCTCAAACTAAGCAAAACCACAGGATATTTACCTTCAATCTGCCTTTTGGGGGTAAAAACTTGCTACCAACATCACCTCTCTCAAGCTTGAAAACATTAATTCCAGGATATAACAATTCTGAACAGTTGTTTACTGATGACAAAAAACAGCATGAAAGCAGAAGGGACATTAAACTAAAACTTAAGAGACAAGAAACTATCTCATCCCTTGAAGAGCTGAAACTATTCAAAGACCAGAAAGGAATAGATAATGTCAGAGCAAGAGCCGTGAAAAGGGTTTTCACGCCAGGCGCTATATTTCATACAATCAGAAGTTTATCTGTAGATCCTGAAATGACAACACATGACGGTTATCCATGGGCCAGAATTGAGTCTATATGGGACGAACTGGAAGGCGATATAGTAATTCTGGGTGGATATAGGGGAAGCATACTGCGCGACTCCGAAACCGGAAGACGAGTATGGATCCCTATTCGCGCCGGTTTGAACATTCGCAAAGTTGACTTACTAATCGGCCCAACTGATAGAGATGAATTAGATGCTCAAAAAAGTATCTATCCAGATGGTATGCTCACTCATCTCGGTCCTGTTGATGTTGCTAAAAAACTAATTAAGAGGCTTAGAAACAATCCGCGTGTACATATCGAAGACTTTGGTTACGATTGGAGGCTCTCTTTGGATATCACATCTGTACAGCTCGCAGAAAAACTACAGTCATTGTATGACTCTCAGAAGGAGAAAAAAGGAGTATACGTCATTGCCCATTCTATGGGAGGCTTGATCGCTCATAAAGTTCTGCAAGATCATACTCATTTAATTAGGGGTTTGATATATGTTGGTGCTCCAAGCCAATGCCCTAATATTTTAGGCCCATTAAGATTCGGCGATGAAGTAATATTCAATAAATCAATTCTCAGCGCCGAAGCTAACTTCTTCATGCGAAGCAGCTTTTATTTTTTACCCTTTGATGGAAGATGCTTTGTTAATAAAAACACGTTCAAGCGGTATGATCTAGATTTCTTTGATGCTGAAGTTTGGAGCGAATATGGTCTTTCTCCTCTAGTAGACAAGCGGAGAGAAATTGAAGATGAACAATTAGAACAAAGTACTAGCGCATCTGATAAGGACAAAGACATCTTTAGCCTATTGCCCCACGTAGACATGCTGAGATCCTCGAGTAAAAATGCAAACAACGAAGTTGACGCTACGGAATTCAAAACCCCCAGAAACGTCTGCATTGAATACTTATCAAAAACGCTTAAACGTACCAGAGCATTTTTAGAAAGTTTGGAATACGATGAATCACGGGAATACCCGCCTCTCGCAATTGTTTATGGGAATAGAGTACCAACTGTTAGAGGTGCAAAAGTCTCGAGTAGAGAAGAGATTAAAGAGGGAATATACGATGATTTCTACTACGGGCCAGGAGATGGAGTAGTTCATCATAAGTGGCTACTTCCCGAAAAACGCGGTTTTCCTGTTGTAGCTAAAGTTGCATCCGAATGCGCACATGTAAGCCTTATGACTGATTTTGAAGCTATTGCCAAGGCTTTTATATCAATTGTTGAAGCTGAAGAAGTGTCCGCTTACTCGGACGAAACATGAATTTCTGTAAATATATATGTACATACTGATATACTTTATTGATGACTTTTCTACGATTTTAAATTCCTTTACGTAGACTCGTACTCCTCTACCACATCAAAATTCACGTTTAACCATAAACTACAAGCTGAGCACTGCACTACAACGTGAAAACCTCCGCTATTTCTTTCAATGCAGTGCTCCTCTAACATTTCCTCACTGATCTCGAACCCTCTCGACATTTGACATCTGGGACAGTCTAAACAATAAAATCCTGTCGCTGGATCGAAATAGAACTCATCTAGTGAGTATTCGTCCAAACCCTCTCCATTATTATGAAATCCTTGCTTTTTATACGATTCTTCCAGTTCTTTATCGTAATTGGCACGTAGATCACTGTCCACTAGTACTTGATATGCTCGCTGTAAATCATCTATAGTTACACCCAGTTGGCTGCTATCACGGTTCTTATCTGGATGGATACTTAATAGCTTCTCCTTGTAAGCTTTTTTCAACCCATTAACGTCAGTAGTCGTATCGATTCCCAAAATTTCATAATATGATTTGTTACTAGACATAAATTCCTCACTTTCTAGATAGTATCGAAAGTTAACATCATTTTTGCGATCACAGGTTATTCATAAACTGAAGCAAAAACAGTTGCTTGCTAAAAGAACACCTCAAAGTTTCTGACAAGCCAATTAATCAGAGGATCTGGTCAAAACACCACAGTTGTGACACTTACCATCCGCCATTAGCGACCTGTTATTATTCCCCTCTCGTCGTTATTGACGTAAATTCGTGGTTTCTTTTTAATTCAGCTCAAATAATCTAGAAAAAATTTTCAACTGCGATGAGATGAGCTCCGGATGAAATTCAGTGTTACTGAAGCTGAGAAATCAATCAAACACCATGGGCGAGAAGAGAAATTACACGGAGATTGAGATTGCTAGTTTTGAGGAAGAGCCTTCGGTTGCTGTGGGGAGCTTTTTCAAGGGTTTCCGTGTACCAAAGAAGACAAAATTTGAATTATACAGGAACAAATCATCACCAGATAAGTTCAAGATTCATGGCGAGAACGATAGAATTGAGTGTGACGGCGTAACTGATGACATTTCCGTGAATAGCAGTCAATATGTGGTTGGGGTGTACGATCCTTCCAAAAAATCCGTCCAGCTTTTCAAAGCACCGGTTCTCGCAACAAAAGTCATCTCCAAGTCCAAAAAAAACTTGGCGGGCCCGGACATTAAACAAGAAAGTGCCCGTGCTGCGATTATGCGCAATGCACTGGGTGAAGCATTCGGTACCAAGAAAGCTAAAAAGGCTATCGCAGACTTGGAGAGAAATCGTATCGATTCAGATAAATTGGTAGACGCCGCCATAGATATAGTGGACTCCGTCAAAACTGCCTCCAAAGACCTACCTACCAAAGAAGAGTTGCAACATTCAGCCACACAAGATAGAACTACACCAGTGCCCAATTTGGATGCAACTGACGTGGAACAGATTTATCCAATTCACAACATAATACCCAAGAATGAGTGGCAGTTAATTCGCGTTGGCTCTTTAATAAAAGAACTGGACACTGAAAAGAGATTGGAATTCTTTCCTTATGCAAAATCAAGCTATGTATCTAAAAAGTCTCCTTCGCTCACGCAGTCCAGCCAAATTGGTAAATTACAACTGCTTTATTATTTATCTCTTCTTTTGGGTGTTTACGAAAACAGGAGGGTGAATAACAAGGCAGCTTTGCTGGAAAGATTAAACTCTCCTCCAGAAGCACTTGTTGACGGTATTTTGGAGCGGTTTACTGTATCTAGGGCGGGCCAATTTGGTAGATCTAAGGACCGTGCGTTTTTTGTCGACCCTCAAAGGGAAGACAAGTTACTCTGCTACATCTTGGCCATTATTTTGCATTTGGATAATTTTATCGTTGAGGTCTCCCCTCTTGCTCAAGAATTAGGTTTGAAGCCATCTAAGCTGGTGAATCTTTTCAAAAATCTAGGAGCTATTGTAAAAGGTGCTACCGTTGCACAGGCAGACGCGTTTGGCATTCCAAAGAGCGCAGCTTCAACTTACAAAATTGCAACTTTAAAAGTCCCCTTCAAACTTCCAGAGACAAGCAGAAGAGCGCGGGCTTCTAGGCGTTAAAAATGTAGACATATAAGTATTCGACTCTTTGATTTAGTTGTCAATTGCAACTTGTAGACTCCATTTTAATTATAAATTTCATCGAGAGCATTAAAAAACAAAAAAATTAAAAAAGCTGATTTACAATATTTTAACGCTAGGTAAATAGAAGTGGATAATAGCAACCAGTATGACCAACTTTGAAATAGGCATAGGGATAGATTTGGGCTCATCTGCTGTTAGAGTTGGGATCTATGACACGAAGACAGATGGATTACTTCGAGTTATCTCCCGCAAGGTTTCCTATACGAACTGGGGTTCAGGCAAAGTCACTCAAAGCTCCGAAGAGATCATGAGCGCGATTGGTCATTGCTTTAAAACCCTCAAAGTTGATATACGACATGTAAAATCGTGTGGTGTAGCAGCGACGTGTTCTATGGCAGTATTTGAGCGACATCACGGTCAAGGACTTTTACCTATTGACGTCTATGGCTACTGCACTAGCACACCTCACAATGTAGTCTTTTGGATGGATAACTTTGCAAGAGAAGAGTGTAATGCCTTAAATAAACAGGACATTCAAGAAAAGCATTTTATGGGTGGTTCATTTATTCCAGAGATGGCAATTCCCAAACTCATGAACATTGCTGCTCGATATTCAGATAATCTAGAAATCAATCTCGAGGTGTTCGACCTGCACACATACATTGCATATGCTATAGCAACTAGTTTTTCCTGGGATGCCAGAGCACTTGTCAATGTTAGCACAACTAATGGAATTGGGCATGATGGAGAGCTTCGCGGATGGAAACCGTCTTTTTATTCTGAAGTTGTCTGTCTTCCCAATAACATTTTTATTGGACCCCTATCGATTCCGGAGCCTGCATATCCCACTAAAGTTGTTAGTTGCATTGATTGCTACTCAGGCTGGTTCTCTATATTTCCATCATCCCCCGAGTATTCTTTATTCATTGCGGCAGGAACTTCAACTTGCTATTTATATGCAACTAAAAACTCCACAAAATGCATCCCAGGGGTTTGGGGGCCTTTTACAGATATTATCGATGACACCAATCATTCCAGTTGGCAAATTTATGAAGCAGGGCAATCAGCTACAGGCCTACTAATTGAACATTTATTTCAAAGTCATCCAGCGGCAATTGCATTTGGAGGTTCTAGAGCAGAGATTTTTGAGAAGATTGAACGAATTATCATGGAAGAAGAAGAGAAAAGTGGGAAGTCAATCCACTTCCAGGCAAAGCATAAGTTTATGTATGGCGAGCTTCAAGGGAATAGAACACCTTACTGCAATCCGTCTATGAGTGGGGTGTTTATAGGGGAAACCACTGATAGATCGTTTTTCGATTTGACTTTAAAATACATCAGTGCATTAGAATTTCTTGCCTTTCAAACGAAGCAAATTATAGACAGCTTTGAAAACAATATTAAAGAATTGAGAGTCGTAGGAAGTCAAGCTGATAACGCCAGACTTCTTTCGTTGATTTCGCTTGTTAATAATCAAATGCCAATAAAAGTACCCTTAGAAAATGCCTCTCTAATGGGAGTAAGAGGTGCTTATCTCATGGGAAAAGCTAAGGCAGAGGGGAAGCCGATATTCGAGGTTATTGAATGCCGGGATAGGCTTTCAAAGATAGTCAAAGATGCTACGGTCATAAAGATTGATGATGAAAAATCCTTGAAGAAACTTTTAAATGTGAAGTACGAGATTTTCCTTGATATGGCGAAGGTACAGCAAAAGTACATCTCCATGGTGAATACTTTAAATTATTAAGATAAAAGTATAACGATCACTTCTTTATTCGACCACCCTATTAATATCGACCCATTCGATTTGCGATTTTTGCCTATCATCTCTTTTAACTTTATAAAAATGATCTGCAAAATCGGAAGCATTCATGTGAGTTAAGAACTTCTCATCATGGGTAATGACGATGAGCTGGAAATTCTTCTGATGTCTTCGAAACTCAATTATGTTATTCAGGGACTTGGCCAAACTCTCGATGTTCTCTTCATCCAAATTAGTGGTTGGTTCATCTAACGCAATTACACCACAGTTTGCTCCAAATGTTTCCGAGAGGGCAAGCCTTATTATAATAGAAGCCAAAACTTTTTGCCCTGCAGAACATCTTCCCCTCATGTCTAATTCCGCATCCTGTTTATACATCACAACACGATAATTGTAAGATTTCCCTCGTGTTGAATTTGAGACCTCGTCCGATTTAATTCTAATCGTGTCGACGTCAGTTCCACTGTATGTTCTTTTCCACAGTTCATCTATAATTCTATTGATATCCTGCATTTTCAGCGAGTGATATTTCATTATAGCACTATCCAATGCTTTCGAGTAAACATCAATATCGTCTGTGACTAGTGACTTAGTTTGCAATTTTAACCACTCTTTTTGGTACTGAACATCAACGTCTTTATAATCTGACTCTAGCTGGCTCTTGAGAGACTCAATTTGGTTCTGAAGTTGTTTTATTTCACCCATCCGCCCTGCATTATCTGCACTTAATTTCTCGAATTCGTTTCTCAATCGAGTCGACTGTTGTTGATACTCACTACGTTGCGCCTCGGCATTTTGCAAATCTAATTCTCTTATGCTAGAATCAATATTCGTGAATTGGGCTTTTAGATCCAATAAGTCAATATTGAGCCTCAGATTTCTCTGCTCGTTAGCTGAATCTTTAATTTTTCCGTTTTGATCGTTTAGAGATCTTGACAATTCATCCAACTCTGTACTCAAATCTTCGATTCTTCTCTTGTTGATCACAACTTCCTCTCTGCATGTGACCAAATTTGAAGCACCAGCCTCTTCATATAGACAAACTTGCTCCTCAAGGTTCCGATATTTATCGTACTTCTGCTTGAGGTCATTAAAACTCTCCTTCAATTCACCTTCCTCAGCAGAATGCTTGCAATTCATTTCTTCCAAGTTTTTCTTTTCGCTGATCACCTTTTCTGCCAGTTTTTCTATATTTGAGCGGGTTGTCAAGATCACAGAATCCAAGTGATCAATGTTTTTTTTCCGTTCCACTAAAGTTGTCTCCAAGTTTTGTTTATCAGCAAATTGTCTTTCAAGATCGTTTATCTTAAATGTCTTTTCCCTGATTTTGTTCATTAGTTTACTAAACTCTTCGGAGTTTGTTTCTTTCTCTTCCTGTAAAGAACTAACCTCACTCCTCAAATTTCTGAGAGTATCGGTAATCTTTTTCTGCTTCTCTTGTAGTTCGTCCATTGTCATAATATCCTCATTTGACTGGGAGTATATACTCAATTCTTCCGCCATTGTAGTACAGTTTGCCTCCAAAAATACGATCTCTTTTTTCAACCGGGCTAGTTCCTCAAAAGTAGGTCGCATAAACTTCTCAGCATACTCAGATTGCTCTTTGGAAGCGTCGAGATCGTTCTGGACTGTAGATAAAACTTTTTTCTTTTTCGTTAACTCCTCTTTCAGACTCCTGAGCTGCTCATTGATTTCCAACTGAGCTTTCTTAAGATTTTTTTGGGACGTAATATCTTTTTCGGCGCCACGCAAAGTTCTTAAATAATTTCCCTCCGAATCAACAATATTTTGCAAGGTCTTCTCAAAGTTTCTGTCAGTTCTAGATTTCAATTCTTTCAAAAGATTACTTTGTTCTTCTTGGTTTTTGAATTCTCTTTGGCATAAGTAACAACAGTTATTTGCTTCTGCCACCTGTAGCGCCTTAAGATTGAATTCTAATGTTGTTTTATGCATTTTTAAGTTTTCGAGTGCAACGCGATAAGAATCTTCGGTCTCCTCTAAAACTTCTTGATAATCTTCGACAGAACAGTCTTCAGGTAAAGTTTCATTAATACGAAGCGAGTATTTTTCAATATCTGTTTCCTTAGCAGCTTTTTCCTGCGTTAATTGAGAAACATGAAATTCTTCTTCAGTTACTTTTTTGTTTATCTCATTAAATTCTCTGGTTTTGATGGCCATGCTTTTCTGAAGATTAATATAGAAAGTCTTGAAGTCCATTTCGAAATCCGAAACTTCAGTCAAACCCCATCTCTTGGCACGCTCATTGGATTTTAGATGAGACAGCGTGCTGTCGAATTCATTCCTTTTCCTCTCTAAACTCTTCTTCGTCAAGGAAAACTTAGCGTGCAAATCAGATTGTTTATTATTCTTTATTATAAGCTGTTGATTTTTCTCAAGCTCTTTTTCACACTCTGAAATTTCCACGTTCTTTTCTTTGATTAATCTATTAATTCTTTCTCCATCACGCTCGTTATTATGATTATCGATTCTTGTTTGAAAGTTATTCAAAGCTTTTTTCTCCCTAAGCAAATCTTCTTCAGAAACTACGAGGCTAGAAATCTTTGTCTGAATCTCCTCAATTTCTTTTCGTAGCTTAAGTTTGTCAGAATTGCAATATTGTAAGTGTTGCTCCTCCTTTGCATGAGAACTCTCAAGTTCGGAGAGATTTTGTTGCAAAACCAGACGCTCCTTATTGTGCTCTGAAATGACCTGTTCCATTTTTGTCATTCTGGTATCTAATAATTCCTTCATCTTAACCGGAATATTATCGCCGCTAAGATTCTCGTCGAACATAATTTGCTCCTTCAATGCGTCTCTTAACTTACGGTTTTCAAGATAAGAAGTTTCTTTCGCGAGCAACTCACCCTCTTTCAAAATAGATCGATTATAATCCTCCCGATAACCTTCGAGCACCTTAGAACTCTTGCGAATCTTATTCTCCAGGTCACCTATAGCTTTTCTCTTTTCATCAAGAACTGAAGAATAATTGGTAAGAAGGTTTTCCAGCTCCGCTTTAGGCAGATCCAACGTCTCGATCGTATCCTGCAACCTTTTTATCTGCTCGGAGGTCGATAATCTGCTATGTTTGAGATTTTCTAGTTTTGAAAGAACTTCCTGGAACTCTTGGTTAGATTTGAAGAGGTTATCTGATCGTTGCGTGATACTTTCCAATTGCTTCTCAACTAATCTAAATTGATCATGGTAATCTTTGATTTTATGTTCTAAAGTTGATATGTTAACTTTAGTAGCCCGGCTCCGATCTCTATCGATCTTAAGATGTTCAACTACCTGGCGTAGAATTTTGATATCAACAGTCATGTCTTTTCTAATTGTTTTAAGGTTATCAAGTGCTTTGGTAAATTTCATCGCTTGGAATATCTCATCAAATCTCTTTTTCAAATTGGAAGGCTCACTCAGTGGCCATAAACTATCCTCCTGGTGACAAAATATCACGTAGTCTAAAATAGCCTTAGGAACACCCATGTATAGAGGTACTTGAACATCAAGTTCAGCAGCTCTACTACTTAAGGTGGTCCTTTCACCGCGGTTTATTGCCACCAACTGGCCCTCTAATGTCTTAAACGTGTTTGTCGTCTTTTTTACCAGCAGCTGAATGTTACGTGTAACAATCATATTTGCCCCGTTGGCACCAGTGAACGCCAGCTTCACTTGGGCACGTACATCCTTCTCTCCTGTAATCTTTGGATCATGTATGAATGCACCCCCTTTACTGTTTGGTGGTAAGTCCCCGGTAGTGGCGTATTTCAAACACTCTATAATTGTTGTCTTGCCAGATCCATTACTTCCCACAATTAACGTTAGTGGTTTCCCAAATTCAATGGTCTCACGTTCATTTGAATCAAAAGACCGGATACCCTGTATGGAAAGTTTGTAAATAGCGGACATGGCAGACGATCAACAGCTTGTAGGTTCTTGCCGCTAGCATTTAATCCGTCATGCCTGAACTTAACAAACGCCCATATCAAATAAGAGATTATTCGTACAAAGCTACTATTTCATAATTGGACATTCTCCGTTTTAGGAACGTATTCCAAATGTGGAAAGTGTTACCCGTACTCTCGTAATTATTATTATCTGTGAACATTGGGAAAGAAAAATTTGCCATGTATATAAAGTAAGGAGTAGAATAATCTACACCAATTGAAAGAACAAAACCAGCTAGTAATCCGCGAGCAGGCAGTAAGAACACAGAAGCCAGTATAGGTGAGGTAACAACAGTAAAAATCGTATTGTTTTTAGTGAAGAGTTTTTTTTGGTAGCCTAAATCCTAAAGTACTTTTTTCTCGTAACGAAGGAATTAAAGGTAATACAAAACGTGGTTATCAAACATTCAGGAAGACATTTAATCATGGCAAGCGAACACGACGAATTTGTAGCGACTCTAGAATCCTTTAAAGACCTGAAGTCTGGGATCTCTGGGTCCCGTATCAAGAAATTGACCTCGTATGCACTTGAGCATGTTGACGATGAGGAGACTTTGATGCAAATGATCATAAATTACTCTAAGCACTGTCCCGATACTCATAAACTGGGTTCCTTGTACATTATAGATTCTATCGGTAGAGCGTATCTGGATCAAGCCAGAGCGCGCGACGATTACATCAAGTCTAGTGCTAAGAAAGGTTCTTGTGCCCATGGTGTATATACACTAGGTGATTCCATCCAAGAACTGTTGGGTGACGCCATTTTGAAAAGTAATGACGATCATAAAGATAAGATCCGTACTTTGATCGACATCTGGGATAGGAGTGGTCTATTCCAAAAGGGCTACCTAAATGCTGTCAGGGCAAAGTACTTTTCCATGGATGTACCAGGTATTTCTTCCTCGGCACCAGTAAAATCCTTGTCGCAGGACCCCAAGGAAAGGTGCCTTCAAATCTTGAAGAATTTTCAACCAAATCAAAATGTACCACAAGTAAGCATCCCTGCTGGCATGCTTTCTGATGAGTTAGCTGCTCAACAATCGGCCTTGCTTCAGTTTTTAGTAAGTCTTCAACAATGCGCTGCATCTACCAACGTGATAGGAGTACAAAGTGCTCGCTCTCAGGAATCTCAACAGTCCTCTCAAATTGCTCCAACTCTTCAGCAAAGTAGGGGTGATAGAAGGGAGCGTTATGGCACGACTTCTTCCAAAAGAGGCAGATCAAGAAGTCCTCCAAGAAGGGAGCATCACAAGTCAGAGGGACCAAGTGCTGCAAACAATCATCATCTATACCCCGATGAAGAAAACGTTCCAAGTAATCCCCATTTCAGGCCGAAACCGGTATCTTTTGATCCAACAGTTCCTCCTGATAATATTAAGGTGTACAGTAGGACCTTGTTCGTGGGAGGTGTCCCACCTGCAATGAAGGAATATGACATTGCAGCTGTCTTGAGGCCATACGGTGAAGTTCAGAGTGTTATATTGAACAGCTCTAGGAAGCACGCCTTTGTGAAAGTATATTCAAGGCAAGAGGCAGAGAATGTGTTGAACAATTTTAACAAAGACGGATCTTCTCCTTTAAGAACAAGATGGGGTGTAGGTTTCGGACCCAGGGATTGCTGTGACTACCAACATGGTTACAGTATAATACCATTACACAGACTTACTGACGCTGATAAAAAGTGGTCAGTTAGCGCACAATGGGGTGGCACTGGTGGCCAGCCTTTACAAGCAACAATGGTTTTCGAAGAGCCTGATATTGTTGTCGGCGAAGGCGTATCATCGAAAGCTATTTCTCAGAAAATGCCCACGGATAGCGGAAGAAATGGACCAAAGTCAGGAAAGCCAACAAGGAGCTCCAATTTCAGGCAATCCCCCAACCAGAATCAATTTTACGGCCAAATGAATATGACGCCCGTTCCAGTCCAGCAACAATACCCGCCAGTTTATAGCGGCAGTCCCCCAATTCAGTCATATGCAATGCCCAATGTACCACAGCAGCAAATGCCGCCTATCTATGACTCCGGGGTCGCATCCCAGTCGCAATCTCCGGCTCAATCTCAATTTGATCCAACCGCGCAGTTGAATTCTTTGATGAGTATGCTTAATCAGCAAAAATAAAAAAAACATTCGTTACGGCTTGTGGAGAGTAGTAAATGAAGTCAACATTTGTATTGAACAGTTTTTTTGTCAGCATTTAGCTCTTATGTAAATTATTTTTTAATAGTATTTCCTGCTATGCGAGCTCATTATAGTAAAGAGTAACGCGAGATATCATTTATTCGTTTCCACCATTTTCTTTAATTCTCATTTGCAGTTCTTTGTGTCTCCATGTAATTTAAACTTGTTCCTCGCGTGAGCGGAGCACGCTCATCATCCTCTTTGTCAATTGGCTCTATCTTGTAACTTTGATAAAGTGCTATCAAGCTGATAAACCCTAGTGACCACCAACTCAACCACGCAACGCTGTGCTGTTGCGACCATGACATGATGATACCCCAAATAAGTGGCCCAGTGAATCTTGCCGATGCACTGACACTTATCGTAGCACCATTGATCATTGCCCTATATTTGAGTGGACTAGAATTATGAATGAGGAGCATGATCTGTGGAGAGGTTAAAGCACCGACCAGAGTTTTTGAGCCGGTTATGAAATATAAATATATTACAGTCACCCACTTTGGAATCGAGTCTTGTTGTAGAAAGACAACATATGGGACCATAAGATACATGATAGGATATAACTTAACAAACATACGGAATATGGTTAAGCAGTCAAAGTTACGATCAATAATTGGAAAGATAAAGACAACAACGAAGCACCCGAACATCCCTGTAGTGGAGAGTAACGTACCTGTCTGCTCTGGTTGATATCCAATCCCACCGCTGATCTTCCATGGAAATTTCGAGTCCAATATCGTCTGACCAGTGGAATCCTTATGCCCAGCTAAATCATACGCTAAGAAAACCGGAAGAAACTCATTGTACACAATAAGATGGAGGGACATGATAAAGTTGACAGATATTGGATAGAATACATTTGTATGAAAAACTTGGTGAATAAAGCTTCCTTCTATGCAATTGTCTTCTGCTCTTCTTTGTGTATTTCCTTCGTCAGTAGGCTCATGCAGCGAATATGTACGAATTAAGGTAATTGATTGCCGACGTGTTAGAACTCTACCAACAGATTGAACACTTTCCTCTGAGTCACTTCCAGTGTCATATGAATGAACATCATGTGTTTCTTGTACACTAGAGGGATAAGAGTCTTCTCGACTGGGAGCAGCATTGCCTGCTAAGTGAATGTTCCAATACCTCTGTTTGGGCTCGATCCCAAATAAATGTCTCTTAATAAAATCTCCTACCTCGACACCATAATCTCTTCTATATTTGTGAACCGGATGAGTTTCTTCTAAAAAAAGAACAGCGTTTATTAAACCGATAAGAAGAAGGGTACAGACAACAATATTGGGTAATGAGTATGGAAACTTTTCGACCAGTTTTTTTAGGACAAGTGGAAACCAGCGAGGCATAATCGTATGGCCATTCTCGTCTCGATTTTCTCGAGGAAAAGATAGGTAACCTCCTATCATCGGTCCTATGACGCTGCCAAATTGGAACAGGAGAGGCATGGTACTAAACGCCAGCGCTTGGTGTTTCCTCTCAGTTGCAATTTCGCCTATCATTGTTCTCACTACACCCACATTCCCATTCAGTAATCCCATCATACTTCTAGCTATCAAAGCCTGGTAGAATTTGGTCGAGAAACCTAAGATCATGAGCGAAACACAAGTTCCTAACAGGCCGATGTAAAGTGCAGGCTTCCTTCCGTGCCGATCAGAAAACTTACCCCAATGGAATGAGGAAACCACCTGGCATAGCGCAAAAGTAGACGATAGATAACCCGAGTACTTGGATACTTGCGCATCATTTGGAGCTATGTGAAAGTCTTTTACCATAAAGTAGACGTACGGAAATAAGGATGTAAAGGCAATTGGCTCACTAAAACGAACCATCGATACAACCATCAGTTGTATCCATGGAAATCCATCCATCTGTTCTTTGAAGGTAAGTTTCCGAACCATTATAATGGGTGCGAGCCTTCTCACTGGACTTACCTACGTATGAGTGTTGCTACACGTCTAAATGTTAAACAATGACTTATTTATTTCTTGGCATTATAAAAGTCACGTGTAATTTTGAAAGCATATAGTTATATACGTAAAAGTTAAATACTTCAGTCTCTTGAAAATTTTCTTTAGTCGAGATTTCATAGTGAGATTACCGTTTTCAGTGGTTCATTGAACTTTACAACACGGACTTAGATGTCTTTCCTACACTTATTTAGAAGGGGTATGGCTACCACTGCGATTCCTCAGACAGTTAAAACCGGTTTGTTGCTGTCTAGAATTCCAATTGTGACACAAGAGTTGACGACATTAGAGAAACAATACTATGAATATCAAAGTGAGTTAGAACGTCGTTTAATGTGGACATTCCCTCAATATTTCTATTTCAAGAGGGGTACTCTGGCCGAGCGTCGATTTCTTGCAGCTCAAAAAGGTCCAATAAGTAAGCAACCTGGCGTGTGGTTTCCAAAAGGTGTGCCAGATATTAAACACAACAGAGAGAGGAGCCAGAAACAGGACGTTCGTTTGGCGAAAGAATCAGTCTCGTCATCTTCTTCAGATGCGATGGACGCCGAAGATGTTTCAAGACCTATAGTAGTCAATTCGAGAATAACAGAGGCAGATCGCACAGGCGACTTAAACAGCCTTGAAAGAAAACTGAGCAGAACATTGTATCTGCTTGTAAAACATACGAAGGGCGATTGGATGTTTCCGGCGTTTCCAGTCTCGTTGGAACAGGGTTCCAAAAAGCCATTGCATATTACCGCTGAGGAAGGATTGAGAGCTCTAGGTGGTCAGAATATAAATACCTGGACAGTGTCAAACACTCCAGCGGGCGTTCTACAAAATGGAGATACAGCAGAATTTTTGATCAAGTCACATATAGTGGCGGGAAAGTTTGAGTTGCAGAAGGGAAGTGAATATGACGGCTACGCGTGGCTCACCAAAGATGAAATCAAGGACCATCTAGACGAAGCACATTATAAGGAGGTAGATTTTCTATTATCAGACGTCTGAACGCATGCACTTGATCTGTTCCATTTCTCAATACGTCCTATCGACTAACTTATTAGTAGTGTACGTAGCCTTGTAAATAAAATCCGAATTTGGATCCAGTGCTTTAACTACCTGCGTAGGGACTTCTTGTTATAATACCTGTTCCTAGAAGGTTGTTCTTCGTCTCTCCGGGAACGTCCGTAGTTTGATTCACGTGGCTTCCGCTTTTCAGATTTCCTCTTATTCTCTTCTCTCTCATAGAGCATCAAAGGGTTGAATATTTTCGGCACGTAGAACTTGCTTAGCACATCACTTTTTCCATTAGAAATAAACCATGTTTTTCGAGGATAAAACCTGAATTTACTTTGGCTTAAAACTCCCTTGGATATTCTCTCGAACAAGCAATTCTTATTACTCAACGAGTAGATCCTGGTTCCACTTGCAGAACATACAGCAAGTGAATATCCATTATGGCATATATCTACGTCGGTAATACAGTCGTCAAAATCGTCGATAACCCACTCGCAACACATATCTTGAACATTCCACACCGAGCAGGTAGTATCTTCACTTCCTGCAACAAAGTACCGACCAGTGGGGTCGCATTTCATACAGGTAATAGCACCCAAGTGATCGCTAATTTCAAAGGTCAGCGCTATACCATGATCCTCGCTTACTCTTAATATCATGATTTTTCCGCTTTTGAAGCCCGCGAAAATGAACGAACCAAAGCTATCCCACTCAATGGAAACTGCAGCATCTGTTGCACCTTTGTCTTCCATGTAGACTTCATGCAATTCAAAAATAGATTTAAGTGAATAGCCAGAACTCGTGTCGAAAAGATAAAGTTTGTCACATTCGGTTAGTACAACTAACCATCTCCCCGTCGGATCAAACTTACATTCTGAATTTTTCATTGTTTCTGCTGTTATCAGAGTTCTCAGTGGTGCCCCCGAAACTGCGTCCCAAATTTCCACAGTTTTGAAATTAGCAACGCTCGCTATCTGATTCTCTTCATTAGGATTCCAACTTATAGAGCTTACACATTTCTCGAATCCCTGGGTATCAGAGACAGGCATATAAATATCTGGCTTCTCTGTTCTTAATTTCCAGATGTTAAAGGTACCATCTCTCCTGGTGTAGGCTAATAAGGATCCGTTAGGGTTGAACTCTATGGATAGAATTTCATTTTCAGATGTTGGTGCTGGTGCTTTGAACCTCGATGTTGATCTCGAGTTGACGTGCGCACTTTGTTCATCTAAAAGCTCCTCTGATTCCGTTCTAGCAAAGAATTTGGAGTAATACTCGGCAATTTGAACAGAACTTAGCGCAGCTGACATTCCACGCTAGATCTCATGTTCCGTATATAAAGCGCTTTCATTCAACGACGCACATGAATTTTCGATTATAGGAAAACATCGTTAATGATGATAAAAGTTGTATTTGAAGACAGTATAGAGCATGTTATTGAATCAATTCTAACCTCCTTTTAATGAGCTATTTTCCGGTACTTCATCCAGACTTATCTGCTTTGTATTTTGTTCTTATCTTAAGAGGGCTCATTTTATATCTTTTTGGACAATACTAGCATTTCGATGAAAATAAATACCAACAGCTTAGTACAATCGTAATGTTTGAAATTTGATGATGTCACATGGAAACAATATTTCAGGTATGAAAGCACTGAGTAGTATATATAGGACCATATATCGCCTTATTAACTGGTCTCTAATCGTACTTCATAGAAATAGCTCGTATATTTGATAGCTAATGATATTCCATGTCGCATAAAATGAACGTTTAGTTTATCAAAAAATATTCTCAAGAAATACAAGCCTCGGTTAACCTCACAGCCCCTATTTTGCGCTCCATACATTGCTTGATTGGATCGCCTATATTTGCCAAGATGCTGTATTTAGAGTTTGAATGGTATGTTCTAGGGATGCAGCTTATTCATCAGCCTGCACATGCGCCTTGTAAGACGAATATCAATTGATTAACAAAAATCAAGCCTTCATATACGATGCATCTATGATTCGTTATCACTCATTGAGATGATCGGTTTAAACTTTATTGTATTACGATTCAGTCACGATGGTCTTCATGTTCTATTGGCGGATGATTTGAATAAATTAACGAGTTTTTTTTGGGTGATGTGCTATATAAAACACGAGAAAAAGGATATGTCCGATGGAAGCCCAACCCTAAGACGAAATAGGATTCATTCGGCTATTGGAGTCAAAAGCAGCGTTTTAGAGGTTCTTAAAAGACATGTGCCCGATGAGCTTCCAGGCGATGATAGCGCCGGAGAATCTGACAGTAAAAAGGGACTTTTTCATAGACAAAAGATCAACCTCGAAACATTAGATAACTTCCCTATCGATGAATTAGATCAAACGAAATCCAGTAGCGAAGATGAAGAACGAGGTCATAGCTCAGATAGAATTGTGCCCGGCTCACCGAAAAGTGATACGTCTCAAGATGACGCAATCAACCCCGTAGAAGAGATACAATTAGTTCAACAAGATATTGACGAAGAAGAGATCAGAATTATGAAGAGAATTAATAAACGAGGTGCTGAAGATACAACTGATGTAGATGTTGATAACGATGGACCTCTTTCAGATATCTTCGAAACCCCCTCCAAAAAGCTCAAAAAGATAGATCCTTGTGATACGAAAGAGCACCTTGAAAAGAGAAATAGGATTAAGGAGAAGTATAATGAGATCTATGACATACCCCCGGCATTGCTAGCTGAGGAATTGACATCTAAGATTGAAAAGCACATGCCGCTGGTAATAGAAATTCTCGAAGGAAGGCGGCCTTCCCTTTTCTATGACTACGCTAGAAGGGCACATAACAAATCTCAAAGGGCTATTCTGAGTGTAGATGAGTTTAGAATGCTCGATCTAGGCCAGTTTATTGCGGGATTTTATGGATTGAAGAGGCAGATGCGCGTTGCCGTTGAAATAATGCATCGGTACAAAGAGCAGCTAACAACGAATGACAATTCGGTTCTAAGATGGTGGGGTCCAAGTGATTTTGCACAGTACGTTTTGGCGCCCGAACTACTCAGTGCTCTCTGTCAAGAAGAGATGAAACTTTCATCAATAGATCAAGCCTGGGATGTGATTGAAAACACATCTGAGTATGGCCTCGTAGTCACAGATGAAGATCCCTTCGAGGAATGGGAGGTCAAGTCCGCAGAAAGTAATGGCTACTTCGCAGCTAGTTAAAAAGCACATGACATGTGTCCGGCTTACTGCGTGGCTAGATGTTAGTCGCGTTAACCTTATCACCCGAGAGGTTATCCAGAACATATATTTGACACCCACTGTACAGAAAAGGTGTTCTGTGACTCGGTACATCTAGGAAATATCAACTATTAAAGAACTCAATTTAGCAAAGGAGCATATTGCTTCCACTTGACTAACATTGTGAAGCTAGCGTACACTAGTCTTGCGGCTAGCAAGATGATGGCCCTAGTTGAAATTTAAAGTCGACCAAGTGACTCTCGAAACTATGTTCATTAAACATTCCGGAGAACAAATTGAAAAAAACTGCAGCATAATCAGAGCGGTTGTCCCTTGAGCTCGGCACCAAATTGTATTGATGTCGATTAAACAATGCAGGGAAGTCCGCTTTTTCCACGATTACCCTGCCCCACTTCGTGCCCTGAGACATCGGTGAAAAATTTTTTATGTTCAGCGACATCTTGAGAACAATGCCTACCTTCAGTCCTCAGGGAAGAGAGAGAGAGAAGTTGAAGCGATGTCTGTGTCTCAAAAAGCCTGTTACGTGTGTGGAAAGATTGGCCATCTAGCCGAGGACTGTGATTCTGAGAGGTTGTGCTACAACTGTAATCAGCCAGGCCACGTTCAATCTGAATGTACTTTGCCAAAGACTGTAGAGTTCAAGCAATGTTACAACTGTGGTGAAACTGGTCATGTTAAGTCTGAGTGCAGCGTACAACGTTGTTACAACTGCAATCAGACTGGCCATATTTCCAGAGATTGCAGTGATCCAAGAAAGCCAAGAGCTGGCGGTGCTCCTTCTAGAGCCTCAAGAGTGTCATGCTATAGATGTGGTGGTCCTAACCACATGGCAAAGGATTGCTTGCAATCTGAGGCCAAGTGTTATGCTTGTGGCAAGACTGGTCACATATCAAGAGAGTGCCCAAGTGGATCTGTTGAAAAGACCTGTTACAACTGTAACGAAACTGGTCATATCTCCAGAGATTGTCCCGTAAACTGAAAATCCAGGTGTCATATTTGATATTTATGGCGGTGCTCGACCTCATTTTACGTTTATGGTGGTTTAGATTAGACTATAGCTTTTAGTTAAATGGAAATTCTTTTACCTATGTTCCCTTCGAATTCTGTGAGAGGGAATAGTTACATGTTACAGTCTCCTATAGAGGGCATCAGCTAACTTTATGCTTTTACTGCAACCTTTTGTGTCGTGAACTCTAATAATATTAGCTCCATTACCGACACACGAGGCGCTTAATGAACCTGTCGCGAAATCTCGTTCAGATGCAATTTCATCACCAGTAATAGTGCCTATGAATTTTTTGCGAGATGCACCTACCAGGATTGGTAGATTCCTAAAATTCAAAAAGGACCCGTCTTTTGTACAACTATAATTCTTCAACAAATCTAGTTGCCTGATAATTTCTAGATTTTGCCTGGGATTCTTCGCGAACCCAATTCCTGGATCTATAATAACTTGCCAACGTCTTATCCCATTTGAAATCGCTTCTTCGTAACGTTCGGCCAATTCTCTTCCAACATTTCTGATTAAAGAAGTCCTTGAATCTGAATTCTCTCTACCATGCAAAAATTCAGATATATTGGTGTCATCGCTTGGTTCGCCGTACTCGGTAAGCTTATTCATCGTAGATATATTACCTCTTGTATGAGACAGAACGTAAGCCACAGTTGGGTTTTCTGCTAAAACGGATAGAATGCTCTTATCAAATTGCCCTCCCGAAATATCATTCACAATATCTACCCCAGCAGCAATAGCTTGAGACGCAACGTCAGCACGATACGTGTCAATTGACAAGATAATTCGTTCCTGTGGAATACCAGTGTCTTTCCGAATTGCTTTTATAATAGGTATCGTTCTTTTCAATTCTTCTTCTGAAGAAGTCTGCTCAGAGTTGGGCCTCGTCGAGCAACCACCTATATCAATAATCAAATAATCAAAAAGCCTCAAAACATCATCGATCATTATCTTCACTTTATCGAGCTGTTTGTCAATACTTTCGAAATAAATGCCACCATCTGAGAAGGAGTCTGGCGTTGTATTCAAAATGCCCATAATATAAGTGCTGGAGACGGTACGAGTGATGGGAGATCCTGTGACTAAATCATGCTGAACCTCATTTTTGAATTTTAAAAAACGCTTGCTCTTTCCAATCGATGGCAGAGGTACCAATTTCCAAAGGAAATCTTCTTCATTGCCCTGACCGTAAAGCTGTGATAAATGATTATGATATGGCTCTGCGGTGACGGGATGAAGTTCTTCACTGGAAATGAGCTCACAAAGCGGTTCCAGGACAAACGATCTTTCTAAAAGACGAGGGTGTGGTATTGTTAATGTTTCTGTGGTTAACAGTATATCTTCGCCATCACTGTTTTTGTACAATATGATGTCCAAATCAATACTACGTGGGCCATTATCAAATTCCTTGGTCCGTTTGAGGTTTTCATATTCAATAGTCTTGCATAGTTTCAAAAGATCTTCTGGATTTAAATTAGTCTGTATCTTCAAACAGCCATTTAGGAACAAACTTTGATTCTTGAAATACATGGGTTCACTTTCGAAAATGGATGAAACTGCCATGACGGTAACACTAGGATGAGCATCTAAAATATCAATAGCACTTTTGATATTTTCAAATCTATCTCCGACGTTGGAGCCAAAGGCGACAATTGCCGTATTGGACTTCGTTATTTTAACCGCCTGACTATCCACAGGTAAGTCAAAACCGCGCATAGAAGAATGACCTCCGGTTTTACCAATTGGCTGCTTCTTAACGAAGTCAACAGCTGATTTAGTACAGCTTACACCAACACCATCGGTGGAAGTAATTGCATTTAGCTTCAAAACTTTCACTGTGATGGCGAGTTTCGGGTGATCGATGAAGTACGGAATTTGTGTAATCACTTGAGCAACATTTTCTACAAGCGCTTCAACCGTTTTAAAGTTGGAGTTTTCCACATATTCTACAACGTTATCAATAACGTCATTGTACGGAACATGTTCTCTTGATTTTTTTGGCCATGGAATACGAATTTCAAAATTAACGTACTGCTTCTGTAGTCTTTCAAAGGTAAATACTCCTATGAGTGTTAAAAGTTTCAAATTTGAAATGATAATTTCGTCATCGATATTTTTTTGTGATACAACTACGGCACGAATATCATCACTCCTTATATGGCCACTTCTAGTTTGCATGTCCAGGATCAATGACTGTATCCCCGGGTATTTGGCTACAAGGTAGTTAGATAAATTTCTATTCAGATAACCAATGCTCCAATAGTTTTTGAATGGCTCAATATATTTTTCGATATCTCTGGAAATTACAGCATAGTTTAGTGAATATTTCAAATCATCATTCTCAGAAGCTTTTTCAAAGTTGGTTCTCATCTGAAGCGTAGCTACACAATCCTGAGGAGATAATCTACGCCATGAGTCTGGTCCCACTACCGGTTTGAGTCTTAGCTTTTCAATGTGAACATAATCTGATTCCATCAAATTCGGCAGTTTGGTATTAAAGGTGGTCTGAAACGTACGACTGAATGAATGTGCAGTCTTTATCGACCTTGCTATTTGTTTGAAGAAGATTGACACCTCGGAAGTCTGAAAGCTTCTTGAGAGGCTTCCACTGGGTTTTTATCTGTGACTAAATTCCATGAGAAACAGAAAAATTTTTATGCGATGAGAACGACTGATAAATACAACACCATGTGAAAGCATCTATATTGTCACTATTTCAGGCATGGATCATTTTCCATACTTGCTTCTAAGAGTTACATACTGGCGCAGGTAGTTGATAGCTTGTTTCGTTTGTATTTGAAGTGGTCGCGTGAAGAGATAGCGATTACTGGCAATTAATCAAGCCTCTGTAGGCGTTTACAAAAAACTTTACGAGGCTTCCTTAGAGATTCAATGTAGAACCTGCGAGGGCGATTCCATTAAATACCGCCTGTGAACCTTAGCATGGTTTACAAATATGTATAGTAAATCTCATCTCAAACGATTCACAAATAAGATGCTTTTCAGCTTGCCGATTGTACCTCGTTTCTTGTACCCATATATTCAAAATCGTTAAAAGCCAATGCCACTGCGCCTAATTTCCCTGGCCGTTGTGAGAGCATCAAGACCCTTTGTTAGGACCTTGAAGACGGCTGCTACACCCAAGCTCACAGATGTGCTAATCATTGGCGGTGGTCCAGCTGGTCTGACCCTAGCTGCAGCAATTAAAACATCCCCTTACTTGTCTGGTCTCTCAACGACCTTGGTCGATGCTAGTGATTTGACTAATAAGGTGGCTAGCTTTTATAAGTCACCCCCCACTCACTTCACAAACCGGGTTATTAGCTTAACTCCCCAATCGAAGAAATTCTTGGAGCAAACTGTGGGTGTTCGCTTAATGGAGGATAGAATACAGCCATTTGATGGCATATATGTTACAGATGGTTGCTCAAATGGAACATTAGAAATGGAGCGAGAATCAATGGGTTATATGGTGGAAATCTCAAATATTCAAAGTTCCGCCTTGAACAGAATAGAGGAGCTGAAACCTTCCAACCTAGAGATAATTGATCAAACAAAGGTAGTCAGTATTGAGCATAGCGAGACAGATAATTTAAATTCATGGCCAATTGTTCACCTAAGTAACGGAGATTCGTACAAGACTCGTTTGCTGGTGGGATGCGATGGTTTCAATTCCCCGGTCAGAAAATTCTCGAACATTGAATCTCGTGGTTGGCTTTACAATCGATTTGGAGTTGTGGCCACTATGAAATTAGAGTATGCTCCTTTCAAAATAAGAGGATGGCAAAGGTTTCTTCCCACTGGCCCTATTGCCCATTTGCCAATGCCGGGCGACAGCGCTACACTTGTCTGGAGCACCACGGAGCCACTTTCACGCCTGCTGGTTTCCCTGGATTCTAAACAATTCACGATGTTAGTCAATGCTGCATTTGTTTTAGAAGACGCAGACATGCAATATTACTATAAGGAACTTGAAAAGGGGACTATCACCACCGAGGAGCTATTCAAGGATATTTCATTCAGAACTGAGCAAGTCTACTCTCAGTTGGACAGCGAATCGATGATCGACGAAATTTATCCGCCCACAGTCAGCTCAGTAGAGGACGCATCCAGAGCAAGGTTCCCTCTAAAACTTTCTCACGCCGACTCCTATGTCGCTGAAAGAATAGCACTTGTTGGTGATGCTGCTCACACGACCCACCCATTAGCAGGTCAGGGATTAAACATGGGACAAGGGGATGTTGAGTCTCTTTTACGTGCACTCGAAAACGCATCTAATAGGGGCCTGGATATAGGCTCCCTTTTGGCCTTAGAACCATACTGGGCCGATCGATTCCCAACGAATAATATGCTTCTAGGGGTAGTGGATAAGCTGCACAAACTTTACTCCACAGATTTTGGGCCGGTGGTTGCCATGCGGACTCTTGGTTTGAATGTAGTTAATAATTTAGGCCCTCTAAAGGAGATGATGATGGGTAAAGTAAGTGGTCCATCTTCTTAAGAGCTTACCCTCACGTGACCTATCAAAGACAACTACATTCGCACAGTATTTCTATCCCTCCATCTTAAAAAATAATCTATAAAAAACACATGTAGATGACTTCATGAGCGTTCTATTGGAAACCACACTAGGAAATTTGGTGATCGACCTAGATTTAGAGTCCAGACAAATAGAGTCCTATAACTTTTTAAAGCTTTGTAAGAGCTCTTTTTACCAATTCCAGTGTTTTTATCACCTTCGAAGAAATTCTGCTGTGGAGTTCGGGGACGCACTTTTCGGAAATGAATATAGAAAGGAGCTGAGACTCCACAACACATCAGTTGAAGGAATTTTAGACAGTGGGAATGTGGGTCCGAAACTGTTAAGGTCATCCAAGAACAGCGGCACAGATACGGAAACAATTGAGTTTGGAGATGTTTGTGCTCTCGTCAAAGTTAAGGAGGACTCCAAGCCGTTGATCGGTTCGATAATTAAAATAGCTCTATGTGAAAATATCACTTCTCAAGATGGCATTGTGAAATTTGGCCACATAATCAAGACGTGCCATGAGACATTGAAAGCCGTTAATAATTCATCAGTTGACGATAGTGGAAGACCCGATGTTGATATTCGGATCAAAAAAGCCCACATTTTGCATGATCCGTTCCCAGATCCTTCTGGATTGATGAACTATGAAATAGCTTTGCCGCTCCTGGATATTCGCCTTCCTGTGGACCTTCAGGCTGAAAGTTTGGACTACGCTGGCCCAAAGATTGAACGTGATATAAGGCAGAAGGAGCTGACGCTTGAAATAATGGGCGACATTCCCTATATTGGCATAAAACCATCAGAACGTGTTCTTTTCGTATGCAAACTGAATCCAGTTACAACTGCTAGAGATTTGGCTATGATATTTCACAGATTTGGTGAAATAATTTCTACAGAAATTGTTCACGATAAAGACACTGGTACTTCGCTCGGTTACGGGTTTATCGAGTTTTCAAGCAAAGAGTCGTGTGAAGCGGCTTATTCCAAAATGGAGGGAGTTTTAATAGATGATAGAAGGATACATGTTGATTTCTCTCAAAGTATCAAGAAGATTACGACAAATACTGTTTGATCAAATCATCAAATATGCTGCCGCAATTGATTCGTGTAATGTGAACAAATGATCGTACACAATTACCGTTTCACATCTTTTCAAGATTCGAGTTATCATTTGATCTGCTTCAAATGCTCGCCGGCATGTATCGAGATGTTGGAATCATTGTCCACACCATTATGGCCAAGTTGTTTTCAACTACTCAAGAGCCAAATATATCATAAATCTAAGGGTAAGCCAAGGGGTCCTTCGCTTTTAGCTTCTTCTGGCAAATGTTCAGATCAACAACTGAGCAATTTTACTCGGTTATATTTCAAGTCTCTAAAAAGAGATCAAATTGAGTCTGATGAAATCATAATTAGAAGTATTCCAAACTGTGAGCGTTTTTCAGCGCCTAAAAATCCCATCGTATTTTGCCATGGTCTCTCAGGATTTGACAAATTGCTACTAATACCATCCATTTCTCAGTTGACGAGAATTCTGAGGAATAATATATCTCTCAACAACGTTGACCTGATAGATGATGATGACGACACGTATGAACCCGCTACTAAAAGCTTACTCGAAATTGAGTATTGGATTGGAATCAAACAAGCTCTCGAAGCGAAGGGGTGCACGGTGTTGACAGCAAAAGTTTCTAGTTTTGGTAGCATTGAGGAACGAGCTCATGAACTCAACTCATTTATTGAGAAAGAAACAAGGAAACTTAGGAAATCCGCCACTGCAGAAGAAGTTTACAATTCCCCTGATAGTAATAGCAGAAATCTATCTGAAGAGCGAATCAAAGTCAATTTGATTGCACATTCTATGGGAGGCTTGGATTGTCGTTATTTGATATCTAGAATACCTAATAAAAACTTTGAAGTGGCTAGTTTAACAACGGTTTGCACTCCTCATAAAGGTTCTGAAATGGCTGATTATGTCATAAACTTATTCAAAGAGATACGTAAAGGCCTTCCGATTGACAGCTCTGTGAAATTGCTACCTCCTGCATTCTATCAGCTCACAACCTACTACATGAAACACTTCAACGATATCACTCCTGATGATCCTAATGTTTCTTACTTTAGTTATGGAGCATGTTTTAAACCAAAGTGGTTCAACGTTTTTTATACCTCTTGGCGTATTATTTACAATGCAACTCATGGAGAGCCCAACGATGGTATGGTGAGCGTTAAAAGTAGTAAGTGGGGGAAGTACCTTGGAACCCTACAAAACACAGATCATCTGGACATCATCAATTGGAAGAATGTCTTGCAACAGGAGATGGCCATAAAGCTATCGGGATCATCTGAAGAAGTCCAAAAAAAGTTAGAACCAAAAATTGATGTTGTAGCATTTTACTTAAGCATTGCTGATAACTTAGCTAAACAGGGCTTTTAAGTAATTTTATCTAGAACCTGGTCAAAGCCGTATAAACTTGCGGATAGGTGTAAACATGATAATCACTTATCACGTATTCATAGGGGCCCTTTTTTGAAATAGAACCGTTACATAACTTCCATGACAACCTCCCGCTTCAAGTCATTCATTTCATTTCAGCTAACGTAGGATTTTTGGTTTTTCCAGGATAACAGAAATCCAATAAGTAGCGTTATGGGTGAACAAAAGTCCCCCAATGACTCGCGCAAACTATTGAAGCTCATTTCGATTTCCTTCAAAGAAGCGTCACTCGATTCTCCATCATTCAGGGCCAGCGTCAACTTCTACCATCTACAAGTTGAATCAATAGAGGCATGGATTGAGAACGCCTCCAAGTTTCTAGAAAACCGTTTTCTTCCTGCCTTGGAGGACTTTAAGCAAATAAGTGATACTTTGTTCGCACAGGCATTGCCGCCTAGAGATTACCTCTATAATGGGGTGGTAGAGAACCAACTATACACACCAGAACTACTTGATAAGTTCCATAAAAGTTTACGAACACTTTCAGACGATATCTTGAACATTATAAAGGGGGATCCTGAGTCATATCTATCGGTCCTAATGGAAATGATGAACGTTGCAATTGAGCCTTACAAAGAAATCAGAAAGGGCTTTGACTATTATCAGTCAAAGCATGATGCATTACTAGCGAAATATCAAAGCATCAAAATATCAAGTTCCAACGTTGAGCCTTCAAGCATAAGGGAGGACGCTTTCCAGCTTTTCGAGGTCCGTAAAAGCTATCTGCAAGCATCTTTAGATCTAACCTGGGAAATTTCAAAGATGCAGGAGAACTTGGATGGATTAATGATCAAGGTTGTGGGAAGTTTAATCAGAAAGGGCTTCAAAAAGGTGTTTACGAACAAAGACAGTGGACCTGATGACATATTGAAGGCTTACACAATGCATCAAAGATGGTGCGAAGAAATGTCTAAAAATAATGCAGTAATATCTAAAGACATACAAAGGGCAAAAGAACAAATTCAAGCATACTCAATTGAACAGCTTGCCCCCTCTAGAGAACTCAACGATTATAATGTCAGAAGTATAAACCAAGCAACTTTTCGCGCCGAGCATAAGGCAGAATCACCCCAATTACCAGAAAAGAGTGGATGGTTGTACATGAAGACATTTGTCGGAAAGCCCAGCAGGCAAATCTGGGTAAGACGATGGTGCTTTCTGAAAAAGTCAGTCTTTGGAATGCTTTTATTATCACCCTCCAAAACAAGCGTGGAAGAGACCGATAAATTTGGAGTTTTGTTAACGAGCGTCAGATATGATCCTGACGAAGAGAGGAAGTTTTGTTTTGAAGTGAAAATTGTAGGTCATGATCCTGATAGACCATCTAGTCGAGATAGCAGTTCTGAAAACATAACTTTGGTATTCCAAGCTGAGACTTTGTCTGACCTGAAATGTTGGCTGAAAGTTTTTGACGATGCGAAAAGGAGGGTGCTATCACTTGAAAGTAAAGAACAAGAATATGAAATGGCTTTTTCAAGGTTTCCTCCTATCTTCTTCGAATTCGCTTGCAGTTCCACTACTTCCATTGATAAATTGGTCACAACCTCGGGGTCAAATGGGACCTACGGAAAATCACTCTTACAATTGATTGAAGCGGCATTTTCAGAATCTGGCAATATAATCTTACCAGATGACTCACCCTTTGATCTACCAATGTTAAAAGCACCTGTGACTACGAAATTGACAAAACTTAGCATCATATCTAGTTATTTCATCGAAAATGATGGTATTCCAAGTGCGATAATGGCAAATTTTTGGGGTAGCGTAGACTGGAGTGGTTTTTGCTTTTCAGCAGAGAACAACAAAAAGGCCAACAAGAATAAAAATTCACTTGGAAGAAAATCTAAGAACAGTTCTCCAAACCCTGATCTTGAAGACTCGACTCTTGTAAATTGGAATCCCATAGATTATCCTGATTACTATCCAAAAAAATTGCGTAATGATGACATCCAATTTCGAACACTTTTTTTCAGTGCGACATCTCAGAATAGAACTGAAAGCAATAGAGACATACTTCTCATGCGGTTTTCATGTACATGGTCTCCCAATACTAAGCAAGGATTTTCAGGTCTTTGCTTTGTTACTTTAAGACACATGTACTTTTACATGAACTCGATGGGTTTCATATGCTTACTTAGGAGAAGTCTGAATGAAATTGTCTCCATCGAATCAAGTGAACTGGAAAAGGAAAAAACAGATGGCTTACTGAAACTCTATGATATGCAAGGACTGTCAATGAGGACGATGATATTTTTTGAAGATGCGAATCTGATAGCTTCAAAGATGCGGGCCCTACTCGATAATAGTACTGAGAAGCACTCAAAGAGTGAAGAGGAAATGCTTTCTATATTTACAAAAATTGAAAAGGAGTATGAATTAAGAAAGAAAGTTACCGCAAAGACTGATAAGATACAGGAGCCTACTGATCCAGAAAAGTTCAGCAATATTTTCTGGAAAATGAACGACACCGTTAATACACTCAGACAAAGGCAACAAAGCTTCCAACCCAAATACTCTGCGGTATTCAAAGCTAATTTCAACATACCATGCCGAGCCCTCGTCCACGTCATGTTCGGCGATCGATCAAATACCTTCCCTAAGGCTTTTTTACTCGCTGATAGGTCTGGATTAGATAACTCTATGACAGCTTGGCACACAACGAAGAAAGACGAAATAGCAGAGGTTGCACGCAAAATTAGATACAAGTTAAGTTCAACTAAAATTCATACTTCCATTAATGGCCATACTGATGCTAAAGAATACAAAAAGAAATATCTCGATGTAGTGCAGATATTTCGAAAATCAAAAGAGAATTTCTATTACGAAGTCGATCAGCGCACGGGGTTTTTCGATATTCCATTTGCGGCATTGTTCAAACTTGAATCAAAATACATTATAATGGCCCAACATGAAAAGGAAGAGAAGTCTAGAAAACAAGTGGAATACATATGGGGTAATTCTTCCCTTTACATGTATTATAATGTTGTTTTCGTCGACTCTAACACTAAAGAACGTTTAGAAAAGTTGTCATATTTCGATAGAGTTGTCAAAAGGTTTGTTTTACATCTTTGCTACTACGAATCAATGTTGACGAGAAGCGTCCTTCAGCAGTATTTGGGCG
The DNA here is from genome assembly GCA_900074765.1 of Lachancea fermentati. Taxonomy (NCBI): domain Eukaryota; kingdom Fungi; phylum Ascomycota; class Saccharomycetes; order Saccharomycetales; family Saccharomycetaceae; genus Lachancea; species Lachancea fermentati. The sequence goes on along the minus strand of LT598486.1, from coordinate 247,313 downwards.
AAATAGGGAGACATGGTAAAATTATTAAGGCCATTAGGATATGCGGACAACTCGGAGTTGTGGAAGACGACAAGGCTGATAACCCAGTTGAAATTGCCACCAATGCGAACATTGTAAAATTCTCACGTTCCCTTCTATTCAGATTTCTCATGAGATGGTCATTATTGTATCTCGTTAACACGATTTTCATGGTGATCAGAATTTTGTTTCATATGTTGCATACCATCACTGGAAGCGTTTTGATGCTCAACAGAACCATTCTCCTTGCCCTCATTTTATCAATTATAGTGAATCTTTCATTGACTGGGAAAACAGCCCTTTCGTATTGGTCAGTAAGGCGCGCTGAGTCTATGTTCAAAGGTTACGTCGACGGAGGCCACAAACCTTTAGAGAGGGCAGTCTATATCAAGGATCTCGATTTACTATCTGATTCTTTGGCAAACAACAATGATGTGTGCTTTCAAAAGTTTTTACAGTCCTCCGATAGAGTGGAAACAAAATATAGAAAAACAAGACATGAAATTGCAGTAAGAAGAAATGAAGTTCTAGTCGAGTTAAAGATACTCGCAAGCATGGAGAAAGAGCTAGTGCACGGCGATTATATGTCATTTTTATTAGAAGAAATCGATCATTGTACAGCTGCTAGCCACGACTTCCCTGATGTCTGGGATAATGACACTAAATTACAAGAATATTGTGACAAAGTCCACTCAGAGTACGAAAATGCTGAGCGGCTTTTATGACCTCAAAGCCCTGGTTTAGCATTCAATTTATATGACTTATCCGGGTAACATTTATCATGAGTGGAAAGAAATATTTTCAGTTCTGTTACTTCTAACCTTTGTATATAAGAGAAAGAAATTTCCTAAGAGAAAACATTAGTGTAACTGAAGGTCCAGGCCGTAAAACCGTGACAGACTGCGCAAGTAAGCATACTTGCTGAATCTGTTAATCGATGCTCTTCTATAACTCTTTATGATGATAACTTACTCAGCTCACTCAGATCGTATATGATCGAAAACTTTTCCTATATCCAACATTCATCAAAAAACTGATTCAAGAACTTAGAAGAAGCAATATCTTGCAAGTAATCCTCTGAGAGTAAAAGCAAAACCCTTGGCAGTCCATTTCATTACTTTTTTCATTTAAAACCTGGATGGAATTTGTAGTACTTGCAAAATGAAGTCCGGGTAATCATTTCGATTCTAAAATTGAAAGGCATTCATGGATCTTCTAACACTGTCTTCGGCTCTGTTCTTGAACCCCATGGAGAGTAGCATGTCACGATCTAACCTAAAAAGTGAGTTGAAGCATGTTTATGAGGAGATCAATGTGCTACTAGAAGATTTAGATTCTTTGGCGGCTGCAATTGAAAGTGATCCCAACTTTCGACCTTACGAGAAGGCAAGCACTCAAAATACGAATATTGACGAACTAATTAAAAAGGACGCTGAACTAAGCGGACAGCTTTCAGTACTGACTAGCTTAAAAGTCGTTTCGGCTTTTATAGATGAGTTCAAAACGAATTACGACTTATGGGAATTGGAGAATTGTTATTATTCCTTGCAAAACATGCACAAGAAACTAGAAACAATTGATTTGAGTAATCTATCACTCCGCTTCCAAGAATCGCTTTCAACTTACATTGATTCACTTCATGCCGATCTTGTTGACAGAATCAAAGACCTGCTTGGGAAGTTTTGGAGCATTGATCGGCACAAAATTCAGTACATCAATAACGTAAGAATGGGCGAAGATGAAATTGAGTTTGAATTTGAGGGCTTCAAAGTCTTCTTGGAAACCTGCTTCTATTCTGATGGACATTTTGATCCCAATTCGTGGTTTACATCCGAAATACGGATGGGTGATACAAGAGACGAAGTGTCAAATGCCCTATCCGAAATTTACACCGAGTACATTACCTATTCAAAAATCATAACCATCTTAAAGGAGTCATTATTTTCGTCTGATGTTCAGTTAGTCTTGTGCGAAGATGTTCTTCTATTTCAGCATGCGAAGTGCCAAACAGAACAGGTCATAGCAAGTTTTGAGAATCTGGCATACTTTCTCTTGCATATCTCACCGAAAAGTTGTTCTTCCTTGATTCTCTCACAGTTGGGCAATACTTTTGTGAATGAAATTGTTAAATTTGTTAAGCTAAGATCCAACGAGGTGCTCACTCCCGACTCCTCGTCCAAACTAGAGCTCATAAAGTTAAATCAAATGCTAGTAGACTTATCAGAAAAAGTAAACACATCCTGGAAGTATCATGAAACTCGGTTGACAAGCTTACTTTACGATGAGCATATTCTCAATAATCTACTGCTGGATAAGCTATTGAGAAACCAGGTTGTTGAACTAAGAAGCGTTTTCAGCGACGATTCCTGGAAAGACGTATCTATTGTGCAATTGAAAGAACGTTCTAATTGCGATCAAACAGTACCTGCAGCCAAAAAAAAGAACATGAGCGGCACAGATAATCCAGGTGATGAAGATGACGAATGGCGGTGGCATGACGAAGATGACGAGGATGCTAATGGGGATGGGTGGGAAGATGAAATAGACTTTAACATTGATACTAATGACTCTGAATCTGCTGTAAATAAAGAAATTGAAGAGGAAGATCCTTGGGAGAGTGCCTGGCAGGATGAAACACTCAAATTGGACAAAGATGTTAACAGTATACACATTACAAGGGTTCCACACCTGTTTGAAACTATTTTAGGACAGTTCGAGGCGGGGTGCGATCAAATCGGTCGCGAGAAAATTGCTTCTAGCTACCAATACAAATTGAATGTTTTATTGACATCTTTTATGGCCATGTGCATGTCAAAATACGAAGAATGGTGGCAGCTTTATAAGGATATTTCTTATTTAACAAGGAATTATTCGATTAGGTGCGATTTATTTCGGCTGAACGAACTAATGGAGCACTACGTGGGAACACATGTTAAAAACATGAAGAAGGTGGCCCAAAACATGGTACATCAACAATTAAAAAACCTACAAGTCAATGAAAAAAATCCAGACTGGGGAATAACAATCGAGTCTTTGCTACCTTATATAAAAAATGTCGCCTACCCAGCATTCACGCAACTTGAGGATGAAAAAAAACTTACTGCATTCATAACCTTCCTGTACAATGACTGCATTGTCCGCCAAATTCTGGCTTGGAAGATGATATCCGAGAGAAACTCTGAAAACCTGGCAGAATTTATAAAACTTGTGCTAAGTGGCACGGACAGACCGACGTCAAATCAAAATATAGGTTATCAGCGCGAAAAGCTCAGCATAATTGGTAGGGTTTTGACCTCCCATCTCACAGAAATAATGGATATGTTTTCTAATGGAGATTTTTACCTGTTTACGACAGAAGAAATCATTCAGTGGATTACAATGCTTTTTGCTGACACGGGACTTAGAAAAGAGTGTATCGAAGAAATCCGCACAGTTCGTCTTGAAAGCGCAATCTGACCTCGATGGTATTTAAACGTAATGAGCAGAATAGAAGTAATTTAAACCGGTCCGTTACCCGGCTTTCAGAGAGTAATTTTGACGCATCGAGATAATCAAGTTAGAAGTATAATTAGACACCCCTGCATATACCTGTAGTTCGGATCATCATTAAGGTTAATAGATTAAGTCAACATATCATTGAGAAAGTTGATAGACAAGGAAAATCGAAATGTCTAGCGAGAATCACCATCACTTTAATGTTGTCATGTCCTGCGAGGGCTGTTCTAATGCTATCAAAAGAGCCCTTGCAAGACTTGGTTCTGATGTTTCTAAAGTAGAAGTTTCCTTGGAGAAACAAACTGTTGATGTTTATTCCAAGCTACCATTTGAGACGATATTGGAAAAGATTAAGAAGACTGGCAAAGAAGTCAAGAGCGGCGAAACTTTATGATGCACGTTTACACGCCCATTTTATGTTATGTAGGCATTGAACTCTCCATTCTCTTTTTTGAGAAAAAGGTTTTCTAAACAAACTAATGAGAACGGGAGGGTGTAGTTGATACTTGCACATTACATAACGTTCATCTTCCCTTACCAATACATGTGTATTTTTATGTTCGGTCATGAGCTACGATACTTCTCAGATTTCAGAATTCAATGGCAGCAGAACCTCATCAGTGTACACCGAATAATGGACTTGGATGAGCTACTCGGTTTGGAAGAACAGTATTATAAGGAAGGGTATGAGGAAGGCAAACGAGAAAATTTGAAGAAGAATTTTTTGGAGGGCAAGCAATACGGTCTTCAGGTTGGTTTCCAACGATGTGTATTGCTGGGACAAATGAAAGGCATTTGTGATGTAATGGAGTCACAAAAATTCGGATCATCAATCCAAAAAACCCTAGATGTCATTAGAAACCTAATAAGTGAAGTACCGTTAGATAACAAGGACGAAAGTGTGGCAATATACGAAAAAAATGCTGTTAAGTTGAAGAATAAATTCAGATTATTGCTATTAGCACTTAGTAAGCAACACAAGAGTGAAAAATTCCAAAACATCGTCAGGTTTACTTTTGAAATGGTTGATGACCTCTCAAGAAGCGTAAGTGGGGAGTTACAAGGATATGTTGATGATCCCAATGCTGAAAATGGCGTTCAGAAAAATCAATTAGACATGTGGTGATCTTGGTTCCTTTTCGCTTTTAAACCGGCAAAATGCTACATAAACTGAATACAACCTATGTGAACCCAATTCCTCTCCTCGTTCTCGTCATCATGGAATTTGACTATTACGTCATTTTTGAAATAAGTGAGCTTCCAGCATTGCATTTCATAGTTAGTAAATGTCCGGCTAGGGTTGTTTAAATCGTAGCTCCACTTGAATTCCCACAACTTGGTCTTGTAATCATCAATTGGGTCACCTAATGACTCTTCTTCCATAAGCTTACCAACTTTTTCTCGATTTAAATCGTAAACACCATTTACTCCTTTCTGCTCCAGCAAATCAACTAGTTCCGTTATATAGTTAATAACAGTAATTGTATACTTTAAGTCAAAACTTTTAATTTTCATGGTCTCATCAGAACTTATTTTCCCCATGCTTCTCTGGGTATTTTTAATATATCGCATACGACACTTGTTTAACCTACCCAAGGCCTGCAATACAGTTTCTCCTTCAGTTAGAAAATAGTACAGTCTTGTAAGCGCACCCGAAAGAGTCATTAACCGCGCTTGCCGGGACGCTTTTAAGCGTAGGGTTTCTTGATAGGTTTTTCTTTTTTGCTGTGCTAATTTGGCTTTGATATGCACAGCTTTATCAGCATAATCGTTGATCCACTGATCTTGCTGATTTGCTTCCTCGTCAAAATCATCAGCTCTTACGTAATTACCAAATTGGTCGAATACACCGTGCTCAGTTTCCTCCTTTAAATTGAACGACTCAATTTTTACACCGTCATCAGAAGATCGGTCATTCTCATCTGCGAGTTCCTGAAGATTTTCGGTGTTGAAAGCTGTCATATCCATTGGTATCAGGTCACTTTTCGGGGAATCTCTAGTGTCTTTTGATGTTACTTCTCTGGTCAAGTTTTCTTCATCAGAAGCAAACATGTCGTCCTCTTCTTCTTCACTAGCAGGTTTGCTGTATTTTACGTTCTTGATTTCTTGGCTAGTGACCTCTTCATCGGAAGAAGCCGAGTATACGTCAACGATGGCTCTCTTGTTTCTTTTACGGATGTTTCTTGTTTCATTTACAAAGCCTTCTTCCGTGACAAGTTCCTCGTTATCTGAGTCACCTTTTTCGAGTTTTCTTAATCTCAAAGGGTTATTTGGATCGAAATGAAGGGATGCCATATCACCGATGTTCACTTTTAACGCATGATGCACTTGCTAGATTCCAGCTCAGAAGGTTTTATTTCGACAATTTAGAATTAATCCATCGTATGGAAAGACATATTAAAATGGCGAAGATCAATCATGTAACCCAGAGAAATACTCAGCAATATCGAAATCCACAGTAGACGCAATGTCTATAATGATTTCCCATGGAACATTCACCTTCCATTTAAGTTTATAGCTAAGGTAATCCACATTTTTTGGGATCGCTGTAGTTATCAGTTTGAGACTATTAAGTTCCGCTAAGTTTTCATATACTTCGACGTTGGCTCTCATCAGCTGCTTTTGGTCAAAGCCACTACTAGCAGAACCGTCAGTATCCTTAGCAGGGTAAATAGCCTGGAATATAGAAAACAATCTTTCTAATTGAAAAAGCGATGGTTGCAAATATCTGGGATTGGTGTCCATCTTATGACGTCGACCATATGACGAGCGTCCTGCCCTTAAATGAGATTTCTTGGAAAAAATCTTGCTATCATAACGTTGTTCCAGGTAAGAACATAAGTATGCAGCAATTAAGAGGTACTTTGAGATCGAAGACAATTCGTAGGCAGTCGTCTTATCAAGGGTATCCGTCTGCTCAATTTCATCACCTTCATCATTGAGGGTATCTCCTGTGTGCACAAAAATATCAATATTCGAACGATACAAGGCTAATGGGTCGTTAATATTGTCTATGGTTATGGATGAAATGTAGCATTCCCATTTAGCATCCATAAGAGCATCCAGCGCGACGACATCATTTCCCGTATACGATTGAAAAGCCTGGATCATTAACCTGATATAATTTTCTGCGACTTGCTCGAAAACTGAATCTTCTGGATCAATGTTACAATCAAGAACTTTCTGCAACAGATCTTCACTTTCCATAAACTCCCTTATTTTCTTGTCCAAAAGTATTTGCGTCACTTGCTGAAGCGTGTAACGAGGGAAAATCACTGTTGGGAGCTCATAAGTGGCGTATCGGTTCAAAAATGATCTGTCCTGAATAGTGTAGATGAATTTGAGTTGAATCTTCAGGTTTATTGGAAGCATTTCATGAAGCTTTATAAACTTGGGAAGTAGTTCTGAGTCAAGCTCTTGTAGCTGATCAAAACCATCAAGGACAACAAAAACATTGACTGGTTGTTCTAATCTCTGGTAATTTATGAGAGTGTAATGCAAAAACTTAATCAGAAGATAGAAGTCTTCTGCTTCCAACGCGTCCTGTTCTTCAAATTCTACTAATGGAAACTTCTTTCTCAAAGTCATGGAAATCGTACGAGCAACATGTTGTAGTAGAGGTTTCCAAGTTACCAATTCAAATGGGGTCAGCCAGCAATTTATTAGATGTGAGTTGTGGTTGAAAAACTCTTGCAAAGTAAAAGTTTTACCTGAGCTGCTATGGCCATGAATGACAAGATTCGGGGGCACCAAATCTGGGTACTCATTTATGAAAGAAGACAGAACTTCTAACTGATAATCTCTAAATCTAATAGATGGTTTACTGGTGACCATCCTAACAATTTGTTTATGTTTCGAAAAAAGCGTGATCTACACGCTTATTTTTAAAGTGAAATTTTCTAATGTGAAATATCTGAGATCTCATCATTTAACTGACTATATATGCTCACAACAAATCGTCTATAACAGATAGTAAAAGTTCAAAGTTATAATAATGAGAGACGTTTTTGAAAATTTCAAGTTTTGATGCCAATGATTTCCGAGAAACTGAAGTCTTCCATTCTCCAGAACAGGGGCAATAGTTTGACATAGAGTTTTCTTTGACTCTACCACACTTCTTGCACTTCAAGTCTTGCAGAAAAAAAGCCTCTACCTCCGTTTGTAAGCTCTGAACCAAGTGCTCTTGAAGAAGGGTAGTGTCATATGGTTTATGGCACTTTTGGCATTGGAATTGGCGATCTCCATCCTTCTTGCAAAAATCCACGTCATCAATAGAAGAGCAGTATTCGCAGATCAAATTAACAACTACTAGAGACGAACTAGGATCCCTAAACTCGGACTCCCAGTCAAATTCCCCAATTTCAAAAATTTTGAGCAGTTGCTTTCTTAGCGTTCTAACTTCGAGAGTTCTCTTCTTGGAAAGCATCATTATATGACAGAGTTCTTTAACCAATTCTAGCAAAGGATTTCTCATCTTTATATGTGAGCCTGGAAGCATTGGAAACGCGTAGTCTGCTCCAAAAGTAGGATCCAATATGAATTCTTGCTGGTTCTTAAGTAGCTTTGACATTCTTTTAGCCATAGGCTGACCAAATCTAACTGTGAAGCCTGCTAATGGATCTACTTCGTCTCCGTCTTGCGCAGTACCAGACACTGATCTCACTGGAGGAATTTGAGTCAATCTTTGTGTGCCAGTGTTGGACTCATAGTATGATTCTTTGGCTTTGATCATACTATCCAGTATGATTATCATCCAATCATCAAATTCCTGTTGATAAATGATTGGAAGAAAATTCTTAATATGCCATTTTGAGTATGCCGTAAGTTTTTGATCTTCTCGTTCTTCTATCTTTGAGCACGCGCGTCCACCATAGTTATAAATATCCATCCAGATTAACAAGTCCCAATATCTGCATATAGAAAGATCCAAGTAATGGAACATTGGGGTGGTCCGCACGGCTTTTGTCAAATATTGCCCATACGCATAGGAGTTCTCAACAGTGGTCTTGCTTGTTTTTAGGTATAATTTGTTTCTATTAGCAAATACAACGGAAGATCCAAGGCACTTACAAACATTGATCAGCTGAAGCAACGCCTTTTTTGTCAAATTATGCACATGATACCTCAAAGAGTAGTCGAAAAGCTTTGAATCTGGTGCGTAAATCCAGTTAATGAAGGTGTGAACCAAAGAGTCTGCTGTTATATTGTCTGTCAGGGCATCATCCCAGAGCTGCTTCAACAGCGACCGTAAAACGCCAAGAGCGGCATTTGAGAAAGAATCTTCCACAAAAGCGAGTCCTGTCAACTTATTATCTTCATTACCGTTATCACTAATTGCCATATCAGCAAGGTCACTTCCCTCTGCTTCATTTATGAGTGCTGACGATAAAACTGTATTCACAGTTAGGTTGTTGATATCAATTTCCAACACAACCGAATCATAGATTTCAGGGTTGTTGAACACAGGAGCCTCCAAGTCGGTCATCAGAGAAGCCATGAGTGGATTGAAATCTTTCTCAACACCTCCATGGTCCGGCAAAGGATTAGAGCCGTTCCACCACAGTACAATATCCTGCTTTTTCAAATTTCTTGCATACATGATATCAATAACGTAACTCATTTTCTCAAGATTTAGATTGCAGAGAGGAATATTACTGTAGCGGGATAGAGAAATCAGATTTTTTAGCCAAGGTCCCAAAGACAGAACATGGTTTACGATCAAATTGACCAGTTTTTCTTGCCATTTGAGTTGGGGTAGTACAGTTTCTGCCATGGATATCTCTATTACAGGCATTTGAAGAAAAGGTTTAACAGTCTTGCGCAACTTTTTTGCGAATGGAGATTGTAAAAGTACGATGACTTGTGAACCCTTTTCATCACTGAGTTTTCCTATGGACGCCGAAAGCCTTTTGTACAGCCGTGGTAAATCAGTAAACGGTTTGTAGTCAACATGAATATTCTCACTGAATTTGATGAGATCATAGAATCTATTAAGCTTTTCAACCTTTTTCAAATAAGTTTCTTCATAGATACTTTCAAGCATAGAAACGCTTAAATTCTGAGCACTTTCCGATGGCTTCAAGACAAATACTTCTAATTTCTTATCCCAGCTCCGGTACAGCACGAAAAACTCGTAACCAATATTTGTTGAAAGATGCAAAAGGTATGCTGGCTCTAAGTAAAATTGCTCAAGGTAGCGGCCCTCGTCTACCATGTGCAAATGCTTTGACTCGAATCCTTTTTGTAAACCCCTTCCTAGTGCACCAACAGCATTGGAACTGAAACCCACCGATGAGCCAAGTTCTATTATAGCTCTTTCAATGGAGTTAACTGAACTTTCAAAGATACCAAGTACAGACTCATGATTAAGAACACTAGAAGGATTCTGAATCTCGTCGAGATACACTTCTTCAGGCAATGTCAATTTGAATAATGAGCTATTTTTTTTGTCATTGAGAGAACGATCATTAGGTAAAACGCTTGTCGACTTTTCCACGAGACAATTTTCAATAGTTCCATTGGGCAGAGAATTTGTTTTGAAATTCATATACACGCTTTTGGACATTTTGAACTTCAATGTATGAACTTTTCGATTGACTTGAACATAAACATCCAAAACACCGGGTTCAGATGTCTCCTTGTACTCCAAAATTTCCCAGGTTGAATTTGCATAAGATTCGGCATGTTTCCTTAGTATGTTCCCTAGAGTTGAGCGGTGTGATACACTACCAGCGTTTCCAAACAATTGTGTTCTTCTTTTTCTGTCTCTTGCTTGAATCTTCCATTTTATTTTCTGGTAATTTAACCAACCAATATAATCTTCATCCATTGAAGGCATTTCCGAAGGTAAAGTGAGGTTCTGCTCTTCTTCACCTTGATCTCGCCTTCTTTTGGCTTTCTTTTTAGTCGTGATCTTGGCAATTCTCATTTTAGCGAAGTTATCAGCAGATTCGCTGTCCAAAAAAGTATCCTCTATGTCTTTGACAACAGGTGCCTGCTTTGTCTTCTTGAAGAATTTCGTTAAGGAAGTTTGTTTGAATTTGTCCTCACTTACTGCAATTCGTTTCTGTAACCAGTCGGGATGATTCACTCTTGGAACAGGATTTTTAATATTTTGCAACGCTGCTGGTATGGTAATAATCTTTTGAACAACCGATGCAAGCCTTTCTCGATAGTAATCCCAATCGATTATTGCCCTAGGGTCGAAGTTTTCTAAGGAAGAGTCCATTAGCCACCTTCTCAAAAATGATCTTTTTACGCTCAGATCCGCTGAAAATATAGCAACAGGAATAGCACGCTCGGTAACCGGAGCATTCAAGGGTTTAGAGCTTATGATATATTTACACTGTAAGCCTTTATCCTTAACCATTTCCTCACCAAGAAATTCACCTAGTCTTCTTGCAGTGGTAATAGATGTAGATTTTTGGCCCTCATATTCTTTTAAAGTCTTTGACATACTTCTATTCTCACAAATCAATGCTATCAAATCTTCATCTTCCAGCATAGCCCCTTTAGTATCCAAGACATCCAGCCATCTATTTGCAACCGAAGCCACGGCAGCATAACATGCCTCTAAACTATTGCCTTCCAAAAAGACTTTGAATATATCACTTTGGAAGTTCTTAATTAATTGTAGTTCACCACGCCTTTTAAGTTCAAACCCTTTTAATTCTGCTAAAGATCCATCTTCATTGAACACCGCGTATCTCTTTTTGATTCCTTTTCCTTCTTCTTTGGAAGTCGGTAATATCATTGCTTTGTAAGGTCCATCAACCTCGAAAAAAATAGAGTTATCACTGTGAGTTTGATATTTGTGTTTAATGGGATCCACTAAAGTCTGATACTGATGATTGGTAAATCGGCAGTGAACTCTATAATTCAACATGGAGCATGGATATGAAAGAAAAATCTTCTTTCCATTGTCAAGTTCAAATATAAAATTGTCCGGGAACGATTTGGGGATAATACACCAAATACCATCCGTATCTAATTCTAGAGGGCGACCAATTCGTTCTACCAACGATCTTGCCATCTGAATGATGGTAGCACCAGTCAAACAGGTTATACCTGCCATCTCCATCGAATACCAACGTGAGCCCTTTCTCATTACATAACCATAAAATGAGTTCAAAATAACTTTGTGAGCAAGCTGAAGAGAGTCATACAACACAATCATCTTTTTAGCCTCATCTCGTTCATGCTTATCATTGAGATCAATGTCTGAGAGTTTCTTTTTCCAGGTCTTCGCTAGTCCTTTAAATTCATACCTTCTGTCTCGAAATGATCTCACAGTATTGACATAAAAAGGGTTTTCACGCTGACATATAATTGCTGTTCTCTGAACAACTTCAGAAGCCTTCACTCTATGATATACTTTTTTAGAATAATCAGTCAGACGTTTTTTTATTTGAGCAACTTGCTCTGAATAACTTAACTCCTCGAATGTCAGAAATTGTCTGTTAGAGTTTCTATTTTTGTTAGGAAACGTTTCATTTTGCAAAGCCCTTTTAACCATATTATATTCATCCAATTTCGCTGGGAAAAATTCACCTCTCCACGCCCAGTTCAGTCTTCTGTCGCATGTTTTACCTGGCCTATTAAAATCACAGCTGGCACAATCCCGATCTGTCTTGACACTGTCTGGTTGTAATCTATTTGTAACCATGATATTAGGATACATAGAAGCGACATCAACATGATATATTAAAGGCAGTTCATTTCGGTCGCTATTCTCTTTCAAGTCCAGTAACTTTTGAGTGATTTGATCCTTGATATTCTCAAAGTTGGTGACACTTTCTAATTTAGCTTTATTCTCAACTTCGATGCAAAATTTAAGAGCATTGGGTAAATCTTCAAGTAACTCATCAATTGCTGTGGGATCAATTTTAAAATTGTTCTTTATGTCACTTCGAAAGACACCTGCCTCTAATGATTCCACATGGCCACCAACGTACGTCTCAGATTCAAGCAGATGACCATCATAAAACCTTTCAATCGGATCAGTATGCTTGTTTGGTAGTAGAATTTGTCCGTTGTATGCCTGCACCATTAACAACATCTCGCATAGTGTTCCTGTTCCCTTCCTCAGAACCTCATCAGGATTGAGTGGAATAATAGTGCATAAAGAAAAAATGAAAGGATGCACATATTTCATGTATAAATAATAAGTAGCCACTGCATCCGACACTGAATATTCAGAAAGATGCTGAGGCTTCTCATATGCATAAGGGGTCATTAGTTCTGGGTCTAACTCGATAGGATTATAACCCAATTTTGCCTGTGTAACGGCCTTCAGACCCTGAGAGCCCTGTGGTAAATAAGAATCACGTTTCACCCACCTATAACAGTCCATATGGGCACAATATGACGATTTGTATTCACCTTCGGAGTCAGGAGCGAAGCCTATCTCTTCATACATATTAAGACCATGAATTTTAGAACGTGTATCAACAAATGGCCAGTCAAAGAAATCACCATTAAATGTTGAAATTACCGTCGGTCTTACATCCCTAATATGCTCAAAGAATCTTTGCAGTAATGCTAGTTCATCAGCTTCATTGAATATAGTAAATTGACCTGGATATTCTGGTTTGGGTGTATATTCGAAATCGTCAATATCCTCAGAGATAATCTCTCGATTAGTTATCAGGTAACCCTCACCGTCTATCATATATGAAATCATCATTATTTGATCAATCGATGCATCTGGAAATTTTAATGGAGGCTTTGTGGTTTCTATATCGAATGCAAGGACAACTGGATCTGCAAATGCCACTTTCTCCGTCACTTCCAAAAACCCCCGTGATGTTACCTTGTACCATTTCCCTACCCTTATATTGTTATCAATTGAGACACGTACATGATAAGGAACATCATATTCTCGCATGTCCGAAATTAACATCTTTGTGTCTTCAATTGCCGTATTCGTGGAACTGTAAAGCGCTCTCTGTAGTTGATTACTCTCGTTATCTCTAAGTATTGGTCGCAGTAATTTTCTAGCTTCAAAGAGATTATTATTGTTGGTGAATGATAGCTTCAGCATAGTTCTCTCTAGACCGACTAGATGATTTGTCATAGATAAATCATTTCGAGTAATCACCTCAACATCTTTAAGGCAGTGTTCTAGATACTTTTTCAGATATTCTTCGACATCGTTAGTTCGCGATTCGTCTTTGCAAGATATAAGAAAGTATGGATCAAAAGTGAGCGTCGATTTAAATCCACCTCCTTCTTCGTCTAGAAAATAGAAATCCACACCCGATATACCAGCAGGTGTTAATGGCGCTTTTCCTCCATTTGAAGCAACATCTTGAGATACAACTGTAGGATGCATATTAACTAGCCAGCCAATTCTGCCAGGTATTTCATTAATTAATTGGGTTTTATTGCCATATTGAGGGGCAACGTAACGCTCAAAGCCCATCATAGAGTCGATCTCATCAAGCTTCGCGGAGTCCATTAACTGCTGTGCAGTTAGGGTGACATTATTGTGTATGTTATTCTTCAAAGACCCACCAGTGCCAACATAACGTGCTGTAGTTGATCCTTGGAATCTAGTAGCCATGGGTACCTGAATGGGATCTTGTCTCGATAATATGCCTTTGACGCGTAATATCTTCGTTCTACATCCTAAAAATTTGACGCGAAGAGGCTCTTAGAGAGCTTCCCATAATCATAATTTACGGAACGAAGAATCGATAGAAAAAAGTAGGTCGTTTCATTTACAGGAATAATACGAAATAAAAATCAGTTGGAGCACTTAGAAGTTATAAGATGTCATACAATCCGTATGCTTATGCCGCAGAAAATGATGATTTAAAAATAAATGACAGAAATGTTAACAAACAAACCTCTTTTACTCCTCCACAGCCTCAGAGTTTTCAACAACCCTTTCAGCAACAATTCCAGCAATCAGCACAACAAAATGATCAAGCTAGTTTTTCGTACCAAGATCCACGTACTTCTATGGCTTATCAGTTAGGACAGTCTGCATTTTCCAATTTTATTGGCCAGGATAACTTCAGTCAATTCCAAGAAAACCTGTCAAAGGCCACCGGCGCATCATCATCTTTATCGCACTATTTTCAAGTTTCAAATTCCTACGTGTTTAAGAAGTTAAAGATCATCATTCTCCCATTCATTCATGGAAGCTGGCAAAGGATTCCTAACGCATCGAATTCCGGCTCTGGTGGTCCCTCCTTTCAAGCCCCCAAGGTTGACGTAAATTCCCCAGATATGTACATACCCGTCATGGGCCTCGTCACATATATTCTCGCCTGGAATTTTCAACAAGGGTTGCAGGGCTCTTTCAATCCTGAATACCTATATTACAAATTATCGTCCACTTTGGCGTTCGTGGCCCTTGACATGGTAATTTTGAAGTTTGGTCTTTATTTATTGGTCCCTCTGAACTCAGCTGCCACAAGTCTTGCAGAGCTCACGTGCTACGTTGGTTATAAATTCGTTCCCTTGACGATTGCCATGTTGCTCCCTTCTTCTCCCTACTATTTGTTTCTGCTAGGTAAGGTGTACCTATTCATTGCATTCGGGGTGTTCTTGTTGCGGTCTGTCAAATTCAACCTTTTAGTAGATTCTGGAAATGAATTCCACACAGTCAAGAAAAGTGTGGTTCGGAAGTGTAACTATTTCCTATTTGTCTATGGATTTGTTTGGCAAAGCGTCTTGATGTGGCTAATGGGATGAGGCAACTATAGTGATTTTTTAATATGTTACATATACGCACTGTATTTAGCAAGCTTTAATGCGCGCAGAAACTCATCTGTTTTTTTCATAGCGCTGTCGGCATGCCAAAGGAAATTCAATTCAATAGAAGTAGACTAGGAAACAAACTTTGTGAAAAGCAAACCATATGGATTTGACAGCACTGTTGACTGATGAAGTTGATATCTACAGTCTACTAGGCCTATCTGCCACGAAAGCAGATGATATGTCTAGAGTGTCCGTCTCCCAAGTCAGGACAGCATATCGGAAACAGGCTCTGCGATACCATCCAGACAAGAATCAAGGGGATCCTGAAGCAATTCACAAATTCCATTTGCTCAGCGTGGCCACAAAAGTGTTAAGTGATGCAAAGCTTCGAAAAACCTACGATTCCTGGTTCATAGATCGATTTTTATCAAAAAAGGAGAAAGATGAGCAAAGACAACATTTGATAAATAAGCTTCATACTGATGAAAGGAAGGCAGCAACTAAAAAGGTGTATAAATCCAAAGAGATCTACTCCATTGAAAAATACGGCGAGCTTTTGCGTAAGCTGAAGCATTTCAACAAATCCTATGGGGATTGGAAAGACCTTAAGATAGAGGAGAAAATGCCAAAGCATAGACTGTACGAGTCATCTGCAGTGCGCATAGTAGTCGAGAATCACAAGATCTTACAAGAAAAAAGCGCATCAATGGATCTTCTTGGTGTGGCATTGGGTTACAAGGTCTACGACTTGTTCTATTCGTCTAGAAATGACAATTACAATGATTTAGATATTGTAATATATGTTGTATTCGAAAATCCCTCCTATGCACTCGATGTCCTTGAGCGTTGGGCAAATAAATCCTACCAAAGTAGTGACGATGTCATATTGTCGTATATCAAGGATATCTCGCCAAGAGCCCCACCGGATATTTTCAAGTTTCCTAAACGCGTTGAATTGGATGCGCACATAAAAGAAGCATTACTAAACGAGGTAGAGGTATCTGACTAGTGTTTAATTTTCGATATAATGGGTGTTAAATAAAGAGTTACAATGGAAATTGAGCCATCATTAATAACGGTGTTAGTAATTATACGCTTCACCAACGAATATTGACTCTACTTGCGGTAGGGCATTCACATTGCAATGGGCCTTTTCTCAAGAAAACCATCAGAATCTCAGAAATTGAGTGATGGTAAGAATTTAATTGTTTGCAACAAGATAATTCGGTCTCCACCTGAGAAATATGGGAAAGCTCCAGCTTTAGAAAAACTCAGTCGAGATCAATGGGAGGCCTATCGTCAAGTACTCAACCATTTCAGGGATCCAGCTTTATTACTCCCATCAATTTCACGTGGCGGCTATAAAGCAGATACCACGAAAAGCCATGAAGAAAGATGCCTCTCTTCGTGGGAGAAGTTCTGGCTCTCGCGAGAGTGCTTGATAAGATACCTACGCGCTAATGATTGGGAGGTAAATGAAGCCATCACAAAGTTGGTCAATACTTTGGTGTGGAGGCGTGAATTTGGTATCACCTATGACAATTTTGGCTCTCATGAGTTGGAGCCAGAGGATATAGAAGAAGAAAACGCAACTGGCAAGCTTCTGATTTTAGGCTATGATCGTCATCGTAGACCTCTTTTGTACATGAAAAATGGCCGCCAAAATACCAAAACAAGTTTTAAGCAAGTTCAACTACTGGTCTACATGGTGGAAAGCACAATTACGATGATGCCGCAAGGTGTCGAGACGATGACAGTTTTAGTCGACTACAAACAATACAAAGAACCGGGTATAATAACACCTTCCATGCCACCCATCTCAATAGGTAAACAAATACTGCATATTGTGCAAAATCACTATCCCGAGTGTCTCGGAAAAGCCTTGCTAGCTAACATTCCATGGTTCGCATGGACTTTTCTTAAGCTTCTTCATCCACTAATAGATGCAAAAACCAGGGAAAAGCTAGAGTTCGAAGGTTCCTTTGCAACTCATGTAGAGCCCACTCAATTGGAAGCCGTTTACAATGGAAGACTAAACTTTCACTATAACCATGAAGTCTACTGGCCAGATTTAATAAAAGTTGTACGCGAACGCAGACAAATGATGTACGAAAGATTTCTCAAATTCGGTGGTAGTGTAGGACTGAGCGAATACGATTTCAAGGGCTCAGACGATACAATTCACTATCCAGTAGATTACTCTTACGGCTACACCGATAGCACCTGATTCAGAGTCATGTGCTGATCGAGGTTTCTTTTTTTTTTCCCGCCCGTTTAAGTTTTGAAGCTCGGGCAAATTCGGAATGGTGCAACAGAAAATGTGCTATCACTCTCGGAGATGCGCATATCGTGTGATTGCATTACATCGCATTGCGTAGGTTGTTTATATAGAGAAAGGCAATAATAGAGATTTAAACACCTGCCAATGAAATAGACCAGATGAGTAATGGAAGAATGAAAGGGAATAAGGTGGTAAAGTTCTTAAAACAACAGTTTCCTTGCAATAGGGTTCTGGTCAAAAGAATTTTTAAATCCACCGTGCATGCGACAGTTGCATTCATCTTTTGTTTAATACCGAAAGTCAGGGAAAGACTCGGAAATGAACCAGCAATGCTTCCTTTGATTGCTGTGATTGTGCATCCTGGCAGACGTGCAAGTGCTACTATTCAAGGTGCGGTAAATTGTATCACCGGCCTGCTCTTTGGCTTGGCCTATTCCCTTCTTGGACGGTTCATTGCACAGAGATGCTTGGGTAACAGTTGGAGCATATTAACAGAGCGCGAACAATATCATTCACATTATCAGCGATTCGAGTCAGCTTTGGCAATTTTGGCAATATTCGAGATGGCTATGCTTTTCTTTCACGGCTGGATGAGATCAGTTTCGCACCATTACTTTAGTATAGTTTTCCCATTGTTTCTGGTGGTTCACTTTGCGTTTATGGCACCTCTAACCGAATCCCCCGCTACAATTGCGAAGGCCTTCAGCGTACCGTTTTACCTTGGAATTGCTATGTCAATATTCTGGAATTTGTTGTTGTTCCCAGAATTTGGAAGCACTTATCTGGGCAATGCAACCGTTGATGCGCTTAATGAAATTCATAAGTCTATCGATTCAGCAATCGAATTTTTCATTTCTATCGATTCAAGCGATCCATCTCTTTTAATGTATAATGTGGAGCCAATTTCACTAGCAAAGTTACTTAAGCTCAAGGAATCTATTGACAGTAAAGTATCGAACTGTACGTTGGTATTGGATGAGTGTATCTATGAGATTTCGTACCCCTACGTTTCTCCGTCAGAGTTAAAGAACGTTATTCAAAATTTCAAGCATCTTTGCATGTACATCAGTGCTCTGGTAAATGCTTGTCAACTAGAATTTATTCTATTAGGTCGTGAGAAACATGGTAACATTGAGCATGATTTGCTGAAGATAGAAACGGAAAAGGAAATGAGTCATGCAGACTCTAAAAGATTATTGAATGTTTTGAGAAGAATGAAAGGTCCAATTTATCACCTTCACAAGACGCTCAGCAAATCTATTTACATCATCAAGGTAGCACTTGCCTACTCTCATGATGTAAACTTGAAGAACGTTCAGATCCAGGAAATTTTCTCAGATGAAGTGTTTCCGTCTTACAAATTGAAAAAGGAGATACCGCAGAGTCTTGACTTCGAGCAGTATATTAATGAATTGGAAAATGCTGTGATTGAATTCGATCTAAAATTCAGGGAGGAAATGATTCATTTAGATGAGAATTTGTTAACTCCAAAGGATGAAATGTTTTTGCTATCATCGTTTTTGATGAACTTCAAAGAGACCACTAATTCAGTTGTTGCGATCATGAAAGAGACTAAAAACATATTTGAAATCAGAAAGAAACAAGAGGCCAAAGGATGGCTCAAGGGAAAATCTCTTTGGTTCAATTTTTTGCGCAATTATGAAGATTTCAAAAAATGGGTTGGAGGGACATCACACTCCAGAAACATAACAGAGAGTCAAAGTTTGAATGGCGGTGTCATAGAGAATAACTATCGTCCACCCGCTGATATGGCGGTCATGAGGCCTCATGCTGAAGAGGAAGAGGTCCTATCTCAGCAGCGTGCTAATTATGTCAATTTCGAACATTCAGAACCCAACCTTCCACAAACTACCAAGTTCACCACGACCGACTCAGCGTTTGATGTCTCAAGTTCGTCAACCAAGGAAAAAAAATCATATGCATTCAAAAATCGACTCTCATATTGGCTAATAAAATCGTTGATATTCTGTGACTCCTTTTACAACCGAAATAGAGAGCATTTCCGATTTGGATTACAAGTGACCATTGCTTTGATGTTAGCCTCCTTTCCTATGTTCATTCCAAAAGCACGTCAATGGTACATAGATATTCGTGGTACATGGGTTGGTTTCGTGTGTATTTTAGCCATGGAACCTTCTGTAGGGGGCACTTTTTGGGTATTCTTTTTACGTGGGGTTGGTGTTGTCATAGGTGCAGCGTGGGGCTACCTTTCTTACGTAGCGGGTGTTCATCAGACAAATCCATATTTGGAGACGGTGATTACAATATTCGGAGCCGTACCGGGGTTCTACTTTCTTCTGGGATCACCATATGTCAAGGCAGCAATTATCCAAATCATCAGCATTTACATTGTTATGCTCGCTGCCATTCTTCCTTCTAATAACCAAGGGAGCATTCTGGCGAATTTTGGAAAAAGATGTTTAGCCGTGGGTTACGGTGGTGGGATAGCCGTCATTGTCCAAGTAACTCTTTTTCCAATTAAAGCTCGTGATCAGCTTAATGAAGAAATTTCCTTCGTAGCTGGCTGTATTTCCGAGATGGAGATGCTTGTCGCTTCGGGGCTTGAGGGACAAAGTCTTAAATCAAGCTTGACCGAGGACAGATACCAGCGGTCAAGCAGAATATCTCAGAGTGCAAAATCTGCTCTGGTAAGAGCCACAGCATATAAGGGTCTAACGAGACAAGAGCCGAGATTGAAAGGAGAGTACACCGAGCTAGAGAATGTCTTCACTCAAATTATTTTTATCCAAAGGCAAATAATTGATAGAATGGATAATATTGTTCTGCTCAGAAAACAATACGGTAGTGCAATCATTGAAGAGTTAAATCATCTAGTATATCCTTATAGGAGACAGTTCGTCGCATCGATTGCGTGCCTAATGAGAGCTGTTCAAGAGGCCATAATCAACAAGACACCACTTCCTCAATTTGTTCCTAGTGCCAGAATAGCTCATCGAAGATTGATCAACAAAGTCCGGGAAACATTGAAAGTTAGATATCGCTCTCAAATAGGCAATTTAAGGCCTAGAGAAATGGTTGATTTATATCAACATGATAACGCCTCAACCGAAGAAGGTGCAGAATACGAAGGACTTTCTATGGTTGCTAAAAGGCCCGCTAGAAATTCTTTACCTCCCCATGAGTACATTTTGAAGGAAAAGTTTCTGAGCTGGAATGCATCAACTGCAGCGATGGAAGAGGTTATTGAATATATCGAGGAACTAGTTGAACTTACAAAAATTTTAGTTGGCGTTAACGAGTTCAAATACGGTTTTCTGTCGAGACCTTTATATGAGGACTGGGCAGCGGATGCCGTGGTTGGCTTTGAAGATTTTGTTAATAGGAAAAAGCAGGATAATCAGGCTAGATACCCATCACCCTACACACATTCCCTCTCATCTGCTATTTCGGAGGGTGATGAGAACTCTAGTGATGCTGAGTTAGAACGAGAGGGACCTGTCGCATTGAATGCAGACGCTAGATTTGATCCTGACGGCATTGATTTAGCGCATATTGCTTCGCATAAAAGCAAGAATTCTTTTGAAGTTCAAAGTTTACCAAAGGGCTTTAGGAAGAGAGTTTATTCAATCGGCTCGCGTATAGCTGCTGAGGAAAACTTGACCAATATCTCTAAGACGAGGACTTTAGGTGACACGGACGATCAAGCTATTCACGATAACTCTGATTCGGATGAAGAACTGCCCTTAGCATTGAAAAGAATGATTTCTAAGACTCGTTAGCCCTCCAGGAGTTCCTAATATACCTAATATACTCTATAGAAAATAATACTAATAATGCATGTAAATCACGAGCTAAAGGAATGACAATCTTCCGACATTGAGATGTTAGAAGCGGCTAATCTATTTCGATGACCTCTGGACTTTTTGGAGCCTTTGCTCTGGGACTTTCGTGGTCTTTTTTACCTCTTCTTTTATTACTTTGTCTTAAACTTTGACCCTGACCTTTAAATTGCGCTTTCTCCTCAGTAGTATCATCCTCCTGATCACTAATTTTAGGAGGTACTATTGGAAAGCCAAAGAAGAGCTGACCATCTGGTAAATTGAGGGGCGCTGGGTCGCCATCCAAGGATATTTTAACATCAGGGGAACCGATCTCTGTCTTTTTTGATATAGTTTTCCCAGTCAAACTTTGACCTTCACCGACAAAAGCGGAAGAGGATTTGTCAGTTGATCGAACTATTGAAGGATAATGTATACGCTGCGACATCGTTCCTAAACCTCTTGCAGAGGCATCAACTGGAGGCTTAGATCTTTTTACCTGCTGGGCTTTGTAGTCAGGCTCCACGTATCCAACTGGGGGGGCAAAATCTGTCACTAGATCTGTTTCAATCACACATATGCTACTCGAAGATGATTCAGGTTTCACTTCAAGTACTTTTATCCTGTAAATTTTATTATTGTAGCTGATCTCGATAATGTCATCAACAGTAAGAGTCGAGAACTTTCTTAGGACGTTCTCCAGTACTGCTTTTGGGTCTGAAATATCTAAGAAGTCCACAGATTGAGGCTCAATTTTAACAAATTGACCTTGTGGGACATCTGTAGTTCCGATTTGAAGCAAAGATCCAGGCCGTACCTCCAGTGTTTCCATCATCCATTGAGGCAGGTACACTCTCCCTTCCTCAGCAATGAATTCTAAAACACCACCGTGTGTAATTTTACCAGTGTCAGGAACGGTCAGTTCAAATAGCATTGGATACCTTATATTTAGCATGGTCAATTTGTTTAGGGCGCTAGGTGGTAGAAAGATCTTGCCACCGTAGTTGGCGTCATCTTTTCTGATCCGATCGTTCATCATCGCAATTGGATAACACCTAAAAAAATCCTCAAACTTTTGAGGGAGGCTCATAAAACCCCCACCCAATGATCCAAAACCAGTGAACATCTTCGGTTGTAAAAACAAGAGGATGAAAGGTTGGTAAAATCGTTTGTTTCACTTCTTTGAATAAATTCGCCACTCTCCACCGTTAATCTCTACCCTAAAAGCTAGTTAGTTCGTACGAAGGAATTAAAAAAATGGTGATATCATTAAAAACGATATTGGAGTGTTAATCATTGCCCTTTGGATTAGAGAATAAACAATGCCAGTGTAAGGAAGGAAAAGTAAGAATTATTTTAGCTCATGGCTCAAACCGATAAGGATGGCATTTCCAATAATGAAGATGAAGAGCAATTCTATGAGAACTTGGATGAATTACGTGAGCTTATAGGAGATGATCATTCGGGAAAACGCAATGATGCTAAGGAAAGTAACTTAGCCGATGAGTTTTCTGACATGGAAGGACATGAAGACGACATGATTGATGAAGAACTAACAGCCTTGGAAGGCAAGGAATTTAGTGAAGGTACCGGAGGGATGGGAGGACACGATGAATTTGCGTACCGCGATGACGATGACTTGCTCGCAGAGTTTTCGGATTATGGAGATTTCTCGGATGATGAATACGATGAACAAGACTTTATGGATGCAATCCGAGAAGCGAATAACTTCAAGGTTAAGCGTAAAGGTCGAAACAAAAAGAAAGCAACAGGAAAAGTGACTACACCAAAAATGAGAAAGGATCGAATAGTTGATCCTGAAGTTGCTCAGTTACTCTCAGAGGCCAATGAGGCATTTGTGAGAACTGATATTCAAGTCGCGGAACAGCTATATAATGAGGTTATTAAAAAAGACGTTAAAAACTTCGCGGCATACAAGACTCTCGGTGATATTTACCAGCTACAGGAGCGATACAATGACTGTTGTAACTCCTGGTTTCTCGCAGCCCATTTAAACTCATCAGATTGGGAGTTTTGGAAAGTCGTTGCTACACTGTCTGCTGATCTAGGCCACATACGTCAAGCTATTTACTGTTATACTCGGGCTATCCGCATGAACAATGAAGAATGGGAGTGCATATACAATCGATCGATCTTATACAAAAAAACTGGACAGCTTGGCAGGGCCTTAGAAGGATTTCAGAAACTCTACAGTAATGATCCTTATGATGCCAACATCCTTCGCGAGCTCGCTGTTCTCTACGTGGAGTATAATAGGATCAATGAAGCGATTGCACTTTACGTAAAAGTTTTTGAGGCTAATATCGAAAGGAGAAATGCGATAGTTGCAGCTTCAGAAAATGCGGTTGAATCATCCGAGGACGAACAGGATGATTCTGAGGGGGAGAGTGATCAAGATTATGAGGAAGATGACGACGAGGTACAATACTATTCTAATGCTTCTATGAAAAAGACTCTTAGAAAATATAGATGCATTAAATTTGACTGGTCATCTCTGAACATTCTCGCAGAGCTTTTTCTAAAGCAAGCAGGTGAAAACAGCGGCATAAAAACGATTAAAAGGTGTGCGCGTTGGATACAGCATAGAGAAATGCAAACATTTTGGGATGATATATCGGATGATTCTGAGTTTGATAAAAGACGATTCAGAAACAGCCGCTATGATGCACTTTCGGTCGAAGAAAAAGAAAAATCTTACATTTTACCAATTGATATCCGCATCAGATTAGGCCTCCTTAGGCTAAATAACAAGCACGTTTTAGAAGCGATGAACCACTTTCAATTTCTTTATGATGAAGTATTCGTCGATATTGCAGACCTATATTTCGAAGTTGCAGTGGCTTTAACCAAGGCAGAAAAATATCAAGAAGCCATTGAGTTCTTTACACCGTTATTGAATTTGGATGACTATCGCACAATAGATGTCTATAAACCTTTGAGCAAATGCTACAAAGAAGTTGAGGACTATTCAAAAGCTCGGCAAGCATTTGAAAAGCTTGTGCAGTTAAAACCCGAGGACCTAGAAACTAAACTAACCCTTGCCGAAATAAACTATCATCTGGGAAACCATGATACATTTAACAAGTTGTTACTGGAAGTTGTGGAAACAAGAAAACAACAGGCATCAGAATCCCGTGCGAAGTTAACTGATGATCATTTACAGAGCTCTGAGTCGATGAATGATTCAATTCGAGTAGAGAAAGGAAAGCCACTTCTAGAAGATATTCATACGAAGAAAGCATCCGTTAAGAAAAAGCGCACGCCTCAAGATGCGGAAAAAGAGAAGAGAGATCGTGAAAGAAGAATCACGGCAAAAGTGCTAGATAAATATAACAAACTAAAAATATACAAGGAAGGTATGGAAGCTGGGGAGGAGAACCAAACAACTCTATGGATTGATACGGCATCGGATCTTATTGATGTTTTCTCTAGTGTCAAGAATTTCTTTGTAAAGAGTCGATCTAAGAAATTCGTTGGTATAATAAAACGGACTAGAAAATTCAACAAAGTAATCGATTATAAAATTGAAAGACTTTCAAAACTATCTGAGGGTGATAATCTACTGGATGGACTTCCACTCATGGAGGAAAGGGTAATTCTAACTTCTGCAACAGAACTAAGAGGGCTTACATACGATCAGTGGTTCGAGTTGTTTAT
The DNA here is from genome assembly GCA_900074765.1 of Lachancea fermentati. Taxonomy (NCBI): domain Eukaryota; kingdom Fungi; phylum Ascomycota; class Saccharomycetes; order Saccharomycetales; family Saccharomycetaceae; genus Lachancea; species Lachancea fermentati. The sequence continues at coordinate 222,332 of LT598486.1, read as the reverse complement.
GGAGCTTGCATTGACAATTACCAAACTTCAGAGTGTTGAGGATGGTCTAAGTATAATTGAAACGGCTCAAGAAGTCAATGTCTTTGTTCAAGATCCTGGTCGAGTAAAGATGATGAAATTTGTCAAACTTGCAATTGTTCTTCAGATGGAAGATGAGGGTGAATTAGTTGATAACTTGCGTGGAATTTTGAACCAATTTCAATTCAACAGGAAAGTATTGCACAATTTCATGTACTGTGTTACTAGAGGACAAATGTCTTTAGACGTATTAAGCTCTACTGTTCAACAAAAGTTTTTTCTAAGACAACTCAAAGCCTATGACAGTGTACGTTATGAGCAACATATTGCTGGACAAGCATCTGTTACAAACAAAAAAGTCTTTAATCCAGACGGGGAAATTTCACCGTACCTTTACTATATTTATGCTGTGTTGCTATATTCTAGCAAGGGGTTCCTTTTAGCACTACAATATCTCAGAAGACTAAAGCCACATCTTTCCGAAGACCCTATGCTTAATTTCTTGATGGGCTTGGCACACTTACATCGATCCATGCAAAGGTTGACTGCTAGCAGGCATTTTCAAATTTTACAAGGACTGCGGTATTTGTATCAGTATTACGATATTCGATCAAAAAAATACACGGCAAAAGAGAAGCAAGAGGCGGACTATAATATTGGAAGGGCCTTTCACCTTCTGGGATTGTTTTCTTTGGCTATTAAGTACTACCGAAGAGTTTTACATGAATACAGTGACGTTATGCTGAAAAAACACGCAGCTTATAATTCGATATTGATCTATAATGAGAGCGGAAACTCTGAATTGGCAAATTCCCTAATGGAAAAGTATTTAAGTATCTAATTCTTTAGCTTCAAAATCGATGGTTTTTATTGACGAAAATACTCCCGAAATTCATAACCCGAAATTATCTGTCCCCTTGGTCATCTATTGATAACGTAGAAAAGACACAACAATGGCTACTCAAATTCCGTTCAATGTATGATCTATATACTTTATGGAAAACAAACTCACCAATTACTAACTGACTCTCCTTTCATGGCTTCAAGTGACCTTTCATATCTTGCACATGTCACGTTAGTTGGGGTGTAAGTACTAGTACGAGGTTTAGAAGCATTCAGGAGCGAACAGATAAAGTTGAAAACAACTTTGAAAATGTGCATACAAAGACTACGCTATACTCAGGAGAAGCAGCAATCATTAGCCAAGAAATCTAGAAGGGATGCCGCGAAGTTACTTGCAGAAGGGAAGGAGCAGAAAGCCCATTATAGGGTCGAGAGTTTAATCAATGATGACATCCACATTGAGTTGCTGGAAATATTAGAGTTATATTGTGAACTGTTGCATGCTAGAATTGCTATACTGAATAGTATTGTTGACGAAGCAGACTTGATTGAAAACCATGTTGATGATGGTATAAACGAAGCGGTTAGGGCGGTGGTGTATGCAACTTTACATGCAGCAGAGATAAAAGAATTGCAGCAGGCAAAAGATCTGATCACGCACAAATTTGGGTTAGACTTTCTGAGAGCAATTGTGGAAGACAAAATTGGTGTTCCTGAAAAGATTTTGACCAAATGTTCACCACGTTTACCAAAGGAAGAGCTAGTCGAGCTTTATTTATCTGAGATTGCCCGTACTTATGAAGTTCCATATAGCAAACTTCGTGAGGAATCCGAAGATGAAGATAATGATGAAAGTACAAGCAGTGAAGGTGACGAAGGCGGTATCGGGGAAGAAATTACAAATCTCAAGGATGAAACATCAGTGAATACACATGATAGTGATGACAATAAACCGATTGTTGCGGTAGAAAGTGATGCTATTGATGACAAGAGCCATCCAATTACCGTTAAGAAACCTCGTAAGAATAGTGACACCGTAGGAGCCAAATTAAAGATCCCAGATGACATCAAAAGGGATGTGAAAATCGTTACCAAGAAAGAAAAAGTTTTCGATACTGATCTGGATGAACTGAAAAAAAGATTTGCTGCCTTGCGTAGATAAAAGAAATAACCTTAATATAAATATTTTCTCAATTCAATAAATCAAGAAACTTACATGCAATTAGTTCCAGAAACCACCCGAAAAATGAAGAATCGTGCAAACCGATTTTAAATTACCCCGTCACTACTTTGAACCTTTCATAGCTTTCAATTTCTTCGCCCACGCATATTTTACCGATTTTGTGATACCAGCAGTAAATATACCTTTCAGTGCTTGAATTGTGCTTGTCCTGTAGATTCTTTTCTCCAAGAGACTAATTGAATTGTCAAGTGTAAAGCCCTGGGGTAAATAGCTTGAGTTTTGAAGCACAACATCTTTGTAAACTGGCTTGTAGTAACGACGAAAGTTATCGAGGTTTTTCTCAACTATATTATTGATCTTATTTGGATTTTCGCCACCTAACTTGTACCTTACATCGCCAGCATAACTTAAAGCCGTAATTTGCTTGTAGAAATTAAACTCATCAAAAACGTTGTTGTTTTCCCTCAATGTTAAATGTTTAGCCAATGTGGCTGCCGCCTTAAGATTTAATTGATTCCAATATTGAACCCTGCAGTCATTCTTCAAAACTTTCACTGGTTTTTGAAGTCTTCCTGCAAGGTAAAATGAATTCCATGAAGCTAGGTCCTTCAGCAGATTATTCATCGAAACGACTCCATACTTGACCGAGTGCCCATTTATGTCAACAAAAGGATTGAAATAGATTCCTGCTCCAATATCTTGAAATTTTGAAACAAACTCAGAGCCGAAATAACGAAGTGAAGAATAGTGGTGCGGATTCTGCCTTATGTTTAATGAGTGAAAGTGATCTGGATGAGTGACACCAAAAATAAGATCCATTTGTGGAGAGTCTTCACCTTTGGAGTAGCCCGTCTGCTGAAAAACACCAGAGCCATAACCGAAAGCATATCTTATGGGAGCATTGAAGTGAGACAGGATTCCATCAAGATCTTTTTGCAGCTCTTTGTCAACGCTGAGTAATTGGTTGCTACCATAGTTTAAGGGTAGCTTTTTGAATCTATAGGTGTAATCAGTGAACTGTGAGGTTAGTTCGTCCGTGCGTTTTATTCCCTGCTCTAGAAGATGTAAATCTGTTTTTGATGATCCTGTACTAGATTCGTCATAACTAAAATCAGCGGGGCCGTGTACTATTGGCTGATTTTTTGCTTGATCCTGACTTGTACCAGGTCTAAGAGCGGACTGAAATCTTTTGGAGCTCTGAAATACCCTTGCTATTAGCGAAGATTGTCTTGGGTATCTATTAATCATCAACATATTAGGAAGTCGTGAATTCTTAAAATTCCTAATTTTCTTGGATGTCTGTTATGAAAGATGTAATATTAGCTATGATAAGCTAATTCAGGTAATAGAACGATACTCAAGCTTCCCAAAAGATGTCTTATAGGTAAAGTAAGACTAGCTGAAGTTTGAATGAGCTAAAAAAGTGGCTATTACCGGAATTGAAAAGGTCACGGGGAACTTCTCGGCCTCGTTCGGTTGAAAGAAAAAAAAAACGGGGAAAAATGACCGGGTAATGTTGCCAAGATATTTGCGCTAAATTCATGCTTAAGAGTATATACCTTGAGTTATCAATTGGAATTGGTCGTAAAGCCGCGTATAAATACTGCCCAACGATTTTCCAACGAGTACAGACTCGACAAAGTCGTCACACTCTGAATCTGTGAGTTCAGTGTGGAATCTTTGACGCATTTGTGCGCTTGTCTGCTCTCCAGCGTTAAAACATGGCTGAAGGTTATCTTTCTGCATAATCTCACACATAGAGACGAGTTGATCAGCGTACTTTCTGAGTGCTTTGAAAGCCTCTTTAGTGAGGCGGACAAATTTTATGTATGGTTCCGCATCTATTCCACCAAGGAGGTCGACGTACTCGTATGTGAGTTTGAATGGGGCAGCCTCGAAACCCACTGAGCCTGGGGAGTTAGAGAGCATAAAACCAAAATCAATATGCACCACATGACCCTCATTGTCTATCATAATATTACCGTTATGACGATCCTTGACTTGCAAGATGTAACATATAACGGAATATGCCGCCAGACTGGATGCAAAGTTATCCTGAGCTCTCTTGTATTTAAATGTGTTTGAATCACCGTATGCGCGAACGAAATGGTCTGTTAGACTCGCAATTTGTCCCTTCTCGTTTAATTCACCGTCTTCGACCATTTTCTTAGTGAGTGACTTCTTGATACTATGAACAGAAATGGCGTTAGTAATGGTCTCTACAAGGCCAGTATTTGCACTGGTTATCAAAATTTTCATCTTCTTCACCCAGACGTCAACTCCTTCACGAGCCCAAATGTTGGCCATTGCCTGGATTAATTGACATGCAAATGCCTCTTGCCGGAGATCATCTCCGGATTTTGCAATTACAGAGCAGAGATCCCAGTTATCCAAATTTCCAAATTCGGATGTTTTCCTAATTCTTTCTTTCTTTGTGGCCCATTCTTCTCCTAAATACGACGTGTCCTTTTTCGTACCCATTAAACCACCGGTTTTCAAATCATTTTCCAGTTTTCTTTCACCGGCCATCCCATGTATGGCTTCCAAATCACGATATCCAAAACGGTCTTGAACTTCCTGCATAGAAGCAATGATCTTAGCTCTTATTTGATTTGTAGCATCATGTAGCTGATGAGGGGATTTATCAAGCTGTGCCAACATTACGGCAGATATGCGCATTTGAGTAGCAAGATCTTCTGCATTTCCAGTGGCAGCATCTGCTCTGCCGAGATTCTGGAGATCTGAGGTGATGTCTTCGAGATTTGTCAAGAATCTGAGCTCGGGATTGCGTGCATTAGAATCATCAGGTATCACTGGTACTTTGGTAGCAGTTTGAACCATTAGCTCATGGCGATATGTTTCGGCTTCATTTTGATTAGTGAGTTTTACCACAGATAAATCACCTAAATCCACCTCTCTACTCGGTTTGAAAGTCTCAACGTAGGACGCAAGAGGTGAGCCAGACCTCTGAGCAGAGGTTTCGACATGAGAACCAAAATCAGTGTTATCATCACGCATATTCTTATTAATGTAACTCAAGTCGAAGATGAAGCTTCCTTCATCAGGCCTCTCCCTCAATAGTTTTTCGTTGTCTTCGGTTGTAGGATCAAAGTCCATATCATCTCTAAGATATTCAATTAATAGAAGAAATGGAACCTTTTCTGCAGAGTTCAAAACTTGCGCTTCGTTTGCTGATATTTTGGTGAGTCTATGGAGTTTACCCTTCTTATTTTGAGGCAATAAGGTAGGAATATCAACTTCAGCAGGCAAATCTCTGTTTAAAAGAGATAATTCAGCACGTAGAGCACTGAGTCGAGCATCCACAGGAACTTGAGCCAATCTTTGAGAAATCGACTCTAATGCAATAGCAAACTGTGTTTCACAACGAAAATAGTTTGCTTTTAATAGCTTAATTTTTTTGGGCATGGATAATTGCGATGGTTCCAAATTATGTAAATTTGCCCCATGACGGGACGACTTGCGACTGCCCTTTGCATTGTAATAATGATCATTGAATGAATCTGCCATTGGGGGACTTGTATTAACACGTGATATATTGTCATCTGCAGACGTATGCTCGATGGACTTGTTAGACTTGAAGGAGTTAAAAGACGTCGCTGACGTGGTTCTTTCAAGCTCTTTATGAAGATCAGGCATTGAGTTTGTGTATTCATCTTCATAGACAGAGTCGGAGGCCCCCATTGACGATTGGTCTTGATAAACTCTGTGAACATAAGATTGATCTGTTGTTCTTGACTTCCTCTTGGGCATCTTTATTGAGTTTGAAATTCTTTCTTCGAACATTTTTTCGCCCACGTCGTCTATAATATCGAAATTCAACGAAGTCAGCGGTTTTTCCTTTGGTTTCTTAAACAGAGCATCTTCTTTACTTCTCGTGTTATCGACGAGATCCACTGGTGAGCCAGGATCATTCTTGTGTCCCCAAGCATTGGAACTCTTTTGATTCAGAATGGTGTTTTTCAAAGTCAAATTCTTTGTTAAGTTCCGCATGGCATTTTTAGCAAGCTTGAATACGTAGCTTTTCTGACGTTTACCTTGTGATCGCACTAGTGGCAGTGAAGTTTGGCCTAAAGAGGGCATGACAACACCACACATTACCATGGAACAGAGCACAATAGCGGGAGCAACATTCTCATGCATTTTCTTATCTTCCGGGCCATTCTTAGCGGTGTTGAACAAAACATACTGAAGGTTGTTAATTACTCGACGCGCAACTTGAAACCCATAAGATGCTGGATCATTAGATAAATCAGCGAGTAGGGCCTGCAGTTGCCAAAATGTAAGTAAAGCAAAATGAGGGTTTTCGGCACTGAGCTGGAGCAGTAGTTCCTCAAGAGCAATTGATTCTGTTTCCACAGTCAAAAGCACCTGTACTAATTGTGGTATGTAGAATTGTAGCTCATTGTGAGGAAATGTCAGCAACTTTTGACACAAATAATAGTGTATCCCCACATTATAACTATACCTCGCTAGGTACTCGATATTATTGTATAGCGTGAAATGGGCTGAGTTAATAAATTTCAATAGCAGCTCATTTCCACCAGGACTTGTAATTTGTGGCGACCCCGAATTGGTGGATTTAATCGTTTCTTCTCCCATTGGCCACCGTCAACAAATTGAGGATTCCACGAGTATTCCAATGAAGTTGTTGTCCTTTGTATAGCACAACAACAATCTTGCTAAAGCAATTGAATAAAACCGCTCTAGTAAGTTATTCGGATGACACTCCTCTTTTCGCTTTTTCAAACTATTTACTTAAAAGCCAAGGAACACGGCCCGCTCACTCCAAAATTTTTTTTCATTTAAGGTCCGATCATACGTTACGCTCGTTATAAGAAACCCACCGTGGTCTCGAAATTATTTACTCATAACAATTAGTGCAAGGGTTTCATGATTAAGACGTGAGGGAAGTGCTTTAATCATATGGCATCCTATTTAACATTGGAATCATGATGGACTGTGTACCACAGGCTTGGTTGAAACCGCGCCTTTAGCGATATATCTTTCGGCTAAAGACCGGTATTCCAAATACCGCGAAATCTCTTAATAAACACGATCGTTGTAGATGAAGAAAGGCAGAAGGCACCAAAGGCAAAAAACATACAATTGAACCCTTCGATTTTGTTTTTTCAACTATTAGATTAATCAAGTCTATTAAAATTTATGCTACTATTATACATGTATTATGAGAATGCTAAGGCATAAAATGTAGAATATAACCTTAAGTCCCGACAACTTTCTTGAATCAAGCCATTGCGGTCCAAAACTTTTCCCACAAATTCTTAGGTTCTTCTTCTTCCCATATTATCGCTTCAATTTCTCTTCTATCAGAATCAATATCAATATCCTCAAGTTTGGTTAAGAAGCGACATCTATACCACAATTGACTACCCGCAAAAACGACTGCGAGTAAAATTAGTGAGATATAAGAGGTAAAGAAACTGGAAACGTCAAATTTGGGCGTAAAAGCAGTAAAACCCTGGATGAAAATTATGACAAATACGAAGAAAGTAGCGTAATATGCACCCCATGGCATCAATTTTGCTTTGAAAGGTAAGTCGTCACGCGAAATACCACGCTGCTTTAGGCATTGCATGAATCTAATATGGGCAATACAGATGAACAGCCATGCACAAAGTCCAGCTAGAGTGGAGATGTTAATAAGCCAGTTAAATGCAGTATTGGCATTGTTGTTAACAACCAAAAAGGCAAGTAGCCCTAGTAAAGCAGTGGCAATAACACCCAGGTAAGGAACGCCTTGCTTCGTGACATAACCAAATTGTTTTGGAGCAATGCCAGTCAGAGCCAATGAGTACAGAACACGAGACCCGACGTAAACATTAGAATTGGCGGCAGAAACAACTGTGACAGTGACTACAGCGTTGAAAATATGTGGTAAAATTTTGGTACCGGCATTTTGAATAGAGATGACGAACGGAGAGGATGCAATAACAGCAGTGGTGCTGGAAAGACGCTCGTCGTTATATGGTACTAGGAGGCCGACAAAGAATAGGGACAAAATGTAAAAGAATAAAATTCTGAAGAACACTTTGTTAATTGCTTTTGGAACAGTTTTTCTAGGGTTGGCGGCTTCACCAGCAGAAATACCTACCAATTCAGTACCTTGGTAAGTGAATGAAGCGTTAACCAAAGAAGAAACCCAACCCAAAAATCTAGCCTCCGCTTTGCCCTTGGCAATAACACCGGGACCCCAAGCCCCGGGATGTCTCCAGTAACGGAAACCAATGGGACCCTGTTTTGAACCACCGCAGACCATGACCAAGGCATAGATCATGTATCCAACGATTGCAATGACTTTCACGGAAGCAACCCAGAACTCGACTTCACCGTAAAACTTGACTGGGAAAAAATTGGCAGCTGTAACGAGCACCCAAAAGATGGCGATCCACGCAGCCAAAGGAACCTTGTCCGTCCAATATTGAATCACTTGACCTGCGACAGATATTTCCACAGCATAGGTAATGGCCCAGTTAAACCAGTACATGTATCCGTTCGCGACGCCGAACGCAGGGGATAAAAATCTTTTCGAAAAAACCGTGATGGAGGAGGTGACTGGAATAAATGTCGCCATTTCACCAAGCGACTGTGTCACAAAGTAAACGATGGTGCCCATGAAAATGTACGCGATCAGAGCGCCCACTGGGCCAGCATCGGACAACGGAGTCGCGATACCCACAAACAAACCAGTACCGATAGTTCCACCCAGCGCAATCATAGAAATATGTCTTGGCTTGAGTGCCCTCTTCACTTTAGTCTCACAAACTTCGCCCTCGCCATGTTCCAGAGAGCTCTCTTTGTCATCGATCGTGTCGGTGTTCAACGCATTGAGCTCCACCGAAACGTCCGATTGCTTCGATTTTGAAAAAAGATTTGAAATGCTTGACGCATGGTCAGGCGATAGCAGCTTTTTCAACGCCATTTATGGTTTAAGATGCTTGAAACCGTTGCGCTTCTCACTCCAGCCTTACAGATAATTTATAACAAAAGTACGATCACGGAACTGCTTTTATTCACGATGGAATTTCACCGTACACCTGTTTCGCTGGGCATCTCACCCTGCTTTGGCCTATTTTCGAGGTCTTTTGCGTTTCTTTTAGTTTTTTCGGCTAAAAAAGCAATTAGGCGTTGCAAGCTTGATGGCGCCGCACGTTTTGACAGATGACACTTTCAAGGTCACAACCCAGGTCACGATCATGTAACACCTTTTTCAGGATCTGCTCTCTACGTCAATTGGTTACAGCACAAATGTGATGCTTGCAGCGTACATTATTCACGGTGTGTTGATTTATATAGGCTATGGCTTATTTTAACGCCTTTGTATAGAAAACTCTCACCGCGCTAATGTTGCTAGGCTGGTGGATGAGATGAGCTTACTGAACCCAAATTATGCGTGGGGTCCTGCTGTTTTGTTTCTTTTGGAATGTACGGCGCTCACAACGGCTTTTGGTACCCGTGACAGAAAAAACTGTACACAGAGGGAAGGAAACGGCTCAAAAACGCCAATTGAATGAGGCTCACCTGAAGAGTGGGAAATTTCTTCCAAAAGCATGTAGTAACGGTGAATTTTCCGTTAAGTGCAAGTGTCTTCAGCGCAATTTTCCCCAAGTTTACTACAATCACTACGGAACCCTGAGACCAAATCGCGGTCATCGAAGCTGATAAGCGAAATTCAACTTGCTGACCAAGGTATTATTATATTAGCGATCAAAAATAAAGCAAGTAAGAGGTACTGGAGCAGCTGTGTTTATACCACAAAATATGCAGAAAGACTTTGAGATTGGGTCTCTGCAGTATGCAACTCACGAGTATAATGCTAGCGAGAGCGTCTCAAAATTGGGATCAGGATCTAACTCGCAGACTGTAGATGAGCTGAGCGGGGTTAAATCGGAAGAGATGTACTCAAAGACGTTCGACGTTCCTTTGACGACGAAAACAGAGTCTGCAGGGAGTATTTTCACGGCCGGCGAGTCGCGCGTGGAAGAAGTCAAAAGAGAGCTGAAACCTCGGCATGTGACGATGATTGCTCTTGGGGGTACAATTGGTACCGGTCTGTTCATCAGTATCTCGGAGCCATTGAAGGATGCGGGTCCGGTGGGGGCTCTGATTTCCTACATTTTCATGGGTTCAATTGCCTATAGTGTAACCCAGTCGCTAGGAGAAATGGCCACTTATATTCCGGTGGCATCCTCATTCACGGTGCTGACGCAAAGAATATTGTCACCCGCTTTCGGAGCAGCGAACGGGTACCTATACTGTTTTTCGTGGTGCATAACATATGCGTTGGAACTGTCGATCGTGGGTCAAATCATCCAGTACTGGACCAAAGCCGTTCCTCTGGCGGCCTGGATCATCATTTTCTGGATACCCATTACCTTTGCCAACTTGTTCCCCGTGAGATACTACGGGGAGTTTCAATTCTGGATTGCCATTATTAAAGTTTTAGCGATTGTGGGCTTCATTATTTATTCTTTTTGCATGGTCTGCGGCGCTGGCAAGACAGGCCCAGTTGGGTTCCGTTACTGGAGAAACCCTGGACCTTGGGGTAATGGGATAATTTCCAAGAACATAAGTGAAGGAAGATTTCTCGGTTGGGTTTCATCCCTAATTAACGCTGCATTCACCTATCAGGGGACAGAGCTGGTAGGGGTAAGCGCAGGTGAATCTAAGAACCCACAAAAGACCGTACCCAAGGCTATCAACAAGGTTTTTTTCCGGATTTTACTTTTCTACATTATGTCACTGGCTTTCATCGGCCTGCTCGTTCCCTTTAACGATCCAAAACTCAACTCTGATACGACATTCATTTCCCACTCGCCTTTTGTCATCGCTATCGAGAATTCAGGTACCAAAATTCTTCCAGATATCTTCAATGCAGTGATTCTGGCCACCATTATTTCTGCGGCGAACTCTAACGTCTACGTGGGCTCACGGGTGCTATTCGGTTTATCTAAGAGCAGATTGGCCCCCCGCATTTTCTGTAAGGTGACCAAACAGGGAGTGCCGTACGTCGCGGTAATGACAATTGCGCTGTTCGGGTTTCTAGCCTACCTAGACACCTCTGAGAGCGCTGCCCAGGCGTTTAATTGGTTGCTGAACATCACTGCCATTGCTGGATTTTTCGCATGGCTGTTCATCTCCCTCTCGCATATACGATTCATGCAGGTACTCAAGTCCAGAGGCATGTCCCGCGACTCGCTTCCTTTCAAAGCAAAATTCATGCCTTGGGGTGCCTACTACGCTGCGTTTTTCATCACGCTTATCATCATCATTCAAGGCTTTACGGCTTTTGCTCCTTCCTTTAACGTGTCCGACTTTTTCGCTGCATACGTGAGTGTGTTCCTTTTCTTTGTTATCTGGGCCATCTTCCAGTGTATGTATCGCTGTAGATTGATCTACAAAATGTGCGACGTAGATATCGAATCTGATACAAGGAGCGCAAATGACTTAGAAGACGAGGAAGAAGAAGAAGTCCCAACGACTCTGTGGGCACGTTTTTGGGCTGCCGTCGCTTAGCGCGAGCGACTGTATAACTATCTAATTATCTTTAATTACTGTACTCTGCACTCTGTAATTTCCGCCGCGCCCGCCTTGCCCCGCCTCGTCCGTTCCTTCAACTCCGATATCCTCAGCCTTTCCAGTCCGCGCTCTATTACGTGAGCCTCGGTAACGCCCATCCGGCGTGATCCGCTCCTCCCCTGGCAACAGCTATGGCTTTTTGCGGATATTCGCAACGCACTTACCATGCCACACTCCTAGAAACTTGCCGTACGCAAAATGTAACGTAAAATTTGCTAGGATGTGCCGTATACATCAATTTTACGTAAATTACCCTAGTCTGTGGCTTCAACGGCACTTGTTACGTTTTACCGCTTCATGCGGAACGCCGCACGTAATTTTCGAAGCGTTACTTTTAAAGGAGAGAGTTGGCGAAACGCTTTTCTTTTTTGTCCTTTGAAAGTTTAAATTAAGCGTAGGCACATTTCGAAAAATGCCCCTAACAAGGCATCCCAAGAAATTGCGTTAATGGAAGGAGGAAGTGTCGTAGAAAGACCACGAAAATGAAGGGTTATTGGTATGCCAAGGACGCAAAGTAGTATCTAGTGTTGTTATCTGACGACGTTATCTATTGTTTTAGAGATCGGATCCAAAATTGGAGCTTCAGACAAATCATATGTATAGAACAGGCAAAAAAAGCAATTAGATGAGAATTCCTTTTCCGCGATCATGCATCACCCGAAGAGTTTTCCGTCAGGTCGTACACCATGCTGATAAGAAAACGCTCAAGTCACACTTGTTGAAGTTCGAATATAAAGAGAGAGAATGGAAGGCCAGTTGAAATGGTTGTTCTCGAGATGGTCAGTATAAACCATGTCGCTTTCAGATAATATTAGCAAAGAGAAGGAAGTCGTCAACCTCGGATTCGAAGAGGAGTTCGTGGATTCCGAGCGCGTGTGTAGTCATGGTAGTGTCAAGGAAAAGACCGTCAAGAGAGGTTTGAAGCCAAGACACATCTCGATGATTGCGCTTGGTGGTACTATTGGTACTGGTCTATTTATCTCGATTTCGGCCCCATTGGCCAACGCTGGGCCTGTTGGTGCGTTAATCGCATACATGTTCATGGGTACGCTGGCGTACATGGTGACACAGGCTCTCGGTGAAATGGCAACTTTCATCCCCGTGACCTCGTCTTTCATGGTGTTCACGCAGAGATTCATGTCTCCAGCATTGGGTGCTGCTAACGGTTACATGTATTGGTTGTCGTGGTCTATCACGTTCGCGCTGGAATTGTCCGTTGTGGGTCAGGTCATCCAGTTCTGGACCGATGCAGTACCTCTTGCTGCGTGGATTGCAATTTTCTGGGTCATTCTAACTTGTGCAAACTTGATTCCTGTGAAATTCTACGGTGAAATCGAATTCTGGATTGCGTGTATCAAAGTCATTGCTATCGTTGGCTTCATCATCTACTGTTTGTGTATGGTTTGTGGTGCTGGTGTCACTGGCCCGGTCGGGTTCCGTTACTGGAGAAATCCTGGTCCATGGGGACCCGGTATCATTTCCTCGAACGTCAATGAGGGTAGATTTTTAGGTTGGGTCTCTTCTCTGATCAGTGCTGCATTCACTTACCAAGGTACTGAATTGGTTGGTATCACTGCTGGTGAGGCTGCTAACCCCAGAAAATCCGTTCCAAAGGCCATCAACAAAGTGTTTTTCAGAATTTTGTTCTTCTACATTCTATCTCTATTTTTCATCGGGTTGCTAGTTCCATACAATGACCCAAAGCTTACTTCGAGTGACTCCTATATTTCTAGCTCACCTTTCGTCATCGCCATCGAGAACTCCGGTACTAAGGTTCTACCACATATCTTTAATGCAGTCATCTTGACCACTATCATCTCGGCTGGTAACTCTGATGTGTATGTTTCCTCCCGTGTTCTATTCTCCATGGCAAACAACGGTTTGGCCCCCAAATTTTTGAAAAGAGCCACCGCTTCGGGTATCCCATATGCTGCTGTGTTGGTGACCTCTTTGATGGGGTTCTTGGCCTACCTAGATATCTCTAACGGCGCAAGTGTGGTATTCACATGGTTGCTGAACATTACTGCTGTTGCCGGTTTCTTCGCTTGGCTATTGATCTCAATGGCTCACATCAGATTCATGGCTGCCTTGAAGTACCGTGGAATTTCTCGTGACGATCTACCTTTCAAGGCAAAGCTAATGCCATGGGGTTCTTACTATGCTTCTTTTTTCATTGCTGTCATCATTATAATCCAGGGGTTCACCGCATTCTGTCCTTTCAATGTGAGTAACTTTTTCGCTGCATACATTTCGGTTATTTTGTTTTTCGTTATTTGGATCGGTTTCCAAATATTCTTCAGAGGTCCAATTCTAGTCGACATTAAAGACATCGATCTGGATACGGACAGAACTGAAATAGACAACATTATCTGGGAGGAAGAAGAACCAAAGAACCTCTGGGAGAAGTTCTGGGTTGCAATTGCCTGATGATTGTTGGTGTTTTAATTATTCCTCGCGCCATGGTCATATAAAAGCTCGTTGGACTTGAGTATTTTTCATTGTTGTATATTAGAATTAATTAAGATAATTTGATTTTTGAGTGATTTTTTGAACCGAATGAGTGTCTTTACTGGCGGTTAGTATTGTAGAGAGAGAGGATTAGGTTACAGTCTGCTTCAACATAAACAAAGCCTATGCTTTGAGGATTCATAGAACTAGCCTAAAGATCCAATTAAAAGTATGTAGAAAATGGCGTTCAAAAAGTGAAGTCGAAACACAATCATTCATAACAAACTCAAGACATTTTTTATTTGTTTTAGCTTCATTTACTCGACCCATTTTCGTACAATTGGGATATCGGTTTCGTGTTACATGATAACAGACTTACCAAATAATATCTTTAGGAACAGACAAAACGACTCTGAGTTTAATCCCCTCTAAAGAAGAAAAACAGCATTTCAGCAGACTATTCAAGCCTCTCCAGCTTGTGAAATTCATTGTGCGACATACTGCTACATATACTTTTTTCTGTAATAATTCACTTGGGCGAAGGGATTTGCTTTGAGTTCTTTTTTTGTCTTCACTAGAAAGCTTAACAAAGAATCAAATAGCAAGGGTTCATATTGATCACTGAGGATTGCCCATGCATCGATCTTCTAACTCTAGGTCTTCGAAGTCTTCGCACAATCATACTTCCAGCAGCAGTTCTGGTAATGGAGGCATTTTTTCAAACCTCAAGAAATTAACAGGCGGTGGGAACAATAGCCAGTCTAATAATGCAGACCACTCAGATGTATCATCTGGTAAAACTGTTAATACGGCAATATCGAATGATAGCCATATTAAACCACTAAGTAAACAATCAACATTGAATGCCCAAAACCTGTCTACGTATACGGATTTGAATTCGCATTATCGCTCATCATCCAATCTATCCAGTGGGTCGCCCACTAAATATTCGTATTCTCGAAGAGCATCACAATGGTCTAGTAATGGAGCTGGAAATGTGGGAGCAAAATTATCGAGGCAACAAACAACTCAGAGCATGTCATCAGCCAGCATTATATCACAAGGGTCTCTTTCTAATTTATCAAGGTTCATTGCACCAGATGGATCGGTTCGAATTGAACGCCCGCGAGATCCAAAAGAGATAGAGGAGCTTTTTGAGGACGTTCTTTATAAAAGAAATGTTTTGGCTTCTACATCCCAGAATGATTTTAAAAACTATGATATTGATAAGAAATGGTTGATAGTGCGTCAGGATCTACAAGCTGAATACAAAAAACTTACAACCAAGAAGTCTACTGTAAAATCTCCGACTTCAACAGTCAGCCTTTCTTCTATTTCAAGCGCATCACCGGCTCACTCACACTTGAGCACTAGCACAGGCTCTCTAGATAGTACCGCAATTTATACTGGTCGTCCCAGCATTTCAAATGCGAGTACTCTTGACAATTTTTACGACGGAGGTCATGAGAATTCAAGTACATCAACTTTGTCGCAAGATCCGCTGCATCTTTCACCAGATTACTATGTGAGAAAAATTATTTGCAATGACATGACAACAAAACAATTGAACGATTTATGGGTCTCATTGAGAACAGAACAACTAGATTGGGTTTTAGGGTTTTTGAATGCACAAGGTCAAATAGCAATTGCTAACGTGATTATAAAATCGTGTCATAAAGATAACGTGGACGTTGTACTGAACGACAAGGCGTTAGATAGGGAATTTGCTTTTTTTAAATGTCTCAAGACCATCTTGAATCTCAAAGAAGGTGCTGATGAGGCTGTGAAGTCTAACAGCTCAAGAATTATAGTATCAGCCATTTCTGAGGGTTTACTCTCTCTCAGGATTTCAACACGACGATTAGCTACCGAATTGTTGATCTTCTTGACTCAGTGGGATCTTCCAAATGGTTTCAATCATGTTATCCAAGCCTTGGACCAAGGATGTAAGTTATCTGAAAACTCACATCTACAGGCCCGGCTTATTTCAGCCAAGTCTAGAAATAGCGCTCTAGAACCTCTTGCTAGCCAAAACTTTGACTACGGCAACGATCAAGTGATGAAAAAACTTGAACAATGGTTACTTGTTGTTGAATATACACTTGACGGTAGGGGAAAGATGGGGTCATTGGTCGGGGCTTCAGATGATTTCAAAAATGCAGGAGGGGAAAATGCAATCCTAGAATATGCTTACTTAACAACTCTTCTCATGAATCAGCTTTGTAATACACCTAAGGAGATACAACAAAGAAGTATGATTCGATCACGGTTGCGAACAGGAGGCCTGTCTCGGATAATGAAGAAATTAGCAGCTCTGAATTACGAAAAAGTTGACGAGCAGTTGAGAATTTTCGAGGACACAACCGCGGATGACTATAACACTATACTTTCAAGTCATGTTATGGATAAAGAGGTTGACATGAAAAATCCGGTTTCCATAGTCGAAAGTTTGTGCAACACTTACAAGGGAACAGATGCAGAAAAGCACTTCACTTCGTTACTGCAGCACCTTCTCCTGTCAAGTACTAAGACGAATAACATTGAAGATCCTACAGAACCTACGAAACAACTCAAACTCATTGATTCTCTAGTGACAAACATTTCGATGACCTCTGTTGACCTAGAATCGTCTTTTAATAGTGCTATTCAACGATTATACGATGCTATGCAAACAGATGAAATAGCGAGACGAGCTATATTAGAGAACAGGGATTGGGTCAAGAGATATGAGGAAATGAAAGCTGAAAGGGATAATTTATCTCAAAAGTTATCAAACGCTCAGGGCGGTCTAGTAGGTCAGCTGCAAGATGAATTAAAACAGCGTGACCGAATTTTAGATAAAAGCCAAAGAGTAACATCTCAACTTCAATCAGACCTTGAGGACCTTAAGAAAAAGCTACTCCTATCTAAGCATGAGCATGAATTGGAATTGCGAAAAGTTTTGACTTCTCTAAATTCTAAACCACAAAGTGCTCCTCCACCACTGGATGTTGATCAAACCAAGTCCCCAAGTCCATTGAAACCAGAAAGAAAGTTAGCTATACAGAAAGCTCTTCAAACAAAGCTCCAGCAAACGAAAAAAGATATAAACCTCGAATCGAAAAGGCTCGGTGTATCTTTGGAACCTAATAAAAGGTTAAGGGTCTTGCGTTCACGTATGGAAGATTTAGAAAACCAAGCCCGTGAGCTAGAAATGACAAACTTTTCGAACTTCCAAAAGGAGCAGCCAATAGTTTTGGAAGAAGCTCCTAATCCTATTGAATTAGCCGTTGAGAAGCCACAAGACATTAAATCTAAAGTTGAGGATCAGAGGCTGCAAAAACTGGCAGAACTTAGAAGAAATCTTGCTGCTATTCAAAGAGAGAGTAATAACGTGTCCAAATTTAATGTGGAGGAAAGAATCAATGAACTTTTTCAGGACAAAAAGATTGCCGCGCTTGAGAGATTGAAAGAGCTTGAGAATAGGTATAAGGGCTTTGGGATTAGCTTCTTACCTGATGATGACCAAGGCCCAACAGCCCTTGGTATAGAAGAGAAGAGCATACAACAACTGACATTAGATCCCAAACAATTGACCAACAAAATTGAGGAATTGACCACAATTGTTCAAGAATTAGAGCAATTGAAACAAGATGCTGATAATGACAACGATAATGCCCACAGCTCCCGAGAATCGTCTGAGTCCCAAGAAAACACTGATGAAGAATTGGAGGGTACCGAAGAAAACGTGCCGGATACGGATGTTCCTCCAGCAGGCTCTTTTCTTGCATCGCTATCTCAAAAGTACGGCACCGGACAGAAAAAGGCGATTGATGAACGCCGTGTAAGTTACGGAAGAGACAACAACTATCCAGGAAGTGGATATCATAGAAAATCATTTATGAATCGTGTCAAAAAATCTGGGAATGCTTCATTTATCGGAGAATTAACAGAAAAGGTTTCAGGTTCGCAAGTTGAGTCGAAGGGTAATACGCAACTTACTAGCTTCAATGATAACACCGAGCAAAGTGTCGGAATAGGAATCATGGTTGGGGAAAAGGATCAGTTTTTGTCCAGTAGCAGAACAACAGACGATAGAAAGACCTTCCTTAAAGCTGACAATAATACAGATACAACCAGTCAATCAACGGACGATGAGGCCAAAGCTAGTTCGACACCACCCGTACCTCCGCCACTTCCTGAATCCTTATTTCATGGCAGTTCAAATAATAGTGAAATGGCCTTGAAAGCGTCAAATGCTCCTGTTGCCCCTCTTCCTCCTGCGCCCCCTGTGCCTGCGTTTCTCAATCCTGGTAAAGGGAATGAAACAAATAAAGACGCTGATAGGAAGGTTGAGGCTACACCAGCATCTACGAAAGCTGGCCCATCTCCTCCGCCTCCCCCACCTCCTCCACTTCGTTCCTCTCTATTACAGCCTTTCAAAACAGAGACGGCTCCTCCTCCCCCTCCTCCTCCTCCTCCTCCTCCTCCTCCCCCAGCACCTTTTGCACAATCAGCAGGAAGTGGTCCCCCACCTCCAGCTCCTCCACCTGCACCTCTCATGAATTTCTCCAAAACTAATTACAGGTCGGCAACTCCTTCTCCGCTACTACCCCAATCTCCCTCACTTTTCGAGAGATATCCACGTCCATCGAAAAAATTGAAACAACTACATTGGGAAAAAATAGATGATACTGAAGATTCCATTTGGCAGAATGCCAAAGCTGAAAAGTTCGCAGATGATCTTTATGAAAAGGGTATTCTATTCAAGTTAGAACAGGCATTCGCTGCACGCGAAATTAAATCATTTGCTAGCAAAAGGAAAGCAGATTCTGATAAAATCACTTTTCTCTCGAGAGATATATCACAGCAGTTTGGAATTAATTTACACATGTACTCGTCTTTGTCGGTAAACGATGTTGTGATGAAGATTCTCAATTGTGACCGTGATTTCATGGCTACCCCAAGTGTGATAGAGTTTTTATCTAAACCTGAAATCGTCGAGGTCTCGAACAATCTTGCAAGAAATTTCGCGCCTTATAGTACCGATTGGGAGGGTGTCAGCAGTGTTGAGGAGGTTAAGCCCCCAGAAAAGGATCCTAGTGAATTACAAAGAGCTGATAGGCTCTATTTGGAAATGATGGTCAATTTGCAGAGCTATTGGTCGTCTCGTATGCGGGCTTTGAGAGTTGCCACGACATATGAAAAGGATCACAACGATCTTGTCTCCAAATTAAGATCTATTGACAAGGCGGTTTGTGCTATCCAACAGTCAGAAAACTTGCGTAATATTTTTGACGTGATCCTTGCTGTTGGTAATTACATGAATGATCCCTCAAAACAGGCACAGGGTTTTAAACTGACAACATTGCAAAGGTTGACATTTATCAAGGATGAGAAAAATAGCATGACCTTCTTGAATTATGTTGAAAAGATTGTAAGGGAAGCTTATCCTGAATTTAACGATTTTTTGAAGGAGTTGGAGCCTGTTCTTGCGGTAACTAAAGTGTCAATCGAGCAGGTTTCTCAAGATTGTAAACAGTACTCGCAAGATATTATTAATGTTGAACGATCTGTTGATATTGGAAACTTGAGCGACTCATCCAAGTTTCATCCAGCAGACAAGGTACTCGTTAAGGTTTTACCTGCTTTACCCGAAGCAAGGCACACAGGGGATCTCTTAATGGACGAAATGAAGTTAACCTTGCTCGAATTTGATAATCTCATGAAGTTATTTGGCGAGGATTCGACCGATAAATTCGCTCGAAACTCGTTTTTCAAAAAGTTTGCTGACTTTTTGAATGAGTACAAGAAGGCTCAAGCATTTAATATGAAGACAGAAGAAGAAGAGAGACTATATCAAAAACGGAGAGAAATGATAGAAGAACAACAAAGGAAAAATGTGGAAGAGCAGATCTCCAGATCATCTAATGATCCAAGTGAAGGCCACGATCCCGATTATGCTGGTGAGCGAGATGTGATGGATAGATTGCTTGAAAAACTGAAACAAGCGGGGCCAGGTAAATCAGATCCTTCTTCTGCTAGAAAACGAGCTATGGCTCGTAAAAAGCTTCTTAATGGATCGTCGGGAGCAAGTATTTTAGACAATTTTGAAGTTGAAGGAGTCGACACTGGATCTCTTGTTTATTCCCCACAACCTGATGAGAAAATAGAAACCAGTGATACAGATGCCTCACCGACCCCTAAAAGTAAAAGCAGATCGAATATTAACATTCTTTCAAGTGGCCAAGAAGAGTCAGTTGATTTGACAGACCGGGCAAGATCGTTATTGCAAGAGCTTAGATCACCTGAATCATTAGAATCCAAGAAGACTAATTATAATGAAAGGCTGTCGAAACTGAGGGCTCGGCGAAGGAACGCGGGAAGCGATACTTCATCCGGAAAGCGTTTGACATTTGTTTCCGCAGGAAAGCCTGACGATGATACTTCAAATTTAGACCAAGCAGCAACAAACGCAGAGCTTAGCAAAGCAAAAACACCTGATAGTATCGCCAATAATCATCAAATTGGTGAAAAACAGGCGGACTCAATGGATCAAGATGATTTCAATGAGTCCGATGATAAATCCAAAGTTAAGCATCCAAGTCAAACAGATAGTGGCAACACAGAAAAAGATGAAGAAGAAGAAGAACATAATGATGATGATGAAGATGAAGATGATGACGCTGATGATGATAGTGACATTTTTCTAGATGCATAAATGAAGACTTTGGAATAGGTAGTCTTGTATAGGACAATCTATAACTCATAACTCAAATTATGATCAATTCTTACGAAATATATTCAGAACATACAATGATAATTAACGATCAACAATCGCTTAGGCAAGAATTGGTTAGTATCAAGAGGCAGCGATCCTTCACATAAATTGAACTGAGAGCTTTTGGCGAAGAACCATTTTCAAATGTCGGACGAAGAGGAATCTAGAAGAGTTTCCATTCAAGTTTCGTCTTTATCAACCCAGTTGATTGAAAGTATTGATAAACAATCAAAGCTTGAGGAACAATTACATCATGCGATGAAGGTTATTTCAGGTCAAAAGGAGTCATTACTCGTGCATGAAGTTACAGACAAAGAGTTAAGGGATGCCAAAGCTCAGTTAGAAATGAACAGAACTCAAATTGACGAGTATAAGAAAAATCTGACTGCCGAAAAAGCAGCGAGGAAGAAAGCAGAAGATGATGTCGGTAGACTCAATAAAGAAGTTGAAGATCTTACTGCATCACTTTTTGATGAGGCAAATAAAATGGTGGCTGATGCAAGGAAAGAAACTCATAGCATTGAAGTAAAGAACGCCAAATTGATCGAACAGTTGCATGAAAAAGATAATCTGTTAGATACCCTTAGCATACAATTGAAGAATCTCAAGAAGGTACTATACAATTTGGATTCTGAGAGTAGCAGCATAGCTCCCACGAACAAAACTTCTGGTTCAAGTGACAATGTAACATCTTCAAATGTTTCCATAGAAAAAACCATCACAACCATAAATTCTGTCAATGAATATAATTTGCCCTCAAATTGTGCTGTGTTTTCCCCTATTCTCCCTTCTTTGAGATATGACTTGACATTGTACAATGAATTTTTAAAGTTTATTGCAGTTTTGCCCCTCTGTTCATCTATAAAGGAAACTACATCGCATTCGAAATTACTTAAGAGGCTAGTCCATGACGAAATTCAACCAATTCTTCGATTGGATAATGCTAGTGGATTAGGTTGGTTTGTGAGGAGAAATTTAATGTCGCTAATGATCGAAGGTTTAGTGGTGGTTGAACCCTTGAGTGGTATCAATGAAACCTACCGCGTTGGTTATTCATCCCCGCGACTCGGAGATAGTACAGTTTTGCAGGGAGAAAAAGATTCCGATTCACACTTGTATAATTATCCTGTCAATTCACCTCCCATCGCGATACAGGCACCTTGTGCCTTTTGTTCGGAAAGTAGAAATGACATTCTCGAGCACGGAAGGCTATATGTATTAAGAACACAACAGAAGAACGAGGATGGGACGATTGAAACTGCTAGTGAATTTCCCTTATGTCATTACTGTTTGTTGAAAATAAGGCAGACGTGTGAGATTTTTGCATTTTTAAGAACGCTTAAGAGTGGAGTATGGAATTTAGAAAAGTTGAATTTGAAAACCATTTCTCAGGATTCTACCGGACTCTTTAAAGAAGTCAAAAAAACCACTGCTCCTGACCGCGTGAAAGCAAATAAAAAGTCGAATAGGATGAGCTTCATGACAGGTCTATCGAACCCTCTGGTTTCGAAGCCTTCGTTTCAACTGGAAGTGCCTAATTTTTCAAATCAAAATGGTCAGCCTACAACAAATATCCAAAGAGCTTGGGTTCAATTGAGCAAGCTGAGATCATCTTTGAACTGGGCACATATTGGCGTTTGGTCAATGGATGACGCAGTGTCGTTGAAAGTGGGCCCAGTGGATGAGGAAGCTGCGTCTTTGCATGAATCTACTGATTCCAATAGTGCCTTGTTCCAAAATGTACAAAAATTAAATGAATCTTTCACTTTAGAGCCAGAAGTTGATGTCGATAAAGAGGCATTTGATTTTGAAAAGGGGAACGATACTATAGAAACCATTAAAGCGGAAGATCAGACTCAACCTAAAGAATCTAATAAAAATGATACAATAACATCAACTAATTTTGCCGAAAGTAGTGAGAGTAAACTCGAGGAGCAGCCTTCTGCCTCAGTTGAGACTACCTCACTTGACCCTAAAATAATCAATATTAAAAGTGGCCAGCCACATAAGGCGACACATAGAGTCAATGAAGCTTTTGAGGCCTTTCAAATGAGTGTTGGAGATGTCTCTACTTTTAGTGATGAATACAGCTCACATAATCAAGATGCCGAAGAAGTTGGAAGAAACATCTCAAATGACGAGGAAGTTAATGAATCGATCAAATCCACGGATAACGAGGAGCCATCTGGCTCATTGAAGGTTAGCGGCGCATCTTCTGAAGTACAGGATAATGCTGAAAGCTTGAAAACAAATACGCTGTCTAAGCACGAAAGCGAAGTGGAAGATTCCGTGCATCTGGATAAAAGTGACGGAGATTACACAGCAGAAGACGAAGCAAGCAATCAGGGCCAGAAAAATAGCAGCGGTGAACTAAAAAGTCAGAGTAATACTGATGATGATGAAAACCTTTTTGATGATGCTTTAAGTACAGTTTCGAACTCTTAAATAGTTAAAGGAAGCATTTTTGCTGGACAATCAATTTTTCGTATATTGAGAGCCGACTTTTCCGTTATCGTTGATAAGAAAGAGCTTTTTTTTCAGTTTTCCAACTTTAAAGCAGAGAGACGCGCTACAAGTAGGGGAGCGCTGACGATGTCAAACAGTTATGCCAAAGAAGGGCTACTAGATGGATTCAAGAACTCGCCTGATATTGAATTCGAATTGTCTAGCTTCGGAAATGATCTACCAGCCGATCTTAATTCTTCACAGAAGAGAGCTGAATCAAATGAAAACCTCGAATCAGAGGAGGAAGAGCACCATCAAATTGTAGATAGCCTGCTGCAAGAACATAATCAGAAGTCTAATATTTACATGGCCTTTATGAACATGGCAAATAGCATTTTAGGAGCTGGAATCATAGGACAGCCGTTTGCCATCAAAAATTGTGGGCTACTTGGCGGTGTGTTTGCGACTATTCTTCTTTCATTTCTGGTGGATTGGACAATCAGATTGATTGTCGTCAATTTAAAGCTGACGGGCAAAACTACCTATCAAGATACGGTGGAGTTTGCCTTGGGTAGAAGGGGAAAGATACTCATTCTTCTAGCAAATGGATTATTTGCATTCGGAGGTTGCATTGGATTTTGTATTATAATTGGTGACACTATACCCCATGTTTTAAGGGCATTTTTCCCTAGCCATGAGAGCATGTTTCACAGAAATATAATCATCAGTTTTGTTACTGTTTTTATTTCTCTACCGCTCTCGTTGAATAGAGATATTTCTAAGCTTTCAAAAGCATCAATGCTCGCTCTGATAAGCATGCTCCTCATTGTTTTTATCGTCGTCATAAAAGGTCCAATGGTGGATTCATCTTACAAAGGCGATCTTAAAAAAAATGAAATTGTCTTTACTCCTAGAATATTTCAGGGAATATCAGTGATTTCGTTTGCATTGGTCTGTCATCATAATACAAGTTTCATTTATTTTTCTTTGAAGAACCCAAGTCTCAAAAGATTCGATAAACTAACGCACTTAAGCTGTTTTGTGTCTATGATAACTTGCTTTCTTATGGGCTATTCAGGGTTTCTTTCCTTCAAAGATAGGACAAAGGGAAATATACTCAACAACTTTCCGACTGATGATAATCTAATAAATGTTGCAAGGTTTTGCTTTGGTTTTAACATGTTAACAACGTTTCCGTTGGAGATCTTCGTTCTCAGAGATGTTATAAGGGATTTGATCTACTTCAAAGCTAACAATAATGGAAGTCCTATTGTGCTGTCTATGAAGATGCACATCGCAATTACTACTGTTTTGGTTTTCATTACTATGTCAATATCCCTGACAACATGCAATCTTGGTGCCCTCCTCGAACTGATTGGTGCTACGACTGCATCTTTGATGGCTTACATTCTCCCCCCGGTGACAAACCTAGTCTTGAC
Organism: Lachancea fermentati; assembly: GCA_900074765.1. Taxonomy (NCBI): domain Eukaryota; kingdom Fungi; phylum Ascomycota; class Saccharomycetes; order Saccharomycetales; family Saccharomycetaceae; genus Lachancea; species Lachancea fermentati. Next base: position 197,578 of record LT598486.1, on the reverse strand, counting down.
AGGCCGAAGCAAAAGCTTGATGCAAAAGCTTCCACACTGCATCTGTATTGTGTTTGGCTTTTTGATCATGTTTATTAGTAGCACTCAAACCATATTGGGAGCCATTCATGGCGGAAGCCAAAAACACTGTGAAATTTGAAATTGAGCATCAACTAGTTACATTCCTTAATTATCCCACAGTAATCAAATAAGTTGATAATGTATTATTTAATTTACTTAGCACAGCTAATCTTCATCCTCGATGAATACCACCCTGGATTTTTTCCTTAGTGGAGCGAACATGCTTTCATCATCCTCGTCAGTTTCATCGTTTTTACCAGCATCATCATCAAGTTGTTTGAGAGTCTTGACATCAGCATTTTTCATGTCTCGAGAAGAATATACCAAGTGTTCGCTTTCATCACTGCTTTCAAATAATTGCAAATCGTTGCTGGCGTCACTCGAAACTTGGCGGGCTTTATTTCTGTGGCCTGATATTTCCAACGAATGGTTCTCTAAGGTAGTCGCTTGATTCAATAAAATATGCGTCAGAGACCTATCAGATAGGGATTCAGATCTTTTCAGCTCCTGAATAGCAGGTGTGGGTCCATCGAAGAGATCCGTATATTTATCTCCTATGTTTCCCCCAGTCGATGTTCTTTCCGCACAAAACCTAGCGAACATTTCATATTTTGCGTCTGGTAGCAAACCGCCATGCTTGTCTAATAACCATCTTAGATACATTTCGTTTTCAAAAAAAATAGGACTCATGGCTTCGTCATCAGAGTCGTCCGAATCACTCACAAATTCTTTACTTATGATAACATGCCGATCTCCGCCCTTATCTGGCGCCTTTTCGGCACCATCCGATGACCTTTTTCTTTGAGAGTTTTTCTTTTTGGATTTAGCTTTTCCTTTAGATGTCTTTGTTCTTACAGCCGTGCCTTTGGTGGCATGTCTGCTCATTGCATCAATTGAAGACGTCCCAAGTTCTTGGAAATAAAAATCTTCTTGCTCGTTATTGGTAATTTGTAAGTTTTCTGAATTATCTATGAAATCAACGCTGTCAGTAAATGAAGCATTGGCATTGGTTGCCTTTTCGGGGCGCACCAGATAGGTGGAAGACGGTAGTTTATTGGGGGTGTCAAAAGTGGTAGTATGATATTTGACTATGAGACTCAGAGCAAGTTCAATTTTCTGCATCCCTATAGATATAGGTAAAATACAACGATCTTTTTTGGTGAGAGGAATTTGAAAGCCAATCAATTTTAAAAGAGCTCTAAAATCAGAATCTGATAGAAGTGCATTTTGAACCCCAATGATTGCTGTTTGGAAGGGCTCGCATATAGACGAATTTTCATTGGTGTCAGTGGCAACATTCTGCAGTAGCCATGAATGGAAAATGTCATATATTCGCTTAAGGTTAGTGATAAGTTCCTCAATGCACTCTATTTTTTCATCGTCAATAAGGGTGGAAACTAGGATACCAAACTTAAAGTCGGTTATGATGTTTTCATTCATTCCGTCAAATAGACTTGTTTTGAAAATACTTGGTTCGACGGCGCCATTTTCTGAGATATTGTCGTGATATGTTTTGACCTTTCCATACTTCTGATAATAGGTGACCTCCTTGTCATTCAGAGTCGGAAAAAGTATGCTTACATACCAAGATGGAGAAGTTTGTAGTCTTTCTTTGAGCTTTAGCATGAAGTAATGAGCAAATTTGGAAACATGTTTTCTCGATCTTGACTGCTTTGGTAAACCTTCCGGAGAGAGCAGATCCTTGAGTAAAATCAAGAAATCTATTCGAAATAATAACGACTCTTCTTTGGCTAGGACGAATACATGGTGTAAAAATTGGATTGCCCTCTTTATGTCTTCGTCGCTCAACTCTTTGAACCTATGAAGGAATACCATATATGTTTTTATTGTACCCTCGGCCATATATGCACGTTGTACTCGATTAAAATTGAACCGAACCTGTTTCAGGGAAGACGCTAACGTCTCTAAAGCTTCTTCAAATTCAATACCTTCTTCTTGAGCAAGTTTTACTACCTCTTCTTCAGTTATATTGTGGTTTCTTAGTGTAGTTGCTCGATCATTTTTGGTCGTCAAACCTTCCATCTCAGTTTTTAAGCTGTTCAGACTCTTCAGTAAGACATGTGTTAAATTGATACAGCTTTTGATGTATGCCGGTGAGTGATTTGACGCAGTTTTCGGTAAGCTCGAAAGTAAAAGAAGTTTATCATCCGTAAACAGTCGACCTTGGACATAATTGGTTGTCTCTTCATATTCTGCTTCCAGAGAGTTTATAAAACTCAAAAGATTTACAAATGCTATCATACCTGCATGAACAACAGCCCAGATTTTTTTTTCGTAAGCTTTTCGCAATAGCTGAAAGACTAAAACGAGGCAGGTATCCTTCAAACAAGTACTATGATTACTGCTCATCATATTATTGAGTTTCTTTTGAAGCATCTGGTACTTTACAAACCATGCGTAAAATAAAAGATATTGAATTTGGTGCACTATTGCCATTTCATCATCCTCAGTTGTAAAATGATCAGTAACACTATGCAAAAGAGTGTCAAAACCAGATTCAATGAAATTCTTGACAAATTCTTGAAAAATTTTAATAGTTGAATAATTCCAATAATTGATCTCATCATTAAAATTCAAAAAGTTACTTGGTAAGCCTTCGATAGTCTCATCCTTTGTTGTTACCCTTTTATTCCATTTTTTTCTGGAGTCCAGTTTCTTGAGAGCAGATGCATCGCTTAGAAGATCTTGTCCGCCTGAAATTGTAAGTCTCTGATGATTTGAAGTTTGAATAGAAAGCAAGGCCCCGAACCGAGAATGCCTTGTGGATGTATTTCTGACTACTGATTTTTTTAGTTCTTTTTCCCTCTGTAGTAATTGCGACAATTCCAATCCAGCCTTGCTCAATCCTTTATTATCACAAGTTCTAATATCGCTAGAAACATGAGAGGATGATTTAGATGGGAACAGAACATCATGATTAACATTTTTAATGAGGTAGAATATTAATTCTAACAACGGGACATTTATGAAAGATGCATCAAATTCGCCTCCGACGGAACTTGCTAACGTCAGCAGGAAGTCGAAGACTTTGTTTCGTTCAAAAGATTCGACGACGGTGTTCAGAGAAACGTCATCCGCAGACACATTTGGGGGTAACATATCAACGGAGTTTATACCTTTCCTAAGAGACTTTCGGCTACTAATTGTTATCTCACTTGGTTCTATTGCCACAACGTTACGAAAAAAGTTGAGTACTAATCTTAAAATGACGTTGTCTTTTGGTGATCGCAGTATTTTGTCAAGTTTGATGACTTCCAGAGCAATTCGGATGGCTGCCTTGAATACCTTTCCATTCTCAACAGTTAGAATTGCCTTTTTATAAATTAGCTGGTGCTTTTTAAGCTCAGAATAATGATTTACCTGATTTAAAGTCGATTGGTCTGTTAAAATCAAAGGCCATGTCATCAAGACCATGAGTTGAAGCGCATTCAAAGCAACCTTGTCGTGATAAGTTTTATTTCTGAAGAAATCCTCTACCTTTTTGCCACTTTTGCGGGCTTTCTTTGTGGCCTGTGCTGATTTGTTCTCCCATTCAACTAAAATGGGCATCAAGTCATCTGTCAATACGTTGAATTGCGCAGCGGCTGCAGCAACGTCCCAACGTGCTTGTTTATCATCAACTAGCTTAAACCACCTTTTCAAGTCCTTTAGGCATGCGAGACAGTCGTCTCCAAGTTTGTAAGGTGGAGGATCCAGTTCAGAGCTATGGTCAGGACCACCGATGGCAGTTGAAAGGAGGGCAATTCGGGCCTTCAAAATCTTAGAAGGGTAATCTTCATCAATTGAATTGTTTAACTGTCTATCTATCGGAGCTGTATTGAGTCCTTCTGCTTTTGAATTCATTTGAGCAGCGGGATTGTTCAAGTGATCATGAACTCATGATTTTACTATACTAATTACGCGTTTTCATGTTCGCGTCATTGGAGCTAGTAGTGTAGTTTTTCACGAATTAAACATTGAACAGTGATGTTACAAAGAGTAGATATCATGGCTGCGATTAATGAATTACCTAAGGCTAAACCCAATCTACATTGAGATGACTTGATTGCTAATCAAATTTGCTTTCCAGAACGAACCTTTGACTATATTCCTCTAGACAACATTGCACGGTGTGCTTTGGAGATCATGCACAATGGCCTAGACTGCAACGTCTCGTGGGCGACTACGTTTTGAAGTACAGTGCTGATTCATGGTTTAATCCGCTAAATAATTGACGGAGCTCATGAAAATGAATTTTCGTCTATAGTTAGTACGGTGCATAATAGACTCGGATTTACGGATTACATTCTTCCCCCCATCATACGAAATAACTCCTTCACCCGTCAACCAAGGTACCGTGAACATCATCATCGGCTGCACTGTCTCAGTTACGAGAAAAGCTTTCAACACATACTTTTTCCAACACACGAACTGCTATCTCGACAGAACAGGTCTAATAATGCGCATGTTAAGGTTACCAGATTTCTCATCTTTCTGACTTTGGAATCGCTGCCAATCCAATTTAGAGCCAACTCCGTCAGCCTTCGGCAATTTCTCGCCTTCTTGCTGCGTAATCCTCTTCTGTCTGTTGAGAATCGCACAAGGAGCCGTTTATCGAATACATCAAATAAGTTGTCGGAAAGCAATAGAACAGAATTCCAATGATGAATTTGTATAGTTGCATACGTCAAACAGTCTCCGGAGGTGTTCAACATGATTCAAATGCTACTCCCTCACCACGTTAGAGCGCACCCTGAAAAATCAGAATGGTACACCCCTCAAACAAAGACAAATTGGATGGTAATGTTTGCGCGTACTTGAAGTAGCGCTACCGCAGGTTACAACTGATGCACATCAGGTTCGCGAAAAATACTGTTACAGCCTTATTGGGTATTGTAACTACTGTTTCAATCAGGTGTAGGGTGCAGTAATCCTCGCGCCAACGGAGTCCTCTGTGATCAGTCGTGCTATACACTTTCTCCATTTTTTTAGTGGCTAGCGCTGTGAGGGGAGCCTAGGGTCCAAGCTGATTGAGTTTTGTGAAATCAAGCGCGAAATGTGGCGCAGATTATCTACTATCTCCCCAGAAAAAGACTCACGTTTGCATGAATATTTACTGTCTAATCATCTGTCAAACGACGTGGGGCCAAAATACCCTGCATAGTAGCAGACTTTTTTAGGGTGCTCGAAAGTAGATTTTTAGTTTATTTGACCCGGTCTCGAGGTCCCTTAATGGGCTTCAGTCGCGTCGAACACGAACCTTTTTTAAAGAATCTTTAACCAAATGTAGCTCGCGAGCTTTAGGCGATAATCAAAAACCGCCAAATTAAAACTTGGCATTGCCCCACGAAAATCGATTTGGGCTTGTAATATCTCCATTGGCCTTATCCGTTATCATGTAAAAATTCAGCACCGTTTAATGTCCTATTTTTTTTCGGCTCAAAGAAAACTGACGCCCCGCCACTTGCGCGCTGCTGATTCTTGTTTACCTCTAGCTCAATGAAAATAATACCTGAAGTAAGTGTTCGAGAAACAATGAGCCTTTTATGACGGTTCTACATTCTCTCGCTCAATGAGGTGTCAAATTCTTCTCTCACCAACTTGGGATTCCTATTTTAGCATTCCTGCCCCTTTAGGTATCGACTTAAAAGGTAAAGAAGGAGAAACTTCGCTACGCGTAAAAGTTAAAAAGACACGCGATGAAAAAAAAAAAAAGACTACACCTGCCATATGTATGATACATATACAGCAAAAAAATAGTATTATCCTTAAGCGGAATCTGGAATTAAGGATTTTTGTCGCTACTGAGGACGAAAATTTTCTCCCCTACGGCAGATTGGGTATATTAAGCTGGTATTGGTCTAGGATACATCTTAAGACGTTGCATTTACTTGGCAGGAATTCGTTGGTGATAAAACTAATACTATTTTGAAGTTAAAATATGTCTGATCGATACGCGTCACAAACAATTTTTGAAGCATCGAGCAGAAGTGCTGCTCGAATAGAGATCTCTTTGGATGAGCTCGAGCAAAGGGTTTGTGAGGAGTCGGTCGCAGAATACCGAAATGATATCTTGCAACACCTGGCCGGGCTGGCTGCTCAGAATGGCATCGATCCTGCCATGATTGAACAACAACCTGAGTTGGAATGGTATATGCGGCCCTTTCTGATTGATTTCTTGATCGAACTACACTGCTATTTCCGCCTGCAGCCTGAAACGCTGTTTTTGGCATGCTCGATTGCCGATCGGTATATCTCCACCCGTATTGTGTACAAGCGGCACTACCAATTGGTTGTAACGACATCTTTATGGATAGCTGCCAAATATGAGGACAAGAAATCAAGAGTTCCAACTGCCAAAGAGCTTGTTACGCTGTGTCGTAATGTTTATGATGCTCAGATGTTCATACAAATGGAAAAACACATTCTTAGCACATTGAAGTGGAATATTGGTTCGATTGTTACTACACACGATTGTTTGAAACTTCTGCTTGCTGGGGATTTTTTAGACACTGAGCAATCGCAATCATCGACAAAAGTTCTTTCTTCTTTCCTGGCAGAATTGTCACTATATGAGAAAAACTTCATGTATTTCTCATCACCCGTTAAAGCCATAGCGTCATTGCTTGTTGCTTCGCGGATATTAAAAGATACTCATTGGCCTTGTATTATCGCAGAGAGGATTCGGGCGGGCCGGCAATTCTCTTTGAATGATATGCCTCTGGATGGTCTAGATATTCAAGCACTTTTAGAGCAAACAGAGGCTCCATTTTGTCATTATTCACCAGGCAACGAGCTTCCCTTATTAAATTTGGATGAACAAACCCTAGAAGAGATTAGAAAATGCTGTTTGCTGTACCTTAATGATATTTTTAAGTCAAAAACTCTGCGTAAAAACCTTCCTGAAGCCTTGATGAGCAAATATAAAGGACATATGTTTGATGAAGTCTTCCATCTATTTACCAAGGAGAATATGGATCTATACGTCAATTTATGCAGACTGACACAGCTTGTGAACTCAGTTGCGGATCAAACAGTGCATGATCGGATAAGCAAGTTAACTGATTTGCTCATAGGCACCAGTTTTGATGGAAACTCAGACGTAGTGAGCGAACAGGATTCATCGGATTCGGCATTAGGTTCTATGTATCAATCCGACTGGCTAACCTTTTCGGGAGGAGGTGGGGGGACATTCAATGGAAACAAGAGCAGCAGTGTATCACCTGCATCAGTTATGAATCCTAACACGCTGTTGAGTCAAACATCGTCTCAGTTTTCAGAGACAAACTCCTATTCTCCACGGACTCCGGGATCAATTTTTAGCAGCAGCCTTTCCATGGTTTCCGTTTCAACTAATAGCTCACCTATGATAGGTTATCACAAACAACCCCCCACTAGGCTCAACTCATTCAGCTCAACGCATCAATCTCTCTCACAGCCCCGAATCGTAACCCGATTCAACAGCATTGAAAGCGACTATATGGAATGAAAGAATCTTCATTTCAGAGTTCGTCTCGTTCTCACGATGCTATTTTTATGGACTTTTGTTGTTTCAGAGCAACTTTTTAATGAACTTTCAGAACAATTGCATAATATTTGTTTTCTCAATTAATGTATCGATGCCTATCACATCAAAAACAAATTTCACGATTTCATGCATCGACGTTAGCATATAGAATATACTTCAAACAAAAAAAAGGTTAAATGAAATGATTTCTCATTATTGTCTGGTTCGGATTTCACCTCGAACTATGTAAAAATAAATAATTGGATGATTAGCATTACATTCTGTGACTGGGAATTGGAAATCTATTTTTGGTCCGAATGTTATTTTACAGTGCAGTTTGAGTTGTTACATCATCTAAAGCGGTTGAGGAGTGGTCCTGCCAGTGCTCCTTTCAATTATCTCATCTATATCGACATCATCATTATCATTATCATTGGAATAGTCATCCCTGTTGACTTGAAAACTTTTGGAATAACCTCCCAATGGCGATGATATGCTACCGGAGTCACTATTAAATGATTTGGTATCATCATAAAGTGAAGCTGACGAGGAGGAAAGTGAAAAATCCGACTTGTTATCCAACTCATTGGAATTTGATGTCGCTTCAAAAACGAAAGCTTTGCTTGCTGATATGTTCCTGTTCGTTTTACGCATGAGGTTTTTTCGAGCTTTTTCCAAGGGTGGAGAATTTAAGTACCAGCCGTCATCCTCCATGAATTCATCAACATATGCCTCTCTAGTGAGTAAAATGTAAACCAGTAACGCTGTAAAGGCAAAAAGCGTTGTGTAGATCAACCTCTTCTGAAATGCTGCTTCTTTCTTCATCGCTTCAAAACGAAGTAGTGTCTCCGTTGTAAACTGATCATTATTTAGTTTCTGCTCTTCAAGAATCTTCAATGATGATTCTCTCAACTGTTTCGCGAATGAGCTGAGGCTCTCCAGATTAGAAATTATTGAGTGATTAAATGCATCCGCCAACGTTTCTAATTTTTTTGTTTGGCTTCTTTCTAAATTGGAAAATGAATGAGAGAGTAGTTTGCTTTGCTCTTCGATGTATAATAAAGAGAGTGTGGCATTGCTTTCTAGGAGCGTTAACCTTTTTATGATATTCTTGAAAATTGATTCTTCTGTGTATGAATTTGAAAGGCCGTTAGAGATGTTTAAGGTTCTCTGGAACTTAGTAGGGTCGTTGCTTGATTGATTCAGATCCTTCAGGAATTCATCGAACTTCAAATGAGGGAGGACTGCTGGACATCTAAAGTCGTCTTTGAGATCAGGTAGGATTGTCATGTTATTGGCCGCCAACGAATTGGGAAGCATACATTGGTAAGCAGTAGATTCGTTATGAGACTTCGGAGATTCTTCGGAAGCAGCACCAGTTATATCTAATTTCGTCTCGACACCCACAAGGGCATCCTGAATTTCATCATGTACCTTTAACTCTGTGTCATCAAGCTTAAATTCATCTATCATCGTTTTCCCATGAACTCGCACTATCGAAATTGGACAGTAAAATTCGTCTCCGTAATGGGATAAAATTTCAACTCTCAAGTACCTGGCCCAGATCATAGGCTTTTCAATAGAAAACTTTTGTATGTTTCTGGAATTTTGTGCTTCAAATTCCCCAAGGACCTTCCACCCGTTCTTAGGTGGAAAACGATCTGAAACAGAAAATCGTAGGTTTTGAAAGGTGGAGGAAAAAAATTCATAATTAGCAATTGCAATTTCTTCAACTAAAATATCCTGACACAGCTCGATGACAACAAATTTATTTGGTGCTGAACAGGGGTTTAACAGGTACTTGTCTTTATTTTCGTGAAGGATTGCATTTGCACCAGATGCTTCTGAGTTCGTTTTGACGATTGTAGCTGCACAATCCAGCGATGCATAGTTAAACTTATCTTTGTAAAGTTTTCCTTCAGGTTCATCATCCAAAGAATTATCTGATGACGTAAATAACCCCAAGTCGATCTCCATATCTTCGCCTATGCTCTCTGATTTGTAAATAGAGGTATCCTTATAGGTACATGAACGTTGTCTTTCCTCCTGATGAACACCAGGATTTTCATTAAGTTTCACTTTCTTCCACTCATCAAAAGTCAAAAATTTAGGATCAGTCTCATTCGAATCTCTTTGCTCTTCTAGTTCGATTCCTGGAACTAAATAGCCAGGTTTTCCATCGAATTCTTGTAATGTAGGCGAATTAGATGACTTAGACATCGGTTTAGATGAATAGCTCGATGAGAATGGTTCTTCACTGGGCCTCGTAACCGTGGTAGTAACTGCCGTTTCGTTGGCCGAGCTGGTGCTGATGTTCGACAGCCCTTCAGATATTTTACTTGTTATACTCAGAGAACCGGCATTCATGGTAATATTCACCCCAAACTTTTCTTTACTTTCATTTTTGAACAAACCTGAAGGCTGGTTCGTGGAGATATCTTCGTCATATGTGGTTTGTTCGAGTGTCGTACATCTCACCAGTGTGGCAGCGAAAACACTGGCAAAGAACACTCGATATGTATTCCTCATTATATTCAGCCCAGCAACTGTTTTGTTCTAACGATGTCTACCACCAAAGTTGACACTTCTCTCAGGCTAATCTGATCGTGATTGAATCTGGATTTTCAATCCGATGAGTAGGTACAATATTAATCCTACCGATACGATCATGAGAAAAAAACAACAAATCATGTGATCACATGTCAGTTTCTGTTTTCCGACGAGCTAACGTATTTTAAAGTACTATTTTATATTACAACTAGAAAATTCAAGGTAAAATGCAAATTAAAAACAAGCGTTGATTATTTCCTCTTAGATTCTGGTAGCTTGAATTTAATCATCAGAGATCTAGCATTGGATCTAATAATGCTGACATTATTGTTGAAGGGGACTGCAGAAAGATCAACTTTCTTGTTCTCTGTAATCCTGACGTATCTTAAGGGTAAGGATCCAACTTTTAAAACCGCTCCTTTGGTTTGTTTTCCCTTTACGGGAGATGCAATAGAAGTTTGAGGCGCAGCTCTACGCTGCTTGACTGGGGTAGCCGGCCGTTTTGCATTCGATAAGTTTATTTTCACTTTGCTGGAGGGTTTGGAAGGCACAGGGGGCACTGACGTCTTTGCTTTCGTGGTAATTTTGACTTTCGGAGCTAGATGAACTTTGAGTATCCCTTCTCGCCTGATTTTGACCTTGCCAGAACCCATATCTCTTGCAACTAGTTTTTTGTCTCTTGGAATTGGAAGTGTAACACAAAAGCCATCGACAAGCTTGTAAATGACTCTAGTGAGATCAAAAAGACGCTTCTTTTGATAAACGTTCAGCAAAGGCGAATGTAGTGCGTCCCAGATAATCTGCTTAAGGGGTTCGTATTTTGCAAACTTTCGACGAACTAAGGTAATGACACCATGTATGCTAGTTCTCAATTGAGCTTCTCTTCTATTAGAAGATTCTACGCTGAACGGCTCCCTAACAGAGGTTGGATCACCAAATTCTATGGAGCCGTTTTCAATCTCAGGATTGATGGCATTTGTTAAACCTTCTATATCGTCATCTAAGTCCGTCATGCTATTCCTCACAGAGATGAAGTTAATGGCATCAATCAACACATCCACTAACTTGATCCTTATGTATGGGTCAGGATGAAACGACATAAATTCGAAAAAGTATTTGAGACCTTCTTTATTCTTTATCCCTCCACCAATTAGAAGTACTTTAAACGCAGAGAGGACTAGGTCCTGTAGGCCTTCTCTCATATGAGTAACTTCATTCAAAGAGGAGTTAGCTTCCGATTTGATAGTGAACTCTAACACCTTGGAAAGGTCTTCATACACGTAAAGATCATCGACTGCTAGCCTCAAATGCTGGAGCATGATACTTTTAGTGACCAAGAGTTGATATGATGGTATCCACTGATCAAGATTCTCGAACCTTTGAAGTTCGTGAAGTAAATCCTTCACAAAAGAGGTATCATTTTTATCTTGTATCGCACTAGTTACCAAACTTCCAATTAAAACAACCACATAGTAGGTATCATTATAGCAATTTTCCGAATTCTCATTATATCTCAGAATATCGAGAAGAAACTTCTTGACAAAGTTGGGACAATATCCATTTTCATTCTTGACTTCTGCAAGATATTTTGGAATACACTTCTGGAGAAAATACTTTTGGTAATTGCAAAAGTTATTGTTGAGTGGTATATTAGAGTCCTTATAACAAAAAAAGTGTTGGAATATCTTAATAAGGTGCATTGCACCACCATAAAACTGCGGCGATTGTGAATCTCTCCACACAAACTTCGAAAGCGCCCGACAAGCCTCCACTCTGACGCCATAAAAATAGCGCTCGTCCATTATTGTCCTTGTTAAAATCGACGAGTAAACCAAAGAATTGACGTTTGAATTTACTATAACGTCCTCAAAGAATCTGACGCTATCAATTTGAGCTTCGACATCGCGATCTTGTTGTAACTGTGAGGCAAACATGTAATCGGGCTGGTTTATGTGAATTTTACAAATCCACTCGAAATCCGAATCGATTCTTATCCACTCAAACGCCTCATTTTGTTGTTGAAACTCGTCTCCTTCGCTGGTCATAAGTGCATCGGTGAGATTCCATTGACTGCAATCCTTCGCACCAAGCAAAACATCACCCAAGCAATTGACGAGAACCACATCTTCATTTTCTTCCTCATTAGGAGGAGCTTCATTATTATCTATCGGAGTTTGATCTTTGCCCTCCTGCTTTGCTGATTTGTTGATTTTTCTCCTTCTTTTTAATCTTTTGTATTTTGTGTTGTATTGAATGTCAAGTTTTGTGAATGCATCTTTGATTTCAACAATGTGTTCATACGGCGTACCATCGGCCTCATGGATTCTGATGGTGATTGACCCAGTGAAAACAGGTGTTAAGCTTTTTTCTTTGTGGCATAGGTAATTCATTGCACTTGAATGAAACCCTTCAACGCCGATAGTCTTATTTTGACCCAACTCCTGAACTTGACATTGTCTTATACCCATCTCTACAACCATGCGTTTTTTATTAAACCGCTGAGTGATCCGGAATATGGGAGCACCCGAACCATATACCCACTCCTTGAAAAATTGCTCAAGCTTGCTTTTATTTACACGCTCACAGACATGCTGAAAGTGGGCAGATGACAAGCAGTTGTTTGGAAGATCGCCTGACATTGCCTGAAGAAAAATCTTCGGCAATACTCGCGACATACCAAACGACCGTTCTGTCTTTGTCATTCTCCTGTCCAAAATAAACAAAACGATAGGAGACTTCAGTTTGACAAATTCCAATTCGCGACAGGTTGTTGATAAAGGCATAGAGGCATTGTCGAATGTGGAAGCAATTGGAGGCTTTTCCCAATCTTGTTCGACGATCATTTCTGACTGACGCTTGACCCTATATTTAAATTCGTTCACACCCATTAGTTTTTTTGAGAATTGAAGGGACATATACCCTGCCATACCAATTGTACACCAAACATCATTCAATTCCGCAGGTGTAATGTTGATACCGGACCATTGACTGGCCAGTGTCCATGCTAATGCATCAGTTGTGCTAAATATGGGATCAATCATTTCAGGAGGGTACAGTAATCTTGTATTGCAAAACGTCGTAGCGGCAAAGTCCATCGTTGAGTCTGGTAACGATGGTAAAAATAATAGAGAGAATGAAGTAAAAGGATATGATCCAAATTCCTTGGAATAGAAATCAATTATCTCTTGGCAAACTAACGTGGAATTCAATACAGTCCGCTCATCTATATCAGGGCTTGGTAACGTGTATATCTGAACTGGTATAACATCTCTTTCGTCATCATCTTGTTGCTGTTCGTTGATCGTGGCTTCGTCTTGTTCTTCCTCTTGTTCCTCCACATAATTGATTTGTGGCAAAGTCCAAAGTTGGAATGCACCCACTGCCCATCCAATGTGATGAGGAGCTACAGGATTGAAGATTTGAAACGATACTACTTTTCTTGATAGGTCTGTTGGATGGGGTGCCTCTTTACCAGAAGAAAATTCTGAGCAACACACCACTATATCACGATTCATTGGATTGTCTTCTTCCTCTTCTTCTTCTTCCTCGTCTTCATCCTCTTCTTCGAAGCTGTTTAATTCTCTCTTGCGTTTTTTTGGTTGAGACGCTCCAACTACCTTAGTGGTTCCTATATCACGAACTTTCTTCGGTACGCTGAATTCTAATTCCCAGGTGCATTTTTCCGCTAAGGAATCTACACAAGGCACCCAGTGAGAAGCACTAGAAGTCCATTCAGAGTTTGTGGTGAAGGCGTTCCATAAATATTGTTCTTTAGTTGTATCAAAGAGGACTCCGTTAATTGGATTATGAAGTTCGAAATTTACACGAATGGAAATCGGGGAGTAAATAGCATCCTGCGCCGGTGTCCTAATAGAAGGAGTTATTGGTGTGAATGATGAAAGAGAATTAGGATCCTGTAACGTTATCTTAACGGATGAAGGAATTTTGATGGTTAGCTGCGACCTGCTAGAGTCTGTAATTTCGGAAGCATGGTTAAGTTCTGCAAACTTGTTACGCAGAAAATGTGATTGCTCTACTGAATTGTAATTATACAACACGTTGTCAGAGAGCTCGCCCTTCGTGTATTTGTCCGCATACCATCTAAAAGGATCATCGTGAATGAAGTGATCGCAACGGCGATTTTCAACTATTACGCCATTGACTGAAATTTCCTTGCAATCCAAGGTCACATATTCTAGTCTGTCACTCAAAGGTATCAGAATTATTTCAGTCATCCCGCTGACAGAGTGCGTCGACAAGTCCACGTCAATAGATACGCGCTGGTGTGCCACCTTGAACGCCGACTCTGGAGACGCCGTGAATGGCTGGGATGACCCTCCGCCCCTTGGAGTTCCCTTGGTAATTGCCATCGTAATGAGTTCGTCTCTACGTCGCTTAATTTCCCAAATAATCTCTCTTCAAATAACAACCCGACTCAAACTTTAGAGCTTGCCACTGGTGAAGTTATATGTCATTGTATACGTGCTTATTTAGGTCACGTGTGTGGATCGGAGAACTCCGAAGCTTGATCTGAATGTCTTTACCTTCATAACGACGCCAGAAGAGCTGTGTCTGTGAGTTACAGTTGCGCAAGACCTATTTCCTTCGTCGATATGAGTGGCATTACTCATAGCAACTTCAACACTATGATTTCAAGCTTTCAGACATTGATTTTAGCGGAACATCGGCAAAATTCGTAGTTCGCGTGGCTGCACAAGAGTATAAATAGGCGAAGGATTTCGCATAAAGCGGAAGGCGGAGATATGGACAACTCAGATAAGCATTATGTCAAAGCCAGTTGTTTTAAGATTAGGTGCCATTAAGTACGCTCAAGAAGCATGGGAGGAGCTTTCCAAGATCGCTAAAGTGGTTACTATAGATCCATCAACCACCCGTTCGCAATTTCTTGCTCTTTGCCAAGATCCTTCGAGTGAGGTGTCTAAAGCGCAGGTAATTTCAAGAACATTTGCAAGTGTGCAGCAAACTGGTCGTTTCGATCAAGAATTGGCCAAGGTATTGCCTTCTTCAGTAGTTGCTATCTGCCACAATGGTGCGGGATACGATCAGATCGACACGCCTTTCTTTAAGGAGAAAAAGATTCAAGTCAGCAACGTTCCAGAGCTAGTTAACGATGCGACAGCAGACACGCATGTCTTTTTGCTTCTTGGGGCACTTAGAAACTTCGAGTACGGTCATCGCTTGATGCTCGAAGGTAAGTGGCCTTCTTCTGGGGCAGCTGCAGGCGCCCCAGTAGGACATGACCCAGCAGGCAAAACCGTCGGTGTATTGGGTCTTGGAGGAATTGGCCGTTCGATTGTGGAGAGACTACAACCATTCGGATTCAAGAAGTTTATCTACCACAACAGAAATAGACTATCCCCTGAATTGGAAAACGGTTGTGAGTACGTATCTTTTGAAGAATTGTTGAAGCAATCCGACGTCGTTTCCATCAACATTCCCTTGAACCCACACACAAGGCACATAATTGATGAGGCAGCAATTTCTAAGATGAAGGATGGCGTAGTGATTGTAAACACAGCAAGAGGTGCTGTGATTGACGAGGCTGCTTTAATTGCGGCCTTGAAGTCCGGTAAAGTCAGATCTGCTGGTATGGATGTCTTCGAGCATGAACCTCAAGTTCCTCAGGAACTACTAGACTTGCCTAACGTTTGTGCAGTTCCACATATGGGCACCCATACAGTTGAGACTATCAAGAAAATGGAAGAGTTTGTAGTTGAGAATGTTAAATCAGTGATAGAGTCTGGTAAGGTTTTGACTATTGTCCCTGAGTTGAAGAATGAAGCCTGGGTTAACGCGGTTAAACCTCTAGTCTAAGCACTAGGTATTACCTTTAACACGTTTTCTTATTATCCCAAATCCACAGATTATATGATATGATGTGATATATGACAATAGATAGCTATACTTTTACATAGTAGACATCGTTCTCTTTCTTAGACGTCGACTTCCATCTAGGTAAACTTGAGCGGAACACTCCCTTTCCAGAAAAGAGTGTGATTGCCCATAGGATCATTACCAATAGCAGTACAGATCCATATATGTTGAAATGTGTGATCATATGCGATCTTGCCATGTAAAAGAAGCTTCTTTGGTGTACTTCCTTGCTTAATCCAAGACCATAGTTGAAATAGCCCAGGCCATACTTTAAGATGGGCTTGAAACCACCCTCTTCAGTGAATGTTGCTGGGTCGAGAACTATCTTAAGATC
Organism: Lachancea fermentati; assembly: GCA_900074765.1. Lineage (NCBI taxonomy): Eukaryota > Fungi > Ascomycota > Saccharomycetes > Saccharomycetales > Saccharomycetaceae > Lachancea > Lachancea fermentati. Next base: position 181,232 of record LT598486.1, on the reverse strand, counting down.
TCCTGTATCTTGAAAAGCATGCTCACGAAGCAATGCAGGGTCCAATGGTTCCGGAATCATCTAATTACTGCAAACCGGTGCGGTAGTAACACAGAATGGTGTTAGGAAGTCGCCAAAAAAAAATTGGATCTTCTTTCAGATTAATTATTTTTTCGCCAACATTCCGAAAATCAATATATCAACATTGTGGGCTATATTACACCGATAAGTTTGACCGCATTTTCGATTGACAATCTCAAATGAAGTTGCTCTTAGAAGAGACTTGCAATTTGATATTGTCGGATAGATAGCTGTTACATATTAAATGGATATTACTTATGCGGTAGTTGCACAGGCCGCTATGCAACACACTCAACCGCTACATACATTCTAAGATTTTTGTAAATCAAGGTTTTCTGCCCTCAGATTCTTGAGAGTAAATTCTTTCGCTACTGGTTCATCCAGAACACTTATATGATCTCCATCAAATAGTTTCGGGAAAGCAAGGGTTACAATTACAGTTAGCAACAGAATCAAAGGAAATCCGATTGCTCCTCTAGTGTTCGTTATGGCAAATTCGGCTACAAACCCCGCAAGACTAATTGCCACGAACAATATTAATACCTTATTCGGGATGGTTGATAGCTTATTCTCCTTGTCTTTCTTCTTGGAATCTGTAAATATCCATATAATCCGTCTTATTATCACATTATTGAATAGGCCTTGCGCGCCCATTATGAAAAACAACCCTGAAAGCACAGCTTGTGGTATTTCTCCGAGGCAAATCAGGAAAGGTCTTGCCATTGTAACCAAGGTCATGATACCTTGTACGGTGTTAGTGAATCTTTGCTCCACACATCGTTGCACCTCTCCGGCTTCATCTCGAACAAGTAAGGATTCCGTATGAAGAGGAGCTTGGGGAATTAATCCATTAGGGGCTGGAATCCCAAGTACCCCACTCACAGCAGTGGTCACGCCTAAGAGAGCAAAGTCGTAATGGAAGGTTGACGGCTTTTTTAATCTGTATTGGTATCTCTGAGCCATAAGTGATGAAACGTTATGGTCGAAATAAAATAAAATGGTTAGAATTATTCCAAACGGAAGGGCAATGAAGACATCTCGTACTGGAATGGATGCATACGCAAGCCAAGTATCCCGATCTCTGGTTACGGAAGTTGGATGGAATGATTTGGTAATCGGTAGTCGCTGGAAATTTACATTGTTGAGGAACCCACCAAAATGTGTAAATGCAGACCAAAATACAACAGAAAGAGCGGTTGAATAATCTGCAATGACTGTACGAATCCAATGCTTGAAAAGAGGAGTGTAAGTGAAAAGTTTTCCGGACAAGCCAAAAATAACCATAAGCAACGAAACTGTGATGCTTGCAAAGCCAGCTGCTACATCTACCTGTCCTTCTGAATCATGAAACTGTCTTGTCAATATTTCGATTCCTTTCTCAATGTAAACAACGTTAATGAATAAACCGAAGATATCGCACGGATATGTTGTAACATATTGCAATAAACAAACAGCGTTAAAAGCGGCCAATAGAAGGTGTAAAATCATTGACCAAATGCAAACCCAAAACATAAATCCAAAATAATTGGTATTGAGGGGAGATATAATATCATAAACCGTATAATTGAAAATGCTGATAGGACCTGTAACTCCGACGATGCAAAGCGGTTGACCGCCTAGAATACCAAAGACTATACCTCCCATTGCACTGGAAAGCAAAACTTCATTTACCCCAAATGCATGGTCTGTCCGGTCAAACATATCCTGCGCAAATGCTAAGGCAGGAAGTAAATTGTTAAAATATGTTTCCACCGCAGACGGCACCACACGATAGTCCCATGAATCCCTCCAATCTGACCAGTAACTTGGTGCCCTATCTTGCACATCTTTAATTATACCTGCGAGTGGCTTGGGAATTATACTTTTCCGTGCATTTTTCTGTAATGATCCTTGAGAGGAGGCAGTTGATTTAAGATCCGCCATTACCCTCATATTTGAAATGTTGAAGCTAGAACGCGATCTCCTACGTTTAGCTTTGAATAGAGTCATCTTACCCTTCTATATCTATGAGAGTTTTGCTCCTCAAAAGACATCGATATTTTTGCAACTGCTTTAAAAAGGCTTAGATTTTGGAATTCTTTTTTAAGGGTTCTCTGCGAAGATGAAAGCCCAAAATTAAGGTTAGATAAACATGTATCAGGATGCGGTCGTATGATTGTATATACTAATATACATATATTGATCATTACACGTTTCAGTGAATCACTCGGCGAGGCTATTACAACGGTGTTTTAAATAGCGATAATCTCTGATGAAGAAATCATACAACTTCCATGATGGAAGAATTGTGCAAGCGTGCCAAATAGCATGAGAGTCAATTTGCCATGTGTAGCTGAAAAAATCAAATAATTCGCAGCTCATTGCAAGCGAAGTTCCTACGACCAACAAAAGCGGGACGGTACACAATTGCCACGTCATTTGAGCCTGTGATGCGTAAGGAGAACTCCTACTTTTTGGTTGTGATTTTAAATGCACATAGTTCCGGTATGAAAGGGTGAGCAAGAGAAGGTATTGAAGCACACCAAATGCGACATTAAATCTCATATTGTATGTGTAGGACCAATCGAGATAAAGCCTTAAGATATGCATCAAAAAGATTAATATAACTGTGCCACAGAAGAGATGGCGCAGGTTGTCATGTTTATCAAGGCGGAAGATCCTGATAAAAATAGCGTGGAATCCGCTAAGAACCGTCGCTCCAGCGAAGAAATAGTCTAGTTTCTCGGTCACTATGAAATCCCTGAGGTGAAAGATTGAACTTGCTGTCCATGCGAGCATGCCTGCGATGGATACGTAAACATATTTATCTAACAGGATACCGCTTTTATCGTAGTGGGAAAGCTTTTTCAATTCAGATCTGAGTATTTTGAAACCTCGGTAGTGGGGTACAAAGTTAGCTATGCTGAACAGTGTGGAATAGAGTTCTTGAATTCCAAACATCCTCTTAAAGGGCCACTTGCCGTGAAACTGATATATTTCCTCTCCATTCTCTATCCTTAATATGGTCACAATTTGTTGACACTGGTAATCACAGTCAGACTCACAGTCCCAAAGAAGACATTTGCGTAAAAACACGGGGGTTTCGTCGAAGTAAGAGAGGTCAAATCCATTATGGTGGTCAGGAGCATCTGTACTTGGATCTGAGCATGACCGTATTATTTCGCAGGACTCCCTACAGTCGATAAACTCGTCCAGCCAATCTCCTGGGGATCCAAGGGCTAAGTTTACTAGCCCTATCAATGACAGTAAAAGACATCCTAGATTCATATTCATCACTGTAATTTAAGAGATCCCGTCTGCAATTCGTTTCAAAACTCAGATAGAGTTTGCGTAAAACTTCTTGAAAACCGTGTCGTCATTTACGACTGAAGAGCATCGACCAGTTGAGTTCTTATGAGCTTCAAAAATTCTGGCAAATTGCCTTTGGCATTCAGTTCTTTCTCTAGCTCATGTGTGGTTATAGGGTCCAGCTTAGGAACTGTCTCTAATACCTTGTAATCGTCTGATGTAAGGCCCAATACCAATTCACATGATTTCGTCAAGTCGGAGGGGGAGACATGGTTGAAAGTGAACCGCAGAGTTTCAGGTTTGGTTGCGTCTATTTTGAGGCCTAATAATCTTTCGTAAATACGCACATCTGGATAATCTTTCTGACGCTGCAGGAGTAATGCGTTCTTTCGTTTTTCAATCTCGTGCTGCTTTCGCGTAAGCATAGATTTCAGTTCTTCGTTTTCCTTTGCGACGTTTGCTTTTTCTGTTTCCAGCTGCTTCTTCCTAATTTCATAACTATTGATCTTCGATGTCTTTTCATCATGCTGCTTCTGTGACTCTTTTATTTCTAAATCATAAAGGTAAATAGTTAGTAACAAAACTCAAAGACCAATTGAAGTCTATCATAACATACCAGCTTCCAAATTAATCTCTTCATCTCTCAATTCCTCAACCTGAGCTTCAATTTCCTTCTGTTTGATCTCTAAGGTTCTAACTTCTTCTTTATAACCGTCTATCATTTGAAGTAGTTTAAGTTTCCGATCTTCAAGAACACGACGAAGATGTTCCTGAAAAACATCCATTTCCTTTTGCAAGTCTATGAAAGAATCTATTGCCATGTTTCTTAATATCAGGTGTTCAAGGGTTCTCGTTTAAGCTTGTTTATGTTTCTTCCTGTGCGCGTTTTTGTGATGAGTTGAAAATGCGACTACATCGAGATGCATTTCACAACAAACGCTGACGAAAGAGAAAAAGGAGTTGTTCCAACTAGAAGCATCTTACACTAAAGCGCGGATGAGTGTAGTTGGCGATATTTATGACGTTAAGTTTCTCACTTTCAATACGTGGGGACTAAAATTTGTTTCGAAGCATAGAAAAGAACGGTTGCGAGCTATTGCGGACAAATTAGCCGGTAAATCGGCAGCAATTCCCCTTCCTGGCTCAGAGACCTTGCGATCAGATGAATGTGAGCTAGAGGATGATTATGATGTGGTAGCTCTTCAAGAAATTTGGTGTAAATCTGATTGGGATTATATTGTGAGCAGGTGTCATCAAAAGTACCCCTACTACAGAATATTCTATTCGGGAATACTGGCAGGTCCTGGGTTAGCCATTTTGTCAAAGATACCCATTGAATCGACATTTTTGTATCGATTTCCAATCAATGGCAGACCAAGCGCTTTCTTCAGAGGCGATTGGTACGTGGGCAAGTCTGTTTCCATCACCTTACTTAAGCCTTTAAGCAAGTCAACATATCCACTTGCTATTTTGAATAGCCACATGCATGCTCCATATGCGCTGAAAGGTGACGCAGCTTATCACTGTCATAGGTCATGCCAAGCATGGGATTTTAGCAAAATTGCAAATCTATACAAGAAAGCTGGATACGCGGTGGTGATCGTAGGGGACCTCAACTCAAGACCTGGTTCTCTTCCTCATCAATTCTTGACAAAGGAGACAGGTCTTGTAGACTCGTGGGAACAGTTACACGGAGAGCAGGATTTGCAATTGATTTCGCGAATGGACCCCCATGACCAAATAAGATTAGGTGGAACTACCTGTGATTCTATTCTAAATACTTGGAGGGCACAGAGGAGGCCCGATGAGGCTTGTAGGCTGGACTACGCCTTGGTTGATCCTGAAAGATTGGAGACTGTTCAGGCAAGGGTGAAGTTTACTGAACAGATTCCAAATGTTGGTAGCTTTTCTGATCATTTTGCTTATAATTGTACCCTTAGATTACTTCCAAAAAGCGAATCTCAGCCCAAAAATCCTCCGAAGAGAGACTTGTTGTTAGACAAACTCGCCAATTATGAAGAAATGCTTCAAGTTCTTGCGAAATATCGTAGAGTTTCCAAGTGGCAGAAGTTGTGGAGGGGGACTCACTTCTGGCTCTCGGTTTTAATCATCATTATAATACATGTCGTCACGACGTTCACTTCTAATCGCGCAGGGTGGTCTTCTGTGTTTTGGGTATTCTTCGCTACATTCATGGCAGTGACTGGACTCATTGATGGCTTAATATCATTCCTATTTGGCCGAAGTGAAATTCGCGCGTTAGAAGAAGTCTCACAAGAAGTTCGAGACTCAAGGAGGGAAATCCAAGAAACATTGGAAAATAAGCTATAGTTGCTAAGATCCTACCGAAATACCGATAAATACTTAATAAAGCTATAACTGGAGTTACGTCTTCCTTTTTCAATATTTTTCGACGTTAATTTATTACAGGAGGCAACTCGATATTATTATCACGTTTTGTAAAGATGGATGAACTTTCAATCGCTCATCCAATTTAACGTCACGTAAATACAAGAGCACAGAATAAAAATGAAATGTTTGAAAACTGCGAATATGGAATAAATCATAAAAAAGCCATCAATATATACTTGAGGCGTCTCAAATTACTGCGATAACTTTGGAGAGAATAAAAATGGCAAGCTCTTTTTAGGATCCGATAGCTAACGAAGACATATCTTTCTTCCATGATATCCTATATCGGAAGCGGTGAAAATAAATAAAGTAATCAACTAATTAACAGAAAGTATAGCTTTTAGTTTATGAAGTAATGCTTGTTAACTTTGGCTATGTCATGTTTATTTTACCACCACGTGATATTTTTAAGTTTGTGTGTGCTACTTTGGCAATGGGCATCGAGAGTAAGGGGTCCTTCACATCAAGAGAAGCTATCATCAACTTTGCTCAAAGTGAGTTGATCAACTACCAGTTAAAGCCATGTCAAATTCATTTTCGGATGAAACTGAAACCGAAAGCTCTGTAGCGCCCTCTAAGGAGCTTACCAACAGTAGTTCAAAGTCTAAATGGCGAAACTCAAAGTGGCCTGTGGGCAAGATGTATCATTCAGTTTCGAATCTTGCCAATCTAAGGCGAGAAAGTACAAGCAACGAAACTATCAAGAGTGGAAGTACAACCGAAGAAACTACGTCCACAAAGGAATTCGAAGATGATTTGGCGAGACCTTGCGGAATGGCCAAAAGCATTGTGGGACTTCTGACGACGGCTAGTGTTTATGCTGGAATGGGTGAAATCGAGCAGGCTGAAGATATTTGTGAAGATGAAAATGATAATACTGACTCTGATAGTGATTCAACAATTGAAGAAACGAGCCTACATTCAGACGCCTTCACACAAGCCTCTAGGAAAGATACGCTTTTCGAGATTTCTATTGAACCCAATGAAGATGCACGATCTCTGATAACATCAAGTTCTAAGTACAAACCATCCAAACTATTCAAGAAACTTTCCTCTAGATTTGACTTGGACGAAGAAAAAGACTTATTTATCACGCAATACTCTTGCTGGCTCCTAAAAGATGTTCTCATCCAAGGTCACATATTTTTGACTACTCAACATCTTCTCTTTTTTGCATTTTTGCCTAAAAGCAATGGAACACCAAAATTATCAGGCAATCTCACGACATTTAATAGTGGTAGTTTAGGAGCTAGATCTGCACGCTATTGGGCAGTTTTAAAAGACCATACACTTTCATTTTACAGCTCTCCCAAGGAACTTTATTTCCCGATCCTAACTATTGATTTGCGCTATACAAATAAGATTGAAGTAGTAAAGGAAGATGGAGAAGTGACCGCCGATTTCAAAATATATACAGACAACAAGACATTCAAATTCCGCGCAGATTCTGAATATGCATCACGATCCTGGTGCAGTGCCTTAAAGAAACAGGTTTTTGCCTCACAACACTCTAAAAATGATTTCATGTCTATTAAGATACCTCTGGCAAATATCATAGATATCGATGAGCAACTTGTCGTTGCCGAAACTGTCACTCTTCGCGTTAGAGTACTAGAAAGCTCAGAGTCTTACGCAATTGATGATTATTTTTTCATGTTCTTCAATAAATCTGGCATAACTCTTAAGAAAACTATAAATGTGCAATTGGTTAATCTAGAGCTAAACGGTTCTGAAGTTTTGATGGCTAAAAAGCCGTTCCCCGATGGCGATTCAATCAAAGAAGTATCTCAAAATTCTAGCCCCCAAGAATCTGAACATAGAGGAAGATCGTTATCAACATCTAGGAGGCTTTTCAAACGTGTGCTGTCCCCAGTTTCACTTAGAAATAGACATGCTCTGTCCTTAAGTTCGTCACTTTCACCTAGACCACCAAGAAAGGTGAAAGAAAGATTGAGATCCATGACTGATAGTTTAATGAGTAAATCCCCCGGCCAAGGGGATGTGGAAGAAGAGCTCAATATTGACTACACGTCACAGAACGAACAATTTAATGATGAGGAGAATTTAAGTGACTCGGAAGCTTTTTCAGAGGAAAATCATGGACGTAGTGATTCCCCTGAGGGAGGAGAAAAGCCTCACTATTCCCGACTGGCAAGATGGACGCCACGCCCCATTAAAAACATGGGTAGTATGTGGAGTGCACATCCTGTACATTATCAATTCGATAAGGAGCAGTTATTCCCTGGCGATGACGAATACTTAACGTCATCACTGGATCAACAGAGGGCAAATCAGCGATTTAAATCTCATTTCTCACTGGATGACGATGAAAGTTTACGGGCTGCTTATTATACATATCTGAACAAAAATATTCCAATATATGGAAAACTTTATCTCGGTAAATCTGTTGTTTGCTTCCGATCATTGATCCCTCGTTCGAAGACGCGAATGATTCTTCCGATCAAGGACTTAGAAAACTGCTACAAAGAACGTGGATTCCGCTTTGGTTATTTTGGCTTAGTACTTGTCATTCATGGACACGAGGAGCTTTTTTTTGAGTTTAGTCTGAGATCTTCAAGGGATGATGCGGAGTTCGTCCTTCTAAAACTTCTGGACATTGCTAAACCAGCATTGAAATCAACTGAGGTCGAAATCGACAGAACTTCGAAGAAGACTGATAACACCGGAATCATTAAGAATGACAATTTGACCGAAGCTGCTAAAGTTAAATTATTTGAAGACAAAATAAATGCAGAGGGTTTTGACGTTCCATTTATGATAGAGGAGAGTCCCTATTATAAAACGAGCATTACACCCAAGAAGTCTTACCGATTTGGGCTTCTTACTATCGGATCACGCGGTGACGTTCAGCCATACATAGCTCTAGGAAAGGGACTGGTGAAAGAGGGTCATACTGTGACAATTATCACACATGAGGAATTCAAAGACTGGATTAAATCTCATGGGTTAATGTTCAAGAAAATTGCAGGCAATCCAGCCGAGCTAATGTCATTGATGGTTCAACATGGTTCTATGAATGTGGGACTACTCAGAGAAGCTTCGACTCACTTTCGTGGATGGATTCAACAGCTATTGGAAACTTCATGGCAAGCTTGTCAAAATTTAGATATACTCATAGAGTCACCATCTGCCATGGCAGGAATCCACATAGCGGAAGCGCTAGGGATACCGTACGTTAGAGCGTTTACAATGCCTTGGACTAGAACTAGGGCATATCCACATGCTTTCATTGTCCCAGATCAAAAGAGAGGAGGGAATTATAACTATTTGACCCATGTTTTGTTTGAAAACATATTCTGGAAAGGCGTGAGTGGACAAGTCAACAAATGGAGGGTAGAAACTTTGGGGCTAGAAAAGACAAACCTTGATCTGCTACAGCAAAACAAAGTTCCTTTCCTTTATAACATATCTCCAACAATATTTCCCCCGTCTGTGGACTTCAGTGAATGGGTGAAAGTAACCGGATATTGGTTTTTAGACGAGAAAAGCACTTATGCACCGCCCGCTGCATTGATCGAATTTATAACAAAGGCAAGGCGTTTGAACAAGAAATTGGTTTACATAGGCTTCGGTTCTATTGTGGTTAATGATCCCAAAGAAATGACTAAGGCGGTAGTAGATGCAGTTGTCAATGCGGACGTATTCTGCATACTCAACAAAGGCTGGTCAGAACGACTTGGCGGAGATGACGCTAAATCAATTGAGATTGAATTACCTGAGTGTGTATACAATTCAGGCTCGGTTCCACACGACTGGTTGTTTCCTCAAATTGATGCTGCGGTACATCATGGTGGTTCTGGCACAACGGGTGCCACACTGAGAGCAGGCCTTCCGACAATTATTAAACCATTTTTTGGCGATCAGTTTTTCTATGCTGGAAGGGTTGAAGATATTGGAGCTGGCATTAGTTTAAAGAAATTAAACAGTGAAACTTTGTCGCGAGCGCTTAAAGAAATAACGACTAACTCACGTATTATTAACAAGGCACACCAGATCAAAGAAGCAATAGCAAAAGAAAATGGCATTGAAGTCGCAATCAGTTGCATATATTCTGAATTGGAATATGCTAGAAGCCTGATACTGGCGAAAAGACGCAAAGGTAAAAAAGTAGATAGCGATGATTCCAATGAGGAAGATAGTTCATGGTTCCTAGTTTAAGATAGTACCGGCTCTAGCAATTTTGACAGACTCCAGCTCCCATTTTTACTTCTGATTTATTGTAGTTAAGTTACAGGTACCAATATTAACTTTTCTTTCGCTATATTCTGTTCAAAATACGGCGATGCTATTAATATAAATGTTAAATAATAATGCATTTCACCAATTGGTAACCTCTTCCGCTTCACCAAAGACAGAATTCTTCACAACCTCGATATTCTCGTCACCTTGCCAAAGACGACTGGGCGCTTCCATCAGCTCCCTGGCATTCTTTCTTAAAAAGTTGACGATAAGTTCGTTTATCAGCTTGAACTCCAATAAGAATGCATCATGACCCTCAATTGAGTCAATCTTCTCCAGGGTTGACCCTGGAATATGCTCTGCAAGGAATTCTTGTTCGGGATAAGTGAATAGTCCATCTGACTTGATACCAATTATCAGTGATGGCTGCTCTATAGAATTGAGAACCTTCACCACATCACTGTCATACTCTGGGCGATCACGTGCTAGGTCATGCGTGTCTAATTTCCTAGTAATGGAAATGTAACAATTAGCATCAAATCTCTTGACGAACTTTTCACCTTGGTATCGCAGATAACTTTGGGCCGAGAAGTACGTTTGTGCAGGCTTTACGCTGTGATGTGGTTTAGGGAACGTACTCAAAGAGGTACTAGAAGTACATGAGGAAACAGACTTCAAAGATTCTGACGAGGAAGCTTCGCTGCAAACGCTAGATTTCCTTTCAGCACCAATTGACTTAGAATTGCCATCATTGTGGATTGAAAGGTTGTGCTCTTGAAGATTCGAAGGCTTCGCGAGTTCTGTCTTTTTGTTAGATTTCAATTGCTGAGCGAGCGAAGGCGAACGGCGTGCGAATTTATTCTCGAAACTGTTGCGAGAACGATATGTCAAAAGTGCAGACATACGCGCTGCAGACAATCCCACAACCGGAGGGTCGTCTAGATAATAGTAACCATCTAGGTATTTAGGATCTGAATATATGGATTGCCTTTGAGCCTCAGACCATGAAATGCACCAAGCTGAGTGTCTCGCACTCGTTGCCAAAGCAACCATGTTTTTGACGTACTCTTTACCAAAAGTCATTGTCCACTCTAAAGCCAACATACCGCCCATAGAACCACCGATGACACACGCGATCGACTTTACGCCCAGTGAATCCAGCACTAGTTTATGCGCACGGACATCATCACGTACTGTACATAATGGAAATTCTGGTCCATAGCGCTCTCCGGTTTCCGAGTCGATGCTCAAAGGTGAGAATGAACCATAGGGAGACCCCATCGAGTTTAGGCACACGATAAGAAACCTAGAGGGGTCGAATGCTAAATCTTTCCCAAGTAAGGGGCCCCACCAATCGGCAACATCCGAGGACCCAGTTAGAGCATGGCAAATGACTAGAACATTGTTCCCGGCTTCATTAAGTTCACCCCAAGTCTTGTATGCGATAGGAAAATTCCGAATAGTTATCCCTGACTCTAAAGTTAGTTCCGGCACCTCGACAATGGCCTGATTGTGAACCAACTTTACGAAAGGGTTAATTTCATCGAGTGATTTGGGATCGATACTTTTTAAGGTCGAACGTCTTACTGAACTCATGGATTATCCAGCCGCTTGGAATCTTGACTTGCCACTAGCGATCCACCGTATAGGTTCTGTCTTATATGTCTTCCGGCATCATGGTGCGAGCGCACCATGCATCACCACAACTGTGGCTTTGATCTCGAGTCATCGGATACCACGTGATATTTCCCATCGGACCTAAAATTGTTCATCTTTTGATAATTCTATAAAATTTCGTTACTTACGTCGAGATCTCGCAAAGAGCATGTATCAATCAAGAGGTATCTTCTTCGCCTTCTTCCTCCTCTTGACGTAGGAGTTGGTTTAGCTGAGAATCAGGTCTTGCAATAAGGTCGTCGAATTTGCCAGTTTCAACGACCATCCCACTCTTGTCGAGAACAATTACCCGCGAGCTATGCTGTATGGTGCTGAGACGATGTGCAATAGATATTGTCGTTTTGCCTCTTCCACTTCTTGCGTATAATGTTTTGGCCACAATTTCCTCGCTTCTTGAGTCGAGCGCACTGGTGGCCTCATCGAGAATTAGCACCGCCGGGTCTAACAGAAACGCTCGTGCCAAGGCTATTCTCTGCTTTTGCCCGCCAGATAACTGCGCGCCGCGCGGACCTACGATAGTCTGCAGTCCGTCAGGGAAGTTTGAAAGAAAGGCCGAACAGTTTGCTTGTCCGATTGCTCGTCCCACAAGTGTTTCGTCGCTCGCAATTTTGGGAGGAACAGTGTAAATAATGTTTTCGATGATGGTTCCATTGAAAAGAAGAGGCTCTTGCTGAACCACTCCTAGTAATCTACGATATTTCCTTAAATTGAACTCTCGAATGTCTTCCCCACCAATTGTTATGGAGCCAGAATCTACATCGTAGAATCTCAGAAGCAGTGAAGCTACAGTGGATTTGCCCCCACCCGATGGGCCGACTATGCATACATGCTCCCCAGGTTTAATGGATAGATTAAGATTGTGGAAAATCTGATGTTCGTGACGGGTAGGGTAAGCAAAAGCGACATTGTTGAAGGAAATCGTTTTACCCTCTAAACGTACAGGATCCTTACCCTTCGTAGGTAGAATCATAGGCTGGCGATCATTTAGTTCGAAAACTCTTGCTGCTGCTCCCGCACCCTTCATCAGTTCAGAGTAGAACGACGACAACCCAAACAATGAGCTACCTGTGTAAACAGCGTACATCATGAAACTGGATAGATCACCTACGGTGATGGCTCCACTTCTAATCATTGAAGTTCCTGTCAACAGTAGAGCTAGCATTGCAATGTTACCAATGAATCCAGTGAGGCCAAAAAATGCACCCGATGTGAGTGCCTCCTTCAAACCGACCTGGAAGACGTCACGAACTTCCTTTGCATAATGGTGAATGGCCTGTTTTTCTCCACCATAAGCTTGGATTGTCCTAGTGGATGAAAGTTGCTCTTCCGCTACTTTGGTCAAGCCACCAACAGCAGCTTGTAATGCTCTTGAAAGATTTCTTATTCTTCTGCCGTAAACGAGAGCCATAGCCGCCAAGGGAGGAGCTAGAAGCATCATCACGCATGTCATTTTCCATGATATAAAGCTCATCATCCCAAAACCAACCGCACCTTGAATGATAGCTCTTGTACCATCGGACATATTCTGTGTGAGAGATTTAGACACAATACTGGCATCTGAAGACAGTCTTGAAATTAGGTCACCCACTCGATTTCTATCTAAGAACGCGCAATCTTGTTGTAAAGCCGCCTTCAAAGTTCGGGTACGTAATCTGGCAACCAATTTTTCGCCTGTGACTTTGAGAATTACAATTCTACCCACATTAGCCAATGCACCCACCACGAAGACGACACCAAGTGTCGTATAGAATTGGGGTAAAGTAAGACCGTACACAAGAGTCTCTTCACCAGCTTCCTTCCCCTCTTTCTCTTCTTCTTGGCCTTCTTTGGCAATATCCATCAACTTACCGATCACGCTAGGAATTACCATGCTCACTGAGCTTGAAATCAAAATTAATGCTAAAGCCAAAGCCATGGCTTTTGATTCAGGTTTCGCCAAACGAAATAGACGTTTTATATCTTTCCAGCCTGAAGCTTTCGAATCACTAGATGAAAGCTTGTATGAAACTTTCTGTGACACCTGACTCTGCCATCTCACTTGACTAAATATTCTGGCAGTCGTCTTCGGAATTCTTGAATGATACCCCGCATATGCTTTTGACGGGGAAAGCCGCCTGATCGGTATAGAGGAGGAGCTTCGAAAGGTTCTCAGCCCAAGTGGTACACCAATTGTTATATTGGATAACACACTAGCCGAAAGCCGCATGTGGTTCATTGCCAGGAACTGTATGGTTTGTTAGATAGTCTTCTTTCCGATGAACAAATATCCAACATTTTACCATGCGAAAAATGTCGTTATGAACGACCATAGTTCACATCTAGAGAAAATCGGTAGAGTTATATTGAATTTAATGATACACAGAGCTATGTAAAACCAGTTATAATAGCAGCATTTGAAAGTAATGATCATGGCAACTGATCATAAAAATTCGAGTACGGTATGGAGCTCCAAAATTCCTCTAAATCAAAGGCACAATCGAGAAGAATTATAGACAATCATTTGGAATATGGATTTGCACTGTAAGGATTTTGATTATTTGCAGTCGATGGCATGAATTGAGAAAAACCACCTGTCATGGGAGAGCGAGGTTTTTGGGAGTTAATCTTCTGGCCCGTTATTGGTTGTATGTGTTTAGGCTTTTGATGGGGCGGAACCGCTTGACGAACATATTGTTGCGGAGGTGCAGCGCCATACATTTGGCCCCCAGGAGGAGGTGCGCCATTATAAGGTGCACTATGGTAGGGTGAATATTGAGGATTCCTTGCTGGTGCATTTTGAACAGCAAATTGTTGACCTGCCGGGCTCTTTGGGTGAGGATAATTAGGAGGATAAGCCATCTGCTGTTGGCCTTGATAAGGCGCTGGACGACGATAGGGTCCACCGTTTTGGTGAGGAGCATTTTGTGGGGGTGGTCTTGGAGGCATGGCATAGTTTCCCTGTTGTTTACTAACCGTAGAAGTTGATGAAACATGTAGATTGGCATAAGCGGGAGAATGTTTCATACCTGCTGGGTTCTGGGTAGCAGGTGGGAATTGCTTGTAGCCTGGAGAGCCTGATGGATTGACTATGCGCTGCTTAGGCAAAGCTTCTGGAGTATAATTACTAGAAATTCCATTAACGTTACGACCGTAACCGTTATTGACAGGTAAACTATCCTCCGACTTGAGGTAAGGGTTTCTATTTCTAATATCGTCAATTGATTGCTGGCTTCCTTTTACACTTTCGTTGCCATATTGGAATTTCTGTTCACCAGTTGTAAAATTACTCTCAGTCTCTAACATTTGGTTTTGTTCCATGTAATCAGGATCAAAGACATTATCCTCGATAGTATTTCTACTAATTGCCTCAAAATTGAAATCATCGATGTCATCTTTAACAGAGTAATCTTTGGCTTCGGTTTTATTTTCAAGTCCCATCTTCGAAATTTGTTGGGACAAGCTGTAAAAGTCCTCCAGCACATCATCCCTTATAGATTGCTCATCTATATTGGAAGGAGAGGTATGCTCACTACTGATATTACTTCTCACTTTTGCCTCATCACGTACATGTAAAGTGCGGGACATTTCAGTTCTGTCAGTGCTATTGGAGTCTCTTAGATTAGAGATGTCGAATTTTTTAACCTTGGGGGAACCCATATATTCATTGTAAGCACCAGCGGAATCTCTTTGACGGTCATGGTTTCCAACCGAGCTAGATGGCGGTTCGTTGAATCCGGATGGCATCTGAGAGTACTTATCATATATTGTCGAGAGTTCAGACTTCCTAGTTTGCAGCTTATCGTTTGGAACATAGAGATTAGACTTTTCATTTGGTGCAGGAGAAGCTGGTCGATTACCGAAAGATTTGAAATTGGAGTCCTGAATGTCAATAGTGGGAATAGCTTTTCTTGGTGAATTGCGAGGCGTTGAAAAGCTGTTTTGAGAGGGTGAAGTAAAACTCCTTGCGTTTGCAATATTTTTAAAAGGTTCTGGAGGATACTCAGTAGTAGGAGTCTCCTTATCATTACCGTAACTTGATCTGCTGTCTTTAAACTCACTGTTTGATTGCTTCATTACTACATTGCGCAACGTGGTTCCTGACCTTGACGCATTGGATAACGAGTTTGTATCCGAATTGGATTCATCAGGAAACTTGGATATCGAAGCCAAGAGGGGCGACGTCTGTAAGGGAGTGCTATCAAACAATTCGTTAGATCCTATGGCGGGTGAAGCTAATGCACCCGTTAGACCTTCCATGGAGCCACAACCGGTGTATCCTTGACTCAACTTTTTTTGAAGAATTCTCTTCACTTGTTCCCTCCATTCCAAAGCAGACCAGTCCTTACTAGATATTGAGTTGCTTAAAGGTAACAAATCTTGGACTTGTAGATAATGAACATGGGGTAGAGTAGGCAGGCCAAAAAGCAGGGATCCAAAATCTGTCTTATCGGCGATCAGACGTTTAGGTCTCCCATAAAGTTGAAATGCGTTCATAGCGGGGATTAAAAACCGGATGATGGTATCGTAACCCGGCACAGCATAGTGCTTTTCGGGCATGATAAAAATGTCAGTCGGTTTTGGCGTATCTTTTTTACCAAAGGAAACAGTCCCTTCAAGTTTGATCATCGTGGAAGTATCAATAAGAACTGGAGATGAAGGATAGATAGCGTACACTGCAGATGCATCTGTGACCGTGGTCATCGCCTGTGATTTTTTCGTTTTCTTTTCATTTTCATAGAAGTTGACTTCGCCGCAAATCCTTTTCTTTGAGCTCTTCTTTGTTGGTTGAGAAACAACTGCATAGCACCGCTTCCAAGGCATACCAGCTCCAAATCTGACACTGACCCAATCTTCGTAGTCAAATTTTGTGTCTGCTAGGATTACCTTTATGTCACCCAGTTTAGCTCCCTTCGTAGACAGAAATGCACCTGTGTAGGCCTCTTGTAAGGCGGTAAACTCGAACGCACTCAGCATGAAGGCAGCATACCATTCGCTGAAGGCTTCCTTATCGCTAAATTGTAAAAAATATCTGTTCTTGAGCGTGGTCGACACAACCAATGTGTTCTCGAATTTCTTTTTGCCCTCTGCCAGAACGGCGTCCTTGGACTCCAGTGGCCTAAAGTTTGAGTCTGTGAAATTCACGTAGGTGGGTTTAGCAGTTGCTCTCATCAACTCTTCGGCGTTGTTGCCGTTCTCAGCAAGCAAACGCGCGTCCCAAATTGCTAACTGTGTTCCAATCAGTACACCGTAAACCTCCTTCCATGCCCTGTTGGCAGGTGTTCCGTCACTGTTCAAATCTTTGAGGATCAAAAACACGCCCTCGCAGTAACGTCTGTGCGCCTGCGCCGACAGAAGTGTCACAATCGGCACCAGTTCAGGTGGAACCTTGGAAGATTGCACATCTATCGGAGGCAGCGACGACTGCCTGTGCGGCGAACTCTCATTGGAGCTGAAAATTTTGGAAAACGAAGATGATCTTGATCTCGGCTTGTCGTCAGAATTCTGGAACGTCTTTGGCGGTGCCAAAAATTCCAGTGTTGGAGACTTGGCTCCTGAAAATAACCGTTTCATGTCTTACCGTGAAGACTCTGTGTTATGTATGTTGATGGGTGCAAAAGCGTCGTATCACTTAACCGATGCTAACAGGAAACCTCTTATGAATTGCAGTGAGTTGCGGGTCCTAGCTTATTGCTAATCTTATCCTAAAATTAATGCAAACCCAACCAAATATTGACCTATAACCTTCAAATACTAAGGTGTAAATGCAATTGTTTTTTTTTGTAATTCCGAGCTTTATTTGAAGGAGCCACACAGCCTACAAGTATAACTAGGAAAAATTTTAGTTTTTCATGTTCAAGGAGAGCCTTTGATTAGAAAGACAACACCTATAAAAATCGAATTAAACGTGGTCACGCGACCTACTAAACTGTTGCCGAATTTTATTTTTCGTCAACCCGTTGAATGCTTATGTAAGTGCATGAAGAATGGCGATGGCCACAGGCCATTGAACGACCCAGAGCGCCAAGATACCGATCGCTACGAGCGTTTCGGTCACAAGAATGCTGTGCCACTGGCGGAGAAGGCGGAGAATCGATTTTTGAGCATTTTGTGCTAGTTGGTGACTCAGCAACGCTGACGTGGACGATGACGCAGAGGACGAGGCATTGGACTGCATTGCTGCGACGAGGGCAGTGTCATTGACGCGCGGCAGCGTGATATGAGCCTTGTCATGGACCCACGTAAGTGCGTGTTCGATCTTGAGCAGTTTGTTTCCCACTGTGCAGCGGACTACGGCCGCCATGGGGTCGTAGAGAAGGGTCCCATTAAATAGTGCTGCAAGCGTTGCATCCACGTCATCAAGAATGTCGTTGACGGTTGTATTGACGGAACGCGTAGAGTCCTGAAGCCATCCGAAAAGCTCATCGTTGATGCTCTGCTCCGTTGCGTTGAGATAGACGTTTGTCGCTGCAGACCACTGTGCCATGTCTGTGCGCACGGACTCATTGGCGGAACGGAGCACACTAGACGCGAGCGCGCCAGTTGTCCCATCATCGATCGTCCGGCGGACGGCGGCCAGCAGGATGAATTGGCAGATGCATGCTGTGATACCTGCCATTGCGACTCCCAGCACCGTCAGAGCGCGTGGGGACATTGCGTAGGAGACACACCACTGAATTCTCCGCTTGGTACGTATGCTGGTGGTCAATCGAGTACTCACCCAGTCACCAAGCGCAGTGGGAACGCGGTGAAATGCCCGTTCGTAACTTGCAATGGCATCGGGTTGGTAAAATTTTCGGTCGCTCTTCGAGTATTCAGTAGCGTATCCTGCAATTGTTGCATGCTCTATTTCATCCCTAAGCTTACAGAGCCTTCTCCATTGCCGGTACTCGAACCACGCTATGGGTAGTAACACGCCCGCTGCTACCACGGCCAGAGTGACTGTGATTGCAACTGTGAGTGTATCGACAGAGCGTGTCACAGTGGCGTAGAATTTAACGATCTGGGGTTTGCTAGCCGCACAGATACCACTGGAGTTTGTAGATACGTTCAGGCTGGGTAACGTTTCGTTGGATTTCATCATTTTCGACACATTTAAGGCCTTGATTTTTGATTTCATCAGGTCAAATGGTATCGAAATCTTACTATGCGTACTATTCATGAGTGAAGAAAAGTCTGGGGTTTCTTTGCTAAGTGCCGTCAGTTTTGCATCTATAGATGATGGAATGTAGAGGTTCTGAAGCTTTTCGACAGTGAGATTTACAGTTTTGAGCTTAGAATTGACATCTGAAGAGTCGGAACTGCTAAAAAGATCTTCAATTTTGTCGATGGCGGTAATGGCTTTATTAATTACATTTGAAACGTCATCCAAACCATCGTTGATGTCAATAGCAAGCGTAGAAATGGTGCTATTTGCGAAATCTATGAGTTTTTCCGTTGTGTTGGTTGCGACATTGACTGCCCCATCAATTGCCGCAGTTGCCAGACATAAATACGTCCCCAGATAAAAATCGAAGACGAAAATCGTGATCTGTTCGCCAGCGGAAACTAATGAGGATAATACCGCTAGTGCAGCCTCTGCGCTCTCCTCAATTGATTTTTCCATCAGATAATTACCAAACTTTGATAAATATGTGGGCGCCAAATCGGCAAATTCTTTATAATAAGAATCTGCTGTATCACAATTGGCCAGAATAAATTCTTCTGAGTTATCAATAGCATTCAGGAGCGATCTTGCAAAAATAACCAGCTTCACGATCACTAATGCGAGCATCAGCGTATAGCGATTCAGCCAAATTTGCGACAGTCTCTCTCGCAATTGTAAATATGTTGTCAATCTTCGCATTATCTTGAGAAGCTCCTCACATATTGCATTTTGAAGTATATATCTCCTATTGAGTTTTTATACCCTGTATAGAACGGCCATAATATCACTAAAACAGATATGAAACAACTCTTGAAATTACCTTTCCCTCGTGATGGATGCTCTAAAACACCCACATGCAGTAGCATAACATGACAAAATACGCTTTAAGAATTCTATGATTAATAATTTTATGATACTCCTGAATTACGTACAATTGTGTAGAACTGCTACACAAAGTGCAGAAACGTAAAAGGACTAAATTACAAGATGCCCCATGCATCTTCTGCACCATGGCAAAACTTGGAGCATGCAACAGAGGCCGAAAGTGGATAGTTTGATAGACCAATTTTTTCGTCCACAAACTCATCAGCAAATGTATCTTTGCCTCTAGCCATCGCACCGACGAAAACGCATATACTTTCGTCGTCATCCAACTTTTTGACGTAGTCCTGAACGCGGATGATGGGCGCATCAAAGGATAATGTGACCTTACGGCACTTAGTAGGTAAGTGGTCTGTGATTGGGTTCTTGATCACTTTCAGTAGCTTTTCCTCAGAGTTTACAGATCTGATGGAAAGTTTGTGTAGCAACTGCACCATTAGACCAGAGAATCTCTTGAAAGTTCTTGGGATACGAACAGTTGGGTTAACTTCAATGAGTACACCTCGGCTGGTTTGAATGTAGACCTGCAGCTTGCCAGCCTTGTTTATTGGCGAGTCAAGTAATGTCAGTAGGCACTGATGTGTAATGTCCGGGCGTGCCTCACTGATATCGCGTCCCATTTTTTTCAAGAGGCCTTGATGATCATCACAGTTTAACAATGCATATTTATCTCCTCCAGGACCTGAAGAAGAAATCTTGTGTGTTTCTAGCGATGCCTGTGATAGTACAACAATCAAACGCTGTGTGGTCTTGTCTTTGGACGAAAGCACAGCAGGTGCTTGAGGAACCAAAGAAGCAGGTAAAGACTTCTTCTCCCCTGCCTTCAGAGCATCTCTAACCCTGGAATCTTCAACCATAGCTGTTTAGAAGTTAACACTTGGATTTAGCGAGTTTCAAAGGTTGAGTATTGGTGGTACTAAAAATTTTTTCTCGTACCTCATCGAGTTTGACAGTTTTCAACTTGTAGGGTCTAGTCATCGCACGTGAACAAATGAGATTTGACAAACATCTCTGCTCAGACATAAACGATGCGACTCAAGAGTTGTTTATTGATAACCCTAGAAGTTTATAATTCTTGGAGAATTGGTTTGCGAGGCAATTCTGTTCTGCTGTACTGTTCGTCATCTTTTCACAAAGGAGCGGGCTGTGGCTTCATGATCCACTAAGGTTGTCACTGCACATAATTACTAAATGTACGAAAAGAGCGCGATCAATAATAACTAGTAATAATTGGTGACTCTAATTGTTTACTTGAACATGAACAACGCGAAGCCAAGAGAAATGTGGTTAAAATCCGTTACTTTTATGGCTTCAATGTTTGACTCCGTTATTACATAAAAGCCCCTTCGAATGTATTTAATAGATTCATACCCAACAACTTCCTTCACGCTTTGTCTAAGGATTCATGTTTTTGATCATTAAATAAAATTTCCGTCTTTATTATCATAAAACATTTACGAAACTTGAAACAAAATAAACTAACTTATCTCTAGTCTCCATGATTGCACTACGTATATTTTAGTTAAACTGCATAAGATGGGTGCTTCTATTCTACCTATCATATATAGAACAGCTTAACGAGATGTCCGAAGACTCTGTCAAATGTCAAAATTCGGACGGCATCAATTTCTTCTATCCGCGAAATCTAAAGTGAAGAATAATCAAGAAACTGAGTTCAGACTATTTAACATGAACGAGGCCGAAGACGACGACTTCTTCTCAGATGACGATGATTTACTGGAGGAATTTTCCAAAAGGCCGCCGAGAGGCACTTCCGCCAACTTAAGCTTCACCAATGGGGGCATCATAGCCCATCTTAACGATAAACCACCAGCCGCATCTACGCTTCCAGACGATGTACTCCAAAAACTAGCAGATATGGAAGCACGGCTTGTAAAAGCTCAAGGTGAAGCTAGCATGCTTCGAGACAAATTGAACATCTTTCAAACCGAGAATGAACAAGAAAGGAAAACTCACGTCCAAAAGAAGAAAGAACTTGAGCAAATCCACCGAGAAGAGGTCAATCGAATTAAAGCAGACTTGCAAAAGGCAGAGGATGAGAAAAAATTCTTAATAATGGCAGAGAAGGCCAAGAATAGAAGTCTTAACCCCACGCCAGTGAGTGCGCAGAGTGCCGTCAGCGAGAGCGAAAGCGGTAAAACTAAAAAGCGTAAACTGGAGGAACCTAGCAAGGAGACGGTGGGACTTAATCCCCACAGAGTTTTCCCAGATGAGGTTGGACTTTTTGTGGATTCTTTACTACAATTCAGATTGGCCGGTTCCGAGATGACAGTTATCGAAATACTGAGCCAGATTTGCCTTGAACATATAACGGAATTCAAATGCAAGACCTTCGAACTTTCTGCGGGACAAAGTATAGGCGAAAGAATCTTATCTATGCTGAGATTACAAAAAGAGTCCTTGGTCAAATTGGATAAGTTGATTGATGTATTACTGGAAACCCTTGCAAGTCTAATTAAGGAAATCTCATATCACAAAAGCGAGTATCGTACAGCTTTGCCATTTCTCGTTGCATTAATGTATCACACGATTACATTTAGACCAAGTGCTGTTCACATATATGCTCTTAAAGATCTGTTTCAATTTACCGGTGACCTTATTCGAACAAACCGCAGAGTACTGAAAAGGCCCCTTGCTAATACAGATTCTACACTCGATGTTAAGCCAGAAATATTTCAGTATGAATTGATTGATAATTTGGTTGTGTTTTATTCATTTGATATCTTTGAGCGATCTTTCAAAGTTTTACAAACGCAATCACTTCATTCCCAAGCAGAGTTAATCGACCAACATCTACTTGAAATCATCGAAGATCTTACCCGCTACTCACTTTCAATATCTTATCAGCCCATCCTTAATGTTGTCTATTCTTCCGTGGAAATCCTTAACAGTTTAGCTAATATAATATTGGAGAATCCTCAATTAAAATCTTCGGTTCCTGAAGGTTGGTGGAATAACATGATCTACCGGTTGTACTATATTTTGAATAAAAATGTGAGTAATATGGAAGAATATTTAACTGATTCTTCCTGCATATCTTTTCCTGCGGAGACAAATGTATTCGGATTGATTAGAAATATAGGTGATAACTACTGCGGGCCATTAGTTTCTAAACTTGTGCGTAAAGATAAGCTTCAATCAGCACCCGAAGTAATCTTAAAGAACTTCGTAACAAAAAAGGGAATTACAGAAAAGTCACTCAACGTCGAATGGTGGTGTTTAATGCTGAAAATAGGCATCATCAAATTGTTAGAAAAGCTTTCCATCATAAGAGCAGACCAACCATTAGAAAGAGAGCTTTTGAAGAATTTAGTAAGGCTTTTAGCTACAGAGCAAGAGCTGCTATTGACAGTTTTATTGGGACAAGACTCTCAAAATATGCATTTACATTTCGATCTTCTCACGCGGCTGATTAAGCTGATCTTTCAATTGTGGAGAAGCGGCCGCATAGCTAGCCGTTATCTGAAAGAGGTAGAGCCAGAACTTACGGTGTGTTTGTGGCGAATAGTATTTGGAACCGATCAAGAGGATACCGAATCCATTGAGATGAGCGAGCATAAAAAGCTCGTTGATAGGCTGGACGAGTTGCAATTGCAGGAAGATGTAGACCTTTTTGACGATGCATTTGACGAGGAAGTTCCTAAATATATAGAGGAAGAATTTCGCAAAACGAGCTTCTTACGTTGCCAGTCGATAATGGGTAGCGGTATAGAACGAAACACCAAGGATATGGCCAAATCAATACTAGAGAGCATCACATCAATGGAAGACGCCGACGCACTCTATCTTGCAATGTATCAAGGTTCTTAGAACGTTTAATGGCCAGCATCCACACGTTTCAACGCGCAGGTACTTAGAACTTATTAGAAGAATTCATTGTTTGTATAGAACTACAATATGATACTATAAAAGGTAATTTGCCTGGCTACAAGCTATGCGAACGCTTAAGCAGATTGAGGCTTGGCGACACCAGTTTGGAAACCGTTCTTGAATCTTCTAGAAACGTGCTTCAAGTATCTCATTCTACCGGTACCGGTAGTTCTTCTTCTCTTAGCCTTCATGGCCCAGTTGTGAGATCTCATCTTGGCAGCTGGGTAGCCGCAAGAAGAACAAGTCTTCTTTTGGATGTGGAAGGAACGACGTCCACATCTGTTACACAAAGTGTGAGACTTGTTGTGACGCTTACCGAATGAAGGAGTACCCTCTGTAATCAGAATCGTTAGTATTATGGTCTAGTGCCTTAAATCTGTGGAATATCAGATACCAGAATTGATTTGCGTAACCAAATAGACTGCATGTTGAAGGAGAAAGACAAGGATAAGGATGCCATGATAGTAATGCCTTTTCAAGGTGAGGAAAATTGCAACAGCCACATCCCGTTTGTCAAGTCAGTGAATATTCCCACATTTGTATCCTCAAACCATCGACTCTTACAGCAGCGTTTGCTCCCATCTAATCTCATGAATTAGGGCAACTTCAAATTCCACATCTTCAAATCGGTGATCGTTGTCTTTCTATCTCAACAGTAGTTCTAATCCCGCTGATATATCTTCCCACAGGCTCATCATTTCCATCTGTGTACATACTACCCATCTTTGCTTATACTTTCGTTGTGTTTGAACAAAGAGTGTTCTACTGAGGAGAGTTGAAAAGTTTTAGACTCCAAGCCAGACCGCTGCGTCGAGCCTGGCTGTTGGTGCGGTGTCTGGATTTTTACACCTTCAGCGCTTCCCACCCAATTTCCATTGAGTCTGACCTGATGAGTAGCGTCAGTTTCACAGAACAGCACGTAGAGGTCTGATACTCTCTGAAGGGTAAGAACGAAATGACAAGAAACACCAACCACAATAAGATGCACGGATGTAAAATCAGAAAACAATGTACGGGTGTAAAGTAGAACAGTCCAAAGAAAACGATCACATGACATTTCTTCATTTTTGACATTCTTAATGTACGTTTGTACGTAAAAAAGAAAGCCTCGCTTAGGTGATGCGACGCGTAAAGTCGCCGCTGACGCGAAAACGCGAGCGTTCCCGCGATGTGCAGGACGCGTCTCCCTGAAGAAGACTCTCTGCAAACCAGCTTTGTTCTGCTCTTCTCATTGAAGGTTTCAAAGACGTTTAAGATTTGCCTCTTCATTCTAGTGTAACATGAATAACCAATTCCCCCCTTCGTCGCCCATAGCTGGTGCCTCAACAGTAGACGCAAACGATGATCCTTTTTTCCAACCCTCCGCAGACCATTCGCCCTCCGCAGTAAGGTTTTTCCAGAAAAGAAGTGCAGCAGCCGGTCAGTTGAACTCTGCGCATCACAAAGACCATGAATACCCTACCCCAAATCCGTCATCGACTCTGGGCCGCTCGTCATCGCCTGTGAAGGCAACCCTCGCACATGTGACACCAGAGAAAGATATCGAGAAGAGGACTGAAACAGAGTTCAGAACTGGATTCCACAAGACACGAGTGCATATCCAATTAGATCCTCGAGACCCTGCTAGACTTGCTATTGGACGTAAAAAGGCAGTGTGTGATGTTGTTTTACCTCGTATGAAGAACATTTCTCGTCAGCATGCTTTCATTTCCTACAGAGCCGATACCGGGCAAGTAAAGCTAGAATGTTATGGCACGAACGGGTTGATTGTCGTGTTCCCAATGAGACTGGATTTCAACCTTGTTAGACGCGTTGATGCGCATAGTCTCTACGAACTGGTGAGAAATTCTCCAGATTACAGTCCAGCAGATAAACAACTTATTAAAGATCATTCCTTCACGTCTTTTGTGCTGCTCAAGGGCGAATCGGTGATCATGCCGTATATTGCAGATACCGTTATCGACTTCAGACAGGCAGAGGCTGTTTTGTCGCTGCGCAACGTCATGAGTTCTGAAGCGGACGATGAAGATGGCCTCAACGCGACGGAAACGGAGGACGAACTAGAGCAAATTCAATTTAATAGTGACGATTTTAACGCCACCATGCTTACACCTCAAAGAAATATACTGAAACTAGTTCCCGAGAGCAAGTCCCCCGCAACTATTGAAATTAAGAGGACTTCTTTACCAGGTAAAGTGGTAACTTCTTTGGAGCAAGTCGGGGAAGAATCTAAAGCTCCACTTCCTGCGATTGTAACAAAGTTCAAGGAAGAAGATGAACCTGTCACTACGGATACCAAGGCTACAAAAAGCGAGTTTTCTGATATTGCTCGAGTTGTGTCTCTCTCGAGGGAAGAGTTGCAATCTGCTGCCGCAGCAGTGGCCAATGCCTCTTCAGGGAAAGAAAAATCATCCTTGATTGAGAATGTGAATCCAAAACCTTTAATTTTGGATAGCGCTGACAAAGTGAAAATTCAAAAGCCTGATATCATTGTTGTAGAACCTACCAAAAATAGTGCTCCTGCAGAGCTAGCTGGGCCTGAGGTTTCAGAAGATGCCATTTCCAGCAATAAAAAATTGAACGTTTCAGAGAAGAAACCTTTCAGTAGCACAGTGACTCCACAGACTTCCTTCGCTGTGATAACGCCCGCAACACCCCATAAACCAGTAAAGAAACACACGCCTCCGCTAGAAGATATAAAAACACCAGTCAATTCTAAGAAGGAGCTATCACGTCGTCGCAAGCTCACAACGCCGTCTCCCCATAAAAATCATAAAAAAAAGACCCAACATAAAGCTCCTACTAAACCCCGTCAACAAATACTTACTGAAATAGCCTCCAAAGGAATAGATTTAGTGGAGATTCAACATGTATTGGCAAATCATTTGGCATTTTCAAACATTCAGCAAGTTCCTTTGGCTCTTTTAAAAGATGTAAATTCCACAATATCCACCCTAAGCACTGCCGAACTACGAGCATTACTTGCTGAAGAGAAATGCATTGGTGTCATTTATCGCGAAGGTAAAGATGCCGCTGGGAAGCCTTTGGATGAGGAATATTACTATGATTTAGAGAACGACCCTGATGCGAACAGAAGACAAATCGTAACGACTTTAAAAGGAGGAAGATCAGGGCTAAGGAGCTGTAGAAGGGTTCATAAGCAATATTTCTGGAAAAAACCAGCTAAATAGAAAATTTGTACTGTGTTTTAGAGTTTCAAACAATCAAGTCCTTCATTATTTCAAAATAAAATGCAAATCCATCCAGGTATGTAATACAATATCGTTATAAAGAGAAAAAGTTACACAAGGGCATTCATGTCCCTATTTTAAGAAACGTATTACCGTTTCGGTAGTAGACCGTTTGTTAACGAAAAAGAAAATCTCATCATGATTAAACTGCATGCTTTTTCAAAAAATCTTGCATTTCGTCAGTATCAACGTCTTCTGGATCCTCAGTGGAGATTGCTTGTAGAAGACCATCAAGCATTCCATCAACTTTATCCTCGTCAACTTTTAGACAGAGCGAAAGTACTCTTCTGAATCTTCCTTCGAGGTCAGCTTGACGTTCATGAACTTCATTCAAAGTTTTATTCAAATTCTCTTCATTTCTTTCGTAGGCACAAATACGCGCACGTAAAAGTATTGCAGGTGGAATAATCTCTTCCTTACCCGAATTTTCCTCCAGCAGTTGAGCAGCTAACGATTCCAATGATTTTGACTCTAGCAGCTGTTGTAAATCCCCATGATATTCTGTTTGTAGCTTCTTTTCGAGAAACTCGTATATGAAATCGATGCGAAAAGGTTCATCGGCATCAAATTCCGCCATGTCGAAAGTTTCATCATCAATTCCTAGCACAGCGCTCACTTTCTTGAAATTTGCATCTTCCTCATTTATGGCATGCCGAATATTAGCCACTTGTTCCGTCAGTTGGGAATATTCGTCGCGCAATTGCCTCGATTTTGCTAACTTGTCTCTAGAAGAGGCCAAAAGTTCACGTTGAGCACTTAGATCCGAGTGCAGTTTAGCAAGTTGTTCATTGTGTTGTTTTATCTCCATATCATAATCTTGCGAAATAGTGTTCAATAGGGACTGTATATTGTTTATCAGAACCGAGGAGTCTGGACCTGCAGTTGAAGGTGAGTTTACATTTGGAACTTGAGTTGATTTCATATCAGATTTAGCAGTACCAGCCCCAAAATCTACAGGGCGCAGCCCTGAGTTGTTAGAGATTTGTGGATCTGCACCGTAATCAAGCAGAGCTTCTACGATGGAAACATTTCCCAAACGTGAAGCGATGTTTAAACAAGTATCACCGTTGACATCACGCGCATTGAGAATATGACTGATAAACCATTTCAAGTCCAAAGTAGAGATGATTGCATCTAGTTCCCCATCGATTTCGCGAGACTGCTTTTTCACTATCCACCCCATCAATATATCAAGATAATATTTAGCAGCAGCCGCGCATCCAGGCATCCCAGAGGTTATAACTATGTGATGAAGCACAGTTCGTCCCATCTCATCAACAAGTATGAGGCAGGGATAAAGGTAATCAAGTAGTTCTTCAAAAGTTCCGGAATCGTAGTTATTGACGGATTTGACTGCCTTCACCAGCGGGCATTCACCCGATTTATCCCCTAGCAGTCGGTCACTTTGATGCTCAATAAAATCTTTGATTAAGCGGATATTAGCAATCGAACAAAGCCAGTGTAAAGGTGTATTCCCATGCTCATCTATAGGTAAATTTAAATTGAGAGGGGCAGTTGGATAAGAGTTGTTTAGGTCCTGCAACACTGCATCAAATTGCAGCGTTTGCGTGTCAGGAAAGAGAATATGTTGTAAAAGACTTTCCAGCTTTACACGTTCTTCTGGTTGAAAATTACCAACCGGGCTTTTCGCATGCATGGTAGCGAGCGGGGTGGGTAGCTGTAAATCATGTGAAAAAGTTCGGATAGGCAAGGTATCAGATTGCTTGAGTTTCTTCAAGGGTGACCCAAGTTGTATATGTGACTCCTCATTTCTTCTCTTGGCAGAAGGCTCATCTTCATCTGTAACTACCTCATCTTGGAAAATATCTTGGAACGCGTCTGCAAAATTTAAAATCTTCAATAATTCCCACGTCTTTGCACGAGAAGTCCACTTCTGGTCGTCATCATCACTTTCGACCACAACGCTGTATTTCTGTAAGATCTCTTCGTACTTTTCAGAGGTCAATTCACCTTCCAATCCGGCTTGAGAGGCTAGGAACGGCAGAAGAGAGTCTAACAAGAAATTATCTTTTTCTGAATCCCATACCAGTTTCAGGGAAGCATTCCCACCATCTGAACTGGTGGTTCTCTCGTATTCCTCCAATGCCATGAGTATACGGGCTATCCTCAGCGGATGTGGAAATTTTCAAATGTTTGTGCTGGATACTGTTCTATGAAATACTCACGAAGGAGACAATTAACGCGCGAGACATTGAGGTTCAAGAAACGTGCATGGTGATACATGTGAAATGATTACAAGATAAAGTAAGAATACATATGTTAAGCGTCTTTGACGGAAGCGACAATCATTAAAATCGAGTGAAATGACACTTCCTGCGAACATTCGGCGACTAATACGAACTGCTGGTGATTTTGAATATGCATTACCAATTGTAAGTTATTACATGAAACTTTACGGCGTTGAGCAAGTACTCGCGATGGACGGGCGCACAGAAGAAATGACAGAGTGTGCTACTGGGTTACTTGATGACATTGAAAAGTTCAAAGCCACGGAGAATGATGATGCAGTAAAATTACTTCTAGAGGATCAGACAAAGGCCAAGTCTTATCTTTTGAATTTTGCACTTTCGTTATACAATGAGCAGCTTTTGAAGATTAAGGAGGAAAAGTATGACAGAGATCTTTCGAGGGCGTTGTGGTGTTGTGTGGATTTGTTCAATACGATCATTGACATCTGGAAGGGCTCTGAACTTTCTGCAGAGGAAGTAGAGCAATGCCAAAAGAGGGTCAAATATTGCAAATTGTATTTGAGGCAGTTGTCACGAGGTGAGATGGGGAAAGAATCTAGCGTGGTACCGGAAGCATCTGTTCATGATCAAGAAACTGATGATTTGATAGCGAAACTGCGCAAATTGGACAATTCGGATGAGTCCGAGTCGAATGAGGAGATAGATGAGAATATAAAACCACAGGTGCCAGAGCTAGACGTAAACCCCGAGGAAGTGAACAAGTTTATCAAGAGTTTAGAAGAAGAGTATCCAAGTGAAGGCGAAGATCAAGAGGCGGATGATCAAGCTGCACAGGATCTAGTTGATAGAGTGCAAAATGATGATTTGGATGGGGATGCAGCTTCAAACGCCGCTTCAATTGAAGCGACTGGCCATGCCCGCGAAGGATCTTTGGAATTACCTTGTGTCCCCAGTTTCATTGACCAAGGTAAGGATGCTGAAGAAGAATCGGACGAGCCTCAATTTGTGAGTGATGATTCTGAGAAAGAAGAGCCAGCTAAGGGAGCAAGTCGCACAACAACAATGACCCATCAATACACGCCAGAGGATCTAACCTCGATGATGGATCGAGAGGAACAAATTTCGGAAGTGCAAAAATTGGCAAGGTACGCGATCAGTGCACTGAACTACGAGGACATTGGTACTGCAAAGGACGAACTTACGAAAGCGCTCAAAGTGCTGGAGAAAATGGGATAAGTATCCGTTGAGGGAGTCATTAAAGGTCTATATATAAGTAGTGATGCGTCTATAGGAAAATAAACAGGGATGCAGAAAAAAAACAGCGATGAAGATATAAAAAACGCGAAATTGTGCGCGCCATAGAAAGAGCATTCAACCATATTTTACAGTATTGAGCCTTGAGTTGAGCAAGCTCTTGTAAAAAGAGTAAAAAAAAAAGAGACTATGGGGATTCGAATTCCAGAAAACGAAAATCATAGCTTCAACTCCTTTGGCTTTTCCCAAGTGTATTCTTGGTTGGTGAAGTGACCGTAGGAAGCAGTTGGCAAGTAGATTGGTCTGGCCAAATCCAATTCCTTGACTAAGACACCTGGTCTCAAATCAAAGTTTTTCTTGATAATCTCGATGATTTCTTCGTCGGACTTGGTGGCGGAACCGTAAGTGTCAACGTGGATGGACAAAGGCTCGGCGATACCGATGGCGTAAGAGAATTGGACTTGAACTCTCTTACATAGACCGGCGGCGACTAGAGACTTGGCGACCCATCTGGCAGCGTAGGCAGCGGAACGGTCGACCTTGGAGTAGTCCTTACCGGAGAAGGCACCACCACCGACGGCGGAGGCACCACCGTAGGCGTCGACGATGATCTTTCTACCGGTTAGACCGGCGTCACCTTGAGGACCACCAATGACGAATCTACCGGAAGGTTGGATGTAGTACTTGGTGTTTTCGTCCAACATGTCGGCGGGGCAGACTTTTTGGACGATCTTGGACTTGATCTCGGAACGTAGGTCCTCTAGGGAGATGTCGTCGGCGTGTTGGGCGGAGACAACGATGGTGTCGATTCTGAGAGGAACCCAGGCACCAGCGACCTCCTTGTACTCGACGGTGACTTGGGTCTTGGTGTCGGGACGCAACCAAGGCAAGGAGCCGTCTCTTCTGGCGTCGGCCATGGCCTTGTTTAGCTTGTGGGCCAACAAGATGGTGAGAGGAAGGCCCTCTGGGGTCTCGTCGGTGGCGTAGCCGAACATGATACCTTGGTCACCGGCACCCAATTCCTCGAGCGCTTGCTCGTAGTGCAGACCCTGAGCGATGTCTGGAGATTGCTGTTCGATGGCGACGAGCACGTTACAGGTCTTGAAGTCGAAGCCCTTTTCGGAGGAGTCGTAGCCGATTTGCTTGACGGTGTCTCTGACGATCTTCTGGTAGTCGAGCTGGGCTCTGGTGGTGATTTCACCGAACACCATGATCATACCGGTCTTGGCTGCGGTCTCACACGCCACCTTGGAGAGTGGGTCCTCGCGCAGACACGCATCGAGGACGGCGTCGGACACTTGGTCACAGATCTTGTCAGGGTGGCCTTCGCCGACTGACTCGGAGGTGAATAGGAAAGTCTTTTCTGTGGACATGCTGCGAGGGTGGTGGAGGGGGGTGGGAGCGGATGCGTAGAGAGAGAGGCCGTAAGAGAAGGAACGAAACCTGGGCTGCGAATGCGAGCCTATATATGAATTTTTTTTTCACATGGCGAGCGAAGGGCAGTGGGAACCGCATGCGAGCGCCGGCGCCACAGTTGCCGGGGCGGGCTCTTGCCGGGGCGGGCTCTTGCCGTTGGTCGGTGCGACGCGCAACGAGCAACGTGTGGGGAGGGCGCGAAAAAAAGGAGGCTGCGGTCACGTGCGCGCTGTGGCGTCTTGGCGGTTACGCGCGATAAACGGCCGCGGCCGGCGTACGAGGCGGGCACGTGCGTAGCACGTGCGTGACTCGGGCGGCCGCGTGACTCGGGCGCCACGTGCGTCTCACGTGCTACGCCGGCAGCACCCCGGGCGCCGCCGCCCGGCTCATGGTCCGCGCCCACACACCCGCGGCCACCCCGGCCCCGAGCGCGGCCCCCAGCACCACGTCGTACCAGTGGTGCCGGTGGTCCGCGACCCGCGACACCATCACCAGCGCGACCACGCCCAGACACCACGCGTGCCGCGCGCGCGGCACCGCGACGCACTGCGTCTGCCACCACCACAAAAACCCAAGCCCCGCGGCCGCCAGGCTCGCGTGCCCGCTGGGCGTGCTCTTGAGGCCCTCCAGCAGCACCGCGTGGTCGTCGGCGCCGCCGAGCGCGGCGCCGCACAGCGCGGCCGCGACGCGGCCGCGCGCGTCCGCGGCGTCTGCGGGCCAGTCTGCGCGCGCGGGCAGCTGGCACCGCGCTAGAAAGTCCGGCCGCCGGTTCGCCAGCGCCAGCTTGAGCGCGTTGGTCGCGACGCCCGTGAGCGCCAGCGCGGCCACGAGCGCGACGCACGTCACGTGGTACAGGTGCGCCGCCGCGGGCAGCCATTCCGGGCACGCGACGCGCGGCCGCGGCGCGGGGCGGCGGCGACGCAAAGCGTCGCGCGCCACGACGCACCACCACGTGATCGCGGCCGCCGGCACCGCCGCGGCCAGCAGCACGCACTGGCCCGCCGAGACCGTCTCGCGCGACGTGTACGAGCGCGCGATGGCGCGGTCCGCCGGGTCGAAGCGCGTGGACAGCGGCGGCGGGACGGCAAACTCCAGGTACAGGAACAGCGCGGTGGCCGTGGCGGCCACCGCGTACGTGGGCAACAGCGAGAGCGCGTAGGAGGCGAGGTTGCGCAGTAGGGGCGCAACGGACAGCATAGCGTTGGATGGGAGCGAGCGAGAGGGAGGAGGCGGCGGGAGGAGAAACAGGGGGTGGCGGGACGGACACAAAAACGGGCGCGCGCGGCGCGCGCGGTGTGTGGGTGGTGCACGGTACGAGCGCGGTGCGAGCCGCCGCAAACGATGACGCGCCAGGGGGGCGGCGCGGCACGTGTATCTCACGTGCCGCTCGCAGCTTGCGGCCCCCCGCGCGACGTATAAAGGACGCAGCAGGGAGGCGAGCGGCCCCCCGGCCGTGGAGGCTGCAACCGCGCCTCACGTCGGATTTGCGTCGCACCCAATTTCGATCCCCTCCCCCCTCCCCATGAACCAGGCCATCAACATCGCCAAGACCTCCGCCGAGTCCCTCGCCACGCACGAAATCGTCCCCGACGTCATCAAGTCCAGCTTCTCGCCCTGGGGCCTGCTGGCGGCCGAGTACGCCGCCGGGTCGCCCGTCGCCATGGGCAACACGCTCACCATCGACGAAACGCAGGCCAAGCCCAAAGTGCACTTCACGCTGGACCCGCAGTCGCAGTTTGAGATCCGCGACTCGGACCTCTTCACGCTGGTGATCACGGACCCCGACGCGCCCTCGCGCTCGGACCACAAGTGGTCCGAGTACTGCCACTACGTCGAGGCCGACATCCGCATGCCGTTCGCGTACTCGCGCGCGTCGTCGTCGGCGGTGCCGGACTTTGTGGCGTCGGAGCTGGCCGGCGGTCACGTGCTCGCCGACTACGTCGGCCCCGCGCCGCCCAAGGGCACGGGCAAGCACCGCTACGTGCTGCTGCTGTACAAGCAGTCCGGGCCCGCGTCGCAGCTCTCCAAGATCGCCGACCGGCCCAACTGGGGCTACGGCGCGCCCGCCACGGGCGCGCACCGGTGGGCCGCCGAGAACGGGCTGGAACTCGTGGCGGCGAACTTCTTTTACGCGGAGAACAAGTGAGACGCAAGCGACAAGACGCGGCGCCTTTGCGGCGCCTTTGCCGCGCATTGCGTCGCTCTATCATATATCAGCTCTATTGTTATGTATAACTATCAACGACTAAAAACTAAAAACCCAAACTCGGTCATAAATACGTAGGCGCCGCGGCGCAGGTGGCATCGCCGCCCCCAGTCCGCTAGCAACCGCCGCGCGCGCCCTCTAAGCAAACAGCTCCTTGACCAACTCGCGGTACACGCCGATCTGGAAGTTGTCCAGCTCGATCGCGTTGAGCGCGGGTGCCACGATGAACCCAGACCCCGCGCCCGCCGCCGCGCCCGTCGCGCCCGTCGCGCCGCTCTCCGCCTGCTCCTCCCCCGAGCAATGCTGCATCATCTCCTGGTACATCTTGAGCTCCTTCAACTGGTTGTCGTAGTACTTGCTGTCGATCTCCAGGTTGTTGGGGATCGCGCACAGCCATATCCGCGTCTTGTAGAACTTGAACAGCTCCTTGATCAGCTCCCGGAAGTCGTTGCGCTCCTGGCACACGTAGTAGAACGTCAGTTTCTTGCGGTCAAACTGAAAGTCCGCGTTCAGAATCTTGATGTTCAGCTGCGCGCGTGGCGTCTGGTGCTGGTGGTGCGACAGCCCGCTGTTCAGCGACTTCAACTTGAGCTGCGCGATGTGCAGCGCCTTGAGCTCGTCCTGGAACTTGTTGTGCAGGTTCGTCGTCACTTCCCACGACGTCGCGAACCGCAACACCTGCTTGGATGGGATGATCAGCTGCGTCAGCTCGATCACGTCGTAAAGCTTCGAGTTCAGGTCGTCGCTCTGGCCCCGCGTCGTGTCTATCAGCGCCTTCACAAACTTGTGGTTCGCGAAATGCTGCTCGCGGTTCGTTATTAGCGAATCAAAGTGGATCTTCTTCTTGAGAAAGTTGATGAACAGCGCCAGGTCCAAGTCCACGTGCGGCTCCACCACCAGTGCCAAGTCCTTGCCCCGGTCCCCGTCGATGATCACCAGGTCGTTTCTGCACATGAGCAAGTTCGTCGACTGTGGAATCGACAATAGCTCCAGTTTCCCGTTCTTCAACGCCACCAACACCAACGGCTTGTAATGCAAATACGCGCTTGTCGAACTGTTCCGGCGCGACTCATTGCCAGACACAAACGCGTCCGACTGTGGGTTGTAATTCAGGTTGCAACTCTTCAAAAACACCAAAAACTTCTGGATATTGCCCGCCATCGCAGACGTATCTTTCCCCGAAAGCATTTCCTTGACCGAGTCCAAAAACTCGCATGCCTGAGCGCTAGAGAAATATTTCTTCCCAGACTCAGAGTACAGCGCCTTGAGTTCTGGTGACGCCACAATCTGTTGTCCGTTCAGCAGAATAAGCCCATTATCCAGCTGGTAATTGCCCTGCGAAGCAGGCTTGCTATAGTTCACTTTGGGAACCGACTGGTGCTTTTGTGGGAAATTCAAATATCTGTTTCTGGGGGCCTGCGTGGAAAGTTGATCCGCCATGAACGCCTCGGGGGTCTGACCGTGGATCAGCGTGTCAGAGATGTAAGAAGATCTCCGTGCTGAAGTGTATTGCTGCTCCCCAAATGCCGGATACGCAATAGTGCCTGCACTATTCACCGGAGAGAGTGCGGAAGAAGGACTAATTGACTGCTGTGTGAGTGCCGCGTAGTAACTTGTGGGCGACGCCATCATCGTCGACCCAGAAGACCCTGACGACCCGATGCTGTTGTTGCGGGATTGCGCCGCGTTCATCGAAGATGTGAGTGGCATCGTAGAATGCATCTGTCCTTGCTGGTTCTGCTGTTGGCTGTGATCTTCTCCCAATTGGAAAACTGGCATGTGTAACATTTGTGGCGGAGGCATCGGTTCCGAGTTCGAAGGCATCATATTTACTGAAGCTGGTGCATAATTCATCTGACCGAATCGGAATCCGTTGATAAAATCCACTTTCTTCTCCTTGGCTTCTTCTTCTCTGGCCTTGCGGGGTAGGTCTGTCAGTGACTTGCCACTGCTATTTTTGAACAATAATTTGTCATAGTAGTTCCGAAGAGCTACGTTATCCGAGATACTCGTGGTACTATTAATGGATGGAAGTTCCGTAGTCATTTCACTTGTGTCCTCAGTTCGCATACTATCCGCTATTACGTGTTTCGCTCCTTGCTCCTATATATACTTGCTATTCACTCCGGTGATAGTTGCCCCTTGTTATAGTCCCCGCAAAATTTTTTTTTTTTTTGGCAGAAAAAAATGTCACCAATTCGTATCACGTGATGTTGACGTCGTTTTTTTTCCACCTGGTTTATTCTCGCTATGTACGTTGAGACTCTCGCAGGCCATAGTGCCATATGCATAGGTTGACAATGCACATAATGCATATGTAGACGATCAGGACCCTGATCTTGCTGGTGGCAGTTGTTGACTCTTCTTCAATGGCACCATCGGCCGAAGAATAGCCCGACAATTCGGATTCTGCGTGTCCTGTGTTTGCAACCGTGCCGGAAGATACTGGTTCGCTCGTTTGAGTAGGTCCCGTATTTGCTTCCTGCTCTTGTTTTACTTTTCCTTTTTCAAACGGCTCTGGTATCGAGAGGGTGCTGACCTCAAGATCTCCCTCCTGGAAAACCACACCCAAACCCTTGGCCATATGCCATTCGACATGGCAATGCAGCAACCAGTAACCCGGGTTGTTAGCCACAAATCGAATTACCGCGTATGAATGGCCGGGTATGTTAATGGTATCGCGAGTCATCGGAGCCCTATCTCCCCAGTTAGCAACATCTTGTTTGTACCGACGCATGGCGGGGCTATCTGCGTCATTAAAATGGAGTGGGCCATCCCGCTTTTGTCCCACGGACACCACCTGGAAAGTGTGACCATGCATGTGCCAGGGATGCCGCATGTGGTCAATAGAGTTGATGGCAATTTCCACAACTTGTTCAGCTTCGAGCAGGATAGGATCACGGCGACCACGGTCGCCTAGGATCAGCAAACCCTCGGAAAAGTACTCGTTCATGGTGTTGCCATTCACCACGTACATCGGGGTCTCGAAAGGCTCACGAATCTCGTCGGCAAAATCATAATCTAGGGAGATTTGTTGTGCAGGTTCCGGCAGTAACGAACCCGAAATAGGCACATAGTCAAGGTATCTTTCGGCTACGTCGAACCCTGGCAAATCTCTTATCCTCCCAGTGAAAGCATTTCCGCGAAGCTGCCCCGATCTGAGTATCCAGTGCGTCTTCGTAATGTAGCCCATCATTTTACTGCATCCATGGATTATTTTTATGGGGTCGCGACTCTCGACTTTTAACAAGACCGAAAATCGTTGCCCGGGAGCAATCGCTAGGGTGTCAACCATATATGGCTTTGCTAGAATCCCGTCTGTTTCAATAACACACATGCGATGGCCATCGATGTGTAGCACGTTAGTTCCACTCATCCCCATATTCACAACTCGAAACACAATGTATTGAGTTTCTTCATCAACCACAAAAGCAACTGAGCCCGTGTCTCCATTCGTGGTTGAACCCTCTACGCGGGGATCGGGATCCCCATTGGGCGCCATGACTTCACGCAGTATATCAATACTAGATTTGGAGTACCAATCGCTCACCGCGATCACTTCTTCCTGTATTTTTAAATCTTGTCCCGAAGTGGGTAGTTCCGCTATAGCATCACTTGTTGTTCCAACTTCTTCCAATCTCGTAGCCACGCGGTTAATGTACTTGTCTCTTTCTTCACATTCAACCAAGAATAATCCTCTCAGCCCATCACCGTACTGAACAGACGAGTGGGAGTGGTACCAGTAGGTACCACAGACATTTTTCGGTATGCTAAAGTTATACCAGTAGCTCATATGACTAGGAATGCTGTGTTGCGTTACGCCAGGAACACCATCGTGTAAGGCCCCGAGTAACCCGTCGTTGCCCAGTATGAGACCATGAAAATGAATAGATGTCGAGCAATAGTCTTGCATGAGAGCGTCTGCGTAGTTCTGCTCGCATATCTCATTGTTCACCAGTAGATTGACTTGATCTCCCGATTTCACGCGCAGTGTCGGACCTAGGGTATCGGTTCGTCCATTTATGGATATAAATGTCTTGCCCTCCTTGTCAGCCGCCGTAGTGATATTAAATTCATATAAGTGAGTTTCAGCAACGACCAGTCCCTGCAACCATACCACCAACGTCCAGAGAAGGATCATTTTCGATTAAGATGTTGCATGATTTGTGATGGTTTTAAAACAAAACTCAACTTTATTACCGCCGCCGCCGTTGTCAGTGATTCTCATACTCCTTCATCTCGTGGTTAATTGCATCCCCTTCAGGGGTCAGGAACTCTCAGGAAATTCTTGCGAAATGGTAAAAAGATACTTGACAGATATTCTAAACTACATTTACTGTATCTTGCCATCAATTTGCGACCGTTTATAATTTCTAATTTGAACTAAGAGAGGTCGCGAAATATCCGTAAATCTTGCCACTCTGGATAAATAGTGTCAATCCGCTTCAACAGTAAAATCTCGAGGTCAAAACACGAACACGAGACTACATCCAATACCTCTAGTGTTTAGCCACGAAGTTAAGTCCTTACAGGGTGTTTCTGACAGGATGGTAGGTTGTCATCACGTGATTGAACGGCGCTCGCGGCTCACAACGGCAGAGCAGATATCCATCTTGAGCTGAAGCAAGAGTAAAAGCACACGGTAGACACCTTCAATGCTCTGATCACCACTCAAATGAGTCCCAGTAATTCCCTTAGGTTTATTAAGGCTGGAGAGTTGAAAGTAGCCTACCTAGTGGTCGGTCCTGAGCATGGTACACCAGTTATACTTCTTCATGGGTTTCCCTACGATGTTCATGCCTTCGATGAGACATCAGAATTGCTTGCAGAAGCGGGTTGCTATTGTGTCATTCCATATTTACGAGGATACGGGCCTACTCGATTTTTATGTGCAAGCTCTTCTCGTTCTGGTCAACAAGCGTCTTTGGGTACTGATTTACTAGCTCTCATGGACGCTCTCAAAATTTCAAAAGCAGTTTTAGGTGGATTCGACTGGGGAGGTAGAGCTGCGTGTGTTGTGTCAGCAATTTGGCCTTCCCGTGTGAAAGGTTTGGTGAGTTGTGGCCATGGCTACAACATTTTAGACATAAATGCTTCCACTGAACCTCTTGCACCCGAGCAAGAATTACGCTTATGGTACCAATTTTATTTCCATTCAGAGCGAGGAAGACGCGGTTTAGCTTGTAATCGAAAGGAGCTTTGCGAGTTGTTGTGGCGGCTTTGGTCGCCTACTTGGAACTTTAGCGAAGCCACTTATGCTCAGACTTCATTGGCGTTTGAAAACCCTGATTTTGTTGACGTCGTCATTCATTCTTATCGTCAAAGATTTGATGTTATACCTGGTGACCATTCAAAAGAGAATATTGAACGACAATTGGCAGCTTTACCAAATATCACTGTACCTACGATTGTTTTGGAGGGTGAAGATGACGGAGTTGAGACGCAGCACATGGAGAAAGAACGTTCCAAATTCACTAACCTTCAGGAACACCTTATCGTCCCTGGAATTGGCCACAATTTCCCACAGGAGGCTCCTATAGCGTTTTATCATGCTATTATGAAACTTGTTCATATGGATTAGAATTAATAATTTCACTTTGAATTTGACTTCATAATTAATATTTCTAAAATACTAAGTTCTTTGAGGATGTAATAAACGGAACACTTTTCTAAAAACCAAACCCATTATAACTGCACGAAACATATTTTAAAGATATAGTACAAACGGATATAAGCTATTCTATAATTACAGAGAGAAGTGAATTTATAACATAATAACAATCGAAAATAAAACCGCCTTTAGTTATTGAATACTAGTGCATTCTTGCTTTCCAGTATTTTTTCGATTTCCTTTACCAACCTATTGAAAGTTTTTGTTGAACCTGATTTCTTTGCGAATCCGATATATGAACCACTTCCTCGAGGTAACACAACGATTTCAAAAAGAGTAGATCTGAGTGATAAAAAGTTCTCGCTGCTTAGTTTACCAGTTATAGATTTTCTTGAAGGGCTTGATCTGACATCCTTCAATCCATAGTTTTTCCAAGCAGTCAATAACTTGCTTAGCGCATTAAACATCTGATCACAATTAATTACGGTGTTAAATCTTTGATCAAACTCTCCGGCGATTTTTTCGTCGCGAGATTTGGAGAATTTTCTGAAAAAAGATTTGTTTCTCTTTTTCTCTACTGCTGGTGTTATATCTTCCAATGCTTTCCTTGATGGATCTTGCTTCTTTTTCATAGCCTCGTTAAGTGGTGGCTGAGGCTCCGATTTTTTCTTTTGTTTAGTTGGGCCTTTAGTGTCTGGTGCTGCTGCTGGTGCTTCCACTTCATCAGGAATCATAGAGGAAACCTTACCGTCATTTTCGCGTACATCTCTGGGAGGCTGATACAGACCCAGTCCGTTGACTTTGCCATTTTTACCTCTATCCAAGGGAGGTAAAGTTGGCAGCTTGACCTCTGATGAGTCCTCTTCAGCTCTCTTCGAATTAGATTGGTGGTTGTCAAACCTATCAGCAAAGTTTAGTTTTATAACCGACTTTGAGCCCATTCGAGATTCAGAACTTTCGGGGACTTCGTAAAGTCTACTATCAGCAGAGGTCTCAGCAGTATCTTTGCCATCTTCATCAATTGCTTCAAACATAAATTCTGCTTCTTGACTGACCTTCGCTGTTGACGAGGCACTGCGGTTTGGAACGTCCGTATCAGCATTGCCTTTCAGATGGTCTGCCAAGTTGGTGAATGAATTCTTTGTCGAGTACATTGAAAGCACTGACAATCTTTTATTTGATGCTGTGAATTGGCGAGAACGTCTAGTGAATTGGGGTACCTTGACCTCAGATAACTTTCGAGGATCGCTTGAATAATCTTCTCTCAAGGTACCTACCGCTATGGCGTTCTTTGGAAGAGCCTGAGACTCATATCCGTCGTTTGTTGTTGAAGTCGTTGTTGCGTTAGAGTTCATTCTTAACTGCTTTGGCAAATTGTTTGTCGGAGGCCTATGCTCTTTGGATCTTTTGGCCTTCTCTAACTCTTGATTAAGGTCAAAAGACGAGCCAAGGAACTTAGATCTCCTGATAGTCTCTAGAATGGTCTTTTCGGTCGCTAAATTATCAGCCCCATCGTCGACAATTTCTCTTTCATCTTCCAACGGAAAAATTCCCGGATCAAGACGAGAGACAGGCCGAGTGTCGAGGGAGAAAGTTCTCCTATTAATTACGTCGTTGACTTCATCATAATCATCAATCATAGACGCTCTCTTGTTACCATCGAGCACGTTCTCAGCAGGTGCGGACACAGATCTATTGTTCGATGATTTAGCACCTTGTGAATCTTTGAAATCAGTTCTTAGTTTGGCAATCTCAATTTCCATCTGGGCTTCAAGCTCCTGTTGTTTTTTGCGATGCTCTTCTTCTAACTCTTTTTCACGTTGTAATTCTTCCTGACGAATCCTTTCCTCCTCTTCACGCTGTCTTTTTTCTCTTTCTTCTTTTTCTTTTGCTTCTCTCACACGTCTTTCTAACTCTTCTTTCTCTTTCCGAATTTGCTCGTATTTCTCATGCTCGAAGATCTGGTCGCAGAGAGTCGCAAAATCAGCACTTGTTCTTTTTGTTTCCTTTTCAATGTACTCCC
This sequence comes from Lachancea fermentati, assembly GCA_900074765.1. Lineage (NCBI taxonomy): Eukaryota > Fungi > Ascomycota > Saccharomycetes > Saccharomycetales > Saccharomycetaceae > Lachancea > Lachancea fermentati. The sequence goes on along the minus strand of LT598486.1, from coordinate 139,728 downwards.
AATCATCGTCCTCCGAAAGCTTCGCATAAGTTGCGATCAACTTGGTTGTAATCGAGCCTCTTTTGCCACGCAAGAAAGACAATCGTTTGCTCATTCTGGAAGAACGCTTGCCTGATTTCACGTTTGATGCATTGTAGTCCTTAAGCACTTCAAGAGGAATTGGATGGGCTGTTAAATCAAATTCTTTTGTGGATAGTCTCTTGTTTACTGGTGTGGGTGAGTTGTTGGTGTTGATGAGTGCCGAAAGTCTTTTATTGGACGACATGTTTAACGAGATTCTCTTGCTGGAAGAGCTTGGTGTTCCACCGTTCATTGCATTATTACTGGAAGAAAAACGGTTGAAGGAAACTGGTCTCTTATGAGACGAAGAAGCACTTATTGCGACTGGCTTATTTTTTTTCTTTGGCGTTGGCGTGGTTTGTATTGACCTTCTGGAAACCGAGTTGCGCATAGAAGATCTTTTGGGAGAAGCTTGGGCAGTTTGTTGTTTCCGCTGCTGCTTGAGTTGTTCCTGTTGACTATCATGTTTAAATCTGAATAACAACGCATAGAAAGTCTTTTCTAAATTTGGACCAGACTCTTTTAGTTTCTTGATGATTTCATTCTTGTCCCTGCCATGCCACAAGACAACCAAATTCGCAATGATAGTTTCATCAATAGAACCATTAACATTATCTAGCGGATTCAAATATGTGTCTTCGCGTGGGAGGTTTCGAATACTCTTGGAGTCCTTTATGCTTGGGTATTTTTGAAGTAGAGGATGCCTCAAAATTTCTCTAGTTTTCATTCTGCGTTCAGGGTCAACAGTGAGTATTCTTGCGATTAAATCTTGTGCCTCAGGTGATATCTCATCATCGCCTGGCATTTCATACTCACCGCTCTGAACCTTTAGTAAGAGGTTTCTTATGTTCCCATCTTCTTCATCGAATGGTAGTCTCCCGGTTAGCAGGGCATAAAGGATGACACCACATGACCACACATCGCTCTCAAAGCCGTGATAAGGAAGACCAGACACAATTTCAGGTGCCGCGTAATGAGGCGAACCACAAGACGTTTCAAGCAATTTGTCTTTGCTCTCTAGAGCGGCCATCCCAAAGTCGGCAATCTTTATGTTAAACTTATGATCTAATAGAAGGTTTTCAGGCTTCAAGTCACGGTGGACAATACCAAGCGCGTGACAGTACGAGATACCAATGATAATTTGTCTGAAGAACCTCACAGCCTCATTCTCGGGAAGTGGTCCACGTTCGACAAGTAGATTGAACAGTTCTCCCTTCTCGACGTATTCTAAGACCATGTAAAGGTTGGAGTTTGTTTCCCAGACATCATATAGCCGCAGCACGTTTGGATGATTGAGAAGTTTCATGATGATTATTTCACGCTCAATACCGTAAGGTAGAACGTCTGGGTCATTAGAGCCCACAATGGTTGAGGATGTGCTCTGGACGCCGAAAATGGACTTCGATACTATCTTCACTGCAGCCTGCTGGCCCGTGCTTTCGTGTTGTGCCATCAAAACCTTGCCAGTGCTCCCGGCACCTAACGTGGCCCCAAGCTTCCAAGGACCGATCTTGTCGCCTTTCAACGTGGTGAGGGTCGAGTTCACTATCGAGTTCTGCCTTGAATGAGCCGACATTGAACCAATCCAGCTAGACAGATTCTACTATTTTCCGTTATGGAGTTGTGAGCAGTTGGAAAATGATACACGTAAAATATGTCTTTTTTCTTACACCTCGCTTCACCAAAAAGTCTTGCCCAACTTTTCGTGTCATTGAAGTTCCCCATCGGGTAAGCAGTTTTCCAATTCTTGGCCATTCTCGATCCCGAAAATGGTACGGCCGTCTTTAGACTAGAGAAAAAAAAGGGTGACGCGTCGCAACAAATTCTGCTTGATTTTCGCGTCAGATGTTATCACTATTCACGAAAGAGCAAACGTAAACATGTCACGTGAAAAGAAAACAGACAGTTATAAGTTACCCGGACACGAACAGTCACGTGCCAAAATATCACGTGCAATGAGTCTAACTATTAGCTCGCTTCTTGTTCTTCTTCCTTGTCCAATCTGGCCGAGAATCTGACCGTTTGCGTAGATTGCCATTGGCCAATAGTGGTTACTTTGTTATGTGGACACTGCTAATATAAAGTACAGAAGGGTATGTGCGGTCTAAAGGCTCGAGGATCCACCGATTTGCTCTCTGTGCGCCTCAATGATGTCATTGTCTTCCATGTCGAGATCGTCAGGCGTCTGATCAGCTTGGATACGCACACCATCGTATAGAAATCTCAAAGAATCCATCTCCTTACCCTGTCTCTTTGCAAACGCCTCCATCAAACGTCTCAAGGGTGTTGTACGCTTAATCTTAAAAAAAATCTCTGAAGAACCGTCTGACACCTTAAGGTTGATATGTGTCTCTGGCTTGATATCTGGCTTGGTTTCTTGTTGAGGCTCTGACATCCTTGTTGTGCTAATTGCGTGGGTGCGGAAAGCTCTACCTTGCTGCAACGGACGTGATATTTGGAGATAGCTTATATCGTATTTTTTTCTTATATGGTTTTGCCACCACTTGTCTTATTCCGAGGGCAGCGCGTGAACGCTGATTCCATCCGAGGGATGATAACTACGAACGATACGTTACCCGACCATAGAATATCGGCCTTTTCATCCAAATCATTTTATAGCTATACACGAATAGAGTTGCCAACTCGCCAAGACACCCGTTACGGATTTTCGGAAATAAGTGAGACTTCAACGGAACGTAGGATATGATAAACTCCGAAACTCTCGAGACCACGACAAAAAGAAATTATGCATGCCGAATTGTGCCTCACACGGTTCTTTTTTCTCAGGGTCGCGCTGAAAAAACCCCGTTTGAAAGGCTCTTTTTCGAAAAGAATTGCCCTATGGGCATCATTTTGCCAAGCTTGACGTCCTGCACCCCAGCAAAAATAGCAAAAAATCGCGCCAGAACGTAGTTTGATGGGCACATTAGCTTGAGTGCCAGAGCGTGGCGGAATACATACGGCGGTAGACTGTATTTGGTGCCGAATGAGTCGCCAGAAGAAGAAAGTAGGCGCTCCGGGGGTATCTCTCCAATAGGCAGCAGTACTCTAAACTCGTTATCTCGGTTATGACTCCAATGGCGATATCTTCGGCGGAGCGGCGCGCGTGGTATAAATGTAGAATGAGAAAGCCGGTCGCAGCGGTTTCGCTGTACTGATCGCAATTTGCAAACGGAGATCGCTCTTGATCGAATGTCGGATATTCAATTAAGCAATCTTAAGTCTGGAGAAGGCTTAGTGGAGTCATTCGACACTATCGAAGTGACAAATGACTCCAAAGTCGGTAACTCCTCCAGAGATGGCCTTTTTCACAGATTCGTCGACTCTTTCAAAAAACCAGAAGAGGTTGAAGTGACTCAGGACGACATCGAACAACTGGACAACGATGAGTTTGACAGTAAACACAAGAGTCTGAAGCAAAACATTAAGCCTAGACATGTTCTTATGATCTCACTGGCAACCGGTGTAGGTACCGGTATGCTGGTCGGTAACGGTAAATCCCTGCATAACGGTGGTCCGGCCGGTCTGATTATTGGTTATCTGATTGTATCCACCATGTTGTACTGTGTTATTCAATCGGCCTCTGAATTGGCAATGATTTATACGTCTTTGTCGGGTGGTTTCAACGCCTATCCTTCGCTACTGGTGGATCCAGCATTCGGATTTTCCGTCGCATGGGTGTATTGCTTGCAATGGTTGTGTGTTTTGCCCTTAGAGTTGGTGACTGCATCCATGACCATCAAGTATTGGAACACGTCGATCAATCCCGATGCCTTTGTGGTGATCTTTTACGTGGTTCTAGTTACTGTTAACTTTATCGGTTCTGCTGGTTATGCTGAAGCTGAGTTCTTTTTCAACACTTGTAAAGTATTGATGATCATCGGTTTCTTCATTTTGGGTATCATCATCAACTGTGGTGGTGCCGGTACTGACGGTTACATCGGTGCCAAGTACTGGCGTGATCCTGGTTCATTTGCAGGTGATAAGCCTATCGATCACTTCAAAGGTGTTGTCGGTGTTTTTGTTAATGCAGCTTTTGCCTACGGTGGCTCGGAGTTTTCTGTTTTAACTGCCGCTGAACAATCCAACCCAAGAAGATCAATTGCAAGTGCTTCGAAAAAGTTGCTATACCGTATCATTTGTATTTACTGTGGTACTGCTATCTTATTGGGTTTCCTAGTACCTTACAACTCCGATGAATTATTAGGCTCTAGTGGTTCAGCAACGCATGCTTCTCCATTCGTTATCGCTGTTGCATCTCATCACGTCAAGGTTGTTCCTCATTTCATCAACGCAGTCATTCTTTTGTCGGTTTTGTCGGTTGCAAACTCTGCTCTATATTCTTCTTCAAGAATCTTGTTGTCTTTGGCAGAACAAAACTATGCGCCAAAGTTCCTAACATACGTCGACAGAAGGGGAAGGCCTTTGTTGGGCTTAGTTGTAAGTTGCATCTTCGGATTGATTTCATTTGTGGCCGCATCTCCAAAAGAAGAAACTGTGTTCACTTGGTTGCTTGCAATTTCTGGTTTGAGTGAGCTTTTCACTTGGAGCGCAATCGCACTATCTCACATCAGATTCAGAAAGGCTATGCAAGTACAGAACAGATCCCTCGGAGAGTTGGGATATATCTCTAAGACCGGTGTTTGGGGTTCTTACTATGCTATTGCATTGAACATTTTAATCCTAATTGGCCAATTCTGGGTTGCTATTGCTCCAATTGGCGAAGGAAAACTAGATGCAAATGCCTTCTTTGAAAATTACTTGGCAATGCCAATCTTGATCTTCTTATACCTGGCATACAAGGTCTGGAAAAAGGATTGGAAACTAGTTATCCCAGCAGAGGAGATTGATCTCATATCGCATAGGAAAATTTTTGATGAAGAGGTCTTGAAGAATGAGCTCGAGGAGGAAAAGGAAAGAATAAAGAACTCTTCGTTCAGCGTTCGTATGAATGCGTTCTGGTGTTAAAAGTTCAAAAAGAAAATCCGTAGCATTTAGCATATATAATGATTGTACCAATATTATGAATACTGCATTTTTGAAATATTTGTCCTACAGTCGCCGCTGCATAATTATTCATTTACAAAGGCACAGTCGCATTTTCGTCGCATAAAACTATTTAACGAGGCATAAATCACATCCGATATCCATGCTATGACGCATATTCTCAATCGGCCAAACTTGGGGTTAGTTTACTAATTCCTTCAACAGAGAGCCTTTAATTCACGGCAGCAGTTCTTTTCTTTTCTTTTTCAGGGCCTTTTTTCCCTGCAATGCCCTTCGAAATGCCGTTTTACAACGCCGTACAATTTGTGCAGGCGAAATACAGAAAAGGAAGGCAACAAAAAACGATTGACATTGAAGCTTAAGGCTACCGAGGCTTTTGAGTATTATCTAACATGAAAAATGCGCCTCTCGACATGACCAATTTTTTTAGCGAAACCTTTTCGAAATGCATGACCTAGTATATATATCCAAGAGACTCGATAAATTACATTGACGCGTCAGTACCCCGGCACTCTAGGAGCTTACAAGCCATGCCAAACATATCACCCAATAAACCTGGCTCTTCTCAAAATGAGAATACTCTTTTTAATGCGGATTCGAATGTCTTCTCCAATGTGACAGAATTAAGCAAAAAAGACGAATCTGTTTCTCTCGAAAAAACATCTGTACATGGCAGTTCATATGATTTCTATCAAGAAGAAACCGGTATTTTTAATAGGTTTATCGCGTCATTTAAGAGGGCTCCTGATACTACTAGTGATAGTGGGTCTGCGCAATTCGAAAAGGACATTTCAGCTGAATCGGACAAAAAATTGAAAAAAAATATTAAGCCTAGGCACGTACTTATGATGTCGTTAGGCTCCGGTGTTGGAACTGGTATGCTTGTAGGTAATGGTAAAGCGCTACATAATGGAGGACCTGCAAGTCTTGTGATTGGCTATTCGATAATGGGTACATGCTTATACGCAATTATACAAGCCGCCGGTGAGATGGCTGTTTCCTACAGCTCTCTTGTGGGTAACTTCAATGCATATCCTTCCCTACTGATTGATCCAGCCCTCGGATTTTCTGTCGCTTGGGTTTATTGTTTACAATGGCTTTGTGTTCTACCACTTGAACTTGTCACAGCATCGATTACAATCAAGTACTGGACTACCAGTATAAATCCTGATGCATTCGTGGCTATTTTCTACACCTTAATCGTTGCCATTAATTTTTGCGGATCCAAAGGTTATGCAGAAGCCGATTTTTTCTTCAACAGCTGTAAAGTATTGATGATCACAGGATTTTTTATTCTTGGAATTATTATCAATTGTGGTGGTGCAGGAGACAGTGGTTATATAGGTGGCAAGTATTGGCACAATCCAGGTGCGTTTTCAGGCGACAGAGCAATTGATCATTTCAAAGGTGTGGTTTCCACGTTGGTTACATCTGCGTTCGCATTCGGGGGTACTGAGTTTGTCGCCTTGACCTCTGCCGAGCAAGCAAACCCTAGGCGTGCTATCCCATCTGCCGCCAAACAAGTTTTGTACAGAATTGTGTTCCTATTCCTGGGTTCGATCACTCTTATTGGCTTTTTAGTGCCATATACCTCTGACGAGCTCATGGGTTCTGGCGATGCCGCCACACACGCATCCCCTTATGTGATCGCTATCGCATCTCATGGTGTCAAGGTTGTTCCTCACTTCATCAATGCGGTCATCCTGATTGCAGTTCTTTCCGTTGGTAACTCTGCGCTATTCTCCAGCTCACGTTTACTGCTGTCGTTGTCACAACAAGGTTACGCACCTGCCATCTTGCAGTACATTGATCGCGAAGGTAGACCGTTGATGGCAATGCTAGTTTCATGCGTTTTTGGTATGATATCGTTCGTTGCTGCCTCGCCTCGAGAGGAAACGGTGTTCACCTGGCTATTGGCTATATCTGGTCTGTCGCAGTTGTTCACGTGGTCGGCTATCTGTCTCTCTCACATTAGACTCAGAAGAGCAATGACTGTACAAGGTAGGTCCCTTGGAGAGTTAGGCTATAAATCCCAAACGGGGGTTTGGGGCTCCATTTATGCCGTGTTTGTGATGTTCCTGATTTTGTGTGGTCAATTCTGGGTTGCAATCGCTCCTGTTGGAAGTGACAAATTAGATGTCTCCAATTTCTTTGCAAATTACCTCGCGATGCCTATCCTAATAGTCCTCTACTTTGGCTTCAAGATATGGAAGAAAGACTGGAGATTATATATTCCGGCTGATAAAATCGATTTGCATGCGCACAGAAAAATCTTCGACGAAGACATTCTAAGACAAGAAGACAATGAATACCAAGAAAAAATAAAGAGTTCCGGCTGGATCAAGAAATCCATGAATTTTTGGTGTTAAGCATATATCCGGAATTTGTTGCATATTACAGCTGATAACACACATACTCACTTCAGCTTCTAGAAATTCAAGGTTTGCCTTGGCTTGCCGTCATCTCATATCTAAGGATAATTTGAGAAGCGTCCGCTTTGAATTTTATGACAGCAAGTAATTACTTAGAGTTGCACATTTATTGTGATAACCGTGCTGTAACTACTGCTTATTAGTAATTTCTACATCAATTAATGAATGTGAGATGCGGTTATCTATCGGGAATGCTTTTCGATCGTGATGACGAAGCTTGTTACTAATATTTTTACTAATAAAAGGATGTAACCAAGTACGGGAAGGCTTTTTCGGGTGTCTCATTTGTCAATAATGACTTTCAGATTTCGCGGGCTTGGCGGTGTATATATATCCTAGTTAAAATTAAGGAATGTGATGTAGTCTGTTCAGACTGATAAACTTATCTATTCAAATAAATTACAATGAGTTCAAAAGTTGCACCATTTCTTTCCGCCATTTCAGCTCGTAGAAGTATCTATGCTCTGAAACCAGAACTGCCTTCTAACATTGGGATTAAAGATGTACAAGAAACTGTGCAAACGATAATCAAAGAGACACCAACTTCTTTCAATTCGCAGACGAATCGTGCATTGATTCTCACTGGCGACGTTCACAAGAAGGTCTGGGATAGTGTCCTCAACAGCATCGAGGGTGATAGCGGTAAGAAAAGACCAACTTCTATTAGAGACGAGGCATATGGGACAGTTGTGTTCTTAGTGAATGACGAAACAACCAAGGCTTTCCAAGAGCAGTTCCCAATTTATGCTTCTTATTTTCCACCTTTCGCCGAACATTCCACAGGTGCTGCTCAAATTTCAAGTTGGACTGCATTGGAACTTTTAGGTCTAGGCGCACACTTGCAACACTACAATGATGCTGTTAAAGCTGCTTTGCCAGCGGGTACTGTCCCTGATACGTGGTCTGTGCACGCCCAGCTAGTTTTTGGTGCTCCAGTAGCGCCTGCAACGGAGAAAACATATATCGAGAATCCTGTTAAGATCCTTGAATAATTATTTTCGTAGTAACTCTCAACTACATAGATTTATTCAGATAAATTTACCATCAAAGCGCTCGAAGACAAACGCCAGGCACAATTCCCCTGTAATCGTTCAGGTAATGCTTTCCGTCAATATGGTCGTGTTGGACATCATTTTTCTTGATGAGAGTGCCATCCCTCTTGCATTTTTCAATCAAGCACCATCCATCCGTATGTCTTGCCAGTACTCTCACGTATTCCCCATGCGTGATATGTATCTCATCAACAAGTCTAGGAGTGTATTCGCGTACTACAACGCTAATGTCGCTTAGTTTTTCTGTGGCATTATTATCTTCAGTATCTTCATTATTCTCATTTTTGGCCAAACTTTTGGACTGAAATTTGGCGCCGATTATATTCTTTATTATATTGGGATCTTCAGAAACCAGAGCACTTTTAGGAGTCTTAGGAAGTGGTTTGTCAGTGCCAATTTTAGTGAGGTACTTTTCCAAAGGCTTCTCTTTTATATCAAATCGTTGGTGTCCATCCTTAATTCGAGTATTTTTCGGCACAGACTTAATCATCCGAGTGGATATGTCCAATTTTGGATCGTCAATTGTCTGAGGTTTTATAACGGTACTTAAAACCAGCTTTTTTGAATATGGATTATATTTTGCAAATTCAGCAGTAGTGAAAAGATGCGAGTCCCTTTGAGTATTGTCAGTCTCTTGCGACTTACCATTAAAATCAGGCTTATTGCACTTTAGTGACGAACTTCTGAACACTAGAGGATCTAGCCTGGAACTACCCTCTTGAGGCGGACTGGCTGACAGAGGACTAGCCTTCTTTTCTAAAATAGGAGATTTCTCATCCACTAAAATGCTCTGCACATTATGTTTACCCACTCTAGACAAGATGCGAAGGTGCTTCAGCTTTACAGTTGGTGTCTTAAGACTTGGCATCACTTGATCTTGTAAATAAGTTGACTTTGTCAAAAACCATCGCGATAACGGCGATTCATAGTTCCAATTTCTAGCTCTGGAAAAGTTTTCAGGATCATTTTGACCTGAGGATACGTTGAACTGTGCCGAACTTGAGCTCGGCAGCTCTGATTGAATATGCTGGATTCCTGGAGGCTGTGTGTAAAGAAGAGTGTTTATTTGTTGTGAACTGAGGCTTCGATTTGGTGGTCCTAAAGTCTTTTGTGGTGTTTCAACGTGAGTTTTGTAAGGGTTATGATCTATCCTTGTTATTTTATAATCAAGCATATTGTCAGTATCATAATTATCGCCTACGATGCCTAATTCTGCATCATGCTTGCGACGTTTTGGTGGATTCGCCTTTCTACCTGAAAACCAGGATTGATAGCACTTCTTATGTGTCTCATTATTATTAATTTGTTGCTTCTCACTGAACGAATAACTCTTGCGATGATTTCTATACCAAAGGAAGACAAGAATTAAAATTAATCCGAAGCAAAATACCCCAATAGGAAGACCAATTGATACACCAACAATATCGTTAGATGCACCACCAGTAGTAGATAGCTTATCAACAATTTCGCTTGTCGAAGATGATCGTGACAACTCCGTTGACGACGACGTAATCGGGTTTGAGGTACCAGATAAGGTAGATATCCTGCTAATAGAACTATGCGATGTCGCCAGAAGTTGAACAACAATTTCTGTAGATACATGCATATTGTCTGTTTTCGTAGAGCTGGTAGTGGTAACTTGTGAAGTTAAATCAGTTGTCGTGCTCGGGTTTCCATTTTTGTTGAAGACTGAAATCGTCGCTACTGAAACGGTAGAATACATGTAGGGCAAAGTTTGATCCGCAGAAAAATAGACATCAACATAAATATCTTCCAATATCGTACCAATATCTTCTTTTCGGGTAGTCGAGAGGCTGCTCGAAGTGTCCAACAACATTTTATGACGTGAACTTTATGGATTAAGATGCTGGAACCGAGTCAAAGCGTCTGATAAGACATATCCGCTTTAATCATGGTTTCTCTTATATACTGGTGAAAGTGTGCAAGTCTTAAGATGAAACGCATTCTCGACTAGTTTATGGCGAAGCATGTTTGAATGAGTAGGTAATTCGTAATGGATAACTTGACCTTGTCTCAAATTTCACCCCACAAAGATTTCGAAAAACGAAGTTGAAGAAAATTGAAGTCCCAATGAAGTGTCAGAAAAACAACGGATTACTCAAAACATGGTCAAATTCAATGATTCGATTTTATGTTCGCCGTGCAGTTATTTGATTTGCATTTCAGATCAAGGAGACATATGTTAATACGCCGCTACAGAATCGTTCATCTGCTCGCCGATAAAAAGGTACTCTACTAGAAGAAAGATTTCTAACAATACTTTCTCGGAATGAAGTTTTACATGTGTTTTGGAAATCAAAGAGGAAGGGTTTAACCTGGCAGCGCCTAGTTAATGCTCTGCACTTCCTTCTCAAACATATTGCGACCGTTCAGGAATCAGTGCATCAATCTGATGATTTTTATTTTCTGAGCCCCATCAAACTTCCACGAACAGACTTTGCTGAACTGTTTTCAAGAGTCTATCTAAATGGAAGTTTCTTCTTCAATTTTTTTCCCAAATCAACTAGTCTTCAGAGAGCTTTCTGCAAAATTCACTCTCCAAGTGTAGTGACGTTTATTATCTGAATGCAAAGTATGGTCTTCAAGAGTATGATGCCAGTTAAATCCCTCTTTCTAACTTTCTTAACAATTGACGGCGACTAAACGGAGTATAACGTTTGTCAGTGTTATGCTATTTATTGGGTTGATCTGGGAAACTCAGACGTTTAGCATTATTCATATTTCAATGAACCATGATATATAAGATCATGGTTTACACAGATTATTGAAGCGTAACGGTGCACTTCAATATTAGAGAAAACAGCGCTCCTTGTCAGGCCAATCTTTTCAATCTCAAATTACGATAGGCAACAAAGTACAAAAGTCCTAACACGTGTTACCAATGAATTCTAACCTATAGCCCTTCCTCAGTGAAGAAGCCACACTTCTTACCACTAGTCGAAATTATTTCCAATTAAAGAGCTGCATTCGGTAGTGGTGCTGGATTTCCAATGAATTAATTTGAAAACAAGAACTCTTTGAGCTCAAAGCGTTGAAAGCGTTGCAATATCTCTATCCCCCGTTTGTGCTTTATTTTTGAGAAACGTACTAGCTGTTCTGGCGTGGAAAATGGACCGTTGTAAATTTTGACTTAACGAACGGAGAATAGTAGCTAGGGTCAACGCCTCATGCAGCAGCACACTTCCACGTACTAGCGATGAAAATCCCTACCCACCGCACGATGTGTACTCTTTGTGGACATTTGATTCGCGTCCATAGATACTTGTAGGTGCGCCAGTTTTCCATAGAAGTAATTCAGTCCAACAAAGTCTCTATTACATGTCTATGATTAGCTCTAAGTGCTTCATCTTCTAAGCGATTATACATTTTGATAAAATCTTGATAGGTGGTACAAAAGTTTATTAAACAGTAGCCTCAGTTTTGTATTTCCAATAGAGTGCACTTTTAGCCGTGCACTCTATTGGGACAGGAGAAAAACTGTGATATGCCCTGTATTTTTTCAAGATGATGTTTCTCAACAGAAAATCATGACAGCAACTTTAAATGTAGTTTACCGACAAGACACCTACTTGAATTCGATTCTGAAACCAGAATTTACGGTCTTTCTTGACTGCATTGAAGATTAAGCCATTCTAGAGCTCAAAGTATTCTTATAAGTCTTTACTTCTAGCGTAGAATCATGATGAAGAATTCGCATCATCAACGCTCCCAAGGTTCAATCACTTTGCTTGTAAGCTTTTTTAGTAGTAGCTCACACCAAAGTAAAGAAGGGAAAACCGCTTAATAATAGGCTTGTGACGCCATCGAGAAGGAGACCTATGGGTTCTCGGCATTTGAAAGCTCATGCAGGAGGCACATATTTTCCGCTGTTGCATAGCATCCGAAAATAATATAATTATGCATCGATCTCCAAAGATACAACGAAACGGCATTAAAACCTGCATCCCCTTAGAGTACCTGAATGAAAAGAGTTCGACATGTTCTCCATGATCACGTTCCTGACCCTGTTTCCAAAGCTAGGATTGTCGTATGATTTTTGCCTTCAATAATGCATGGATCCAGGAACGTTGATTTCAAGATCACAAGATCTGCCTTTCCCGATGCTCCTACTCAGTTTGAAGGAAGATTGGTGACTTCGGGTTTCAACGTAAAATGGTGTAACGGTAATCGAACAGGATTACTGGAATATGAACACGTTGGTGTTTTATCTCCCTTTTGCCTTGAACTTAACCTTGAAAGTGGTTTGCCTTAGAATTAGAATGTCTCGTAGCTAGCATTTTACCAGTCGTTACGGTATGGCGCTACTTCCGTGCAATGAGCTGATTTGAGACCACTGGGAAGCTGTGGCATTATTTTTTAATACGTAAAATGTTACGCCCACCCGTGCAGAGGAGTGCAGATCTCCCATGAAATCACATTTCCTGTTTTCGGGTGGTTTTGGGTGCCCTATGGTAACGGTGATTATCACGTCCACCTTTTTTCTGCGTGGAAAACAGGTACGAGTTTTCTAGCGATGCAGAATCACGCGCACAGAAGTTTCATTGATAATCCAAAAGACGCCGATCTAACAGGGTGCTACAGATTTGGTATCTTACGCTGTATGATTTAAGACTCTTTTAGCTCGATAAAGGCCGACTATTTTCGGATGTTGTCAGGGACTACAAAGGGTTATATTCGAGGCGTTTGATTGAGTTAAGCAGCTTTCACCGCCACTTACCTATTACAGTCTCGGCAAAAACGATATAGTTTAAAAATTATGCACACTTTCACAAACGAACTTGACAGTCAGCATGGAGGAGGAATGAGTTTCTTCGTCTGATTATTTCTAAGGCATCATCGAAGGTCGCAAGTTGGATTCGGTTTTGAGCCGATTTTGTTGATTCCTTCGTAACAGAGTATCTACAGGCCTTAACGCTAAGCGGTACTAAACGCTAAGATCTCAATTCCAGCGATTTGTGACTCTACCAAAAAAATCGGGATAAGAACTCACTTAAGTGGACACCTGCACTATTTCGTTCGCCTACACATCAAGTGCTCTTCCTATACACCCCATCGCAGTTTCGGTCAGTAAAATACATACGTAGCTCTATTCAAGATACCAAAACTAGCTTAATTGGCCATTAGCAATAGCGTCAAAAAAGCTCGCGCTGTCGTGTATCAGAATGTCTCGGATCCTCGGAAAACTAAATCCTTGCCCATCACATCCCTTTCACCGAATTCTTTTTTTTCCAACAAGCAAAGACAATACCTAGGTGTGTAGATTTCCTTCAAATGCCATCACTTTGAACCGTTAAAGGTATGCATACTTTCTCCAAACCTATGCACATTGTATCATTATTTTACGATGTCTGCAAGGTTTATCTGCAGTAACAACGCCCACAGATTGTGACTGCGCACGGGTTCTTTAAAGATCTATACGGCCTATGATGTTCAGCACTACTTCAAGTTCACAATTGTAAATCTCGAGGAATTTGCTTTTCCCCGAAAGCAATTACAATGATCATGTTTTGTAAATAATGTACTTACGTCAACCAATCTAAATCTCTAATTATATTACCCAAGAAGGAACCGCACTATCCGGAGACCTTTCTTGGGTTTTGCTTAGTCACCACCACGTCGAGGGCTATTTGATTGCCGAATTCGACAACAAAGGCAAAAATCCTATTTCGCGTTGTTTTCACCGCGCATGTTTCGACTACTAGCAACTTTCGGGATTTTGGTCCCTATCCGCGGCTTGTAAATCTTGTCAGAAGAAGGTTTTTTCCGTGTTGTCACCAGGCTGGACGGGTTTTTTTCGTGTCGGACTACGCGACTTTCTGCGTGAAGGAAAATCACGGCAGGAGGACGTCGCGACACTGTTTTCGTCAACGTTCGCCCAGCCTGCCGAGGATTTGCAATTGAGAAGTTGGGAGTGTCAATCCTGCCAGTTTCAAAGCGCCGGGAAACAGTCTCTATATATAGATGGAATGTAATAAGATGTAGAACGGTGCATTCACGGTTTAGAGACGGTACAACTCTCACGAACTGCTCTCTTTTTAATACTATGAAGTTAGGGACTATTGTGGGACTTTGTGTTACCACTGCAACTGTTTCAGCAACAACAACTACGACTGAGGATTTTTATGCTACTGCCTCTCAGATAAAATTTACCAAGACCGACACAGCTTCTCTCTCGAGTAGCTATTCAACGGCTTCGTCAACGGCGAGCTCTTCGAGCGTTTACTCGGGGTCTGAATCCTCCCCTTCGTCCTCGGTGATATCTGCGAGCACTTCAGCCGCATCTTCCACATCTACAAACTCCGGCACTGCAGACAACTCTGCAATCTCGTTGTCCTCGACGGCTGGCTCTTCGAGCAACCTCGAGAGCTCCTCTGCTTCTTACCAGAGTTCATACGCTTCTTCTACTGGATCTGTAAGCAGCTATTCCACGCTAGTTCCATCTTCAGCTCCTGAGAGCGCTTCAGAGATCTCTCAGACGTCTTCTGAAACGATATCATCAGCTACCAGCCTGCCAATTGATTTCGGGTCCTCTTCAACATCTAGTTTGTCAAGCGAACTTCAATCGTCCTCTGAAGCATACCCCGAGTCTTCGAGCCTCCTTTTCACCACTTCCTCATTTTTGTCGTCGAGTGCAAACCCCACATCACAGCTATACTATAACACATCTTCGACGTTTCAAAATTCGGATAGTCTAACTGCCATTTTGACAAGTTCTCTTTCTCCTTCGAGCTTTGATACGTCTGAAAGTTCTTCAGAACTCTCCACAGGGTTTTATGTCTCCACTTTTGGAGGTGCCACTGCAGAGCCTTCTATTACCCAGCCACTAGCATCAGCCATATCTAGTGTTGCTACAGGTATTCCAACTGGAGGATTTTTATCAGTTGATTCTGTCTCAACTTCCGGATCGCTTTCCTCGACCGAATCTTTCTCTTCGATTGAATCGATATCGTCCACAACCTCATCTCAAGTTCCTACATCCACATCGAGCTCGTCAACACACTTAACCTCGACACTTTCTCCAATTTCTTCATCTGCAAAGTCGACTGCAGCTTACACGACAATCTCCACTAAGAAATCCAGCACTACATCTACTACATCTACCAAGTCTTCCACCACTTCAAGCAAGTCGAGCACATCTACTACCTCTACCAAGTCTTCCACCACTTCTAGCAAGTCTTCTACCACATCCAGTACTTCCTCCAAATCTACCACCAGCAAAACATCGACCACTTCCAGCACCTCGACCAAGCCATCTACTACTTCCACCACTTCTTCAGCTTCAGCCACTAGCTCTTCAACCACTCTAGCAGCAGCTGTCGCAACAGCTTTGCTCGCCGAACACAACAAATTGAGAGCTTTGCATGTTGACACTGATGATTTGGTATGGGATGATGGTTTGTCAGCTTGGGCTTATGACTATGTGGAAAGTTTGACGGGCACAACTTATGACCCATGTTCAGGGAATTTGATACACTCTTCGAACAGGAACAATCAGGGTGAAAACATTGGCTTTGCAACAACAACAGATCCTAGTTCGCTGATTGACGCTTGGTATAATGAAATTGAATATTATGATTACAATAATATCACTGGTATTGAACATGACGGGCAAGAAGTGGGCCATTTCACACAGGTTGTATGGGCTTCCACGACTAGCGTAGGATGCGCTGTTGTCCAATGTGATACCATGGCTAGGTATGGTCAAAATGCAACCTACTTGCTTTGTGAGTACTCACCTGCAGGTAATGTTTACGATGAAACCCCTGGGGACTACGAATTCGTCTTTTTCGAAGAGAACGTTAAAGAACTAAAGTCTTCCAACTAGTCAAGAGAAGTTTATTATATCAATTCCTTAGCGTGAATCAAACAATCACCTTTCAAAAAGAATTGAAGGTTTCTTATATAAAAAAAAATATATAGCCCATCAGTTCAATTGTTTTAATAGATGACGTCTTAATGAATCCCAAATAACTTATCTCTTGTTGAAAAAACTTCCAATTGCCTCCCCAATCAAAGCACCAGCGGAGTTAGTTTGTTGACTTCCCTGCTGATTACCTTGAGGATTTCCCTGTTGATTATTTCCGTAGTTATTGTAGCCCTGGCCTTGGTTGGAGTTGTTGTAGCCCTGTCCTTGGTTTAAGTTATTGTAGCCTTGTCCTTGGTTGGAGTTGTTGTAGCCCTGACCTTGATTAGAATTAGAAACAAAGTTACCAGCAAAATTGAAGCCCTGGCCAGACTGTTGAGACTGATTTGAGTTACCTTGGCTGTGGCCGCTTTGTTGGTAGCCTTGCTGACTTTGATTTCCATAGTTTGATGACTGGGACTGATTGTTATAATTTCCCTCCTGGGAATATCCTTGGTTTCCGTGATAACCTTGCTGAGAGTAGTTCTGGTTGCCATAATTGCCTTGTTGATAGTTATTCGAGTTATTGTTTGACTGTTGGAAGCTTCCTTGAGACTGATTATAAGATTGATTGCCAAAGAATGAGCCAGAGTTAGAATTTGATCCTTGATTGTTATACCCTGCATTTTGGTTTGACCCCTGTTTATTACCAGACATGAAAGAACTAGCCATTGCAGCCAAACTGCCAAAAGAACTGCTCGATTGGTTTTGGGTTGGCCGATTGTTTTGACTACCCCCAAAAAATTGACTGGCCAAGGAGGCCAGACCACTAGAACCCATTGAGCTACCTCCGTTAGAGCTTCCCCCCTGGCTACCAAGAAGAGAAGCCACGGAACCTAAATTAAATCCACTTGAATTCCGAGAAGAACCCATGATGGTACTGAGTAACGCCAATTTTCCAAGCTGCGTCTGGGAGCTGCCACCACCACTACCCGTCATTAGTGTGCTCATCAAAGAGCTTCCAATACCACGCGAACCTTGTTCGTGACCATTGTCCAAAACATATTGAGAAATCTTTTGAATAAGCCTTTCAATTGTAGACATTTGGTCTTGCGAGGGGTTCTGCTGAGCAGCATTAGTAAGCTTCGCAACGGCCTCCTCATGATTTCCTTGCTCGAAGAGCTTTTCAGCTTGACTGATCAACTGGTTAACGTCCATTTTTGGTATTTTATTTTTATAGTAGAATCTAGGAAGGACAAGAAGATAAAAGATTTCGTGTTCACATAATTTGTATGAATATGCACACCGATGGAAAATTACCAGAAAAAGATAGGGTGCTTCATTCAGATCCCCAATGTTGGTAGGGGCCAATTAAAGTATGTTGGGCATGTTGACGGTAAATCAGGCGTATTTGTTGGTGTTGACTTGCTTGCCAACATTGGAAAGAATGATGGTACATTCCAAGGTAAACAGTACTTTGAGACTGAGTATGCACAAAGCGGATTATTTATCCAGCTGCAAAAAGTAGCAACTTTGATAGATAATGCCTCTGATGATTCAAGACGTGCTACTATGTGTGACCCCTTCGCAAAAAGCCGCCGTACAACCTTAATCGACCCGCGATCTCCAACGCCGGTACGTGGTAATTCACGAAAGAGTAGTGCTGCATCATCCGATAGTATGGATGTCGATTCACGAGATCGTCGTCTGAGGTATAGCGCTACCAAAGACTATGAGATCAAATTTCAACAGCAGCAACAAGAAATTACTCGCTATAAGAAACTACTTGACGAACAACGTGTAGTTTTGGAGGAAATTCAGCCAGCAATTGATATCTATGAGGACAAACTACGAGAAATGGAGTCCGAAATAACAAGATTGCAGTCGCAACTTGAGAAAGAGCGCGACAATCAACGAAAACAAAAGCTATACTTCGAGACCGAACATGAGCAGCTATTGTCTGTTGTAGAGGAGCTGCATCACGAAATAAGGGAAAATGAACAAAGAATGATAGAAGGGCGTACGAGGGTACCCTTACACAATGATGAATTATATACAGGTGATGATGAGCTCAAAAAAGAAAACATGTCCCTCAAACAAGAAATTGAAGAGCTTCGGCAGTATCGCCTGGAGCAAGAGAAATTTAGATCGAAGTGGGAGAAGGAACGGGAGCAGCTCAAGATGCACAACGATTCCTTAAGCTCCGAATATCAATTCCTTAACAAAGAAGCACAAGAAAATGAGCGCTCGCTAAGTTCTGAAAATAGATCATTGAAAGAAGCCATCGAGCGCATCACTGGAGAACTAAGCCTAGCCAATGAAAGGCTTGGAAAGTTAGAAATGTCATCGTCAAACAGCAAAATTCCACTCCCACAAGCCAATGAAGATAATCAAAATATCGTACAAGAAAGCGTCAGTGAGTCACTGCCTTTGTATGTTTCAAAAACACGAGACCCTTCTGCAGGAAGACGCCAATGGTGTGCACTATGTGAAAGGGATGGCCATGACAGTGTGGAATGCCCATACGAGAATGATCAGCTGTTTTGACTCGACCGCACCTCGTGTCATGTGAGCTAAAATTTTTCTCCCACTCAGATTGCACATTGGACTGCATGATGACTCAAATTATACCACTGTTGCCTCAAGGTTATATTAACTCGACACTGTGTTCAACCTACTCGTCAGGTAACAGTTAACCAAAATGGTCTTTCCAATTTTACCTCTTTATTCCTCTAGTAGGGATGTGACTGAGGTCATAGCCTCGAAGCCTTACTTATGTCTGGCTGGCCAAGCATTATTAGATGGTTCCAAATTAACAACTGAAGAAATTTTGAATTTCCAAGAATCATATCCTGTGATCAGGTTTTTGGCAGTTCGTTTGTCAAGGGGAGATGTTGCCGATGACGACGTCATTCGTTTACTCAACAACGGTGTATCTGCGCTTTTCCTGTCTGATAAAGAATATGCCTCATCCCTTGTTGAATTGGGCGTACCTGAAGAAAGAATTGTTTTATCCGATGGATCAAACTACGACTGTAAATTTCACCTAGTTCAAAAGTTTTCTTCTGAACAGATAATTGGCGTCGACACAATCACATCGGAATCTCTCGCCAACGCTGTGGTGTCTTCCTTGAGAACCGATCGCGCAGACAAATTGTATACAACACTAGTTGTTGATTCCAATGAGAGATGTTTGGGCCTAGTGTACTCTTCAGCAGAATCCATAAAGCTTGCTATTGAAAAGGAGGCAGGTGTCTATTATTCTCGTTCCAGAGATGAGATATGGGTCAAGGGAGCTACATCCGGTAATACTCAAACACTAGTAGGTATTCAACTCGATTGTGATAGTGATGCGTTGAAGTTTATCGTCGTCCAAAATGGCGAACATTCCGACTTCTGTCACTTAAATACTGAGTCCTGTTTCGGTGAATTCCTTCACGGCTTAGTTGGTCTGGAGCAGTTGTTACAACAACGTCTTGTCGACGCACCTGAAAAATCATATACACGCAGACTTTTTAACGACCCCGAATTGTTGACTGCTAAAATAAAAGAAGAAGCCGAAGAGTTAACTGAGGCTCAAAATAAGAGTGAAATCTCTTGGGAAGCTGCAGATCTTTTCTACTTCGCTATGGTGAAGCTCGTTAGCAGTGGTGTTTCTTTGAAGGATGTCGAAAGGAATTTGAACATGAAGCACTTAAAGGTCACCAGAAGAAAGGGTGATGCCAAACCAAAGTTCATGAAACAAGAAACTGCCTCTAAAAAACCAGAAGAAATCCCAGAGGCTATCAGATTAAGTGTAGTTGAGGCCAATGATTCTGTTGCTGTTGAAAGTGCCTTGAGCAGACCAATTCAAAAAACGTCAGAAATTATGCATCTAGTTAATCCAATTGTGGAGAGAGTGCGTAATGAGGGTGACAAGGCTTTGATAGAGTTCACCAGCAAGTTCGATGGCGTCGATTTAGAGGCACCTGTTCTAGAGGCACCTTTCCCACCTGAATATTTCGAAGGATTGACTGAGGAAATGAAGGAGGCACTTGATTTGTCAATGGAGAATGTTCGCAAATTCCACGCGGCGCAACTCCAAAAGGAAGTATTGGAAGTTGAAACTCAACCTGGTGTTATTTGTTCTCGTTTCCCTCGCCCTATCGAGAAGGTGGGTCTATATATTCCAGGTGGTACTGCTGTTCTACCAAGTACGGCTCTCATGTTGGGTGTTCCAGCTAGCGTTGCCGAATGTAGAGAGATTGTATTCGCCTCGCCACCACGTAAGAGTGACGGAAAAGTATCTCCGGAGGTGGTGTATGTCGCAGAAAAGGTTGGTGCTTCCAAGATCGTGTTAGCCGGTGGTGCTCAAGCCGTTGCTGCTATGGCCTACGGTACTGAATCTGTTCCAAAGGTGGACAAGATCTTGGGTCCAGGTAACCAATTCGTCACTGCCGCAAAGATGTATGTGCAAAACGACACACAAGCACTATGTTCCATTGATATGCCTGCCGGTCCAAGTGAAGTGCTTGTGATTGCTGATGAAAAGGCTGATGCTGACTTTGTCGCCTCAGATCTGCTGTCACAAGCCGAGCACGGTATCGACTCTCAAGTCATCCTTGTCGGTGTTAGCCTAAGCGAAAAGAAAATTCAAGAGATCCAGGAGGCCGTTGAGAAACAGGCCCTACAACTACCTCGTCTGGAAATTGTGCGCAAGTGTATCGCCCATAGCTCCATCATCTTGTGTAACTCGTACGAGGATGCGTTCGACATGTCGAACAAGTATGCACCAGAGCACTTGATCTTACAAATTGAGAACGCTTCTGACTACGTGAAGCTAGTCGACAACGCAGGTAGCGTCTTCGTTGGCGCTTTTACGCCTGAGTCCTGTGGTGATTATTCCAGTGGTACCAACCACACCTTGCCCACTTATGGATATGCCAGACAATACAGTGGTGTCAACACTTCTACTTTCCAGAAATTTATCACCGCTCAGAACGTCACCCCACAAGGTTTGGAAAACATCGGCCGCGCTGTCATGAGCGTTGCTAAGGTCGAAGGTCTTGACGCGCACAGAAATGCTGTCAAGATTAGAATGCAAAAGCTAGGCCTTCTACCAGAAGGCTTCGTGTAAACGAGTATCTCATTAAACTAATAGAAGTAATCTGTATACATCAAACTGTAAGTATATGTGTCACGTGTTGTACATCGCCTTTATCGCTTCGGCCCGGATCTTTCCACCACGCCACTTTTTCACGAATGACCTTTCTGTAATTATGACCAAATTGTAAGCATAGTATTGGCAGATATATAGAAACTAATTAAAGCTCTGAGGAACAACGCCTTGATACTCAAATGTTAATCACTGGATCTAAATCGATGAAGCAAGCAGCTGTGAGATTATTAAGAGCGCACAGACCGCTAGCAAGGAAACACAAGCCTCTTTTACCACCTCTACAACTTTACAGACGGATTCTTCGAGAGCACAAGAGTCTACCGCTACCACAGCGAGAACTTGGGGATCAATACGTAAAGAACGAGTTTCGGCTGCATCGAGAAACCACTAATCCACTGTATATTGTGGGCTTTTTAGCAAGCTGGCAAGACTACCTGCATATGATTACAAAAGGAGACTGGGTGGAAGGCACACTCTCAGCACAAGTGCTAGAAAAAATGTCACCAGAACAGGTTGGGCAGCTCTACGAGTTGATGAAGGAAACAGAAGGCTTAAGGAAAGATGGGCAACAGGATTAGGATTGGTTCTGTTAACTTACTAAGACGTTCAATTCATATTCTGTATCATTACATACGTGTACAATAGAATGAAAAATTTTAAGAGTTTTAATGTTGAGATGACCTGAGTCGCAGTAGTTTACAAAGGGCACTGTAGCGAGATATGGTAGCCAAAATCGACTGTATGAAGAATGGGTACCTGGTAGTACCATTCCAACTTCCCTCGTCTGATAAACTCAAGGAGTGCGAGAATGCATTGCACTACATGTTTGTGAAAAAGCACCAATCGAAGAGCGAGCATGAGCAGCGTTGTCTGTTCTTGGTGAATTTACCTCTTCTGACACATAGCGAAAACCTAAAGAAAAGCTTCCAGGAGATTTGTTCAAGGTCTAACACCGTCGCTCACATTTCGCAGCTATTGCATTACGATGAGTTTGGACTCAATGACGTTGATCTCTCCAGTCTTACTTCGGATCTTATGTCTACCGGAGACGCCGAAGAGAAGAGGTTCACTCCAAGAAACACAGCACTACTGCAATTTGTGGATGACTCTAGTCTTGAAAATGCATGGAATGCCTTGAAAAAGTACTCCCAAGATTCACAAGATGATAAGTTAGTGACATGGAGTTTTCGCTCGCCATCCATGGAGACTTTCATCAACTTTTACAAGCCATTAGACACTGAATATTTGAAAACGGACATTCATGAGCACATGGCACTATTTGAACAGAGGGAAGCGCAGGCCCAAGAAGAGGTTCAGTCATCTTTGGTAGATGAAGATGGATTTACCTTGGTCGTAGGTAAGAATACGAAGTCTTTGAACTCGATCAGAAAGAAAATTTTCAACAGGAACCCATTACTCAAGCATGAGAAAGTTGCGAAACCCCCATCAATGGTTGACAAGAAGGCGAAGCAAGATTTCTATAGATTCCAAATAAGAGAAAAGAAGAAACAGGAAATTAGTGAATTACTAAAAAAGTTCAAGCAAGATCAAGAAAGAGTCAAAGAAATGAAATCAAAGCGCAAATTCAATCCTTATTCTTGAAGTTTAAGGTAAAATGGAATCCTTTCTCAAAGAATCTAGGTGTCTTTAGAGAGGCCTATGTACATTAGCATATACACCGTAATTACAATCTACCACCCGGCGTTAGTTCACCACCGACTTCTTCGAAGTCACCTCTTTGTCTCAGCATAATGGCCGGATGTAAGCCCTGCTGCTTAAGGGTTTTGAAAATCATGACTGGCTTTTCGTCAAGTTCTAAGATACGTTCTTGATCACCATAGCAGATTACCAAAACGTACTGTTTCCAGTCTTGTTCGTTGAGGTTATGTCTCTTCATGGCGTTTTTGAGAATTCTTTCGCAAGAGTCCTCTTTAGAAGCACGTAAATGTTTTAGCGGCTCGCTTCCAGCCGTTGTAGGAGGTTGTGGGGTTGGAGGGTTGGCAGCAGTAGGAAGTACTGATGGAGTAGGAAGTGCACCAGACGTTGACCTACTTACAGACTGCCTGAATGTCGTATTACCTGGAGAACCAGGTGTGGGTAATCGGTGGCCCTCAAAGTAATCATGCTGTGGCTGTTGAGAGTTGTGATGCAAAAGTTGGGTTTGTGATTGGGTTTGGGGAAGACTGTGCCCCCCGGCAGCTTGGGTGCTTTTCTTTACAACCTCCAAGACATCAAGTCTCAAGCGAGTGTATTGTGTTTGGAAATCTTGGAGTTTGTCACTCACCGTGGATTGTAATTGCTGCAATGCTTGTACTATCTCCTGTTCCTGATTGTGTTTCTTCTCTCTGAGCCTGTTCAGCTCCACCTTAAGCCGAACGGCGCGACCTACATTGCCACCCGTTATCATCTTACAATCTTGTAAGCTCAGTTCATCCAGAATATCTCCATCAATGCCTTGTTCCTCAATGCATTCTTGCAGTTTAACCAGATCTTCGCCGTCCAATTGTAACTTCTCGGCACACCACTCTCCAACCTCTTTTACGCTCCATTTAACATACCCATCAGAACGACCAGAACCCTCACTACGCGTATCCGAACACATTGACCTTTCAAACCTTTACCAATAGTCTGATGCTTATTACCGAAGTTTATTCACCACCGTCGCAATTAAAGGTTTGATGTGTTTGAATTAGAAACGCGATCACGGGAACATTTTTCGCTAGCCACAACGGCCATTCCACCCGAAAAGAAGTTGAAACATTGACCGTAAAAGAATGTATGTAAGGCTCAACAATTACTATGTACATGATCTATTTACGCTCCTCCCATATATCATCTGAACTGCCCCTATGAATTCGGTTATACTCAGCTTGGTCGCGGTACCATTCTTGCACCTTGATTGGATCAGTGCCGTTGACAATGCAGAATTTGAACTTGGCTAGCTGTTTAACGCATGGATTAAACTCGCCGTACCGATAATAATTGCGAAACTGCCCGCCGACCGAATAGCATGCGGTCAGCTGGTCAAAAGCCTCCGTACAGCTCATCGTACTGGGGTATTTCGCCGTCATGAGCAACTTTGTTGCTTTCCAAGGAGGATTTTTCGCGGGCCGTTCTTGGCTTATAAAAAATACATGCCCAGTTGCGATGCTATCAAGAGTTACGCATTGCTTTACTCCTAGGAACTTCCGAGTGACCATAAATCCAGCAGCTGTTGCTTATTTACAATTCACTGCTGTCAAACAAATTAACACTACTTTTAGAAGGGAATTTCAACGCACGATGAGCCAAGGCTGGAATAAAAACCTAAGTACCGAGCAATTGCTAGTTTTGAGGGACAAACACACGGAAAGGCCTCACACGGGTGCTTATTTGAATAACAAGGAGTCTGGTGTATACCATTGTGCGAATTGTGATGAACCACTTTACACAAGCGACACCAAGTTCGACTCTAGATGCGGCTGGCCGTCGTTTTACAAGGAAATAAAACCTGGCTCAATTACTTATCACTCAGACACAGCTTACGGAATGAAGCGAACTGAAATTTGCTGTGGCAAGTGTGGTGGCCATCTTGGCCACGTTTTCGAGGGCGAAGGCTGGAAAGAGAGGCTGGGGCTGCCAGAAGATGTAAGACACTGCGTTAACAGCCTTTCGCTGAATTTCAGGAAGAAATAAATACGCACTAGTTATTCAAATTAAAATAGGTGAAAGTTACATATTGTCGACGGTTTATTAAGTGGAAGTTACGCATTTAGATTCTGTTTTGATCACCAAAGGGATCGTTATTGTCGTAGGTTTCGGGAACTGCTGACACAGCTGATGATGACTCGGACACGTTGTCCTCCTCTTCGTCGTCATCATCTGAAAGTGTGATCTCGTCATCATCGTCAACATCACCGCCAAGTTTGTCGTACTTGGTCAATGCCTCAACCAGTTCCTCATTGGCATGGATCAAACTGCCCAAAAACTCGCCCTCCGTCACCAGTTGCAGATAGCGAAGAACTTTACGGCGCATTGCACGGGCTTGAATGAATTTGGCAGTTGCCTCTTCATCCTCCGTGCTTCGGACTCCAGAAGGAAGCATCATAAGCGAGTTTTTCAACGAAACAGAAGTAGCTAAAGAATCACTAATCAAGAGCCGAATCTTGGGTCCTTCTGATTGCATGTCAATCTGGGGTATGCCGTACCTGACGTCGGGATTAGCAGAGTAGACAGAGGCATCTGCCTCATCATTCATGAAGTTTCTACGACTTCTAGCCTCGCTTTTATTGCGACGTTTGAGTGAGTACTTGCGCTGAACAGTCTTGCCCAGTTGCAAAAGGCCCTCATAAGTGCGCGATTGACCCTGTTGCCGGGCAAACTCATACCATCCAAGCACGTACGCAACACACTTCTTCACAATTAGCTGATTATAGTGCTGCCCCCTCGAATCCGTCCCAGAGTTGAGTGCGATTACTTCCAACCGGTCTAGTAACTTGCTATCGTTGTACATTACGGAAAATTTTACCCCCTGCGACACAAACAGGTTCAACAGCTCCAGCGCTCTGATCTGTTGCAATTTGTTCCCATACTTGAGTTTCTTCCTAATGCTACGTGCGGCTTCATCCTGGTTATTAGAATAAGTATAGTCTTTACTTGACTTGATCGTCTGAATCAATGACGCCAGTTCCACTTCCAGCGTGAATTGATCTGACGACACAATTCGATCAATAGTATCAGTTATAGCAGTGTGAGGATGATCAGTCAGAAACCCCATGCCTTTGTGCTTGCGTTTCTTGTTGGGTTCGTGTTTTGTTTGACGTTGTAAACTACATGTTTGAGATTCCCCTTAAAGTGCAATCAGAAACTAAACTAGGTCAAATGCCATGTTGAGACATTCATCGCTCGAACAAGAACGTAAGGAAACTACACTAATATTTAAGATTAGATCGTGGTCTGCCGATTCACTAGTTAGTGAATATACACACCTTAAACAGAGCCCTGGGACTGAACTGAGTTACCCGTCTTAAGTGCTTAGCATTACTAATTTGTCGGCAGCAATCCTTCCCGAACCAGTTTGCAAACTACATAAATGAGCACAAGTCTTGGATTACAATTAGGACTTCTCCTTCTCACAGTGTTTTTAATTCGCAGATTCTTTACTTCAGCAACTAGAGCAATGGCTTCCCCTGAAACAATCAAAAAGGTTAAAGCTCTTATCCAAGAGAACAACATTTTCATCGCATCCAAGACATACTGTCCTTACTGCCAAGCCACCTTGAAGACCATCTTTGAGGACAAGAAGGTACCAAAGACTAGCGCTTTGGTGTTGCAATTGAACCAGATGGAAGACGGCGCCGAAATTCAAGAGGCATTAACCGAAATTACCGGCCAAAGAACTGTCCCTAACATTTTCATCTTGGGTGAACACATCGGTGGTAACAGCGACTTGCAAGCCCTAGAAGCCAGTGGCAAGTTGGATGCCCTTCTAGAAAAGGCATTGGCCTAATTTGTGTTTAAAATCAGTAGTGTATTAGTGTCAAGAGTATACATAGTTAATATACATGATTTAAGCTAGCGTCAAAACGTTACACCACTGGTTTAGGGGAATTGTTCAGATCAAGGAGGCCAATACCGCAGCCATGGTCACAAGCAAACTGCTCACACCGAAAGTGGCCGCACCGCCTTCGAATACACTGCTTACCGACACGGTCGCACCTGGCGCGGCCAAAATTGATGGGATACCAGAGGTAACAACGTAAGATGTCGAAGTTGCTGAAACTGACAGGATAGACGACGTCTTGGTGGTAGGGGGGCCTGAGATTTCAGAAGCAGCGGCGTAGACTGCGTTGGAGGCAACGCTAGTAGTGGAAATCGAGGAGTTGTATGGAGTAGCTTCTGTGGTGCCTTCGATACTGGAGAATACAACAGGGGTCGAAGTTGCCACAATGGCCGTTCCCTGCTCGGATGCAGCAGTGGTTTTAGCAATTGCAGTTCTGTAACATATATTCGATGCACAGGATACGACTGTCTCAAGCACTGTGCTCTGCTCGATCGCCGTGGTTGTAACGCCCTGAGGGTTAACAGACGTTGTCGACGAGGTGAGTGGGCAATAAGTTGTGTAAACGGTTTCAACGCCGCCCACAGTGGTGGTAAGGATGGATTCACTCCAGGTCGCTGCAGAACCTGATCCAGAAGTGGCAGTTTTAGTGGTAGAAACGCTTGATTCAGTGGACAATGGACAGTAGGTGGTATACTCGGTGTAAACGCCGCTGACAACAGAGGTTACAACCGAAGCAGATAGAACAGTGCCAGCGGATGTAATCAAGTTGGATGATGTGGTTGCTAGCGTGTCAACACCCGTTGAGACTGGTTGGTCTGCATGCACGACTGTCGTGGATAGGACAGAGCCAGATGGTAGGGAAGACGTGCTAGCAATTGACGCACCGCCGTTAGACAATACGTCACTGCTAGTGGTGGAAATCACACCGCTAGAGAATATCTCACTGGTTGCGGTAGAGACCTCGCTACTTGACGAAGAAGCACCACAAACCTGTACGTTTACGTCGGACCAGGATAATTCCTGGCCACTCGCACTCATAAGGTGGAACACTTCGTACTGATTCCACGTCAGTAGAGTATTAGATGTGCTACCATCGGTGCTGTATACGATCATGCCGCTTTGCAAGATATCACACACGTTGTCGGAATCCACTGTAATCTGCAATCCCTCATTGTTAGGCACAACGGACACCAAGTTGTTGCTGTCCTGGAAGTAGTAGGACACGTCAATAGCATCAGTAAAATCAATTGGGACTGTAAATGTTTGCGCTGCTTTAACGACAAAGCCCGAAGCTGCCAAAAGTCCTGCCAAAGCAGAAGTTTTAGAAACCATAGTTCAAAGTTATTAAAATAAGCAAAGTAATCTTGTTTCAAATTTTCCAGAGTCCGTTCGCACTATCCTTTTTTCCTCCAGTATATATCATCATTATTTGCGTTTTCTTCTTTGCTTCGATTCTAAACGCCAAACACCTCACCTTTCCAGCTTCCGTCACTAAAGTAAATCCCGTAGTTCACTTGCATCTGTGTTTCCGTACTTTTGGCGTTTCCCGTTCCTACTGCAATTCAAGATTTTCGCATTCGGTAAATCACCAGCCATTTTCAGAAACAAACAATTAGGTTCATTATGCATAGCAGGAAAAAACAGGTGCGTCATCATGTTCCACGGAACTTAAACGCTTGGAATGGATCCATAAAAAAGCGACATCCGCCAAATTCGGTTTGAGAAACAATCTTCCTCCTTAATGAGGGATTTGTAAACTCCTTTGTGGCCAATGTATAAGACATGGGAAGGATCTTGGGTTCGTGGTGGTCTCTTTCGCCCCACATTTCGATTTTGTGTGCCATTCCGTAGAGATCATCCATTCCTAGACGCTTTCTGAAAGAGATATCACAGAAATGCATGAGTAACTTCAAGGTGAAATAGGCGTCGTTGCCCGCATTGTGAAGGTACGCATGCGGTATCTCGAGCAAACGCAAGATTTTGCCCAAACTTGAACCTTTGCTGCCGTAGGACAAGCGGAAGAGCTTTTCCGTGTCTAGCACGCCGATGCGTTTTTTCTTATGGCCGAGGGCAAGGACTTCATGGTCAAGGTCTTTGGGGATCTTGACTCCAATACTAGAGAGCCATCTTAGGTCACCTTTAACATTATGGCCCACGAAAGCCCGGTTCCACGTGCCATCTGGCTCTGTACGGGGCAGCATGTAGTAATTGATGAGTGATTGTATGAATTCGACGCAGCTGTTCAATGTCATCACCATGCTCTCTCCCTGCAGGAAGCAGTCTTTGTAGTCACATACAAACTTGTTGTTGCGCAAACGCATCGATTCGCTCACGATCAAATGGTACGTGCGGAAGTTAGGTACCGCGGAATACAGGTTCTCACGAGGATCATAAATCGATATTCCAATTTCAGTTACCACTTTTGTATTACTTTCATAGGCCTCGATATCCACACAGAAGCATATCGTCTGCTTTGACACTAGCATACGGATACTGTTTTCCAGATATCGAAAGTTCTCAGGACTTGGTGAAGGTGAGACCTTGGGTATGTGCTCATTTCTAACTTTTCGCAATACTTTCTCCAATTCCTTCTTATCAGGGCCCGCGCTTAATGTACTCACTTCCACCCGCTCCTCACGGCAAACATCTTTGCCCTTCAAATCCACGATCGCCACGTTGTCAACCTCAACCACAGATTTGCTCACTTTACACACTCCATGGGCGCTGAGCCATGCTTCTTCCGCCTTTTCGACCTTTGCCTCTAGTTCCTCATTTGACCTAACCTCTTGCGCCATGTAAGACTGACGCATTTCAGTCAAGTATTCTTCGATAAACTTCTCTTGAGCAGCGTTATGAACATACGCAGTTGTCGAAAGAGCTTTGAAATGCTCTACCTCGCTAACCCAAGTCTTATGACCACCAAGGTGATTGTTAATATTCGCGGCAGCTGTAAGATACTGGCCGGTGCCATGCGAATGCCCATTGGTGAACTGAGGATGTGATCCGTCCCGAACATGAATTGCAGATGATGGTCCTCCCATGTGTGTACTATGCGATCTATGCTTCCTAGTGTCCATTTTCAACCGTTTGGACTTAGGACCGACAAACTTTCTTAACATAGATATACTTGGAGCTCGAGTAATGCGCTTTGTACAAGACTTCCGCTGTCAAATTAGCCTGGTTGACCGTGATGAATGTGTGGGTTGTTATTAACCCAAGCTCATCGCCTCTTTGTAGAGAAAATTTTTCAGTAATGAAAAAAACTTTTTTTATTTCGATGAGCATCAGCACCTCTAAGCTTGTATCCGAGATCAGAAACCGAAACTGACAACCAAAGACCTGGTTAGCAATTGATTGGGGAGGATTTTTGCATACTAATTTATACTTGTTCGTTTGTTCAGGTTCTTTTTCTGTCATTTTTTAGCATACATTTGTCATTGCCCGCATATTCACTAGATCAAATAACAGCATGTCCGCTCCTATCGAAAACAGCAATGCAACGGTTCAGACGGAACCTACCGTTGAAGAGAAGCAGGAGGCCAAAGTTGAAGTCAAGGCCTCACAACTGACACCCGCTCCTCTCCCCACGAATTCGCCCTGGAAGACAGTGGCGGGCGGAACACCCGCCTCGTTTGGTGGTTCCTCGGGTAAGTGGCCTTCAACCCAAGAGGCTGTGGAACAACTCGAGAGAAGAGAGAGACAAGGTCCTGCTCCTGTTATCAAAGCCACAGGAAAGGAGAAATGGGTGCCTATCAAAGCGTCGATTGTCGTTTCAGGTTTCAAGAAGCCAAATAGCAACGCCAACGGTGGCCAATCCAACAAGAAGCAACCTGCGAAGAAAAACAAGAAAAATACAACAGGAAACAGAACAAAGAAGCAGCAGTCAAACAAGCAAGAAAAGTCAGAAAGTTCGACTGTCGTTGTCGGCTCCGTAACTGCGGATGGAGAATCTTCCAAGGCTGAAGCGCAAGAGCATGATGCTTCTGATGAACAAAATCGCAATGGTACTTCTGGAATTCCTAAAAGATCTTCATCTCAATCACATCAAAGAAAATCATCCCACAACCAAAATAACTATGTGCCAAGAAGAAGATACCAAAACAATGGTGGTAACCATGAAAACGGTTCTTTCAAACCATATCAACAATATGTCATGTTTCAGCACAAGTCCAACTACGTTCCTTTCCGTCAATCACAGGTGAACCACCAATACAATTCTAGCAACAACCGCCAAAGATTTTACCAAAGAGGACCTCAATCACAGACGACCTTTTACTCTCCTCAACCCCCTCATCCCTTCATTGCAGTTAACAACATTGCCAGACAAATCGAGTACTACTTCAGCACAGAGAATCTTGTAAAGGACACTTATTTGAGATCTCATTTCACCGAGGATGGCTACGCTCCTTTAGCATTAATCTCTAAGTTTTACAGAATCGTTAACATGTCTCTTGGTGGTGACGAGTACTTAATTATGGGTGCCTTGCGGGAGATCGTTGCTAATGCTAACGCATCTGTTGATGTAGCTGAAGTTGAGGAGGAGGTCGAATCTGCTTTGGAAAGATATTACATCCGCTCAAAGGAATGGGAGAAATGGGTTGCCGCTAATGTTCAAGAAAACATCGAAGTTCCTAAGTCGGTAGCTTTCAAGTCTAACTTGGACCAAAGGCGCTTGGACCAGTTTCAGGTGGACCCGCTTGTATTTGAGCCTCCTCAAAATAAAATTCAAAACCAGTCTCATCAAAAAGAGGCTTTTGGTGATGATCAAGAAAGTCACGAAGACCAAAACGAAGATGACATCCCAATTGGAGATTCAGTCCCAGAAAAGGTTGCTGAATCTGCAGCTTGAGTTTAGCGAAGCCATCTGTAAAATAATAGCATTCACATGACACCGACAATACAGCTCCAAGCCCTTTACGATATGCTACAGCTAAAAATGCCCAACATTGAAATTCAAGAAATATTAATTACATCTTTTACTTGTCCTCCCAATCATTGGCCCACCAGTATCTGTCAAATGAGGTCGCATTTTTACGAGCTTGAGCCCGGAGAGGCTTTTTTTTCTGTTTTTTTTTTTGCACAATATCGACCTGCCATGTACCTAAATTGTTTAATCTATCTATCTGTTCATAAGTCATACTTTTTTTCCGATTTTTTTGTATGATTTTAATAAATTGATCATTTCTCACTGTTACTTTTGAATATCGTACATTAACCTGATGAGAGCTTCATTATATTTGGAGCTTATTTTTTTCGTTTGAATGGCTCAGGTTTTACGGCTTCGATCATGGTCGTATTTATAAAGAAAAATTTGGTTGGAAATTTAAGGGATTTCTTAACTAGTATCTAATCGTATGGAAGATATGAATTATGAAGCAGTCCCCAGTGGTGAACAGCTTCTAGTTGGCTTTCAGCGCCAAAAACAAGTTACCAACAACGTAATTGGGTGGTATCTATATTCCTTCTCCAGTGAACCTTTTATTGTTTCAGCGGTGTCAACTTATGTTCCACTAATGCTTGAACAGTTTGCTAGGATAAACGGCGTGAGACTTGATGATCATTCCTTGAGCTGTTCAGAATATGATGGAAAATGTGTACTAGGACTATTCAACAACACGTTTTATATTGATACGTCGAGTTTCGCACTTTACACATTTTCCTTGAGCGTGTTTTGCCAGACAATAATGGTGATTTCAATTTCTGGATTGGCAGATATGTGGAAATCGGTACAATTCAAAGGTAAGGTTGTTGTGGCATTTGGGATCGGTGGAGCATTATCAACTGTAGCAATAAGTCAGCTTAATAGCTCCCAATTTTATTCCTTGGCATTTCTAAGTATCGCATCGAACTGTTGCTATGGTGTAGTAAACGTTGTTGGGAATTCGCTTTTACCCTTGTTTGTTGCTGACTTATTGAAGTACTGCCCGGAGCATAGAACTAGTGATATTGAAAAGTTAACAACTTTGATTAGCGGTCGTGGTTCAAGCTTGGGCTACATAAGTGCCTTGTTGGTGCAGATATGCTCAATATTTTTGGTCCGCATGAGCAAGTCACATGATAACATTCAAGTCGCCGTGTTCTTTGTGGGAATATGGTGGTTTATATGGCAGCTACCTATGACTTGGTTGCTGAAAGATGTGGTTCCGGTTGAAATGCGATCCGAACAATTGAGAGTCACAAATGCAACCCGCTATTTAAAGTATGGCTGGATGTCCTTGTTTGAGTCGTTGAAACACGCTCGATTACTGAAAGACGTGATGGTTTTTCTCGTGGGCTGGTTTATCATATCTGACTCAATCACGACTATTAACTCAACAGCAATCTTATTTGCCAAAACTGAACTGAAAATGAACACTCTCAATATGATATCAGTAAGCATCCTCACGCTGATAAGCGCAATTTGCGGGGCGATCTTCATTCCAGAGTTACTTTCAGTTCGGCTGAGGCAGCCCCCACAACGTGCCATGATTTATATCATTTGCTGGGCAAGTGTAATACCACTGTATGGCACGCTGGGCTTTTTTTTCGACACAGTGGGTCTCAAGCACAAGTTTGAGATGTATCTTCTAGCCATCTGGTATGGTGTAGCTTTGGGTGGTCTATCTGCGGTTTCTCGTTCTGTGTTTAGTTTAATCATACCCACAGGTAAGGAATCGACTTTTTTCAGTTTATTCAATGTTACCGACAAAGGGTCTTCCATCATGGGGCCTTTTCTGATTGGAGTATTGACGGATAAGACGCATAATATCAGATACTCGTTCTACTTATTACTGATGTTACTTATTCTTTCCCTTCCAGTCTTCAATGCCCTCAATGTCGAGAGAGGTAGGAGGGAAGCCAAGGAGCTAAGTGAACTTAATCAACCAGACGACCGGAATGAATGAGTCGCTCCAAAAAGCGATAGATACCTACGCAAGCATACATAGAAAGTAAAAATATCAATATCTAGACTTTTCATTACACATCCAAACGACGTGGTTTTCAGCAACAATGAATGGCGTGCTTTAATCCTCGAAGAATTTAGAATTCCCCGTTCGAGAAGAACGATGTGCAGATATGCTTGTTCAACCATGTCATGAAAATCTGGAGTTCGCCGATATCTTTGAACCGCACCTTACAATAAAGGTACCACCATCAATACTCCGACATTTTCGGTGTTCTCCATTTAGCCTTTCCGGCGTCCGCCGCATGTGATCACGTTGAATTAACCTTGGTAGCATCGTTCGTGCATTCAGGTGCCTAAATAATCCGGATCTCCACACGGTATCTCGTGGCAACAGCGCTCGGGCTCCGAGTAAGAAGGGGTTTCTCCGCAAAAAAAAACAAAGGAAAGTAGGGACGTCAGCCGCCTTCTCGAAAGGAACGGAAAAATTTCGAGGAAATATGTGCATAACACTAAGAAAAGGGGGAAGGAATAAAGAAGGTGCAGTAAATCAATTTGTGAATGGGATGATCGGTAAAATTCCTGATTGATAATCAAAAAGAGTTGTTGGTTTCATTTTCCGGTGTCCAAGACAAGCGGTATGCTCCAAAATGCCTAGCAAAATCAAGTTCCCCAGGAGAGTTCGCACTCCTAAATTTGGTTGCGGTCGCTCGAATAATCTGCAAACTGGACTATGAGCGGACTATTGACGCACGCTTTCTAGTCCGTCTTGCAACCGTAGCTTATAGTGCATAATTTTGCGCCGAAGAAAATGAATACTAGTTGTTTTGAACATGGGGATTTTGCGTCTTTTCTATCGATGGGAAAACGTTTAACCTGTGTGCTGAATAATATACATCAAAATTTCACGTATATAAACATCGGAAAATATGTCTTAAGATGTGAAAATTAGATTTTATTTCACCAGCTATAACTAATTCACGAAGGATTACCAAACCTAGCTACTTAAACCTCTCGAGTTTCGAAATGCCTACGTTTTCCTCTCATCCAGAAACACAACCAAAATGGTGGAAAGAGGCGACGGTCTATCAAATTTACCCCGCCAGTTTTAAAGACTCGAACGACGACGGATGGGGAGACATGAAAGGAATTTTTTCCAAGCTTGAGTATATTAAAGACCTTGGAGTAGATGCTATTTGGATTTCACCATTTTACGACTCTCCCCAAGATGACATGGGCTACGATATTGCGAATTATGAAAAGGTCTGGCCTACTTACGGGACCAATGAAGATTGTTTCAAGGTGATCGAAAAGACACACGAGTTGGGGATGAAATTCATCACTGATCTTGTCATTAATCACTGTTCTAGTGAACATGAATGGTTTAAAGAAAGTAGATCATCAAAAACTAATCCAAAGCGTAACTGGTTTTTCTGGAGGCCACCAAAGGGCTACGACGAGCATGGAAAGCCTATCCCACCAAACAATTGGAGATCGTACTTTGGTGGATCAGCGTGGACTTTTGATGAGAAAACTCAGGAATTTTATTTACGCCTATTCGCTTCAACCCAGCCAGATTTGAACTGGGAAGTCGAAGAATGCAGACAAGCCATCTACGAGAGTTCGGTGGGCTTTTGGCTAGATCATGGTGTCGATGGCTTTAGAATAGATGTTGGAAGTTTATATTCTAAGGTCGTTGGTTTGCCAGACGCACCCGTTGTAGACGAAAATACTCCTTGGCAACCAAGTGACCCATTGACGTTGAACGGCCCACGTATTCACGAATTTCACCAAGAATTGAACAAATTCATGAGGGACCGTGTTAAAGATGGTAGAGAGCTTTTGACCGTGGGCGAGATGCAACATGCCACTGATGAAGTGAAGAGGATGTACACTGCCGCCTCAAGACACGAGCTAGGTGAGTTATTCAACTTTTCTCATACTGATGTTGGGACTTCTCCCCTATTTCGCTACGATCTGGTTCCTTTCAAACTCAAGGATTGGAAGATAGCGTTGGCTGAATTGTTTGGATTCATTAACAACACCGATTGTTGGTCAACTGTTTACTTGGAAAATCACGATCAGCCTCGTTCGATTACCAGATTTGGTGACGACTCTGCAAAGAATCGTGTTATTTCAGGTAAGCTTCTAAGTGTTCTTTTGACGACATTGACCGGTACTTTATATGTGTACCAAGGACAAGAAATAGGCCAAATAAACTTCAAAAATTGGCCAGTCCAGAAATATGAAGATGTCGAAATTAGAAACAACTATAAGCTTATCAAAGAAGAGCATGGTGAGAATTCTGAGCAGATGAAGAGGTTTTTGGAGGGAATTGCTTTGATATCAAGAGATCATGCAAGAACGCCGATGCAATGGACCAAGGAAGAACCTAACGCAGGCTTCTCTGGTCCTGACGCTAAGCCGTGGTTCTTTTTGAACGAATCTTTCAGAGACGGTATTAATGTTGAGGATGAATCTCATGATCCAAACTCTGTTCTGAACTTCTGGAAGAAGGCATTGAAATTCAGAAAGGCCCACAAGGACATCACTGTATATGGTTATGACTTCGAATTTATTGATTTAGAGAATGATCAGCTTTTCAGTTTCACGAAGAAATACGGAGAAAAGACTCTTTTTGCAGCGTTGAACTTTAGTTCAGCGCAAGTCGATTTTACGATTCCTAATGACGGCAGATCTTATGATCTGGTCTTTGGTAATTTCCCAGAAAATGAAGTTGACCCATCATCAAGAAGTTTGAAACCATGGGAAGGCAGAGTTTATATCTCTCAGTAAATAACGAAACTAATGATACGATCTATTTTATGTGATAAATTTAGGCGGATAGTTTTCCAACTTAATGAAGAATGGAAAATTGGTTCACCAGAGTTCTAATCAAATTTCTGATCTTCACTCATATAAATCACAAGGTGATACATTTATCCAGTTATTCGGTGGGTTTTTTTCTAGTTCGGGAAAAGGTCGTCATTTTATAATATTAACATCCTGAAATTGGTATCAAGATGTTGGTAATGAGATGAAACTGGCAGAAAATTTTGTGATGATGTTCCTGATAAAAATGTCCAATGTTTCTTGTTTCTCAAATAAATTAGAGGACTCTCACAAAAGCAAAATGGCAATCTCAAGAGACAATTTCATCAACAAGCAGTCATTTAATGGTCATTTTTTACTACTTTGCAAATGATCCGTTACTATTGAAATTTGAGTCATTATAAGACAGCATTTCCCTTATTGTTGCTTAATACAGCATTGGAAACTCGGTATAGGAACTGCATGCAATTCTTAAATGTATATGCTTTATCATTGCTAACCACTCAACGCCGCAATCTAGCTAATAGGAACGATTGACTGTGATATCTTTTGTAATTATAATTGTAAATAAATTTCATTCATCATGTTTCATTAATTATCGGCTAAGTCAGAGATTGAAAGTCGATGTTTATATACGTATATAATAGATCATGTCGATAAAAGATCAAAAATTGTAATCAGAAAAACATACCACATAGCACAGCTCGCGTTTTAAAAGTTTATCAAATTTCAGAAGCAGGTGGCTGAGCATTATTTTCTGCTTCAAAGAATGATTCCATGGAAGCTTTTCTTTCTTCATCATTGAGATCCTCCTCTGCTGCTGTAATTGTGAATGGGTCCACCTTTGTCGTTTTAAACTTTCTTGCTGGAACACCAAGCCTGAAAAGTTCATTTATTTCCCCAAAGGTCCTTCCTGAAGTTTCAGGTAGGTCGTAGATGGCCCATGCTAAAGTCGCAAGACAAAAGCCTCCCCAAAAAAATCCCGACTTTGCTCCCCAATTCCATTTCTCTGAGTTTAATTGATACAAAGCCAAGACCATAGTCACAATCTGAGTCAAATTATAAGAATTACGAGCCAAAATAATAGTCTTTGTTCTCAATCGAGAAGATGGTAGCTCTGACACAAGACAATAGACCACTGGCCCAATTCCCAAATTATAGAAGAAGTTGACAACCATCAAAAGTGCACCACTTCCCATTTGTGACCCCTTCGTATCCGAGCATCCTAGCCCACCTATAATAAAATACATGGCTGCTTGGAAACCCAAACCTACCGCGTAAAGCTGGAATCTTCCAACGTACTTCGATGCCCACCAAGATACGAAAGTTGCAGCGATACCCAGACAGTATTGGATGATACTAAAAGTGAAAGCCGTCTCGGTACTGACACCAGCTTTTTCGTAAAAATAAGTAGAGTATCCGATCAATACAGAACCACAAGTAGCTTGTCCAACCCATACCAGGCATGTGACCCTTGTTCTTCTCCGACTGATTTTATCCCGAATACAGTCCAGGTAACTACCTTCGCTATCTTTCAACTTTTGCTCTTTTTCGATTGTAAGTTTGATTTTTTCTAATTCCTTAGTTATCATGACCTCT
This sequence comes from Lachancea fermentati, assembly GCA_900074765.1. NCBI lineage: Eukaryota > Fungi > Ascomycota > Saccharomycetes > Saccharomycetales > Saccharomycetaceae > Lachancea > Lachancea fermentati. The sequence goes on along the minus strand of LT598486.1, from coordinate 101,299 downwards.
TTTTCAATACCTTTACCGTTCAACGTTCTCTCGAGCGATCTTCTCGCTTGGTCGATTCTTCCTTTCTTCATTAGCCACCAGGGCGATTCGGGTGCCAAAAAAATACCTACCATCAGAGGGACGGGCCAAATCCATTGCAGGGCAAATGGTAATCTATAGCCAAGTTCCGAATTAGGATAATTATTTTGGGAGTTTTTCATTATTCCAGAAGCAAAAAGTTGGCCAAATAGCCAACACAGATTTGAGTATGTTGTCAAATAATATCTCAAGGCCAAAGGACATATTTCAGACGCATAAGAAACTGTCAAGGTCTGAAAGCAACCCCAAGGCATACCACACAATGCCTGTCCCACAGCAATCATTCCCAAACTTTTGCAGAAATAAAGAATAAAGGTAAAAGCACCGAGCATCAGCAATGATAAAATTAAGGTGTAGCGATTACCCATGAAGCCGACCGAATAACCCGTCAATTGCAAACCTACAATTTCACCAGCCACGTAACATAAACTCAAACCAATTTGCCAAGACACCGAGATTTCATACTCACCTGTTTTAGAATTTAGGGAACCGAATTCCTTCTGAAAAATCGGTAAAGCATAAAATGAACCCAAAATTGCCGTATCGTAACCTTCCATAATCAGTGTTGTCGAAACCAACAATGACCATGCAGCAGCCTTGGGGTATGTTTTCAATGCTTTCAAAAGTGGCATCGTTCTTTCGCTTTCGTCGGCCTCTTTCGCGTCTAGCGTAGCATTCAACATCATGTTTTCCACATTATTCTCGTCTTCTGGACTAGCCGAACCCGGGGCATGCTCCATATGGACTAACTCCACATCACTTTTTTTGTTGTTCATGTCGTCCATCATTAAAGAATTATTGTTCACCCCATTTAATTCATTTCCTAATCCACTAGAACCAGACTTGCTGGCGTTTTTATTTTTCTCTACCAGCGAAAGTATATTTTTCATCGTTGGTGTGTGCTGATTGTTTAATTTGAATAAAAATAATGCCCATGATACTAGTCAATTCATGTCTGAATATATAGTCACAAATCATTCGTCACACCTCGTAACCTTTCGTCAAAGCCTAAACATTTCACACAAGGCACCGATCTCTTACCCCGAATTTTGTGTTGCTTCGGTGCTAAAGTCCTTCCTTTCTGCATTACTTTCCTTTATCTGCGTCACTCCACATTTCTGCATGCGTTCCTGAATCTCCGCCTCCAGCCAGTTGCTGCCCTTGACAACGTCCCGATTTGCGCCCATAATGGAGCAGCCGCGCAAAAATTTTCGGAGAATTCAACATTTCCACTGCATGCAAAAAGAAACACACCTCTCGAAGTGAAAAATCCGGATATTTCGAAGAATTTATGGTCACGGGCAGATGTGCCGACATCATAGCAGGACTCTATTCTGTGACATACCATGCATGGACGGCTTAAGGATCCGCTTCCGTTAACAAGAGGTGCGCAAAGACGTGGGGCATAAACGCGTACACCACAGGTAAGGTTTCCGACAACACGATAAGGTCGTTCCAGTAGTTACCGTCATCACAATAAACTAATTGCCCTTTTTCCGAGGTTCAGTTGGTTTATTGGGGTGTAGATATCGAGGCAGAGCTTTGCCTCCAGCATGGTTCGGTTCTATACCCTTGTTTCTTTAATGCAGTAGACAGGACGTATCATCTTGTGAGCGACGGTATTAGGGCTTAGTTCATTTCAGTGTGGGGCAGCAGTATGCCCTTGTTCATTCATAACGGAAGAAGTGGCTGCTCAGATCCGGAATTTGCAAGGTTTTTTGTCTCAGCTCCAGGAGAGATTATAAGTACGACGTATAATTCAGACCTCTGATAGAATAATATTTGACCGCTCTTGAAAATCAGGATTCTCTAAGTAAAATCAGTTGTAATGACCATTACGGAGCATCCCGAGACTAAACCCAAGTGGTGGAAGGAAGCCACGATCTATCAAATTTATCCAGCCAGCTTCAAGGATAGCAATGACGACGGATGGGGCGATTTGAAAGGTATCACTTGCAAGCTGGACTATTTGAAGAAATTGGGAGCAGACGCTATTTGGGTTTGTCCATTTTACGACTCTCCTCAACAGGATATGGGCTACGACATTTCAGACTATGAGAAAGTGTGGCCCACCTATGGTACTAATGAAGACTGCTTTGAGCTAATTAAAAAGACGCATGAGCAGGGCATGAAGTTCATCACTGACTTGGTAATCAACCACTGCTCTACTGAGCATGAGTGGTTCAAAGAAAGTAAATCTTCTAAGACCAATCCGAAACGTGACTGGTTTTTCTGGAGACCACCTAAAGGCTTTGACAGTGATGGGAAGCCAATTCCCCCAAACAACTGGAGATCTTTCTTCGGTGGCTCTGCGTGGACTTTTGATGAAACTACTAATGAGTTTTACTTGCGTTTGTTTGCATCCGGTCAAGCAGATTTAAACTGGGACAACGATGATTGCAGAAAGGCGATTTATGATACCGCTATTGGATTTTGGCTAGATCATGGTGTCGATGGCTTCCGAATTGATACTGCTGGTCTATATTCAAAACGTCAAGGACTCCCAGATTCCCCGGTCTTTGACAAAAATTCAGAATGGCAGCATCCTAACTGGGGTTCACACAATGGTGCCAGAATTCACGAATTTCACAGGGAAATACGCAAATACATTGAGGACAGGGTTAAGGATGGCCGTGAAATAATGACTGTCGGTGAAGTGGCACATGGTAACGACAATCCACTGTATACTAGTGCAGCAAGACGTGAGATGAGCGAAGTGTTTAGCTTCGCTCATGTCGACATGGGAGCGAGTCCATTTTTCCGTTACAATACGGAGCCATTCACCTTGAAAAAATGGAAGCAGGCTATTGCTGATAATTTTCTCTTCGTCAATGGAACAGATACGTGGTCTACTATTTATCTCGAAAACCATGATCAACCACGTTCAATTACCAGATTTGGTGACGACTCGCCAAAGTATCGCACTTTGTCTGGCAAGTTGTTGGCTTTATTAGAAAGTTCATTGACAGGTACTCTGTACGTCTACCAAGGCCAAGAGCTAGGTCAAATTAACTTCAAAAACTGGCCCATTGAGAAATACGAGGACGTTGACGTCAGGACTAACTATCAGATTATCAGAAAGAAATTCGGAGACAACTCAAAGGAAATGAAAGATTTTGTTGAGGGAATTGCTTTGATGTCGAGAGATCACTCAAGAACTCCAATGCCATGGACAGCAGAAAATCCAAATGCTGGTTTCTGTGGGCCAGATGCAAGCCCTTGGTACTTCTTGAACGAATCTTATCAAGACGGAATCAATGTCGCACAAGAATCAGAAAATGAGCACTCTGTATTGAACTTCTGGAGAAAAGCCCTGAAAACGAGAAAAGAGAACAAAAATGTTATGATCTATGGGTATGATTTCGAATTCCTTGATTTGGACAGCGACAAGCTGTTCAGCTTTACTAAAAAATTCGAAGATAAAACCTTGTTTGCTGCTTTAAATTTTAGCGCCGACGAAGTTGAATTTAAGCTGCCATATGAAAATGCTTCGTTATCCTTGATTCTTGGAAATTATGACGAGGTTGATGATACATCTAGAGTTCTCAAGCCCTGGGAAGGCAGACTTTACTATGTCAACTGAAGCTCGTGAAAGCTGACAAGTTCCCTGGGAAACTGTGATGAATCTACGAAATTATGACCTTTATTTGGGCACACCACAGTTGGTTCGCATCCGTAATAGAAATAGATGTAGCGTGTAAACACTCAATATATGCAATTTGCCCATTTATCTTTGGCTTTAAATGTTTTCGCGCCAGACCTGATCTCTTAGCAATCATAAGGAATGTTTTGGAACGCTCATAAAAGAGCGCTTCCAAAAATCTTTCAAGCTGGGATAAAGTCTTGGTCTGGGTGAGAGTCGCGAGCCAATCGGTAGCCACTTGGTTTGGTTTTCGTTAGGTTGTCATTCATATGATCTACTTCCCTTTTTTTCAGCGAATATTTTCCGCTAGTTTAGTGAACTGAGGACGATAACTGAATATATACGACTGTAAACTGCTGAAGTATTCAGACGAGCTGAATCGCCTAATTATTAAACTTTGGCTTCACATGATTATGTGTATGAACTAACAATACGAAAAGTTTTCACAAGCAGTTTATTATTTACATATTGGTATTCTTCAGTATAGATACGTCAAAATATGAGATAAAAATATGAAGTATGACAGTATGACAGCATTTTGGCTCTCCTTGACAAGCTCATAAATACCCAATGAATGGTTACCGAAATGGGCATTTCACTCAAGTACATTTGCTCCTTAAAAAACACGTAATAAAACTCCGTTCCCTCTCGGACTCGTGATTCACCTTCTAAAATATCTCAAATGCTTGGTGTTACAGCTTGCAACCCGGATCTTCACCAAGATTTCTTGCCTTGAATCAGCCATAATTAGTTGGGGGTCAAGGAAATAGCAGACACTAGGCAAAGAGGGAAATGCATACCATGGAAAATGAAGACGGTTACATATCTTTGATGTGTCTAGAAGGAAAATGAAAGTCTGATATATTCGTTGTGATCGTGATAACATTACCGTATGATTATTTTACCCAGAATGCTCAAGATAACAAGTTCTTAGGAACAGCTTTTGATGCGTTTTTCTCCTATGGAGATTTTCCATCACTTATGAAGGACTACTAACTGTAAATGATTAGTCTTTCATTTTGCTTGAACCATATTTTATACTTGCTGGAATTCTCGACACTAAATAAAAATTAATCTCTGGTAACTCTCCATATTTTTATCAGACCGTCGTCTCCTCCAGATGCAAATAATGTCTTGTCTACCGGATTCCAAACGACAATGTTACAATTTCGTCCGAATGTTTTAGTTGATCCCGGGGGTACAGTCCTATCAGCAGTATGACCATTCAGGACGCTGATGATGTTTCCATGAAACCTATCCCAGATATATATCTTTCCATCTTCCGAGCCGCTTGCCACTAGTTTATTATCATAACCAAAGCATGAACGGATGATAAATTGCAGCTGACGCTGTCCAAAGTATTTTTGGACTAATATTTGTTCCTTGAAGTCCCACAATTGTAACTCGTGAGGTTGGACATTCAAAAGAATTAAGGAATTTGTGTTGTCACCGGCTTGTCTTGATCTAGGTATAGTCAAACAGGTCATTCTCTTGCCAACATTCAATCTTGAAACTTTTGGGATATGAAATGTCGTGGGGTCCATTATATGATCACCTGATTCATCTTCTTTATCTACTGGTGGAAGCTGGCTCAAATCGTAAGTATCAACAAAATATTCATGCGCCATTAAAAGGAGATACTTATCGTCTCGAGTAATTTTGAGGTCGTGGACACGTGGAAACTGGTCCTGAGAGGATGATCCACCACTGCTTACCGCTTCTGATAGCTTGAATATAACAGACTTGGAGAACAAGTCATATATGATAACATCTCTATCAGGAGAGCCAAGAACAAAACGACCTCTGTTCGCATCGGTATGAAACCAATTACAGCACCAGATACGTGGCGGTCCTCCGCTTGAAGAAAACTTGTTATCAGGGATCTTAAAAGAGTCTTCAGGTTGAATTATTTCAGCAACTATCCCACCTTCTATTTCTGGGTTGATCTTTGTGGGTTCACCAGACTTATGGATATCATAAATTTTAGCTTCTTCATTGAAGGGGCAGGATACCAGGTACCTACTATCGGGTGAGAATGACAAGTAAAGAACACACTGATCGTTTCCACCTAATACTTTGTAAACCTGAAAGTTATTTTCCACATCGTAGATTAAAACTTTCCTATCAGTCAATGAATCTGCAGATGCACTTGCTAGATATTTTCCATCTGGTGAGAATTCCAAATACCATATTTCATCCACGTTTTGTCCGAGAGTTCTTTCAGCTCGAAAGCCAATTCTGTGGGAATTAGAGACATTATCCTGTAGCAAATTATAATTCCTTCCGTTTGAGAGGCCATATTGATTTTCATTTCCTTCGTCAAAGTTAAGAATATCTTGAGAATTTTGATATTTTATTGCTTGCCTTAGAAGAGTAAATAGTCTGCCCCTAGGAACCAAATCATTAGGATCAATGTATTTTGAAATGGCATCTATGAGAAGCTTTCGTGATTTTTGAATTGTCCCCGGCCATATATGCGAATACTCCGCAGAGTTTGGAGGGCAAGTTAAAATACTTGTCATTTGTTTCAGCAGAGTGTCAGGGGTTAAAGCGTCGGTACTTTCCTGATACATGAGCAATAACTCCCACAGTTGGATATACTTGCGAAAAACAGTTCTTAGGAAAAGAACTGCTAAAGATGACTCTTGTTGATCAAACATGAGCTCAATGAAAACTTGCTTGTTGATCAAAATAAGTATTTCCATCATGTCAGAGAGCCCTTGAATCGTTTTAGAATCGTAATCATTCATGTTTTGAATGAGAGGCTCTAAAAGTTTGAACTCAGACTGCATGTTGACAAAGAATTTGTTCCAGTCCGTCTTCTTGCTTATGATGTTATCAATTTTCATAGCATCGTCGTCAACCGCGGTGCCCTCGTTGCTAGCAATTTCTTCAGTCGCTGAAGAAGCTGATAACGTCTGAGAGAGAACCCCCATGGGTACGCCATTTTTTAGTGGCAAGCTTGACAGCATATACAGGTCGATCTTTTCAAACTGTCCATATTTAATTGAGGAAAAGAGTTTTTGAACAGATGAAGATTCGACTTCAATCCCGCCACTTTCTTTCTGCAAGCTCACGGCCGACTCATGGTATCCCATTTCGTCCAGGGCATCGATCAACAACTTAGTAAGTTGCACTTTATCAAAGGGACTTTGCGAGACATCGATGGCAGCGCTAGGAGTCGGAGATCGTGCGCTTCGCTTTGTGGCATAATAGGGAATAAACACGTCTTTCATTTTAGAATCTTCCTCGCTATTGGCAAGATTAATAGGCATAATCTTATAGACAGCTAAACTTTTTAGGCTAGCAACCTATGACACTTATTCAAGTAAGGGGTTCCTGACAATGACCGGAGCTATAAAGGGCCACATGATCGTACCTTACGAACTATTCTTAACTTGTTAGCTTAATTTAGCTGAGCATCTAGCAAGCATCGCGGTGGCTAAAGACCAAAACTATATCAGGTATCTTTGACTTCAAGAGATAGTAACTTAGTCTTTAATTCTTCTGATTTGTTGCCCCTACTGCGGCTTCTTAGCAATTTCTGCAGAATATTTTTATGACATCGCTAATACAGTAATTAAAAAACAGCGACATCAACCGATGTTTCTGTGTTGCACTTTTAAATTAGCGCTGGTCACTGGCTCATGATATATTTATTATAATTTGCACACCCTTTACCATGAAATTGTTATTTTTTACAAAAGTCGTTAAATTTACTGAACGTAATAATACTACATCATTGAAATCGCTTCACAACGAATACTCTACTGAAATGATAGTCAATCCATTATGGAATAACAAGAGGCTACTATCTTTCATGCGACTAAGGCGCACAGGGCAGCACCAACGCCAGAACCATCCTTTGCAATACACAAATGAACCTTCCGTTCACCATCAGGACCAATAGGACTCAAAGCAAGAGCATGTCTCATCATAGACCTGAATCCGGGGTAATACTCGACAACAGACCCATCGCACCCAATTTCCACTTCACCATGGTACCTCTTGTTGAGTGCGCCTGTCTTGATCAAAATTGCTGAAATAGGAACAGCAGCTAAGTACGCCGACCTGCGAGAAATGGCGCGAACCAATTTTTGAATCTCCACTCGCTCTTCATAGGTTGTTGGGAGCCTTAGACTTTGCAGCAGAGATAGTTCAGTCTCACGTAATTCCGAGGAGTCATCGATCTCGATGTGGGACAAGACCTCAGATGATAAATCGAATGGAGTCCTCAGCCTGTGGGGAAGAGATTCTGTATCAGGATATTGGTGAAATATTAATCGTCTCGAGTGCAAGTCTACAAGTACGTTTCTTAACAGTTCACCCAAAAACATACCGGAAACACGCTTTTCGAACAAGTGAAAGCCTGGGTTGCTAGAGAACTTTTGATCGATGTCAACGTCATACTTGGTTGTGGGCAGATGCTTCAAGTCGTTATCAAAAGAACCCCACTCGGTGTTGATGCACATTTCCGTCTTTCCTTCAGATATTAGCTGTTCTCTCTGTTCGTCAGACAACTTCTTGATGTTTTCGATCTTTTCCATGTAACAGCCGTTGGTACCAGTTCCGAAAATACATCCAATTACCGGTTCACTGATTTCTCCGGAAGTCATGGAACCATTATTCAGAGAGCAATAGCAGTGAGACAAAAATGTCCCCACCGTGTCGTTTGCGAGCGCGACAACTCTCACCATGGGCATGCCTTGGCTTTCAAGTTGGCTTTGATACAGATCGACTACGTCCTTACCAATAGTGTCCTTGATCTTAAAACCTTTCGTCCACCGAATCAGGGTACCTGAAGATAAAGATGTCTGATTGACTGGGTAAGAGAAAGTAAAACCTAATTTCAGCTTCTCGCCATTTTGCAAGTACTCAGGATGAAATTTTTTCATGAAGACCATCGTTCTCCTAGCCAGGTATCCAAACAACTCGTCACTCGTTACAGCTTCATCCTCCAAAAGCTCCTCTGGAATTTTGCTCTTCAATTGCTGTAAAGAGAAACGGTGGTCACCCGAGAGAGTCACAGAGCACACACGGAAGTTAGTACCACCTAGATCTGCAGCTAGCAAGACACCCTTTTCAGTTCCGTTTGGCTTTCCTGTTACAAATGTAGGAATCATCGGTAAGCCTTTGTATTCGGCATTTTCTTCCTTCTGTCCCAATCCTTTCTCCATGCTTTCGATGAAATATGATGTGAGCTCTTCGAGTTTGGCTTCGTCAACGACGAACTCCTGGCATATTTCATCCACGGCTTTGGTGAGCTGCACCTGGTTTTGCTTGTGGAATTTTTCAAATGACATATTTAATTCCAACTATTTTAAGTTCAACTTTATGTAAAAACTTTCGATCGCTCGTAAAGACCCTGAAAAAAGTTCGCACACAATTGGTAAGTTGCAATTGTTCTTATATCATTATGCCTTTCCCCTTTTTGATAGACCGCGGAGGTAGAACAAGGGTTGGCTCTTTAAGTCTGAATGGAGCCGAGCCCCGGATTAATCACCTGGTTTTTTCTGGAGGTAAGGATCCTAATTTTTTTCCTGACATGCAAATCCAGATAATCGAAAAATGAAGTTACAGTTTGGCCAAGAATTTGAACACGAAAGAACGTCAATTGGCAGAAATCAAGGGTTAAATTATCATGTTCCGGATTGCTAAAAGTATAGTTAAAACCTTTGAACAAAGTGTGTCTGAGACAATTGGCGCAGGTGAGCAACTTGACTCTTATTTTGGGTCGATCCCTCCCAACCTTCTTGTCGAAGGGAATAGTAGCAACGAGTCCTTGCATGGTCTACGAGTTTTGAGCTGTGCGGAATTCCAGCTACAGCTTCAATCTTTTTTCGATTACATTGTCGGGATCAACGATCAGCCCATTCCATTGATCCAAAATCAGCACGGTTACTTGTATCCAGACTACAACACAATTTTGTCACTTTTGAACCAAGCTTGTGGGTCGAGCGTCAAGCTTAACGTGTGGTCTGGGAAGGGTGGATTTTATAGAGATGAATACATGCAGGTTTCGCGCAAGAGTAGCTTAGAGGACGTGCCACTTGATTCGATGGGCGAGCGCGTGCTGCAAGAGTTCGAACCACTAGGATTTACAGTACAATGGACACCACTTATCGCTGTAACCTATACCTATCATGTATTGCAGATTCACGAAACAACTAGCCCTGCTGCGCGAGCGGGACTGATCCCTCAAGAAGATTATATCATCGGCTGTCAGGATGGCCTTTTAGCTACTGGTGGAGAATCCCTACTTCAAGACATTGTTCGTTCGCGCGCTAATCAAGAGCTTGTGCTCTACGTTTTCAATCTTGTGGGCGACTGTGTCAGACCAATAACGGTACGAATTGGCGGAGATGGCAGATTGGGATGTGGTGTGGGATATGGATACCTCCACAGAATCCCCGTACCACAGACGATCGCAGCCAATATGGCAGGTAAGCCTACTTTCGCTGCCGAAGTGCCATCTATAGGAGCTACCCCTTCCTCAGATGCCTTTGTACCTGCTCAGGCTGCTAACGTCATTCCTGTGCAACCAGATCTGCCTACTTCTACCACGTCAACTTTTATAGCGCCACCTCCGGTCCACAAGAAGAAAGCAAGGCACGGACACGCAGCTGCATCATCGATGCAGGATTATTTTCAAGAAGGTAAAGACCAAAGTCCCTCCCCTGCAAGTAAGGCTACTCCACCCCCTCCGCCTCCGGTAAAAAGTTAAATGATCTGCCTGGTGGTTTATTTTCTTTGCATAGTACCGACAAGTAGGTGACTGCCACGACAAAAAGCCATTATTTCTGCATTAATGTGATCACCACGAGTTCACAAACGCACGAGGCGGGTTGATCGGCATACTCTGGAGCAGTTTTAATCTCTTAGCAATGTAGAGGGAATAGCGCTATTAATGTCGTTAGTGTAAGATTATCCTGAGCTATAATGCAAGATCGTATACAGTGGCTCTATGATAACGCTCCTTGCTGAAATAATAAGTACGTTAACTCTTCGATCTACAATACATCCATTGATGGAAAGGAGCATGCAGCCGTATTTCAATCGCTGCCTTCGTAGCTCGTCTTTCGTAAGCTCAACGTGTCTGTATTATCATCGCTATATACGTGGCTATGAACTTCTTTACGTGTTCTTTTTTCACATCAGTATAAAAGAGAATAATTTGCCACCTACGGCCAAATAGAGCTACTAGGTGGGACAAGTCAGTAAAGTAATGCAATTTAACAAAAAAGCATTTTTGGCCTTTGCTACTATTGCGGCGTTGGGTAATGCTCAGGAAGCTACCGCACCCGAAGATTCTGCGGTCGTAAAGTTGACCTCCGCAACCTTCAATGATTTCATCAAGGAAAACCCATTGGTGTTGGCTGAATTTTATGCGCCATGGTGTGGCCATTGTAAGAATTTGGCTCCACATTACGTTGAAGCTGCTGCCACATTGCAAGATAAGGGTATCCCGTTGGCGCAAATCGACTGTACCGAAGAATCTGAGCTATGTATGGAACAAGGTATCAGAGGGTACCCTACCTTGAAGGTTTTCAAGAACAACCAGATCGACAATCCAAGTGAGTACCAAGGTGCCAGATCTGCACCAGCTATTGTTTCTTACTTGATCAAGCAATCATTGCCACCTGTGACTGTTTTGGAAGGTGTCGACGCTGCCGCCGACTTGAAGGACTTGATTGCTGAAGCTTCCTCTGCCCTTGTGGTTGATACCGGTGTTGAAGACTTGAATGCCACCTTCTATGAATTGGCTGATCTATACAGAGATGACTTCACATTTGTTCAGTATACTTCTGAGGATGAGCCAAAACTTTCTATCTACCTACCTGAGGCCGAGGGGCCTATCTCTTACAACGGTTCTAACCTAACCTTGTCTCATTTGGTTGACTGGGTTCAGGTTGAAACCAAGCCTTACTTCGGTGAGATCAACGGTGAGACCTTCCAAAGCTACATGTCTGCTGGTTTGCCATTGGCGTACGTCTTCTACACCTCCGCTGATGAACGTGCTTCCCTAGAACCATATTTCATTGAATTGGGCAAGAAATACAGAGGTAACATGAGCTTTGTTGGTCTAGACGCTTCCATGTTCGGCAGACATGCTGAAAATTTGAACATGAAGGAACAATTCCCACTGTTTGTTATCCATGATTTGGATTCTAACCTAAAGTTTGGATTGCCACAATTAGATGAAGAAGAATTCGCTGCTCTTGAGAAGCCTCTTGAGTTGGATACTAAGTCCATTGGTGAGTTCGTTGAAAAGTTCTTCGCGGAGGAGTTAACTCCTTCTGTCAAATCTGAGGAAATTCCAGAGGTTCAGGAATCCAATGTTTTCAAGATTGTTGGATACACCCACGAAGAAACTATCGGTGACAAGGACAAGGATGTGTTGGTAAAATACTACGCTCCATGGTGTGGACACTGCAAGCGTTTGGCTCCAATCTACGAAGAGTTGGCCGATCTGTACGCTTCTGACGAAGATGCCAAGGAAAAGATTTTGATCGCCGATGTTGATGCCACATTGAATGATGTAAACGTGGAGATCGAGGGATTCCCAACAATTTTCTTGTATCCTGCTGGTAAGTCTGAGCCAGTAATTTATCAAGGTAGCAGAAGTCTAGAATCTTTCGTTGAGTTTTTGACTGAAAATGGACAAAGCTCTATCAATGGTACTGCTCTCTTGGAAAACAAGCGCGCTGAGGAAGCAAAGGCCCAGGAAGAAGCTGAGGCTAATGAGGAAGAAGCTGAAGAGGAGTCCGAAGCTGAAACTGCAATCTTACATGATGAATTGTAAGAATTGGCTGTACGTCAACTAAAATTCATATATATAGCAAATTAAGGGCTCATGCTCTGGATCGTGACCCGTTCATCATATGTAGATGCTGTCAATGAAAGCTTCCGCTGCACGTCATTAAATACGTCCAGATTCATTATTTTTACACGGTCTTCTATCTCGACCACCTAGACATTGCCACATATAGCTTTAATAGACTCAATCTCCATAAGGCCAATTAAGGCATTTATTGCATTCAAAAATGGGGCTTTATTTACCTCCTGGTGGATCAAAAAGTCCGAATGCCTCAAAACTGGGGCGCAAGGAAGATCCTGATGACGCTAATGAAGAAGGGACAAAGTTTTATGTCAGACCTAGCTTAGGTCTTAGGCTTTGGGGCCCCTTAGTCCCTGCTTCGGACAACAGAAAAGGTTTGTGGACGTTGGTAGCAATACAAACTGGACTAGGTTTACTGTGCATGAAGAGGTTCAGATCAATTGGTGCTAAAGTGATCAAGAGAGATATTGCCGATTTCCCCAGCTTAAATAGGTTTTCCACGACGCATGGTAATATGTATGTCACCAAGCATGGGGCAACAACCTTCGGTGGCACACATTCGTTTCGCAGACAAGCAGGTGAGAAGACAGGTTTCTTTAATTCTCCAAAGATCACAGCATTAAGGCGGACTCTCTATTTACTGAGCGGAACGCTTCTTTTAAGTCAATCTCTTCTTGAAACCTGCAGGTTAACCTTGCTTAAATATGATCCGTGGTATGAAGAGGCACGATCTGTGCGTGACAAACAGTTTTTCAATGATATCATCAAGTTTTATCATGAAGGTGTCGATCCAACAAAGTTCAAAGTCAAAGATGCAAGCAATGGCACTGTACTGCCGCTTAATATACCAGAAGTGAAGCAAAGTGTAGCAGTAGCTCGAGCTACTGCGCAAGCAGATAATTTCATCGTGGAATGGTTTGGTCCGTTGGAGTACAAGCCTATGTCATTTTCTGATTTTCTGGATAGACTGGAATACCATATAGATATGTCAGATTTTCTGAGAAACAAGCAAACCCAGGAGGTTGCAGCTGAGTTGTTGGGTAAGAAGATTTCCCATGGACAGTCGGAGCTGGAGGAATTGGTCGAGCGAAACACCAAGAACAGGGAAAGAATCTTTGCTTTACTGCTTGCAGCTCCAAAAAATAGTATTCCCCAAGCAACAGCAAGTCATCATGTGGAATCAAAAGGTGTTCTTCTCGATCCAGATTGCCGCAGTCCAGAAGACATTAATTTAGACGAAATTTGGTCCACCTTTAATCCTTGGATGGACTTGGCTCTGGAAACATCCTTGAGTATAAAGTTTTTACCCACCGTCCTGATGCCAGAAGACACTAAAGACGGCAAACAATCCATAGTAGATTCTGAGAACGATGGAAACGATACGGAACCATCGCGTAATTAAATGATACTTTTTACTCCATTTTCGTACATAGTAACCCTACTTGTCCAGGTTGTTTTCGCTTAGATTTGTCTTTGAGGGACCACCTAGACAAATTATCTGTAGATAGGAAAAGCTTGAGCATTACGTCGAGAAATTCTTCTATAAGAATAAACTGCAGTCTCCTGATGTTAAGATGTTTTGGTAATGCGCTGTTGTTGGCGCTACTGCTGAGTACACGGTTGGTCAAGGCAGTTTACAACGACGAAGCCTATACAATTGACTGGCAAAGGGAAAATATTGGCGACTACCAATGGGTGACAGAAGTTGATGATAATACGTTATTGGTTGTTTCTTCATTTGACGAAACTTCTTTGCTTTGCTGGCTTAACAAGTCTAATGGAGAAATTTTGTCCAGACAGCCAATCAACTACAAAGCAGTCAGTTTGGTGGCAACCAATGATTCTCAAATAGTACTCAAGAGTGAAAGGGGCGAGTTACAAGCATTTGAACTCAAGCACGGATTCGATTTAGGTCCAGTCTTAGCAGAATCCATTCAATCCAACTTTGTTGAGGATTTTTCCACTATTTCGATTCAAGATAAAGAGCTCAAAATGACTGATAAAGAGCACGGTGATGCAAAGATCTTGATTAAGGATCTACCTACAGATACTATGTTTGTCAAATTTTACAAAAATGCTAACGAATCAATCGAGCTTCTGTTGGGTACTCCTTCTTCTCAATACTACTACTATGAGCTTGAGAATAATACCTTATCTCAAAAGTGGGCGAGAGATGAGTCATTAACAGATGTCCAAGCCTACACTTATGCCTCAGTTAATGATGACTCGGCTGCTAAAATTCTATCAGAATTAAATGACGAAAAGAAGCTTGATTTTTGGCAAGCATATTTGTTTAGAGTTCAACACAATTATCGCAGATTAAAAGGGGCTCTTATTGAGAGAAGGTTTTCCGTGGGTAGCTTTGTAAAAGATCTAATTGCTGATGATGATGAGCATGCGGTGAGGCAAAGAGATATTAAATTCGGCCTTTTGAAGTATCTGATAATTGCGACTAGGAAAGGAAAAATTGCCGCTTTGAATAGTATCACCGGAGAAAAGGTGTGGGAGTTCGAGTCAGGATTCAATGACATTATAAGATTGGACTCTTTGAAGAATAATAGCGAGTTGGTTGTTTTTACCAAATCTGGTCCTTCCCTAGTGTTGGACACCTCTCATATAGGTGCAGTGCCTTCCATCAAGCGCAATCAGGTTGTAGTTCCCAGCACAGATATAGAAAGACTTGGTGATAGTGATGACTTCTATGTCAGAACTGAGCAAGGCTTTCGTGTTATTCTGAGGGGAGACGGTGAGATCCATAATAATGAAACTTACCTTTTAGATCATGACAAGCATGGCTTGAATGCATTCATAATCGAGAAAGGAGACTTGAAGGAAAGTTGGAAGTTGGATCTCAAACCTAATGAAGAAATAATTGCTTTTGCCGCAAGGGATAGAGATCCCTCAGTCAGTTTAGGAAATATTCTGGGCAACAGAACTGTGCTATACAAATATTTGTATCCACATCTCGCGAGTTACGCTATTGCTGATAGATCAGTGGGCTCTCTTTCAGTACATTTAGTTGACACGATTACTGGAGAACTTCTTTACACCTCTTACCACGAAGACGGAGTAAATTTTAACCTTCCAGTTAATATATTGTTCGGGGAATACTGGTTTATCTATACGTATTTCAGTTCAGAACCTATTCCCGAGCAAAAGATATCAGTTGTTGAGCTTTATGAATCCTTAGAACCCAACACACGCGTTTCCAACTCATCAGAGGTGGCAAGCGCATTATCGAACACCATGAAACCGCAAATAGTTACAAAGGCCTATTTTTATCCTGAGGTTATCAAGAATATGGTATTGTCAAAGACCAAATTTGGAATCACCACAAAGGCCATTATTTTGGAGCTAGAAAATGGACAAATTACTTACTTGCCAAAATACTTGCTAAGCGCAAGAAGACGCGAGGAATCCCAAATGAGTAATGATGACAAGAAGGAGTTTATGGCAGCGCCATATCTTTCTGGCATTCCAATTAACGATCATGCGATAATTTCGCATTATAGAAGTTTATTAATGGGTTCCAATTCAATGCTTTTTTCTATTCCAACAAATCTAGAATCCACAAGCATTGTTTGTAACTTTGGGCATGATATATTCTGTACAAGAATCTCACCTTCCTCTCAATTCGACAAATTGAGTCCAAGCTTCGAAAAGGGTAAGTTGATCAGTACTATTTTGGGTTTATTATTCTTGTGCTACTTTATCAGACCTTTAGTTGATACTAAAAAGTTGAAGTCGCAATGGCATGTCAAAGGATAACCGACACGTTCTGCGTGACATGCATTTTTAAGATGATTTTCATGATGCAAACATATTTTACATAAAGGATAGTAAGTATAGCAATGCAATTGTTCAAGATAATTTCCCTACTTATTACTTCAAGTGTCGTTGTGGCTGATAAGCTCACTGAATTATCAATTGGCATTTTGCATGAGGTGCCAGAGAGTGAATGTACAATTCAAGCCTCCAAGGGCGACATTGTGTCTGTCCATTATACAGGATCGTTAAAAGAAAGTGGCGATATCTTTGACTCGTCATATAAGAGAGGCGCCCCTATTCAATTCACTCTCGGCCATGGGCAAGTCATTGCTGGTTGGGATCAAGGTATAATGGGAATGTGCATTAACGAAAAACGTAAGCTTTACATTCCAAGTGAAATGGGATATGGTTCCAGAGGCGCTGGAGGAGTGATTCCACCTGATGCAGATCTCATCTTCGAGACAGAACTAGTTGATATCCGCAGACGTGACGAATTGTAGTGGCCGGTCTTTCACCAACAAAACAATTCAAATGCTATGTCCTCAGTAGAAAAAAGATGTATATTATATAGCTTTCGCTTAACTTTTTAGCATAGTTGTTTGTCATTGGCTGTTACCTTGCTGGGGATATTCTCATGACAGTGTTCTAAATAGCGTGGAGATGAATGCTTAAAATGAGAATTTAAATTATTAAACCACTTTTCTTCTTTCAGTTTATATCCGTAACATTTATTTGTCCTTCAAAATATTATTTGATGTATTCGATACCTACAATATTTATCAGAACTATTAGCTTAATTAAAATCTATCTATTCAATTGACGGAATAATATAGATGGAGTTTCATGATTATTCCTCCATGAATATGCCGCGTATCAAATACAATATCCTCTATGAGGCAAGAAAAAATGCGATATTTCAACGAAGTCAATCTAAGTCAAAAAAACAAGAAATAATGACTTCCTCGAATGATATTACTATTATATTTAAATTCGTAATTCCATTTACGTATCTTTAGATGATGCGAGCTTCAAACAATGCTCCGTCTGTCTATCTTCCGTTCGGAAATTCTCGTATCGTTACACTTTTTGGAACAAGATAATTGTTCCCAAAACGCGCAAACAACAAGCATGCCCGCACCCAATGGCCTATGCCTGAAGGTACTAAAGATGTTCGAACATCGCGGAGAAAACTTCAAGATTATCTACGGACAACATCGCGCGAAAGGTCATGAGCGCCTCCTTGTGTTGGATTCGTCCTTCAATCCTCCTCACATGGGCCACTACACGCTTATCAAAAAGGCTTTAAACTTTTATCAAAAAACTAATGAAAAGTTACATGTTCTACTTCTTTTATCCGTGAATAATGCTGACAAAACGCCTAAGCCTGCCTCTTTCGATAAACGTATGGACATGATGTGTTTGATGGCTGATATGCTGGCAGAAGAATCAGTTGAAGCGTCAGTTGCCATCACCACTTTTGGAAAGTTTGTGGACAAATCGTCGGCAATTCATGGAGAGTTTGGATCCCAAGTCTCTATCGTGTATCTTGTAGGATTTGATACAATTATTAGAATTTTCGACCCCAAATATTATGCACCCCTCCTACCTGCTCAGGCTTTAGAGAGCTTCATGTTGAACACAGAGTTCTATTGTCTGACGAGAGGAACCGAAGTCGAAACTCTTGAGCAGCTACATTACAGCAAAGAAATTCGTGATGGGAAGTATGAACCCATCATTCCAAAGTCGTGGTATGATAAAGTTCACGTCGGTAAGAATGTAGAGAAATATGCTTCAGTCTCATCGTCTGCTATTCGAGACTTATTCTATACTTCTCCAGAAAGTGTGCGAAACGAGATTCCCTCGAGGATTAGTGCTTACATCAAAGAACAATACCCGAACTCTAATATATTTTTATAAATCAAAGATAAAGACGCCACAAAATGCTGGTTGAGCAAAATTAATACATAGATAAGGATCATTTTTGCGTTGTACTGTTTATGGACGAGAATATGTTTTGTGTTGTTGGTTTCAAATTGTCAAAGAAATCCTGGAAAAAATCCTCGAACGAATTAAATTGATCAACATCAGGCATAGTAAAGCCTCCAGGTGCACCATTAATGGTTCCACTACCTTGCGATGTCGTAGACAGAACACTTTGTGGAGAAGTTGATGGTCTTCGTGTTAGTCCGTTGTAAACAACTCCTGGAGTTGTAGGTTGGCTCATCTTGGAAGAGCTCATAGATAAAAGGGCCTGATTACCCGACTGAATCTTTCTCTTACTTGTGTCAATCAAAGACTTTATAATTTTACCGACATTTTCGGTTGCTTCATTCAATTTCTCACCAATGGTGTTCAAATGCCAGTATACCTTTGTGCAAAGATTTAATATCTGCTGTCTTTCAGACGAGTTAAAAAAATGAAGGAAGTCACATAATGTCAGGCATGCATAAACTAGCTGATGCAATGTAATTGCGGGCGCTCCTTTTATAAGAGAGGGGGGTAGCTTTAAAAATCCGTCAATCAAAGTAAAACAGTATGTCTTTATAGTTTTCAGAGTGCATTTGAAATAATAAACGTCGTTATGATACTCCTCATGAAACTCGGTCAAAAAGTTGCGACAAATCATGATATTGTAGAAATTATAAGCAAAGAGAAGTACACCGCCACCATCTTTAGACAGTAACTCGTCCCAATTTTTAAGCCAGTAATCCAATTCAGGGAAAACCAAATACTCGTAGGCGATCTGAGATTTAGATCCTGCATCAAGGGAGTTTTTTCTCGATGAAGAAACGCTTCTGGTCTCGCGTAATCCCAGAGAGGATTTAAACCTTTCTGTGAATTTCTTGAAATACAATTTGAAATTCAAGAAAATATTGTTGACTATTTCTCCGAGATTTATCTCACTTATTTTAATATCGTCACCAAAATTTGCCTGGGGAAATTTTGCGGTCAAGTTATTGAAATCTTTCAACATATCGTCTTGAACTGTGAAACTACCATAACCAATAGAATATTGAAGACGACAGGCACTTAGAGAATTCAAAATTCTCAAATGGTATAAGTCTAGAGCCGAATATTCCTCTTGAACAAAAATTCTTTCCTTTATCTTGTGAAAATCAATGATATTGAGCAGACTATTGATGGCGAAATTACACAAAACCAACGAATTGAATTTCATCTGTCTGTGCCGCTTGGACTTTCTTGATACATTAAACATACTGCAATAGAGAATTGCTTCTATGTCGTGATCAGTTAATTGTTCAAACATGGTTAATGTGTTTGTGAGGAACCTCTCGACTAATGGGTACATTACTTCTTGCTCAGTTTCGTATTTGTTATTTTCATCGAATCCCATAGCGATAATTGTAAAAACACTTGTAATAAAAAGATGCTTTTCAACATACTCCAAGTTGATTTCCTTGATCCCACCAGGTATTATCCAAAAATGAGACTTGACAAGGAAATCACGCGAAAGATCGAGACACATTTGCTCATGCTGTTTGAAATATTTCAAAAAGTTAACCCGTGCGATCACAAAAGGTCTCTGGGTTTCAGCCAGCCTATCAGCATGTGACTCGGCTTTAGTTGGAAACAGTCTTTCATCAATATCGTCGATCAATTTCAATGGAGGTTCTTGTAGCTTAATTCCGTTCAAGTATTTCTTGCTTGAGCTTTGTGACATCGATTGTAAAGGTTTTCCTGAGTCAGAGAACTCCTTCTCGACTTCATTGGACGAATCAGACTCCTGTTCCTCGTCGCTAAAATTGTCTCCAACTTCGTTGAAACTCTCTTCATCTTCAATCAGCGCACGGTCCGATATACTTTCACTCACCTCCTTAGATTGAATACCATTCGAATTGCTCATAGCAGTGTTTGTTCCCTGGACTAGCATGAGAATAAGGTCTATTTTGCTATTCAAGGTATGCAAGTTTGATTCGAGTTTGTTGAGCCTATTGTTCAGTGCGGCTGTAATAGGGTTTGATACTAACGAATCGTTCGAAGTTGAACAGGTTAAAGGAACGTCTAAGTTTTGATTTGAAGAAATCAAACTAGATTTAGATGATGTTTCGATAGCTGCTATTATCTCGTCCTCTCGTTCTCTTGTTAACGAACAATGTAGTTTTAATACGTTACACCGATGACATTTCCCTACCAACGGTTCAAAATCACATCTCGTCTTGAATTTTCGACACACATCACAGCTATAAGTTTTCCTTTTCTTACGAGGCTTCTTCGGTATACCGTTACTGCTGTTCGTTGAACTGGCCGTTTTTTGGTCTTTCTTACTACGCCGTTCGGGGTCTTTTCCAGGTGATATCAGCGTAGTCCTGTTAGACGATGCTAACTCTGAGTCTCCCATGGTGCAAACCCTTCTATTAAAGTCTCCGGCAGTTTTGGACTTCGAGGAACGTCAAATGTTTATCTAAGTGATTGTAATGTTCGACAGGCTTCTTACAGACATCAAAGGCAGGTATATTTCCGTCGGAAATCAATGGAAGCTAAAAAATTGAAAATAAATCACATGACAAGCCAAGAACTGTATTGGATTACATAATAATGTAGCTAACGACTACACATTGATCCATCTGTAAAAAGTCTACTTCTATGCTAAATTTTTTGAGCTCATTGTGATATTAAGAAGCAGATTAAGGCTGCAATCCAACCCAAAGCTAACGCAAATCCAAATGCTGGCAACTTGCTTTTGTCCACTATGAATGACCCCGAGTTTCTCTCATTATCAGAAATATTGGCACTCTCCTTTTGCTCGCGTCCTAATAAGGTACCGTCCTCACTCACACGAGCAGAACTCTGTACCCTACCAGAGTTGCATATAATTTGTCCTCCTCTGATAATAGAGTTACCACTGACTGGGGTCGTCCATTTCGAACAGTCTAGTACGTTAGATGTACTCTTAATCAAAGCACTACCTCTCACGAGCTTTAGCAAAGGCAAACTAATTTCTTGGAATGTTCCAAAGAATTGTATGGCACCTCCAATCTCCCTTAACTGCGGCAAGAAATTAATGCTTTGTATACGTGAATTGTTTGCAATCATCAGTCCTCCTTGGATGTTTGTGACGTTGGAGAAATCTACTTGTTCCAAATGCGGATTTTCGAGTAAACCCAATGTCCCACCCACAGACTTGAGCACTGGGAGAGGCAATGATTCAAAATAGTTTTCAATAAATTCAAGAGAATGATTCACGTATTGCAGTTGGGGGAAGGACGTTGAGCTTGCGTCACGAATGGTGATGTTATTTGCCCATTTTAGCTCTGGTAAGTTGACTCTGAGCTCTCTAGAATTCGCTGAAATGCTTAGTTGCTCAAAAATGCGCTTGACCTTTGAGTCAACATTTTCCATATATCTATTGTTGTTGATGTTTAGAACTTCCAGTTCTTCAATGTTTTGCAAACCACCAATATTTACAAGCGAAGAGTCAGAAATTATGATACGCTTAGCTGAAGTGATGTTAGGGGCGAGGTTGAAGGCAGTTAGGGTTGGCACTACCTTCCAGTCGATAGCCTCAAAGTGTTGCAGGGATGGGAAATGCAGATCAGTAAGAGATGTCAAGCTATCCAACTTTAGTGTTCCTGAAATCTCATTGAGACGGCTTGCTTGAATTTTTACAATTTGTGGCAAATTTTCAATGATTAGATTTCCCTGAATCTTTTCCATAGTCCCTAAGTCGATTATGGAATCGGTAAAATCAACAATATGCACTGTACCTATAACTTCCTTGCACTGATGACGTATTCTGGCAAGATCTGCTGCAGAATAAATTTTGTGAACATCCTTACGACAGGCTTCTGTGGCTGACTTGAGTTGTCCAATTTTCTTCGATCCAGCTTTGGGTGCCTCGACAGACCATTCTTCTTGTAATATCTCAAACGCAGGAGTTGATGACCTTTTCTCTAGTCGCGAGCCATCTACATTTATAGAATGCGGTCTTACAGCACCTTCAAATTTTTGAAGAAAGCGTTGGGAGTCACTTGCTTGGATTACTTTAGCCGCCCATATGGCTAATAAAATGTATCGAATTCCGCTTTTCATTCTCCAAAAACTAGAATACGTTAAAAATCTGTTAAGTATCTTTGTGATGTTAGGAAAATCCGCAATTGTACGTAGCGGTCGAGACGTGGTTTATTTATACCCCATCTTTTTTAATTTTGTGTCTTTGTGGCAGCGTACTCTAAGGGACGACGTTTCAATAAAATCATCTGTTACAACTGTTTTATTTGAAAAATCTAATGTACTTATCTTAACAATTTCTATTTCAACTAGAACGAACGTTCCACTATAAAACCCTTAATTTCCTCCATTCGTATATATACTTCCTCAACCAAGGCTTCACTAAGACCAGGCTGTGATTTCTCTGCTTCCTCAAAGAGACATTTCAGGCGATCAACAACTACCTTTGTTTCTTGCGAACGGGCTCTTTCGTGTATTCTTTGAAAGCTGAACAGTATAATATGCCTGAAATAGTTAAGCTCCTTACCAGTCATATGTTGGAAATTTTCCTTTACACCTTCGGCCTCGCGCACACCCATAGACACGTCGTAATCTTTTTCTCCCATATAATGTCTCATGGTAGGTGTGGTAGCATTAGTAGCGGGCGTCTTGATATTGGGACTTATCAGCCCAGAAACAGGACTATTTTCACTATTAGGCGAGGACGTCGCATTCTGCACATTTAATTCAATGAGGTGTCGAGATTTGTTCTCCTTCACACCTTCATCGAATATAGCTTTATTTTGCTTTGCCAATTTCCTAGATGTTTCGAAGTTCCATGTCGCTAGATAACGACTAGTTCCGCTTTGATATATTTTATCCGATAGGGAAAATCTTGGCTGTTTGAAGTAGTTGATTCGACTTTTCAAAATGGACACCAAATCTACCTCCCTTTTCAAATTGTTCACCACTTTCCATGAAGCTCGACTAAGAAATTTGTGATGCAGTAAGGCTGCAGCTGTTGGCCGTTGAGTTGGATCTTTGTTCAGACACTGAGAAATGAAATCATGCGCTGCATGTGAAAACCTTCCATGCAATTTAGGAGGTTTCTTTAGTGGAATATTCATAAGTACCTTCATCGGATCATGTTTTGCATAGGGTGGCTGTCCTGTCATCAATTCTATAGCTGTAATCCCTAAGGACCAAATATCTGCCTTTTCGTCGTAGCCGCCATTCTTTCTGGAGATAATTTCTGGTGCCATCCAGTAAGGTGTACCAACAAATGTAGTGCGCTTTAAAGTTGCCATTATTTGACCACTAACACCAAAATCGCCCAATTTAACCTCACCTTCGTCTGTGAGAAGTATGTTTGCAGCCTTAATGTCTCGATGGATTTTCTTCTGACTATGTAGATATTCTAGTCCACATAGCACTTCCCTTATAATATATGCAACCTTATACTCGGATATACTATGTTCCGGGAGGTGCCTCAACAAATCTGCGCAGGACCCTCCTCCACAGTACTCCATGACTATCCACATGGACACGTCTTCAATGTATGTTTTATAATAACTCGTAATATAAGGTGACTTTAACTCCGACAAGAAAAATATCTCTTGTGCCATAATGTCAATGTCATCCTGAGTTTCTTCAAGATTAATAACCTTGATAGCGACAATTTTACCACTTCGTTTATCCAGGGCTCGATACACGTCACCAAAGCTACCCTTTCCGACGCATTCTTGCATTTCATATAGTTCGGTAGGATTTTCGGGCTGGACGGTAGTGCCACATAGTTCACTTATTGAACTATGTATATTTTCTGTGGTGAAAGCGATCATAATTTGATTAGCAATAAGCTAGGTTTAGGAGGCCTGAAGAAAGCAACTAAAGCAGAGAAGTTTCTGTATTATGAGTGAAAGAGGCAAATCACTAAACCGTGTGATAGCCAAGCTGTTCATTGAGAAAGTACATATGTAATTCTTTTTTCCTCCTCTAAATGCTTTGCTGCCAAAAGTTTCGTATTCATGGTTGACCACAAAACAAGCAAATTGGAAAAGAAAAAAGTGCGAGTAAAATCTGTATGCGACGTAAAACAATTAATTAGTTCTTATTGCTAGGCATTTTCGGAAATTTAAGAGCGCGAGATTTGGGTAGTAAGGATGAGGCTGATGCTATAACTGGTGATGCATTAGGAATAGTTCCGGCTATACTCCAACGCTTACTGGAGTTTGTTTCGATGGCTGAAGATGGTTGTCGCAAAGGAAGAGATTCGGCAGTCGATGTGTTAATCCTTGCTATATTTGTTGCTTTGTTTTCTTTTGTAGTTGCAGCCCTTCCAATCTTTTTTTGGACGTATATGCCATTAGTCTCTGCTTTTGATTTCCAATATGAATACTCGGAATCCGAAAGGGAAGTTTTATCCCTAGGCAGTTTGCCAACTTGGAGTCCGTTCAGAAGCAGAAACTCGGTTATGAAGAAGACGGGTTTATCTTTCGTACCCCGGTAATGTTTGAGAGAATACTGGAAAAGGGTCTCGCCATGATCTAGATGAGCTGTATTCAAAGTTGTCCCCTGTGCAATGCATTGCTGCAATAAGTAGATGCTATTAAGGTGAATAGATTTGATGAGGTTATGATTGAGTCTTTTTCGTATTGCTTCAGGATCATTTTCTTGCAAAGGCACCACGAACTTTCTCTGTGAGTATTTTTGAGTAATAAACTTAGTGCGTTCCTCAATAGCTGATTCCGAGTTTATAGGCCTGTGCGGTAATTCAGCTTCATATATGGAGTTTACGTTCT
The DNA here is from genome assembly GCA_900074765.1 of Lachancea fermentati. Classification (NCBI taxonomy): domain Eukaryota; kingdom Fungi; phylum Ascomycota; class Saccharomycetes; order Saccharomycetales; family Saccharomycetaceae; genus Lachancea; species Lachancea fermentati. The sequence continues at coordinate 76,221 of LT598486.1, read as the reverse complement.
TGTTGGAGACAAATTTGAGTAACTCCTGCATTTCCTTAGACTGGAACGAATCCAGCTTCAAAGAACGAACTTTGGAAATGTGGGAGCCCAAAGATCTGTGAACCGATGAGCATTTTATGCACACAACACACAGAATGTTGATGGAAATCCATTCTACTTGAACGGTTGCGCCACAATCGCAGCATTTGGAATTCGAGGGATCCAAACTGCAGACCGTGTCAAGTAAAGATGAAGTCGTGTTGGAAGACTGCACGTCCAGGCCGATAGCAAGCTGGAGCTCGCGCAGCCACCTTTCTACGTCGTTTTCACTTTCTGCCCTAAAGGATCTTGTGACCCCATCGGTGGTAATGACCTCGAAGCCATTGGACTTTTTGTCCGAGCGCTTCACGCACGCAAACGTCAGATTGAGAGGGGTGCGTGCAAGCTTTTTACCATCTGTTTTCCAATCAGAGTACTCAGACAGCTTGGAGTCCTTGAGCACCACCCATTGCTTGTGCCAGCCGGACGACTTGCCCTGGCCTTTGTGAGTCCAGAGAATGCCCTCTTTGTAGGCGCGGTGGGAGCTAGGGGAGGAGGACAAGAGCTGACCAGACAGATCGGAGTAGTTTTGGGAATGGCCGATGCGCGAGCGCACCGCGGCGACTTGCGACCGATAGTGCTTGTAGTTGGCCAGGTATTGGGCAGCCTGCTGCATGAGGAGCTGCGTCGACGCGTTGGGCGCGAGCTGAAGCATGCCGGTATATTTGCTCCATTTGTCGATGAGCTGACGCACGGCCGCGCCGGAAAGCAGGTCCGAGAGGTATGAGAAGTAGTCGAAGCGGTGCAGTTCGAACTGTATTTTTCTCGAGAGGTTGGTGAAGTCCGCGGACGAGAGGTTTTTGCCCATGTAGGAGTAGAAGTCTTTGGCCTGGTCCTGGTACTGCTTGCGGCGAGACGAAAGGGTCTTGGAATCCAGAGCAGCCGCATACGAGAGAGCAGGCTGCGACAGCGCGTCGGAAGTCGAGTGCGCCAGCGAGGTGGCCCTGGACGCTTCCTGGTTGACTGCGGACAGCAGAGCGCGCGTCGTGCGACGCATATAGAGGGGCAGACCGGAACACAGCCCATCGAGGTCGCGGAGAGCAGACGCAGCCTGCGCGTACTCGCGCGAACAGGCGTGGAGGTTTTCGGCGATCTTTGCGCCCCGCTCGGCCACGGTTTTGACCACGGAGCGCAGCTGTGGCAGCAGCGCTTCCCATTGAGAGACCTGGGTCCGGAACTGGGGTCCGTCCGCGGGGAACGGGTCCGGCTCGTCGACGAGGGCACTGGGCGGCGTCGCGGGCGCCCCCTCGACGCTCACGGCCATGGAGAGCGCGAGCTCGCCGCCACAGCGAACGTCGATGGTATACACGCCTGGGTCGGCCAGCCGGCGCAACGAAACTTTGACGGTAACGGAAGAGGCATCCGCGGCGCGCGGGTCGATTTCGAGCGCAAGCTCAACAGCGGACGTGGCGCCGGGATCCTTGGAGCGCAAACGGGCGGTCGCGGTGACAGACGCGGCCGTGGCCGCGTCTGGAGCGCTCGCCAGCTCCAGCACGTAGCAAGCGTGCGGATCGACAAGGGCCGCGAGGGTGTCGCCCAGAAGCACAAACCGCTGCGGGCTCGGCTGCGACGTAGAGACTTTGAGGAGAGCGGGGCCTACGGACCCGCAACTCCTGAGAACGCTGGTGTTGTGGCCCATTGTTGGCTGGGGAGACAAACCGGAGAAGGACAAGAAGCTACGAACGAAGTTGAAAATCAGCGCACGGGCCGTGGTCGCGCGCAGCGCGACCCACAGGCGCAGGCGCGGCGCGGCGGGCGGCGTCGCACGCGGCGAGGCAAGCGGCAGTCAAAAGTGACTCAAAGTTTTTCTTCGGAAGCATAACATACTCTTTAAAGTTATACATTCTGTAAAAATTACATACTTGATCAGTGTATCTTGATTAAAATTGCTTTTGCCGTAGTGTTACACCTTACAGATAAAAAACCAGCGCGCGCATCCTATCGTAGAGAGCGCACGGACGTACTCCGCCATCTGCTTAAAACAAGAAAGCGAAACCGGCGGCGACGGCAGCACCGAAGACACCAGCACCCAAAGCGTTGGAAGCAGCAGCACCAGTAGAAACGGAAGAAGTACCGTTAGTGTTGTTGGTGGTGTTAGAGGAGTTGGAGGTGTTGGAGGTGTTAGCGGCTTGGACAGCGGCAACGGCAGCGAAAGTGGCAACAACGTTCTTGAATTGCATTTTTGTTTGAGTAGGGGAAAAAAACAAAAACTAAAAAAGAGGAATCACAATCAGGATGGCAAAACGACGCGCCCCGAGAGCCCTTATATATCCACAAAACCTGTATTTTCCATTTTTTTCCATCTTGCCTACCCGACCGAGCCACCCGAAAAAAGAAGCGAGAAAATTTTCACTTGGGCCCAGACCCGGGTCTGGGCTCGGGCCGCGGCCTTAGAGAGCGGGGGCGGCGCACAGACGCCCGCGCACGGCGCGAACGCACTCGCGATTCCACTGGCATATGAGGGGCGATGGTGGCGGCGGCAAGCAGATGGTCCGGAAAGGGGAAGCGTGTTACGCGCCAAAAAGAACGGGCCGTTCAGCGCGAGTGGCTGCTGGTTTTGCGTTTACTTTTCCCAGTTAGGAAAGATTTTACGTGTTTTGCGGGCATCGGGGCTGGATATAAAATTTTTGCGGACGATAAGATAAGCGTTAGGCAGCGCGGACTGGGCAACCGAGCACTGGGCGTTGCAGTTGCAGCGGCGGAGTGGACCGTGGCGGGTTAGCACGGTAATAAAAGGGGGGCCAACGCGACGCGTTGCGTCGCGAGGCCCCGTTGTAATCTCACATGCATTTCAAGCTCAGAACAGGCATGCGGCTCCTCATAGTGAATCCAAACAGCACACAGGCGATGACAGACGCGGTTCGTGATCGCGTGCAGCTCTATTTGCAACACGCGTACAGGTACGCGGGCGACGACGATGGCAGCCCAGCAGGCGACAAAGCCACAGTGGGGGACACGCCCACGTGCGTGTACTTCACTGCGCCGGCCGACGCGCCCCCGCAAATAGACGGCGAAAAGACCAGTCGCGAGTCGTGCGAAAAGTGTTTACCTTTGCTCTGTGCGCGCCAGGCAAACAGGCGCGCGTATTTCGATACGTTCGACGGCGTCCTAATCGCGTGCTTTTCGGACCACCCGCTCGTAGCTGCGCTGCGCGCGCGCTCCGAGCACGGCACGCCGGTGGTTGGCATTTTCCACGCCGCGATGCTGGAGTGCGTGGCCGCGGGGGAGGCGTTCTCCGTGATCACGTCCAACGACGAGTGGGTCGCGCTGCTAGACGCGGCCGTGGCGCGGCTGCTGGGCTGCGGCGCGCCGACGTGGCCGGGTAAGGACGGTGCGGGCGGGGCCGCCGGAGCCGCCGGAGCGGGCCTCGCGTTGTGGCGCGGGACCGTCGCGTCCGGCGTGCCCGTGCTGGACCTCCACGACGAGCGCAACTTCCAGGAGATCGCGGGGCGGGTGCGTCGCGAAAACGTCGCGCGGCGCGGGTCACGTGTGGTGGTGCTTGGGTGCGCCGGGTTTTCCGGCATGGAGCGCGCGTTCGCGCGCGCCATGCCCCCAGAACAGCCCGTGCGGTTCGTGGACAGCGTGGTGGCCGGGCTAGAAATGCTCGCGGGCCGGTGTCGGCTGCGCGCCGACTACCGCGCCGTCGTGCGTGACTGAGATACACCGCACCGCGGCGCTGAGGGGCACAGATCCGGTTTGCGCTGAGCTCCCCCTCGATGGCCCCTTGCTATCGCAGAGCTGCATGTATAAAAGCTGTGCGGCATCCCGCGCGACAATCGAATCGTGCGCGGAGCATTCTTCTCGACACACAAGATGCACGCTCGCGACTGGTTTTTAGTTTTCATTGCAATTTTCCTTCCCCCCGTGGCCGTGGGGCTCAAGAGAGGCTTTTTCACCAAGGACACACTGATCAACCTGCTGCTGTTTCTGCTAGGATTCTTTCCAGGGCTCGTACACGCGTTGTACGTGATCAGCCGCCACCCTTACCCGGCTGCGGGCGGGTCGCTGGCGGAGCCAAGCACGGGCTACGGCTCGTTGGCGTGAAGCGCGAAGCGCGGCTGCGCCGAGCGGTATGTAGGGCCGGTTTGTAGCGCCTTAGAGGTGAAAGTAGGGTAACAGGGATGTCGCTATGCACGGGACCGGGGTTTTCCGCACGTTTCCTGAGCGCAGGTTGCAGCTCGGACTTGGCTCGCGGCTCGGCGGGCGGAGATAAAAACTCCGCCCGCCGACACGTCGCGCACTGTGTTAGCGGCTCAGCGGGCAGACGCGGCTGCGCTGCAAACGGCATCGCACAGCGACGGCGCGGCGGACGGCCAGAGGGTCTTTATCTCCGACTATGTCCTAGTTAGTATTTTCTGTAGCTTTTCGTACCATATCATATCATGTCCGGGTTCCACCACTAACTAGTCTCTGTTTCCAGCCAACGCTGATATCGGGGCGCTCATACCGGGCATTCTCGAACTACACCCCTTTGCCTACCAGCACTATTTATATAAGATACCTGCGTCAATTGGCCTGCCCTCGTGGTTGTCATAGCATATCCAGAACTGTCTCTCGGCGCGTCGTCGTCCTTGCGTGTCTACGGCGCCTGCCAGCCACGTGCCGTGCCTCCGGCGTGCTGCAATAAAGAACTCCACGCATTCATTGTTCCAGCGTATGGGCTCTTGCTGCAGGCCGTTCTGCGTGGCCACGACGTAGGCCGATTTCAATTTCTTGGATTTCTGCAGAAGCTGCGCTTGCGTGGCCGCGCACATGGTCATGGATATCGGAGGTATTGGGCTTAAGATGTGCAGGCAGTGGTTGCTTTCAGTTAATTCGTCTGCGTTCTGAGGGACGTACAGGAGGGCACGTGGCGATCTCTCGGTCGTCGTGGGGGCCAAATTGATCCGATCGTGAGTGCGTCGGAAATCCGTCTAGCACTCGCATCGAACGACCGCAAGCCAGAAGAGTCCTTCTCTGTGACATCTGGGAGCTGCTCTAGTCTTGGATCTATGTATATATATCGTTTATCGCCTTGCTAGGCCCCGCTGTTTCAGGTTTGCCGGAAAACTGTCGCACATATGGATTCTGGGGATCGACGCGACAAGTGCGGGATTCACTCCCGGCACGATCTCTCTCCGGTGCCCACCACATTTGCAGCTGAAACTGCCCTCGACGCGGAATACGTAACGTACTACTTTTTGTTTGACAAGATTGTCCATGTGCAAGAAAGCGCGACGCAAACCTGGTAGCCATTTGCAGAGGAAACTGACTACCCCTACAAAGCATCAAGAGAATCCCTTCGCCAATCGTTCTTGAAAGTTAGGTAATTCGCCCCTGAATGGGAGTTGTATGATTTCTCACGGTATGATTTCTCACTGTATGATTTCTCACGGTATGATTTCTCACTGTATGATTTCTCACTATATGATTTCTCACTTATGATTTCTCACTGTATGATTTCTCGCTGTATCATTTCTCACTGTATGACTTCCCACTGTATCATTTCTCACTGTATGTCTATCTCGAGATGCGTACCAAGCGCGCAACGTAAAAACTTATTTTTTCAAAACGCATCGCATCAGAATTATTCTCCAATTCGACACCGACACACTTCGTTAGAATAATCGCAGAACATGGACTTATTGGGCGACATTGTTGAAAAAGAAGTCACAGAACCCGTCAAACTCGAAGCTGCTCCCAGTACCGGCTTTCCTGCGCTCTACGAACCCGAAAAAGTCTCGTCATGGAAGGTGCGACTGCAACAGAAAAGGAAACAGCGTGCTAGGAGCTCTGAGAGCAACCCACAACGCGATAGCATCACTCAGGCTACCTTAAGTAGCCAGGATGTACCACATCAACCATCGCAACCATTGTCCGAGGCCCAACGCATTCATGAAGAGAACCTTGACCGGATAAAGAACATGTCTCCAGAGCAGGTGGAACAAGAAAGACGGGAACTACTAGAGTCACTTGATCCAAGCGTTCTCCGAGGTCTATTGAAGCGGATCGACAAGAGAGAGCAGGCGACTTCTCTCGAAGAATCTTTGAAACCTTCCAAGGCTCCTCTTTTTGCCGAAGTTGAAGGCGCGCCCGGTACGTGGGTCGGAGGATCACGCGAGTTCCCGAATATGCCACATTTGGACGATGAGGCAGTAAACAAAGCTTTGGGTATCTCGGACGCCCCAAAGAAACATGTAACCTTTGAGGAACCTCACATAGAACAAGTCTTCAAGGAAGAGCTTTACGAAGGGAGGCCTGCTGTCACAGACGAAGACGATATTGCCCCCCAAGAGTATCAGTTTATTCAGCGGATGGACCATATGACCAATCAAGAAATTTTACAGGACGTTCACTTCATTCAACAGGAACAAGATGTGGAAGAAGAACTGGGGGCCCTGGATATCAATGATCCCAACTTCAACGATAAACTGCACCAGAAATATTTCCCACAGTTGGCTAAAGAAGAAGATAAATTGGCATGGATGAAAAACGTGCCTGACAAGAAATGGAGTGGAGAAATACAGGACGTAGGTGAGTGCAGATTTGACTTCAAGGGAAACTTGGTCCCGCCAACAAGAAGCATCTCAACGACACGAGATGGACTACACCACCATTCTGAAAATCCTGAACTGGCTGGTTATACCATTGCTGAATTACAGCTTTTGTCTAGATCCAAATTCCCTGCTCAGCGGTGTATCGCTATTCAAACGCTCGGCAGGATACTTTACAAGCTGGGTAAACAATCCTACTACGAAATAGTTCCAGAAGTATATGCCGAAACATACAAAGAAGAGGGAGGCACAACGGAGATTGTTAATAAGATCTACGCAATGTTTTGGGATCTTTGCACCACTCTCAGAATCACAGATTCACTTCTTGAAGCGGCTGACGAATCTAAGACCAAGAATATTTCGGTACGAAACTACGCCATTGACGCACTGTGGTTGTGGAGACAAGGAGGGGGCGATTTCAGACAATCTACGGGTTAATGTATATAATTTTTGTTCCCAATACCTAAGTTCGGTACTTCAAAGATGGTCAGAGCTGCCGGCAAGCTAGTGAAAAGAAATACTCTTAACGCTAAGCCGAACTGTTCGATTATAAGCACCGCCGAAGCAAATGTCCACCGTTCCCTAAAACATAGGTCATAAACTACAAAATTTCTCATTTTTTCGCCGCCGTGAATCTTTTTTCCATCATCATAAGGTCGTCGAAGTACCATTTTGGTGTCGTCTCCAGAAGAGTGGATATGTAGCACTTGCAGAATCTGCAATTACGAAAAACTCATAATTTTCAATCTCGCATGCTATGAAACTCTAAAGGAAAGGGATCCACCAAAACAAGTAGGTATATTGGGAAAATTTTTCTTTGCATAGAGACACATTGATTGGATATCTTTGGAATATATGAATATCCCCACCCAACCAACTTAAGTTATGCAAGTAAGGTGACAATCCATGACAACGGAGAAGTATTCAGGGAACTGGCCAAAGAAAAAGAAAAATTGAAAACAGGATACAACCTTTGAAATGTATAAAGAAACAGAATACGCCACTTGGTGTAAGCAGGCATATAATCAAATGACCTCGCTTTTTGTTATAATCAGAAGTGACTTCAAGTGCTCCTCCAAAAAATTTTTTATAGTCCGTCGTACATCGTGAATTTTGAATGAAGAACATTGTAGGGCATCATATAAACAAATCTTTAAATGTAGCGAAAAGATGAACAATATCGAATCCCAACTGCACGAATTAGAAGTTCAAGTAACCAGTTTGAGTGATGAAGTACTTAAGCAGCAGGAGCATCATCATGTTCAAGCTATTGAGCAATTGAAACAAAGTGTGGCACAAGTAGCAGAGGGCAATGAATTTGTCTTGACTGATAACGATCCCTCTGCGGTGGTAGATCCCAATTGTATTCCTGGAAAAATCTCTGAATTTTCTCAATTAACAGAAATACTAAAGGTGACTCATCTGGAGCAGGAATCTCTGGATAATTTTCTGCGTTACACGATTTCCTCTGGTGATCTGGCGCAATTAGAATCAGTGAATGACGAAAAATATGTGTCGCTGAATGCCGAGATCGAAAATCTGCGAGAGAACGTAATTGAAGGATTAAATACAGAAATCGACAAGCAGAAACTGCATATTATACAGTCAAGCCAAAATATTGCCGAAAAGCGAAAGCTAGTTAATGAAACGTGCCTTGAAATCACTAATCTTCTTGAAGACTGTTGGAAGTTAGCATCAGAACTCGAGCAACTCAATGGTGAGCAGATCGATGAGCACAAAGAAATGCAAGATAATACCCTCGAAATCACAAATGCTCTTTGGGAAAGCTTACAAGAACAAACAATAAAGCATTCTCAATTAGAAGCGCGATTGAAGATACTGACGAGCACAAGAAACTCTCTTGAAAGAGTTCAAGCTAAACAAGGCTCAGGGGTTAATTTAGATGGATCTATGAAAGAGGCATGTGATTCCTATCAAAGGTTGTGTGACTTTTGGCAAAACTCATTTGTGAATGCTGAGATAAAAAATCTTAAAGTATATCCTCAATCAAATAGATTGCAATTTGAGTGTCTGAAAATGGATATTATAATAACTTTAAATGATTTCGGGATCTACCAGATTAATGTGTATGATAACAATATTCCTGATGTTGACATTCACAATATCCGCAAGAATATCGAGCAGCTAAAAAGCAGGTCGGATTTTTATTTGTCTATCAGAAAGATAATAGATATAGTAAAAAATCATGCTAAAGGTACGAAAGAAGATTACGGGTCCTAAATCTTCAAATGTTCGATCAATTGTTGGCCGTTTGCTCTTGAGCATTTAAAAACGCACCCATTGCACCAAGGTATCCCTCATGCTTCAAAAAAAATGCTTGTTTGCCTCCTTGGGACCAGAAATTGATTGCATAGCTTAAGGTGTTCATGGTGGTTAGATGGCCCCAGATATATGAGCCTCCAAAATAAATATTTTGAACGTTGTGCACTTTAGCCTGCAAATATGCAATTTGCCCTATATTGTTAGAGATAGCATATAGCAGACTTTTAGATATATCTGCATTGTTGAACTTTCTATAACGTGCCTGTATATCTTTTGTAGACGTCTCCGCACTTATTTCATCCTGCTCAGGCTCGTGCTGAGTGCCCCTTTGAAACACCTTTCCAAACGAACTTGCTATATTTGTAGATTTCAGACCAATCTTGCCATAATCTGACCCATAAATATCTCCAACGAGCATGTCTACGTTGGTATTATCCCCTCTATGCGCCCAGCTAAGCATTTCATCATACGTACGTGCACCCGTTATAAGAGATAAAAGACCCCAAAGAGTTCCACCACCCAAGGAAGATCCGCCAACTCGTGAGAACTTGTTTGGAGAGTCAACTTTCAGGATTGATACACCTGAGCCGATGTTCACGAGCATGTATGGATAGACTTTTGCATGCTCGGGTACCACGATGTGCTCCCCGTCAATATCATTGTAAGTGAACACCTCCTCTGGGATCTCATGAATAAAAAAGTCCAAGCCTTTGATCAAGCACTGCATTTCATCTTCTCTTTTTATACTTATCACATCTGGAAACTCTTCCTGAAGTAAATCATAGAATTTGTAAGCACCACCGCCGGTTGCTATAATGATGGTACTTTTTTGTGACCCATTGTTATACTTGTTGATGATATCATGGAGCAATTGCATGAATTCTTTTAGCCTCTCGGTTTCTACCGTCTCAAACCGTAGTCGTCCCAAGTGTAAGGGAGAAAATATTACTTTTGCCAATGATCCTCCAATATCAATGGCAATTGTGAATATGGAAGAATTACGCCAACTACCAGTGCCATATTCAATGTCTTTATTCATCTGCGTCATTCCGGATGCGTTAGCGATTGTCGTCGGCATCGTTTGGGTTTATGTTGAACTTTTCATGTCAACGGAAAATTTTGAAACATATGATCACGTGCTAAGTTCTTATTAATGTAAATTAAGGACATGATTAAACACGTTTCACCGATCTTGATGTTCCTAGCACTCTTACAGTCTGATTATATTCGACTCTAAATGATAGTCTTGGTTAGACATTATGAGAATTTTTTATGTTCGTGACATCTGGTGATGCGTTTTTTGTCGACATTAGAAAAAACGAGATAGCCGTGTTAACTTTGTCAGTTCACCGTGAGATTCACAACAGAAGTTAAAATGGGATCAGACTTATCCGCTACTATTAAAGAGAAATATAACGACGCCCTCAAGAATGGTGACGTTGTGTTTACGCAATCATCATCTACCAAGCATAAGGATGCAGAGACGGGTACTCAATATCTGGTCACATATGCGCCAAGTCTACTAAAAAAGCCTGAGAGAGGTGACGATGAAACTATCAACCGCAATCCTTTCGCTGAGCCTGAGCCAGAATTGACTGTTGATGGTGATTTGAACGATGAAGGTGAATATAAGCTCCTGTTGAACAAATATCCTGTAGTCCCCGAGCACGCTTTGTTAGTCACCAAAGAATTCAAGCCCCAAACCAGCGCATTGACTCCCAAGGATCTTTTCACTGCTTATTCCTTGATCGACAAGCTTGACGACGAAGATGAAATGATAAGACATATGGCATTTTACAATTGTGGTGTCAATAGCGGCTCTTCGCAGGATCACAAACATTTGCAGCTTCTCAAACTTCCTGAAAAGTTCTTGTGCTTTCAAGACAAGCTCTGCAGTGGTCAAGAGTCTTTCATACCTAATGTACACACTGAGCCTCTGCAAGATGGAAAGCTATCATTTGCTCACTTCGTAGCTCCCTTGCCAGAGGACTCAGCTTCCGTTGACGAGGACTTGTTGGCTATGACCTTTATAGCGGTTCTACAAAGAGCGCTAACATTTTTCCAAGATTGGACCAATGAAAAGCCCAAAATGGATGTCAGTTACAACGTTATGCTCACCAAGCAATGGATTTGTGTTGTGCCTCGTTCTGCATCAAAGAGTAAACAAATGAACATTGGCTTCAATGCTACTGGCTACGTTGGAATGGTCCTCGTGAAGGATGAAGAGGTCTTGAAAAAAATTCAAGAAAATCCACATATTGTTGACGAACTCCTGCTAGAGTGTGGTTTCCCCAGTACTGCGGGTGAAGCCACTACCCAGTATCACTATTAAGGTGAAATAGAACTTTTCTATTGATAGATTTATATACTTATATCGCCAACATTAGATTAGCTCTCTGTAAAATATTAGCTGATCACATGACTATTATCCAATGATACATCGTTATTTTCAAAGTGTGGTATGTTTGGGTTCATTAGTTTTGAAGGAGCATACTAAAAAATTTACCGGTTGTAACGGCCAATAAGATTTCATCTGCCTTCTTCATACTACTAAGAAGTTGTATAGACACCAAAATGCCACAAAGCTTTGCCTCCATTGTTAAGATGGGTGATTTCATTTTGAGATCACCATCTCTATCCAAAATTGTTGTTCCAGTTGCTCACCAATTTGTCAAGTTTTCAGGTTACAGAGAACTTGGCTTGAGATTCGATGATTTACTTGCTGAGGAAAATGACATTGCTCAAACCGCTCTAAGAAGATTACCTGAAGACGAATCATACGCTAGAATTTTTAGAATTATCAGAGCTCATCAAACCGAGCTAACTCATCACTTATTGCCCAAGAGTCAATGGGTTAAGCCAGAGGAAGATGTCCCATACATGCTCCCATACTTATTGGAAGCTGAGGCAGCTGCCAAGGAAAAAGAGGATTTGGACAACTTGGAGTTGACTAAATAGGTAAGCCCACTTATCAATATATTCATTTGGCGTTTACTGGAATGACTGTTGGGTTGAAAATTATTGAGCAGTATTCTGGGACAAGCGCCCGCATTGTATATGAGTTTCCATAACTATTATTTATGTATGTACATTGAACAACGAAGACAAGGACAACCGAAGAAAGATTTCCCTTGATGATCTTGAATGATTATAGGTATTAGTATTAGTATTACATATAGGGCGTATTCATTATGCATAGAAGCGGCGGAGTAATTACGGCTTAGCCGTTTTGCATCAACGTTGACTTTTGAGTTTTGAGAAGAGTGTGGAGAGTATATTGAATCTGCTTCTTCTCTTCTCGCGTGATGCAATACTTTTGCTTGTACCAACGACACTGTCACTCACACTTCTCGTTTCTGTAGACTTTTTAGACGCGAAAGAATCAACCTTCTTGTGTTCGACAGGCTTGCTAATAGTTACATGCTTCTGGGAAGGTTCAGAGGTTGAAGATAAATCTGTCATGTCGCCAGGCTCCCCCATGAGAATCTCCTTGGGAATGTTAATCTCCGGTTTAGAACAATCAGTAACACTTTTCGATCTTCTATATAGGGTATTGTGTTGATATTCAGAATCCACAGCTTTCAAGGTATTATCGTCATTGTCACCAAGAGTTCCATTCGTCGTGGGACTGGTGTGAGAAGGAAGGTCATATGGTTGACTTTCAAAACGAAAAGATTTGTTAGGGCTACAAGGTCTTGGTGAAAACTTCATCGTCGAAAAAATTGGAGTGTTGGGGGTAGATGCAACACCTGGTGGTGTAGTGGTATTTGAATTCTGATCCGATGACATTGATGATAAAGATGTTTGTTGTGAGCTTGAGCGATTAGGTCCTTGAGGGGAAGTTGCAGGGATTTGTTTGGCATAATTGTAGTATCGCTCTTTCTGCTTGTGAATTTTAAGGGAATTATTTTTCATTTGGCAAGCACGGTTAGCTAAGGGGGAATAAGGTGTAGTACCGTCTACCAAAGGCGATTCTGACTTTGTTCGTAACGGTGATAGAAGAACCTGTTGCCTCTGTTCATCGCATTCGCTCTCGGATTCCTCCTCTTCAATGCTGAAGTCACGTCTTGGAGAACTTCCTCTAAAGGGTAAGTTGAGATCTGCTGGTGCTGATTCTGTTCTCCTATGTGACTTAAATGACCGGGGTTTGGTTGTAAGAGCATCATCTAGGTCAATAATGGCATCAGGGACTCCACGAGAGAATGTGGGTTCTTCACTGACAAAAAAACGAGGACTCAAGTTATTATTTCTTGTAGGAGAAGCGGAAAAACATTCTGTCAAGTCCTGTGGAGTACCATTTGGTTGTTTGATAAAATCGAAGTCTTCGGATATGGCGAAGGATCTTTTATGACGGTGCCCCCTCTTAGGTGTTGCACTATGGTTCGTGACTGACGGTATTTGTAAGTGGTCAGGTTCCGCCATAACACAGGAGCTAACTCCTCCAGAAATTCAAACAGGTAAATGGGTAGAAAGGTCGAAACGAAGGACAATAAGTTGGATTTTTGAAGAGATGAAACGGACAGCGTTCTCTTCCTCTTCGGTACACTTCTGTAATGAAACCCAAATTACTCTATTCTAAAAATCACTAGCCAGCCAGTGTGTAAAAAGCCTTGCTAATATGGTACCTCAAGGGCCGTGAATTAACCTTTTGAAGTGTATAGTTTGCTAACAATTAATATGGATGTAGGCTTTCGTTCTTGGAAGAAAGATGTCGCGAAGAATTTTTTTCTCCCGAAGTACCCCTCGGCATTGGACAATACGAACGAGGATTACAATAGCTGTGGCCATGGGTACCACTAAGGAAAGGCTTTCAGTGATTTTCTTTGAATCCGACAGTTTAGCTAGAAATTTAGAGCATAATGAAACACACGTTACTGTGAAAGGCGGGCGACAATTAGTACAGAATCGATTCAGTAAACCGCTCAGCGCAACGGGAGAACTAGAGTCCATAAGAATTACATGGAAACATATCGATGGAGTAGATACAAATGTCATAAAGCCACAGATGTTGGATGGTTTGAATATCTATACAAATGGTGAAAGCCACGAGTTTGCCATTACAACTCCGAAGTATCATTATGCCCATTCAAATTCACTTGACTTTCAGTTGATTAAATCATTTACACATTTAGATCTCCAAGAATTCAATTTTGACTGGAAAGAGAGGGATTATGATATTCTCATTGGAGATTATCTTCGTATTGACGAATACTATACTTTAGACGAAGGCATGGAGCAGTCGTTCGGTAAGGATTCTCAACTAGACAAAATGGAAGCTGGTTTCTTCTTTGTTGAATCACAAAGTGGGTTGGACACCACTCTTAATGGCATAAGATGCATGTGGAATAATGATTCTTCCATTGAAACTTGCCAGAAAACTCTCCTTTTCTATCAAAGAGCCCATTTGACAGACAATGCTCAAATAGCAGTGGATTTGATTGATCCAGTGGGCTTGCATCCTACTATTAACATAGACTTGACATCAATGTCGCCAGCTCGGGGATGTGAGTATTATGCATATATGACTCTTCCCCTTGATATTTTTGTGGACAAATATCAATCGTCACCTATTTTTGTCTTTGGGGAACGCGACCTTGAGTTACCAGAGTTCAAACTAAAAAATAGTGCTTGGGGTTCGGAGGCGCTATTTCAGCTAAAAGGTGGTAAACAGAACGAAATCAAATTGCATTCACGCTATGTAGAACCTATTGAAAAAGGCGGTTATAAAAATTCAAATTTTGACACATTAATATTTCTAGCGTGCGACTCTGGAAACGAGAATGTAAACGAAAATCCATTTTATAGCAAGGGACTAGGCTATGAATCATATTTTACCCAGGACACTGTTTTCCACCACCTCAATGCCACGAAAATAAACTTCAGAATACCAACAGCAAACGCAAATGACTACTTTTTGATTCAGCATACCACTATTGCTTGCATTTTCTTTTCTGTTCTGTACCTACTCGCGAAAACTTTCAAAGCCGACACTCGGTAGAAAACATGAATTGAAACATGTAATTAATTCGTATGGATAACTATTATACAGTCTTAAAATAGGCTTCTCATTAGTGCTTTTTCTTATGATGTTTCTTGGCGATACGCTTCAAGGCCCGTTGCTCATTTTTAGAAACACCGTCAACCATCTTATACTTACCTTTAACCCCCTTAGGACGGCCTGCGAGGCCTCTATTCTTACCAGTGGCAACAACTACAGTTACCTTCGGCTTCTGTTTTTGCTTTTTAGTAACCTTTTTCATGAGTTTAGCGATTTCATCTGCCTTATCTTTTTCAGATTTATCAGAATCGTCATTGATCAATCCAGCCTTCTTCTTTAATTTCTCTATGCGAGCCACAGCGCGCATTTTCTTTCTTGCTTTTGCCTCGGCCACTTTTTTGATTGGTCTTGCATTGAGCGCCTTTAATTTCTCTTTGATTGCCATTGCAGCTTCTTTGGTTATGGGCTTGTTAATTTTCGAGTGCTTCTTTTCGTCCTCTATGAACCACTCTGGAAGTTGATCCGAATCTCTGAAGGCATAACGATTGAAGCCTTCATCAACCAGGTCATGCTTCGTTTTCTGCCCCAACGCCAATTGATGAGCCAACGTCATTGCTTCAACAGTGGCAATATCTATATCTTCAGCATATTTTGCCTTTTGAGTCTGTCTTCTTTCTTCATCTGAGTCGTAGTCTGAGTCAACATCATCATCTTCAGCCTCATTGGCAACAATTTCAAAGTCAGATTCTTCAGAGTCAACTTCCATTTCACTGTCATCATCAATCGATTCCTTTGCGGCGTTTTCACTTGTCTTGGAATCTGTCTTATCAACTGAAAGTTGCTTTTCTGAAGCACTCGACGAGAAGTCAGGCTCTACGCCCTCAAAAATTGAATCACTAAATAATGCCCTCGCTTTTGAGCTTAGTTTCGTGTCGCCAGATTGGCCTTTGATTTTCGCAATCAGCTTATTAATAGCTTCATCGTCATCAGAATCCGCCGCATCGCTTTCATCTTCACTAATATGATCTTTTTCGGCTTCACCATCTGAATCACTCTCTTTATCGGAAATTCCGAGCCATTCTTCTTCATTATCACCTCCTCTAGCCTGTTTTGCACGGAATTTGGCGTCTCTTTCCGATTTTTGTTCCTTGTAGTTTTGGTACATAGCGTCAAGTTGAGATTCCAGCTCATCAGCCTCTGCTAGTGGATCACGATCCGTAAGCGGGGCATCGTCATCGATGTGGACATCATTATCTTCGGCTAGTTCATGTTCTGAAAATATCATCCTCCTCTTACCTTTTGCCAACTTGTTTAGGATGCCTGTTTTCTCTGCAGTCTTTAAATTGAAAAGAGATTCTCTTCCTAGTTCTGCTGATTCAACACCAATGTCCATAGGGGTCAGCATATTCATTTGCATTCTAGTGAGCTCCTTCTGTTTCATTTCGTTCTTTCTCCTCTTCTCACGCTTCTCATTCAAGCGCTGCTTTTCTTGCATTTCTTGTAACTCTTTCTGAATCTGCTCTTCTTCAGTTAATGTAGCAACCTCAACTTCATCTCTTTTCTCTTCCTCATCTATTCCGAGTAATTCCCTTGCAGCCTTTCTCCACCGTAAAATCATTTTGAAGTCTTTTTTGCCTAGCACTTTTAGATCTTCAATACAGATCAAAAACTCAGGTGTGGTTTGCTTCAATTTCTTGATGATCTTCCATTCATGATCACTATCATCTACTGTAAATTTGTTCAGTTCACCTAGCATTGTTATAGGATCATCGCTTTTAACAAATTCCATTATAGGTTTGTCGTGGTACAACAGATAATCACCTTCAGCATAACCTTCTCTCTTTCTGGTTTTCTTCTCTGGGTTATAAACCTTAGCTTCCATATTTTGGGGGCCATCAGGCAACTCTTCAAAGACTTCTTTGGGATCGAGTAATCTCGAATCTAGCTTTTTGGGTGCTTTGAATCCTTTACATACCACAAAAATTTCTGCAGAAACGTTTCTCGAAGCGGGCGGCTTAGTAGCTTCTACCTTCTCGAACAGTTGCTGAAACACCCAAATTAGCTTGTTATAATCTTTTGATCTGAAGACTTTCGTAATGAAAGTTCCTCCTACTACCAGGTTCTCTGCGGCCAACTTAAGGGCTTGTAAGGTAAGATGGGATTGCGTGAAAGCATCTTGTACCCATCCTAAACCAACATTAGGAGCACCGTCATGCAGAACTGTATCAGCTTTCCAAGTTTTCATATATCCCCTCAATCTGGAACGGCAGTCTTCTGTGGTGATATCACTTTGAAAAGTGATGACGTTTGGCATAGGTCTCATGGGAACAATATCTACACCAATAATCAATGAATTAACAGGGCAAAGGTTTGACGCAACTTGACACCACGAGCCTGGTGCGGCACACAAATCAATTACAACCTTCGACTTTTCAAGGAAATGACCAAACTTCTCATTAATCTGAATAATTTTAAATGAGGAACGAGCACGATAGCCCTTCTCTTTAGCCAGGTAATAGTATCTATCTAAACGACCTTTGCTATTTTTCTTCTGAGTTTTACCCATGGCTTCAAAGGCTTTTGGTGGCTATTGTACGTAGACTAGTATCTACCAATCCATCTCATCTCATCTCTAAAGTAAAATTTTTTACGGGCAAGTTAAAAAATAAAAAAGCAATACAAATTATGTGTAGTCATGTGACTTGGATTAATTGCAGGAACGTCTAAATTCATTTGATCTAACTTGATGGTCGACTTTGGGTACTCCAATAATTTGGCTGTATGTTTGCTTGATTCTGGAATAGCATACATCGTGTATGGAATTCCATTTAGGCGGAAGAAAACAATGACGAGCAGGTGATTATAGAAGGAAATTTCAAGTACATTATCATGAAAACAGGCAAGACTAAAGCTTTTTCAAAGAGGGCACTACTGAATAGATATTTGTTCAAACTTTCAGGTTTTTTTTGCACCTGATGGGATGCTGTTTTGTCCCAAATTCTCATTGAAGATCTTCTGTGTACGTAAAATAGTTTAGCACATCTTTCAGATTTTTTAAGGTTAAAATCTCTCAAAAATATGAACTAAATTGCCATTATGCTATTATTTGATACTATTGATGGTATTATCACTCAACTATTGAACAATTTCTTGTGTCTGAAAAGAATTTGATATTTTTCGGCTGACGCGTTGTGTCTGAAGTTGAATTTTTCGAGCTTCTGCAACAAATTCTGCTTTAACACGACAACGTTCCACGTATAAAAAGGAGACCAATTGTCGCTTACATTTTAACTTACAGGTACCCTTCTTTCTTAGAGAAAATCATTAGAAAAGAAAGATGAGCACGTATTCTTTTGAAGGCGTGCAATTCCGTGCTACACCTCCTGCTCCTAAGCCAGAGCCTGCAAACGACAAATGTGGTGTTCGCACGACTGATTCTCCTGCCATCAAGAATGCGCCTTTACCTGCCGATGGTCCTTCTTCCAAGCACTTCTCTAATGCTTTGGTATTGGCCCTCATTGTCGGTATCCCTTACTATGTGACCAAAAAGCTAGGTGGTGGAAAGAAGACTTTTATTTTCTTTTTCCTCTTGTTTGTTCTTCCCATACTGATGGCATACTGGACATTGGCTTCTACTTATTCGCCCCGTCTGAACACCAAGTGTCAGTTACCAGGTAAGCCAATTGAACATTATTTAACTTTTCATGATGAAAAGCTCGCTCAGAAGTATCATGGCAAGAAAATTCCAATGGAAACATTCCATGAGCTTTATTTTGCAAACAAAGTCTCGTTCAATGGGGATGCTTTAGATATTCTGGAGTACAGACATGACTGGGCTCAATTTTCATTCACCTTATCACTATTTAGATTTTTCCTTTTCGGCATGATTCCTGAGGTTATTATGCACACTAGATCACAAGACGAGGAGCAGGTTAGAGATCATTACGACCGTGGTGATGACTTCTATGCTTGGTTTTTGGGTCCACGGATGGTTTACACTAGTGGTGTTGTTTCTGATATTACTAGAGAAGAGTCTCTTGAACAATTGCAAGATAATAAACTTAAGGTCGTTTGTGACAAAATTGACCTTCAACCTGGCGAATATCTGTTGGATTTAGGATGCGGCTGGGGTACCCTTGCAACTTATGCTTCTAAAGTCTACGATGCACGTGTAACAGGTATTACCCTCGGTAGAAACCAAACTAAGTGGGGAAACGGTAAACTTAAGCTGCAGGGCATTCCAGAAGAACAATCTCGTATTTTGTGTATGGATTACAGAGACACGCCGCTGGCCACTCCTGAAGGTAAAAAATATGATAAAATTACATGTTTAGAGATGGCGGAACATGTTGGTGTTAGAAAGTTTGGTTCATTTTTGCAACAGGTATATGATATGCTTGAGGACGATGGTTTGTTTTACTTGCAATACGCTGGTTTGAGAAAAGCATGGCAATATGAGGATTTGATTTGGGGGTTGTTTATGAACAAATACATCTTCCCAGGTGCAGATGCATCAACTCCACTAGATTTTGTTGTATCTAAATTGGAAGGAACCCGTTTTGAAGTTGTCTCGATTGATAATATCGGCGTGCATTACTCTGCTACTTTGTGGAGATGGTACAGAAATTGGATGGCCAATAAGGATGTCGCCATCAATAAGTATGGTGTCAAATGGTTCCGCATATGGGAATACTTCTTAGCAACATCTACCATCATCTCAAGGCAAGGTTCCGCTACATGTTTCCAAATTGTGTTGAGAAAGAATTTGAATTCCTACCATCGGATCAATTATGTTCCAAAGCAGAAGGGTTTGATTACCCCTATAAAAGAAGGGGTCCAAAACTGGTTCAAATGAAATGAAGCAACTGTTAATAGCGATTGTTAAACATATACATCACCTTACGCGATATACATTCGAAACATATATACTTCGTGTAATACTCCCATTTACTCAACACTGGTTTTTCTTTTGTATGGGACTTTTTGGCCGTAGAGCTTCAATGTCAGGCCCCGTTGTTAAGTTTAATCCGATTCTATTAATTTCTTCCTTATATCGGTCGCAATCAAAATTATTCAGTAATATATCGGGACTCATTATAACCCAACCTGGTCTTACCTTGACAGGAATTTCTTTACCTGTTCTTGCTGGAATAATATGAAGCCGCCTTGTTGCAGTTGAAAAGTTCTCGGCCACTTTATAAAGATGAACAGGAACAGCAGTTTTTTGGGTATCCTTGGTTTCAATAGCTAAGTCAGTGTCAATGTTACAATGAATTAGATGGCCATCTGTGGATCTTCTTACAGTTCCTGTTATGCACATCCAACAATGCCACTGCATCCGTTCAAAAAGGGATTCATCATCATGATCGAGTCCTGGATAAAAAGGAGAATTACGATCAACTGGAATAAATACAAGCTCTTCACTCTTCCGAAACTTTTTGGCCCAATTTTGATTTTGTAGTAACTTTGTTAGCTCGCTTATCTTTCGAGCACTTCCCCATATGAAGAGAAACCCGGGTTTTGAAATTAGACGATCAATTGGGAGCTGCGTTAAAAGCGGATAAATGAATTGATTATCTGTCAAGCATCCAATCATCACAACATCGAAAACTATGTGATTTCTATGAATCCAACTATTTAACGTCGGTATCATTTCGTCGATGCTTATTCTACAACCATAAGGCGCAGTAGCGTGCTCTGATATTTGATGTTCTTTCAGCTTAAAAAGTTTTTGGAGCTTTGGGTAGCCATCTAATTGATTATCTGCGTTTTTCACTTGTTTTTGCGGTAGTGACCCCGAATGGACATGATAGTTGGAGTAATCATTAACAGGTGCTGTTCTTGAAGGTCTCAATGGCAGGGATTTCTTGCATTCAGAACTCTCTGGCATTTATCTAGTACAAGAATAGTTTTGGTTAAAAGACGCTCAAGCTACTCCTATGTATTTTGTATGTGGTATTTATATAATACTCGCGGCAAAATCTTGTGTCGGAAGTTGAAACAAACAAATTTATACTTGAAATTAAGAAGAGAATAATTATGATTTAGGTGTATCATCTTATAAAATCTTAGATTCAGCAGCTGCTACATTGTTTTGAGAGAGGAGGAGCAAAGAAAGCTCACGATCCCTTCAATCTTTTCTTTCATGATATTGAATTTCCTTTATTGTCTTCTAACGAGAAATTGACTTTAAATTTTAGGAAAATCTTTACCCTGGGAAACTGACATGAAACTTAAGATCCGGCGCACTGCGTATGATTTGGTACAAAAGGCCTAAAAGCTATTCTATAAAATTTTCTGCTTATGACAATGATCTATAAAGCTTTTTTTATGCAGAAATCCGACAAAGACTCCGTTGTCTGTAATCGAAATCGACCTATTACCTAACTTGGTGAAGATAAGTTCAACGAGTGATAACGGGGAATTTATATCAAGAAAAATAGGCGACCGCTCAGTTATGTGACGGAAGTCGCACAGCGTTATCAGCATCTGTAAAATGAAAACCTTTTCTTCAATGTTGGAAAACACTATAGAATCTTCTTCGACATTGTTAACAAGGGTAGCAAAACGTTCGGATTCGTTAAGATCATCAAAACTTGTCTCTGTGCTGTTGTCAAGCAGTCGCACAAGTATATCACCTTTGATTTGATATTCTTCGGCAAACAACTGAAGCTTGTCTAGAGCAAGCTCAAGCTCTGGAGCTGGAAGCACACCGGCTAACTTTTTATTGTTCAAGACTGGTAGGCAACCGTCAACTAATCCATCTTTCTGTAAATTACTTAGCATTGTTCTTAATGTGGAGCTGGAAAAGTACACAGACTTCGAAACATCCACAAACATAGTACCCCTCCGCTCATCAACTTTTGTTATAATATCCGCTAAATCTCTCTCATGATTACGAAAATTATGAGACTTATGATTATCCAAATATGGTAGGTCATTCTTCCTGATAAGCATTTCGTAGACAGACTGAGGCTCAATTATGTAGCCTATCAGATTTGAAACAGCAATGGCTATGGAAATTGGTACAACGTAATTATAGGACGACGTCAATTCGAACATGATGATCGCTAGCGTTACATTCATTCTGGTTACTCCTGCCATAAATGCACCTGCTGAAATCATAGCATAAATTCCTAAATCAACGCATATTCCATCTGTCATTGTGCTATTGCAAATATGAGAAAACAATACAAAACTGGGAAAATGATTTCCAAGGTATTGAAAACTCATGGCAAATATCCTACCGAATAATGCACCGATCACCATGGATGGCACATAGATACCCGCAGGTACCTTGATCCCAAAAGTGATACCTGTTAGGACAACCTTAACAAACAGGGCGTATAGAAGATAAACAATTTCACTTGGAAAATTTTTGGTATTTATTGGACACAAGCCACTAGTACCAGTGAAATCATTGGGCGAATAGCATGGGGATGCTAAGTTTGCCAGCAGCTCTGCAACTGATATATTTGTATATGAGTTCCAGAATGTCATAAAAGCAGTGAGTAATGCGATCAACAGGACTTCTCTTACTGGGTTATATTTTATGAGTGAAGTCTTTCGAAACCAATCACCCCACCAACTCACAAACTTGCAAAAGTACGCTCCAAAAACGCCGCCTACTGCGCCAATAGTAACATAGAGTGGAATTTCTGAATATTGCCAGTCAGATTCATAACTAACTTCAAATAAAACGGCCTTACCAGTACTGTATGGGTCGAAGAGTCGAAGGAAAAGATTAGACATTATGGCACAGAAAAATGTCTTGAATAATTGATTGCCAGGGAGATAATAACTAACTTCCTCAAGAGAAAACAACACACCGCCTAAAGGAGATCCAAAAGCCAAAGTAACACCAGCCGCAGCTGATGCTGAAAGAATTACACGCCTTTCGATTCCATTCTTTTGAAATTTGTCGAAAATTCTGGAGAGAATATTTCCAACGCAAGTGGCAAGGTGAACGTATGGACCCTCTTTTCCCAGAGACATTCCTGAAGCTATTGCAAAGATCAAAGCAACAGATTTTGAAAACAATGTATACGTTCCTAAAAATTTCCTTATCACAAATCCAGATAGAATTGTTTTCACCTCTGGAACACCACTCCCGTATGCCGAATACATTGTTCGAAATTTCTTGTTATTTGCTTTCGATGCCAATGGATTGTCAACTTTTGTTGTCAATGTCACGAGTACGGACAAGTATGCTAAGACCAAACTCAAAATTAGATAAACGATAAAATCGGCCCTCAGTGTCGGAAAATCAAAGGTTTTAAAAATTTCTGGCCAAAGCTTCCAGTTAGCACAGGTGTGATTGCTACAACATTGTTGTTGATTCAGAAAAATGTTGTTAACACAAAATCCTCTCTTCAGGTCTACAAGCAGCTCTTCCGACTTGTCTATAACGAAAGCAATGAGAGAACAACCAAATGCAACAAGTGTGATTAATATCCAGTCTTGAAGACTGTTGAAACATCTTTCAATTTTTCCGCGGAAGTGTGGGATCGAAGAGAGCTTCTCTCTTTCTTTAACATCGTAGAGATAATCTCTTACCCAGTCAACAGATGTGAAATCATCATAAAAGTTACGGCTGATTCCTTCTTCACTCAGCTGTACAGGAACATTATGAGAACTTGTCTCCAATAGCAGGTTATTCGAAGTGTGAGATCTATGACAAGTGCTATCCTTACGATGAAACGAGCTGTTTAATTCATCTATAGCACCGTAGTTTGTATTCGACGGAGTTATACTGAAGTAGTCTTGCGAATGCACCTTCCTTATCGGCGATCTGATACTTGTTTCTTGAGTCAAGTGGCGAAAAGTATCGGCCGATATTTGGGCATGCATATCCTGTTGCCGGGACGTCTGTACCTGATTCAAATCGAGAAAATCTCTCAGGTGGTTGTTATGCCCTAATTTTGAGCGGGGTTCATTAGAAGTGATAGACTTGACCTGTTCGTGATCTACATTTGTCAGGTCGTTTACTGTTTCAGGTTTCTGTCCTTTAGACTGCATCCTATTATTTAGCTTCGTTTATGAATTGTTCATTCTAAAGTACCTGAGTGTTCAACTTTTTAAGTAAGCTTTATTGTTTCAGTCGTCCGCCTTATTTTTATCTTTTCCGTGAATGGCAGCCAGATGAATAAAAATAGGGTTTCCCCATTCCTCAGGAAATTTCCACCGAGAAATCGTTAGAGGAGATAACAAAAAGTTCGATGAAAGGTTATGACCTAAGATTCGATCTTCTTATTTCAGATCCGCCCTTGTTCATTCAATGAAATAATATAGTGGAATGAATAATATTTTTCTACAAGATTACAAAGCCGATTGACCTTGCCCTAGATTTAAGGCCCCGATAAGGTTCGATTCATTTATTAAGTCCATCAGTATCACAAAGCTCGAGAAGTAAACAGGGCGCTTGAAAAATTCATACCATTTTTTAACTTTAGCTGGAAATATATATCCGATTACTGAAATATTGTATTAATAACCGGTGAAAATGACAAAGCTCAAAAGTCGCAGGTACTAAAATGTTAGTGTAAGTCCCGTATGGATCAGATTTATACAAGTATAGATAGAGAGTACTTTGAGTGACATATTCCTAGCTCGAATTCTCTCTGGCATAGCCTAACTAAACATCCAGTACCCTAATATTCTTAACTCCTTGACTAAACAAAATTTAGCCTAAATACCTTATTATTCTTACCTCCCATCGCCCCTTGAACGGCGCCTTATAAGCAGTGAATCCTTCTAATTAACATAACAGCGACCTTTCTCCAGTTCGTCGATTATCGACTCAATAATTTCGTCATCATCATCCTCTTCCATCATTTCGACTGCACTGTACTTGATCATATCCCAGCGCCTCCAAAACCTTGCGCAGTCCTCAAATTGCGATGAATCATAAACATCTTCTAAGTCGTTCTTAGCTTTGCAAAGCCTGTCTTTGAGCGATTGCAAGCGAACCGAATCTGGTAGGTTGGACACTTTACGATAGTCACAATCTGTTTCATATTCGGTAGGATTTGTGATCTCAGATTTGTACCCGCTTGCGTCATCACTATCTTCCTCTGAAAAGTTGCGCATAGAGACGAAAGAAGAATTCCTGCAATGAGAAGGCACCGTAGTAATGGAAGGCAATCGCGGCTTATGATCACCCGATTCACGGCTTGACTTCCTCATACCCGATAAGTTATCATAAACCTTAGTTTCCGCAGAAGAAGTGGTGTCACAGTAACGTGCCCACACTTCGTCAATAGACTGTAGTAAATAATCAAAACAACGCTCACGGGCAACGATGTCAGATTTTGGAATGCTTTGTTTGCGGCTTGTGAATGAAAAGGATGAATGCCTCGAGATGGGAGCTCGCCTTTCTAAAGAGTAGCTTTGCCCTAAAAATCCTCTGTTAATTGAATGACTGTTATCGTCATCGGTGTCCGAGTATTTGGAAACTGCCTCAAGCAGCTTAGGATCAACTGCAGGAGTAGATTTGAAATGAACTGCAGGTCTCTTGCGAGCGTCAAACTCGTAATCGGAATCATCTGATTCTGAAGAACAATCTCCACTTTTCTTTCTCAACAAAAATGAAGAACGAGGCACAAACGTGCGTCTATTCCCAACTTGACGTGATGGAGATGAACCTAGATCCATCATTCTGCGTTTGATTGAACGCGCATCAGAACAGGTATTCAGCTTCGAATGCGTGCGCTTACCGGATAGCTCCATTGTAAATAGTGCGGTAGCTTATGTAATACGATCTCCCGTTATTTGCAGGAAAACAAAAAGAAAAAAGTGTATGGGCACAGTGTTTAAGGTGCCTGTATTTTGAGCTGCGCAGTTAAGCCGTCAAAAAATAGGAAAAACTCCTTTATAATGCAAAGATAAACTAGGTATCTGGAACTAGCAAAAAAAATCAAGTCTTATCGATTGTAAGCCTATGTGAAGACTTCTGTAAAAACTTGTCTTTGCTACCTTGTCGGAGAGATGTAACTTGCTCAACCGTACAAAAGTATTAATAATTGAACAGAAAAATTTCTGGTGTTCCGAGAAACGCAAAAAAAAGTGGTGGGAAAGATGAAAAAACCCGGACAAGAGAGGACAAATTTATTTTTCGCTACGGAAAGAAGAGCGGATTACGCGCTCTGATTGGTCAGAATACAAGATACCGGTAGGGTAACCGCGTCCGGAATTCGGTTTCCGGGTGGCAAAAATTTAATGTCATGCTGGAGACCTTCTGAAAGACAAGAACAAGAAATCATGTGTTGCACTGACAGCACAAACAGCCCACATGACTCCCCCTCGTAGACATAGATCGATAGTACTTATCTTCCGCTATCGAACGATGCTACAATCATCTCACAACTAGTACATAAATAGCATTTACTGAAAAGTTCATCGGTCTGATACTGTGTTGACCTCCCTCCACGAGACCGGACAAGGGGAAAACACAACACGTGATCCTTTAATTCCGAGGGCAGGACACAAAACCTCATTCCGAGGATGTAGCCGCACCAGGAAAAAATGATAGCAGGAATCATCGCCAGGAACTTTTGGGCAGTCCGGTTTGGGAACGTGCGCAACCGGACACCAATCAACCCAACCGAATAGCCCACAGAAGGAACATTAACATTTCTTGATGGTCAAACCCAGAAAAGTGATCACAGATTTGGAGCATTCCATAACCAACTTAATGCAAGTTGCGTAATTTCATGTATGTGCTCTCGAAGAGGCCACCATGAGCCGCTTATGGATCTTGCCCGAAGGATTTCTCTTCCATGATTATTATCTCTAGCAATGCTCCCATTCTTACTTAATTTTCTTCTGATGAATGAAGTCGAGAGTAGTTCAAACTTTTCATGGTGAACTTCGATAAAACCACTGTGCAGAAGTGTGGTGAGTGAAAGAAGTTGCGGGCTTATTACAAAACTTTTTTCGAAGAGGGGGATTTTTACGAGAGACTCATTTGTGACAATGAGCTGACAAGTATAACATTTCACGAATATCATAGCAGATAGCGGAGCAGCCACACCTTGCTTATAAAATAAGATAGAAAGCGGCGTGATCATCAGGAAAAGACGTATCCGACGAAATCACACTTTAGGATTGGTTCGCCAAACACTAGCATGAGCGATACAACGGAGGAAAAACTTGCAAAACTTGTGACGCTTTTCCCAGATTATGAGAAAGAAGCGCTTCTGGACATTTTGGTTAGCTGCAATGGCTCGATCCGTGAAGTAACTTTATTGATCGATGGCGATTATTCAAAACTCAAGGAAATAGAGTCACAGAGAAAACGTTTAAAAACAAAGTCACAACAGACCCTTCTCTCGTGCTTTTCTTCTCCTTCTTCAGCTATAAGCGCAAGGACACTCCCTCGTGGCTCGAATGGAAAACCAATTAATTTGTATACAAAATCCGAAATAGAATCTTCTCTGCGTTACTGCACTTATCATCCCAACATATTTCCTGATCAGCTCGCTGACAGCCTGTTAAAAATGGGTCTAGAAGACGATGCTGCAGCCCCCAACGAGTTTTATCTATTCGGCAATAAATGTGTGTCAAATCACAAGACAAGAATATATAGCAATCAACCCAATGGGTCTTCAATGAATTATAATGGGAAAAAAGTAAAGAATGTTGGTGCTTATACTGATGAACTTGCAATGGCACAAGTTATAATCGAAGAAACAGTGAACACTGCTTTAGGTAAACGCAAAGTTCTTCCATTTCAAGTCAAACCTGGTGATTGGAATGTGCAAACTGTGCTTTGTAATATATATGGACGAGAAAGCAATTTAGATTGGCATTCAGATAGGCTGACACACATTGGCGCACATGCAGTGATTGCTTCGGTTTCATTAGGTTTTTCGAGAGAGTTCCGTGTGAGAAAGGTATACCCTACTAATTCACAAGTTTACAGTATACACCCGAGCCACAACTCTTTGATAATTATGCATGCTGGTTTTCAAGAGGAGTATAAGCATTGTGTGCCTTTTCTTCCGAAAAGAAGGGCAATACCTGCAGACGAAATTCACCCTCTATCTGGAACATCAAGAGTAAATCTTACGTATCGCAATTACACGATGAGCCAAAATCCTACATGTGAAAAGTGCGGATATCCCATGGAACTTCGGCGTGCTTTTAAGGATTCAAAAAACCGGGGAAAATACTTATGGCAGTGTGCCAAGAGCTATACTGATCAAAACGGATTCAAAGAAGGTAATGAATGTAGAGGCATGAGATTCGCGAGGTTGAATTGTGACCCACCATACACCAATGATGAAAGACTTTGTTCAACCTGGCTTGCTGATGATGATTATGAGGCCAAGCAGATTCAGCAATGATAGCCTAATTCATCATATTAGTCATAGTGTACGTAAATAGTACCATTTGTTGATTTGAATAGTACTCGCGGAGATCCACATGTAAGTTGCCTCATGAGTCTGGAAGAGAAGTTTTTCGATAGCTTACTAGATATGAATGACCTTCACTCTGCTATGGACGAGTCAGACGAAAAGAAGAATCAAAGAGTTAGCTGGGAAGACTTTTTGATAGACGGTCTTGAATCTTTAACAAGTCTTTTTGATAATATCTACATTCTCAGAAGTTTTGGAATAATTAGTGAGTCGAACGTTTTATATCAGAAGCTTAACCGTGGCGATTTTGGTTCGAAGTTGTGGTTCATTTCATCTTTATTATCCACAAGGAAATCTTTGAGCCAGTTAATTGTGCTCGGGCGCTCAAGATACAAACTCTTGAAGGAATATCGCCAGCTGATGGCATGCTGTACTAATTCGCTTAGAAAAACACTGATAACCAAAATTAGACAATCACTACGGAAAGTAGATGTTGAAATAAAAAAGGTATTATTGGAATTGATCCAAAACTTAGCCTATCTACTGCTGATTACGGTGGATATTTTTAAATTGCATCTCTCTAGAAAATGGAAACGCCTATTGGAGGCGATTTCAGTCGCCGCTACAATTCTTCGATTATTAAGTTCAGGGATCACTTCCGTTCCAATATAGACAAATCGGGAGAAAACGTAAATCGACATATGAACAATTCAACTCAAGCTCCCATAAGATGGAACTTTTTCAGGCTACTGTCAAAAAAATCTGACAAGTTAATTTCCATGTGAATAATACCTCTTCTATTCAGTGCCAATCCACAATACTGTCGGTCTACGTTGCTTTTTGAAGGACATGGTGCGAATTCTGAGTGATAGATTTCCGTCATGGAAGTCCCGCCCCCCTTATAATTGTAATAACCAGCTGCTTAATTGAGGGACAAATGCTGTGCGAATTAAAGCGTTGTTATTATAGTCTCACTTTTCGCAACCACAGAATCCTCTTACGGTAATGTGATCCATATTTCAGCAGTCTTATTTTTTTTGTTTTCTTGGCGGTATGTAGACGCCTGTCGAACGTACTAGAGTGCGCCTGTTTTGTGGTAATCAAAGTGCCGCTGAAAAGATTCCCTACAAAATGTGCATTAAAAAACTTTGCGGAAAGTGTATGCTGTTTCCATAGTGTCGAAACGGCTTTTCAGATTCTGCCCTGTCCATATCCACAATCTCAAATTTGATATTGCGTTTTAACAGAATCTCATGCAGTTGAATTGGAGTAAGCGAATTTTCCTATTTAGTCCGATCCAACTAAAATTGTGGATATTGTGATGCGGTTCAAGAAAAGAATTCGAGCTCTAAATGTTCCAGAAATGATATCAGTTTTTGGAAAGCTTTGTGAAACGACAAATCTAGTCAATAGATCAAGTTTTTCTCCTGCGGAGGTTTATTATGAGAATGTACTTAGATTAGCTGCATGAACTTATTTTCCGTTGTGATTGTGAAAGTTGAAATAAAATCATCCGGCAAGAAAAAGATTCTACCCGTCGTTTACCACACAACCATCAAATTACTCTACGTCTCCATGGCATACACGTACCGATTCTTTCCTTTTATTGAATTTCAAATTGAAAATAAGAATGTGTAAAGCATGCCATGGCTCATGCAAATGGAATAATTTTGAGGTAGTTTTCCCATTGGTATCAAAGTTCAGCTTCTACCCATTTTTATGATGATGCAATCTTGAACATAAAGATAATCATAGTAAAAAAATTCATTCTTTTCATGCGTCTTTTTCAAGTTATTTAGTGACCCACCTTACTTTTCGCCATTTCGATATTTAATCTGGAGACTGCACATGATAAAATGCCTAGCCGCGGTGCTTGCTTATTCCATAACTCGAAGTATCACAAACGAGAACATCGTTTCTCGACTCTCATTCGTACCTATAATATAATGGGTGCTCCTAGTGCCTAATAGGCCTGCATTCAAACGCAAGATCCATGCCTAGATATTTGAACGCCTTCTGCATTTCCTAAATCTCCCACTCGAATAGAATTTTTTAACCTAGACACCCTAAGTTACTAAAGCACTTTTCAATTTATTTGAGGAGAAAAAATGTATAAGCCTGCAATTCCACTTTGAATGAAATTCTAATAAATCGAAGTTTAATGGTATCTAAAATCGAATATCCTATGAAATACCATTTCGCAGTTAAACGGCGAAGAGAGCGAATCTTCATCTGAGTTTGGGAGGGCCAAATAATTTAAGCTCCTTTTAATTCTGGGAATTAGGCTATATAATTCATATGAAGCTATAAAGAACGTTTGACAACCTCACCATAAGATGCAATCATCACTTGTTTGCATTAGCTGTAAAACGACACGTCTCAAAGTTAATCATAATATGACTACTTTGAATTGATGTAAATTCAGAGCTGGCTTGACATAATTTAGTTGAACGCAAACATGAAGATTATATGACAGCTTGTGAGCGCAACATACCGAAATCTAAGCCATGATAAGGTGGCTACTATTGATTGAATTGTAATGAAGTGGCGCGAGAGATGGAAGAGGTCATGTGGTACGCCTCGTGAAAAAAAGTGCCTATACTCATAGCTTCAGTAAGATAGATGATGAAGTAAGAGTGATTGAATTCCTATTCCCCTCCATTTTACTCATAAAACAAATCAAATACATCTGAAAAGCACTTTGTTTCACCTTTCATGATTTTAGCTTCATCCGTTAACGCGTTCAATTCTCAGCGTTAATGTCAGCATGATTCAACAGCCAATCATTTCATGAAAAACTTCAAATGGTTACCCGAACTTTGTGACGAATAGAGACGAAAATTTTGAACGCTCTGTATAAGGGAGTCCCAGTTCTCTATATTCTATTGAATCATATATCTCAAAACAAAATGGCTGAGCAACTACAAGTCTCGCCAGTGAGCAAATCAATTTTGAATGATAAGTGGGATGTTGTTTTTTCAAATTTGGTTGTGAAGACTGGGTTAGGTTTCGGTGCAGGTGTTGTTGCATCTGTGTTGCTCTTCAAGCGTCGCGCATTTCCAGTTTGGCTGGGAGTTGGATTTGGTTTAGGCAGAGGGTATGCCGAAGGTGATGCTATATTCCGTTCATCAGCCGGATTAAGAAACGTGAAGGCTTAACCTTGAGTAAAAACCAGAAAAGCTATTGTCATCCGTTCATGGTGGAACAGGTTATGTAGATATTAAAATTTCAATTATTCCTTCCTGTACACATTAAATATCAAGAAAATTAGAGTATTTTGCAATGACTTCTAGGCCCTTAGTTGACAAGCATTTTGCTTATAGAAAGCAAATACAAACTATTACCCTCTCAGATTCAGAGTGTAAAATCCGAGATAGCACTTAACTGCTTTACCATATCGTTATCAGTAGCCAATTTTCGCTCTTCCATTGCTCTTTGAGATTGTTTATCTCGTTCATGATCTTTTGCTAGGCGTTTAACGTTTAACGAAGCTAACTTGTTATCCAAGCCTTTGTTGTTGGCAACTAGTTTCAAATCCGATATAACTAAAGATTGCTTGTTCAGTTGTTCGGATTTGAGTCTGGCTTTTATCTTTTCTGATTTCTTTATAGCGCCACGAGATTTGGTAATCTTTGTCGGCCTAATAGACTTCCTATTACTTTCAAGCTTTTGGCGGGCCATGATTCTTATCTGATATCTTCTCCTGCTTCAGTTTGTCGCAAGTGCAAGTTCTTTTGTGAGATCTAAATGAAAGCTAGAATCGATGAGGAGCTTCATGGCGCTCTCGAAACTGCGAAAATTTAGGAAAAAAAAAAAAAAATAAAACTCTATTTAGAAAATTTTCACCGTCCACCTCATCGCTTCAATAACGCTTAATCTCAAGTTCGAAAATGCCATCGACGCATAATAAAGACAAGCCTTGGGATACTCCTGATATTGATAAATGGAAGACCGAAGAGTTTAAGCCTGAGGATAATGCCTCTGGGTTGCCATTTGCGGAAGAGTCAAGCTTCATGACTCTCTTTCCGAAGTACAGAGAAGTTTACCTGAAATCAGTTTGGAACGACGTGACCAGGGCTTTAGACAAACATAATATTGCATGTACATTGGACTTAGTTGAAGGTTCTATGACAGTCAAAACTACACGTAAAACCTATGACCCCGCTATAATATTGAAGGCGCGAGACCTCATAAAACTGTTAGCCCGTTCAGTTCCGTTTCCTCAAGCAGTCAAAATACTGCAGGACGATATGGCATGTGACGTGATCAAAATAGGAACTTTCGTTTCTAATAAGGAGAGGTTTGTAAAGAGAAGACAGCGACTCGTGGGACCAAATGGAAATACATTGAAAGCTCTGGAACTTCTTACCAAGTGCTATATTCTTGTACAAGGCAACACAGTGAGCGCTATGGGTCCTTACAAGGGCTTGAAAGAGGTCCGTCGTGTAGTAGAAGACTGTATGAAAAATATTCATCCAATTTATTATATTAAAGAGCTCATGATCAGGAGAGAACTGGCTAAGAGGCCAGAATTAGCTGAGGAAGATTGGTCCAGATTTTTACCCATGTTTAAGAAGAGAAATGTCGCCCGGAAGAAACCCAAAAACATCAAGAAGAAAGAATCAAAGGTATACACTCCCTTTCCTCCTTCACAGCTTCCTAGAAAGGTGGATTTGGAGATTGAAAGTGGTGAATATTTCTTAAGTAAAAAGGAGAAAGAAATGAAAAAGCTTGAGCAAAGGAAAGCTGAACAGGCAGAAAAGCAGGTAGAGAAAGAGCTAGAGAGGGCTAAGGAATATGTGGCGCCTGATGAAGAGCAGTATACCAGCAAACTTAAGAAAAGAAAAGGTACATCTGAAGAAAAGAAGACCAGCTCAAAAAAGGCCAAAAAATGATGTTTGTCTCATTCCTTCAACGAGCTTTTCATGCTTCTCAGGACCGGATAGATAATGTTGGGAACTAAGATATGTAGTTTGCTTTCTTCAATTATAAGAAAAGCCTGCAGTAGAAATTTAACTGATCATACAAGCAATAAAACCTAAATAGCTGAATTAAGGGCTTCAACAAAATTGAAGCATCCATTTGAAATAATTCGAATCTCATACCCGCAGAGTGGGCAAGTCACGTGCCACGTATTCTTTTCCGATCGCGTAATTACTGCCTGTGAAAAAAAAAGCAGACGCGTAACTTCAGAGTTCATCGATCTTAACTCTCGTGGGTCTTTACACTCCTAAGATGGATCTTTTAGACCAATTAGACGATTTACAGACAAGAAAGACTGCTTATAAGAAACAGATTGAAATTTTTGATGAAGGACATGACGTTCTTAATGTTACTGGACAGGGCTTCCTCTTTGGTGCGTCTGTCTTGAGTAAGGTCAAGAGCAGACTTGAAGGCTTCCATACTGAAAACACAAAAAGTTACAAGAGTAAGGGATCAATCTCATTCGATACTCAGCCTATTGCATGCTCTTACGACGGGGAGGAGTTAGAGACTGGTTTTGTTGAACATTCGAAGGCTGATTATCCTAATTCTAATAAAAATATTCGTGCACGCAGGAGTTCCAATCCAGTGGAAATCAAGCTGAGCCCTTCTGAGACGGGATCTGGGAAGACTAAGTCAACTGTTTACGGACCACCTTCAAAGGCATACTATAATAGCATTGAAACCCAGAAAATAACCGAAAATACTCAAGTTTCATCCACACAAAAAATATCACAGTCGCAATTCGAACATGAAAGCACATTAACATCACAGGATCTTGTTCAAACTCTTGTTGACTGTAATTATAATCACAATGAGGATGTCCAGCTGCTACCCCATGTGGTAGAAAATGAGAAAACTCAAGAGACAGCACAGGAGAAAATAGCGTCAAAGGAATCACCGACGTCACAACCCGAAAACGAAAGTAAAAATGTACTTGATGCTTCGAAAAAAAAAATTCTTCATTCAGTCCAATTAAAAAGCTTTTCTAAGGATGCTTTTCTCAAGAAGTTTGATGAGTTCAGCGATGAGTCCGATGAGTCTGATGGGTTCGAAGAAAAAGACATCTCTGGCTGTTCTCATACTATACAGGATATGCCAAACGCAAAGGCTTTGAACTACACTGAACGCACATCTACAGTTTGTAGCGCCACTTTATTTGATCAAAGTGATAAGTGCAAAAGTAACAAGCCTCTAGGGCTATACAAATTTCGTTTGAGAGATGCGATGTCTATGAGCCCCACCATTGCTTTGGATAGTGACTCAGATACGGATTCTGGAGATAACATGCCAACTATGGGGAGTAAGGTAGCCGTTTTGGAGTTAAGAACCCGTCTTTCTAGAAGGCAGAGGAATGCAAAAGCGACAAGTAAAACTAACAACGTACAGAATACATCCTTGAAGGGATTGTTTCAAGCTCTAAAAAAGGCAAACAAAAACCAAATTCTGGAGAAGAGACAGGATCTATTTAAGCAGAAGGGTCTGAACTTAGAAGAGATTGAAAAGGAAAAAGAAAGTGTTGTTAATCTTCTTGAACAAGAAATCGCACGGAACAAAAGAATTAGGCTAAAAGAAAAACAAAAGGAAGCTTTAAATACTTTCCAAGCTGAAGATGAAACTTTCTGTGATGCAAGCATTGGGAGCGAGGATCTTCTTTCCGATTACCTGTCAAATGGCTCGGCAAGCGATAGTCCATCATCTGAGGAAGAGAATGAAGAACAGGATAGCAACCAAATAGACGTCAGAAACATGACTCCTGAGTTTAAAAAGGAAAATGAAGAAAAGGACGAAGAGGATGACTTGATTTTGGTCCGAGGTAGAAGGGCTCCCAGAATTTTGATGGATCTTCAGTCTGACGATGACACTGATAGTGAGAGGAAGAACATCATTAATCTTGGAACCTATGGCGACAATATAAGCTCCGCGACTCAGGACAAGGAGGCCGAAGCAAAAATCCCCGACTTATCCCAGAAGTGGCCTGTGGATGAGCTTAGAGATAGTTTGGCACTCAATGGCAAGGGCGCTCCACTACTTGCAAATAATTATAATACTTCACATTCACAAGTTGAGTTGCCTAAAAATGAAAGGCTCACCGATTCTGATAATATGGAAGAAGAACTTCATGCGAAGAGAATAAAAAAAATACTACGAAGAAATGCTATCAAAGAACTACGAGCAAGGAAGAAAAAGCAGGAGATGCGCAAAAGTGGAATTCATAATATGGTTGAAGTTGAAGCACAAGAGTCTGAGGATGAATGGTTTGGGGTTGGCGGGGCTGATGGGGAGGTCACTGATGAGTATGACTCTGAAATAGAAGGTATGATTGATGATTACACTAGATTTAATTTCAATCCAGATGAAATAAGACAAAGGCTCATGGAGGAGGACAAAGCATACGATCAAAATATGGTTAACAGGATCTTGCATGATATTAAAAATGGTGGATTTCGAAAAAGAGGGAAAAGCGCTTTAGATCTCGAGCTCAGTGATGGCGAAGATGATGAGCTTAAAAAGTACCATGTGAAAAGAAGAGAGCTTCTAAAAAGGAAGGCTTTGGAAACCGATGATGCAGGTACTTTAGCTGCCAATCCAAGGGCACAATCTTTCTTTGAAAGCATGATAGAAGATTTTGTCGATCTTCAAGAGTTATCTGGTTTAAAGAAAAAAGAAGACGGGGATGAGAGCCCGAGCAGGAACAACGATGAAATTCACGAAAGGGAATTTGATGATAGGAAAACTGTAATATCTCAGGAATTTGTGCAGAGGACGCTTTCATTTCTGAATAGCAAGGAAGAAATGGAAGTACAGTATGAATCCGTTTTATCTGCAGAAGCCCAAAGTGCTCGAAATACGTCTGCAGAAGAGGAAGACTTTGCCACTTTGAAACAGAGATCATATATAAAAAACCTGCATATTCCTGAAGCTTCTTCTGAATCTGTCGAATCTACGGTTGATGATGATATTTTTGCTGGAAGTTTCCAGACAACTTACGGGAAGATTTTTGGACGCAGAAATGATGAGAATGAAAAATTCAAAGAAGGCATGAAGACCGTGAAGGCATTGAATTCTTATAAAAACGCAAGATCATCGAAATCTTCAATTACCTACTTACGAAGATCAAGGAAATTAATTCCAAAACGAAGCTCCAAACATAAGATTCCAAGGAGGATATCTAATCTGCGGAACTCTTCAATCATTTTTGCGAATGAAGAGAAAAGTTTTGAAAACTAGTCAATCTATCCTTATTAAAACCTATGTAAAATCAAATTTAAAATCTGTATTAAGCGCCTCATTAAGAGCATCCTGAGAAATTTTGTAACTAAGCTCAGGCTCTTTCATTTGTGTCACAAATTTTGACCCGTTAGGCCCAATTACCAAAGTCGAGCAAGAATTGGTATTCTGCGATCGTATTTCGGGGCGCTTACCCCGCGGTATAATTCTTTTTACACCAGGACAATCCCTCTTGGTTTCTTTTATGCCAACTTCCGAAGTAATTAAAGTCTGATGATTAAAACGTTTCCATGCATTCATTATGGGATTTCTACGATTTTCAAGACCTCCAAGCCAAGTGTTGGTCTGTTTCTTGGACGTATTTTCCACGATTTTAGACAGAAGATCTTTTGAGGAGTTTCGTTTTTTATCGTCAGAGGACGGTATCTGGAATGAGTGTATTTGATGCGGGGCAATTGATGTTATTCCGGTCGATGGCTGGCATGAAGCTCTGCAGAGGAATTGCGTAAATGGTGTCGGCCTTGAAGTAGCCAACGTTCCTGCCTCCTTACTCAAAGATAGCATGCTTTCGTGAGACTTGTATCTTCGAAGAGGCTCTACCTTCGAGAGACTCTCTAAACCTCTGTCGAAATGCAGGGGAGGACTCACAGAAATTACAGTCTCTTCATCTGAAGAGTATTCGTCATCAAAAAAAGACAATGAGAATCGTTGGCGATCCTTGAAAAAGCTCAAACGGTTGTCTTCCAACGGCTTACTTTTGTTAAGACCAATGTTGCAAGACTTAGCTCCCCTCAGGGGTCGAATTGGAGCATGTCCAAGATTATCAAGTTGTAAACTTATTTTGGGAGATCCGGGTAGTGAACTGCTTCTATTATGGGAATGGATATCTTTGGTGGAGAAAGTTACATGGTTATCCTCCAGAGAATGTGTAACTGTAGTTTTTTTGGGCTTTTTTGAGGGTGAACTATGGTCAACATTGTTTCGCGTGAGAATTTTTAATGGGCGTGGTTTGAATGATACAGTACTCCTTGATGAGTCAGAAACTGGTGATGATTCGTTGTTGAGTTTTTGGATCGTGAACTCGTTCAGCTTATTGATGATTGTTTGATATTCAGATAGAAGTTGGTGAATTGAATCTTGACCAATTGCGTGGTGAGGGCATTCATCCTTTTGTATCTTATCACGTAAATGTTGAGTCCTAATATAAAGCGAATTGAGTTGCGCAAGGTATGCGTGATATTCTTGTAGTGGGGTCTGCGAGCTGCCAGACTGAGGAGAAACTTGCTCACAAAATCCACACTCATATAAACGCTGCTGTCTCTGTATGCATAAATCAAGCTGTAGAATAGCCTCCTGGGAGCGTACGAGCAATCGCTTTGCAGTATCCTGTAATTGATCCATGGTTATGGACCCACTCGAGAAATGTATCGAGGATTTTTAAATTTTTATCTGCATGTTTGTTTACTTTTTCTCTAGTTCACCAAACAAGGAAAGGTACCGCCGTGTGTTACTGAGGAAAAAAAACACGGCGAGATTTCTCGGACCCTATCATACTCTTTCAGTAATCATCACGTGAAATACTTTGATGATGCAATCAAAAACGTTATCAATTATATATGTGTGCGGATAATTACCTCCGCTAACTCTGATGCGGGCTATTGATTCCACTAGCAATTTCTCCATACAATCCGGCTGGCGGAGATCATTATCCTCCTCTTGATGAAATATTTCAACTATATTAATAGATGGGGATGAAGAAGATGATGAAGATAGTAGCTAATATAAGCAATCAATGACAAACTTTTTTGTGAAAACCCCACTTATTGAGTACAAATTTTGGTCCTCATTGGCAAAGAATTCGACAGCTAAGTTTCTACTGAAATATGAATTTCTTCAGCCCAGCGGCAGTTTCAAAAGTAGAGGAATCGGACACTTGATCCATAAACGAGTTAAAAATATCAAGAGTCTCAAAATACCGCATGTTTTCGCTAGCTCGGGGGGTAATGCTGGTTTGGCCGCTGCTGTGGCCAGCCGCCAGCTGTCCATTCCTTGTTCGGTTGTTATACCAACAAAAACAAAGAGAAGGATGATAAATAAAATAAAAAATACCGGAGCTTCCGTCATAGTACATGGAGATCACTGGAAAGACTGTGACACATTTCTGAAAGACAATATCTTAAAAGGTGTTGATAGGTCTCTCATTGAACCCATATATGTTCATCCCTTTGATGATCCTTTGATTTGGGAAGGTCACTCGGGAATTATAGAGGAGCTCATAGCTTCCCTAAAGGAGGCAGATATTTCCCTGAACCGTGTTAAAGGAATTGTGTGTAGTATTGGTGGAGGAGGACTTTATAATGGACTGGTAATGGGACTGGAAAGATATGGCCTAGCACATAAAATACCAATTGTTGGTGTGGAAACTAATGGATGCCATGTATTTCATGAATCATTAAAAAAAGGATCGCTTGTTGAGTTCAAGGAAATCCAGACCATCGCAACTTCATTGGGCACTGCTAATATTTCCAGAGCTACGTTGAATTTCGCAAAGAAGTACAAATCCAAATCTATTGTTTTGAAGGATTCAGACGTGTTAGATACATGCTTAAAATTTAGCAATGATAATAATTTAATTGTAGAGCCTGCATGTGGTGCTGCATTACATATAGGCTATAATCCAAATCTGCTAACACAGGTTCTAGGACAGGATCTTAGTTCAAACGATATTATACTAATCATAGCCTGTGGTGGATCTTCGACGTCCTTCAGTGATTTAGAAAATTTGAGAAATCATTTTATCGCTGGGTAATTTGAGGAAGAATATATTGTGTAGCGTTATTCTGAAATTTAAATTTTCTGTTCTTATTCATTATCAATAATTTATGTTTTTTGCAGTGAATACATCATTTAAAAAAAAAAGGTTTTCGACGAAGAGCCCTTTAAAAAGATTATTAATGGAACTCGAAGCATAGGCTTCTTCCTGACCCTAAATCTCCCACAGAAGGCCTTGTACGTGTTCTTGCTCTCCATGGGTTCTGGCTCTGTAGTGTCTGCCCCATTGGTCAGCGTTTCGTAACTGTAGGTTGATGGTATGCATTCTCTTCCAATGGCTTCGGTCAGTTTTTTAAGCACAAAGAAAAGGGGAATGATGCTTCAACTGCCGTGGTAACTTCTGGAATTAGCCACAACCCAACAATCATGTATCCTTAACAAATATATGAAATGTACATAGTTTAGATTTGAAATTAAAATGATATGATTGGAGTTTTAACAAATTAAAACAACGGTGGTTGAATAAAAGCAAGGAAGATAAAACTTAGACAAACGATTTTGAAGATCATATTGAGGAGATGGTGTTTTTTCTGACAGAGAGTAGTTGAAAACTACACTAAAAAAGAATAAAACTAAATAATTGAGAATTTATCTGAGAACGATGTTCAAAACGTAATTAAAGTTTAAAAGATGAAAATGGATGTAACATGAATCCTAGTACTGTTGAAACGGTGAGTGAATTAAGATGTTCAATAGTCAAAACTTGGCCATTATTAAAACAAAAGGATATGAACTAGAAAATGTTAAGATGAGATAATATATTAAGAGCTTTCCAATAAACTCGAGAAATCAAAGATTTTTACTGAAAGAAGATAATGAAAAACTGAAACATATATACATCATGGTAACAGGAAATAAGAATTTGTCACCTTATTCGAAACTGGGATCGGACGATTGCCGAAAAACTCATTTTGCGATAAGTATAGAGACAAAAATATTTAATGAAAATATGTAAAAGAAAAGAAAATAAGATTACGATGTCAAATATTAATATAGTTTAATTTCAGGATTTTGAGGATCTAATAGAACTATTGTAAGAAATCTTGGGAGTTATTTTCAAGAAGTTTAAGAGAATATATAATGGAAGTTCTATCCAGCATATATACCACAAGCAAGACTTAAGAAAATAATATCTCTAAGACAAAGCAGGGTAGTTAAGTATATGGTAGATGTCTGAGAGCTCAGAAAATAAATTTACAACTCCAACATTCAAAGTGTCTCTAGCGAGAAGAGGAAATGGGAAGGTGAGAAAACTAAAAACATGTAGCATTGAAAAAGATCTAAGAGGAAGCTTTTCATCCCTAATATTTAAGAACGAAGGAATAAATATATATATGACCCAAATCGTTCCGAAGTCCATTCCTGAGCTTCCAAGGGAAATTGCAGAGCAGTTGCATACATTAGGCAAGGATGAGTTTAAAGGAGCTAGGAAA
The DNA here is from genome assembly GCA_900074765.1 of Lachancea fermentati. NCBI lineage: Eukaryota > Fungi > Ascomycota > Saccharomycetes > Saccharomycetales > Saccharomycetaceae > Lachancea > Lachancea fermentati. The sequence goes on along the minus strand of LT598486.1, from coordinate 35,492 downwards.
GATAGATGCAATAAAAGGAACTTAAAAGAAGATAAAAATACCAAAAAGCGGAACCGGAGGATCAATCCATTTATTGCATTTAGAAGCTATTACAGCAAATTTGCGAATGGAAATATAACACAACAGAAACTCTCGGTATTATTATCTAAGTTCTGGGCAGCAAAGAAGGATGTACAGGAGGTGTGGGATTGCTTAGCACAACACTATAATGTTGAATGCACTAACCTTAGTTTTTCCGAATGGTTAGAGCAGACTTACCAAAGCAAATCGGTTCCAGAGCTTCGCTTATCTCACAAAGATTCCCACATAAAAAAACCGTTTATCGAGGATCTATATCTAAGAGACATGAATTTCATCGCTCTTCAATCTTTCACCGGGAATAAGCGTGACTGGATTGAGCCAAATTTCAATGATTTAAGTTTAGAGTATTCTTTTCCAGGTTTCATTACTTAATAAATAACCATATAAAAATAGACCATACGCGTGCTTCAAGAAGTCTGTGATAAGATTTATGAAAATTATGCTACTTTACTCCAAGATGCTGTTGTCGAGTCTAAGGAACAAGTGTTTGTTAATCAAAATACATAGCTATACTTTCTGATTTCTCCAAGGCGTTTTCTTGCTTCTTCCAAAGCATTCTCTAACTTCACAATCTCAACCTGTTGTTCCATTTCGGCAGTCTTGTTTTCATGTTCAGATAGCTTTGAATAGTCAAACTCCTTGGATTCTGAGTTCATTGTTTGTAACAAATTTTTCACAGCAGTTGATACAATTCTGGCACGTTCTTCAAGTTTTCGCTGGGCAGGTGAATCGGACTTTACACGGCTCGCTGCCACTAATTGCACAGTAGACGCGACAACTTCGTTCGAAGCTACAACAAATTCCTCATAGCTTTCTGCTGCAATCATGATCTCAGTTGCTTTCGCTATAGCCTTTGCTGCAGAAACCAATCCTTCTGTCCACTTGTTTTTTTTCTTGTAAAATTCTGACGGAGGAGCAGCATTTTCCTTTTGGCATTCAATGGAAGCCTTGATTAATGCTAAAATAGCGTCCACTGCTCCCGACATGTGTTCTGGATGCGAAACAGCCATTATAGCTTCTGCTACTTTTTCTATTTCATAGGTACCCTCCATATCTTGTAATTGCTTTTGCATGGCTACATTGAGGTTAATAACTGTATCTGTCTTTTCTTCGTCGGTACCAGAAAGAGATAGAAGCCCTTCAAGAAATTTAGATGCTTCTTCACGACCCGCCGAAAGTTCTATTATTGCTGCTGTGAATTCAGAAACACTCTTTGCTAAATCAACAAGATCACCATTCAACCCATCTGCAATGAAATTGTTAAATGCACTCGCAAGAGCTGTTCCTTTGTGTGACACTTTTTTTATACCTTTTTGTTCTTCGTCTTCTAATGTGCGTAGACTTGCTGTCACAAGCGTAGGTTCGAACTAATTTCCTATATTCGACTATCAACATACCCGCTTCTCGATGCAACTAGGAATTCTGTCCCTCCGCTATGACAAAATACACTTGAAATTGATGGAAGATCACGAAAAGCCCAACTCTAGGATTTCGTTGAACCTGAATCGTTTTCCCTGTAGAATATACGCGTGACAGAAGCTGGAGCACAGTCTTATTTCGACCAATGTATTAAGCCGCTCAAACTCGAGTAGCGGATAATAAAGTCAATATCTAATTTAGAAATTGAACCACTATTAAATGTATAAATTTTCGAACTATTTCGCTGTTAAAATCGTGATCACTACCCAAGGCAGAAATTGAAAAACTCAGTGATAATGGACAAAATAGATTCCGCATGTAACGAAACGACACAAATATTTATTGCCGAATCGTACTCGATGTTTGATTAGACACTAAGGATGCTCATTAGAAAGTTTTATTTCTAGGCTTAGGATGCCGAAACTTTCAGGTATCATGATGAAGACGAGGCATGGGAATATTCAATCAATCTAGCTAACTTTGACGATGTTGTAATTTGAAGATTTTATTTAAACTTGCAGATGTGCTCTACTCTTCATCAACTTTAAAAGGCGTGTAGATGTACATTACTGCTAACTAGGCTCCGACTTATAATAAATGCTTAATTTTTCATTCTTATACTTAACCAATAATTCCTTGAAGTCTACATACAAGTTATCTTTGTGTATACGGAAGTTCTCGCTGAAAGATGATCATCAAAAATTCGATATACTATTAAAACGGTAGAAGAAAATTGTTTATCAATCCTATCTAACTGAATCATGTATCTACTCATTCTCCTCAATCTAATCATTGATTCATGGGTGCTGCGAGCGCCAGCGTCTCACGATGTCTATTGCGTTGAAAAATACCTCATGTTGCCATTGACTGTCTTCCTGGCCAACACTTACTCTAACCAAGCTCGAATCTGCTCCAAACTTAGAAACATCTTCTAACTCGAAATGATGTGCCAAGTGGACGTAAGGGCATGCTAAGGTAAAGTTCGTTCCATTAGAAGGGCCTTTATAGATTTTCAAGGAGTTGAAAAATAATTCAGCTTCTTCCTCTGCATAAAATGCAAGAGAAAACATACAGCCATATCCGCCACGTTGATTTCGAACAGCTTCGTAATTTATGAACGTTTCTTTGGAGCTTACGTTAGGGAAATAGATTTTTTTGAAAACTTTCCCCACCTCGGGAGTAATTACATGCTCAAGTAATTTTTGAGTGTTCTCGTTAGCGCGTAGTGTTCTTTCTTCAAAGTCACGGGAGTTTATTTCAAGAGTAATGGCGTCCTGACACCATAAAAGATCTTCAAACTCTGCACTTTTGAAAAAGTCTAGGCCGTATGAATATAGTCTAGACCCTGGATTCAAAATGATAGAGCCACCCATAACGTTACTGGTGCCACTAAAAAGTTTGGTAAGGGAAGTGCAAACTACGTCAGCGTAAGGGAGAATATCGACATTGAGACCTCCTATAGTGTCATCAACCACTACAAAGAAACCATACTGATCTGCCAATTTCCGCAAAGCTCTCAAGTCTGGCATATTCAGTAAGGGATTGGATGGTGTTTCAACGAAAACACCAAGAATTCGTTGGCCGTCTGTTTCTAAGTACTTTTTTAGTTCAGTGACATCTTTAGAATTTCCATGCCCAAAAAATTTGCAAGTTCCAAAGTTCTCCATAATAACTTTCGTGTCCTTAAACGGAAATCCAAAGACTGCTGCAGTTTCGCAAAGCGTTTTGTTTCCATTTTTCATTATATTGTCTTCATCCAAGGAAGAAGAGCCAACTTTCGTTCTCTCCCAGTAGGAAAGTAGATCACGTGCCGCGAAAATTGACGACATGCCGCTTGATACCAAGTAGACATCTTTGTCTGGAGTCAGAGTTAATCTATCATTTTTTAATGTTCGACTTTGAATTCCAAAAGGCTGACAATGGTTTTCAGCAACTCTCTTTCTTATGATTTTCTTTGCTTCTTCGCCCTCCTTTTTTGCAAATATAATGTCAGCCTCCAGTTCGCGATGCGCATTAATCGATGCCGGGTCCATGACATCGAGTAACCGATTAACTGTCGCAGCCAAACGACTAGAAACACATTCACCTCTTAATTTCCAAAATTCTTTGACTATTTCCATTTCATCATCCATTGCCAAAATAGCGGCTATAGTGATTTTTACTTCAGCAGGATTTTCCGTACTGGTCTTTTCATCACTTTTCAAAATAAAACTCTCGGTTTCTAAGTGCGCACTGATTTGTGACCCCCTAATTGACTTGACATAGTCTAAACATTTGCACGCTAACCTGTAGGATGGAAAAGGGCGGCAAGATTCGGAACCTTGGGCGTATTTCTTAATGAAGTAATCACATAGTTTTTGAACCTCTGGCTGCGGGAAATACCTTGGATATCCAGTAGCCATCTTTGTTACAACCTCAGGTCTTTTTTCCACATAGCCAATTGCTAAATCCCATGTGGGAATTCCGAAGGAAACGGCAAACTGGAGGCCGCTTGGAAGAGGCTGTCCGAATGCAATCTCAGTCATCACTTTATAAAAGGTATAGTTATTGTGTTGCTTCTTTGGCAAGTTTAGAACGTTTTTGGTTGCGTTTCATGACAAGGTTAAAATGCAAGCTTTATTCGCGGGAACTTAAATATGATCTTGCGACATTAACACCCCGATCGGTGCCAAAGGAAAAAAACAGTGGCGTTAAGATGTGAACTCGAGACTTTGGAATGCCGCTTATCTCCAATTGTAGTATTCTTTTGTTCACGGCCCTCGTTTAGTCAATCGTTTAGCATATATCACACGTTCGTCGATATTGACTGAAGTCAAAAGCTTGAGTTTTTTCTGCAACCTTGGTAGGTGGTGTGATTGTTGGGCATTTCTTTTTCACTCGAGGTGATCACTAGATGGTATTTTTCGAGTTCTTTCATGTGTCATTATGCAAGAAAAATCTGTCAAGAGTTATTGTCTTACCGAACGCTATAGCTTACTCCTTTACCACAGCAATGATATGTATGAAGCAAAGAGCCACATTGGCGAGTAGGTTTTAAATCTCCGGGATCTGAAAATGATGTAACTCTATTATCTAAAAAGTTCCAGTAATGAAAAGCTTATGGGGAGAAAATATAACATGCCTTTTTATTCAATTACATTCATGTTAAGTACCTTCATCTGCGCTTTCAAAAAACAAGTCAAAATATCAGCCGCAGACATCGTACAGCTGATATATTCATTAAGAGCATTTAAAGGAAATAATTGGGACTTCACGAAAGAGAAGTTATAAGCAACCAAGAAGCATGTTAAAGAAACGAACAAACTTTAACAGGATATACTGTACTGCCGCATTAGAAAATGAAAGACTTTCCCAGTACAAACAAGAATTCGTACATATGATAAACTTTTGACTCGGAAAAGAGGATGAAAAAAGACAATCTGAAACTCATTTTACACTCACAAAGCCTAAATAGCAAATCCCCCCCCCCTATGATTATCAAATGTGGATTGCTAATTGCTGGAATGAATAGAAAAAGTGGTTAAAGAAACAACGAGGTTGGTTATATCTGTAATTTTTCGTGAATCAGAGATATTATCGAAATTCGAGTAAGTGATTTAATAAAAAGAAAAATTAATAAGATCTTCTAATTTTGGATACGCTCAAAACGTTCAATAGCGGTAGTAAAGCTTAAATGGGCTACTCTGCCGAAATGTTCAGTTAGTTCATTGCTAATCATGGAAAAGAAAAGTAACTGCTACTCGTTAGCTATGATCGAATCTACTTTGATTTAGAATCACTTTCACCCCTGTTTTTTGGCGGTACTTTTGCTCCGCGCTGGAGTTCACTTAAAATAATTTAAATTGCATTAGCTCTCTCTTTCAAAAGTTCCTCGCGACTCCTGTGTAACATCAGCTGAAAGATGACGTCCCCTATTGTTCGAGTACACTGGTTAAATGAATCAAGAGCGTTCAGAGTTTTGTGGTTATTGGACCATTTAAAAATAGATTATGAAATCGTTCCTTATAAGAGAGGTGCGGACAAACGGGCACCTGAGTCCTTAAAGAAAGTTCATCCTTTGGGAAGATCTCCAGTTCTTGAAATCGAAGATAGAGAAACAGGAAAGAAGAAGATAATTCCTGAATCAGGCTTTATTTTCCAATACGTATTACAACATTTTGACAAGTCAAAGATCCTGGGAAACGATGATCCAGATAAGGCTGATCAAATTCAATATTATCTCTTTTATTCGGAAGGATCGTTACAACCTCCTTTGATGATTGAATTCATCCTATCTTTGGCCAAGGAATCACCTGCTCCGTTCCCCGTCTCCTATCTGGTAGGAAAGGTTGCTGACAAGATAAGCGAGAAGTATTCAAAGGGTGAATTGAAGAATCAGTTAGATTTCATTGAGAATGAAATCTCTAAAAACAATGGTTATTTAGTAGATGGAAAGTTGAGCGCAGCTGATATTTTACTCTCACTTCCTTTGCAAATGGCATTTGCTCGCGGCTTTGCAAAAGCTGAAGAATACCCAAACATTCAAGTTTGGTCGAAGAATATTAAAGCTGTGGATTCTTTTGAATCTGCTAAAGAGAAGGCCGAAGCTCTTGGTGCCAAATTTTAAAAGGCACTATTAATGCGAGAATATCCTAATTATCAATGGCAACGTAATAGGTTAATTTACATAACAGAATAGGAATAAAAATAGGTAAGAATGTTCCTCATTTGGTTTGAATGATTTCTCAGAAACATACTTTGACACGTCTGAAGCTACTATTCAATTTTAGAGGCCAGCATATTTTGGGCAATACTCCGCTATGACAGCTGCACTTCTTGGAAAGAAAGAACCACAAAAGGTAGTTCAATATTTTCTATCAACCACAATGTACCGATGTTAAGAGTCCTTAAAGACTATACCGCTTCTCTGAACTCGGATAATATTGACTCTCCTTTAGCTCTTTCCTGGGCAACTGCAGTTTTATTTTTTTTTTATTATTTTGCCATCAAAGGCTTTTTCCGACTTTACTATGCGGTTGTTTTAGAAGCTTTAACTAAAAATTGTACGATTATCGCTATCCAGAACTTGAGTTTTGATTATCTTATTGTACATACTAGAGAAATGAAGGTCTGGAGTGACATGATCTCGCTCAAACCTTTTTCTCTTTGTTGATCACTGTGCGATTAACTCAGTAATTCAGACCGGAGATTACATTATGTGGCAAGACAGCGCTCAATGCAGACAATAAAATTAGACTTACTTTAAAACTGACAGTGATTCCGAAAAGGAAATCATTTCTTGGCTTTCCTGTTATGAAAACACATTATTCCCTTGAAGAAAGAGAACTCCGCTTGGATTCACAATCCTATAGCGGTTCTTAACTGGTTCAAGAAGTGAGTATGTTTGCAACACGATATTACACTCTACGCCTCGAGACAACAAAATCAAATAGTTGCTCAAGATCATATTTGCATGCCAATTATTCAAATAGTTATCTTTTAATCTTTCAGATATGATATCTTTATTCAAATACCGGTGACACATATATCTACATCAAAAAACAATCACATATAGAAGAACCGATCGAAAGATCCAATCACGATACAATGATACATTTTCCGGCCGTTATTTTTTTATGAAAATAGCTTAAAGATTATGGAGTTCTCACACCGATAGGACAGTTAATTGATTCCAAACTCAGCTTAGACACATTTTTTCATGGCACTGGTTTAATTTTATCGATTCGAATCCTATATGAATAAATAAGATTCGAACTATTACTACTACATTTCACTGTTTGCGTATCTGACTCATTTTTAATACCCTAGCCAGTGAATCTATTTAAACCAAGAAGCAGACTGTAAGTTCGCGCAGAGCATGTTCCTGGATTGAGGACGCGTATCTATTTTAAGATTCTTTATTTTATTGAACCACTTATCAAATTTTTTCAGTGTAGTTGTAAGCTAAGTTTTTCCTTGGTGTGGAAAGAGGGAGAAGATGGATTATGTTTAATCAAACTACGCTCAGCGTTTCATTATCGAGAAAAAAACCCGCTTTACCGTACGCTCACCGTGTGTTTCCAGTTAATAGTTCAACCATTTCCACGAAATTCGAAAGAATGTGGCCGCAAGGTTCTTCACATAGCCAAAGCTTCAAACTTCTGTCAAATTGATAATAAAAAGAAGAAAAGACGTATGAACGTTAAAACTAAAGGCGTTCTCGATATAAAGCCAAAAAGTGGGTAAAAAAGACGGGATTGAATTCCAGTATTTTAGACAGTCTCATTGAAAAAAGATGTGACCTAAGTGTATGAGACATTTTCTTTTCGTGTTATTTTGCCTTTCCTTCTTCAAAAATTATACCAGGCCAAAATTAACTCGACGTGCCATAAGTAAAAATGTTAGCCCGGTTTTGTGTAGTGTATGCTTGGTATGCGAATAGTTTTCATTGATATTCTTTCTATTTGCAAAACAGAACTTAACTCTAAATGCTTAGCAACGCTAATATATTAAATGAGTTAGATTCGACGTCAGTGCGAATCAAAGTTGAAAAAAACTCTGGTAAAGTTCTTTTTCTTCAGATCGTCTTCTCTAATAAAGAAGTTTCCAACACCAGCGTCATCCCAACTACAATCAATATTGTCATCACTATCGATCTGAAGTAATAATTGAGTGTGTTCGGAAAGTACTCCAACCTCACTCCGAGGATCATGTTGCGTAAAACCAGCATAACCACCAATTTTATGACCCATAGATGATTCAGAGCATTTGACGTAAAAGTCGTCAAGTTCCGCCTCCCATCCGTTCATACTGATTCCACATTCCCTTTCTAGACGAAAATCACCAAGGCTCATGAATTCTTCATCTTTGGTAAAGCTTAGTCTTGCTTCGCATCCACTAGAAATCGGAAAGACATCTTCTTTCGACAGCTTTGTGAACTCAAAATCGGTTAGAAGATCTTTCTCGCTTGTTTGGATATCATCAAAGTAAATTACCCGAAAGTTTTTTTGATTATATCTGTCATCATATCCAGATCCGTATAATTCATCCTTTACGCTCAAGTAGAATTGGAGAATACCAGAAATGGGGAAGTTTGGTATTGAAGGTACCTGCCCAAAATTGATTTGAGCAAGTAGCTTCATTGGCTCCCCAGTCTCATCAAGCGGGTATTCAAACCCGAGAGGCAAATACGGATCCCCACCGAACTTGCTATCAAATCGCCCAGTTAATCCTTTTTCTGCGCTTATGCGGACGAAGGGCGTTAACGTCTTTTCAACTCTTGATCTTAAATGTTCAAAGCAGTTAGGGAGATCTAGTCTCTTACTCATGATTGTCGATTGTGGTATACAAGAGTTTTGCAGTCTTGACTAGGCGATTTGCCTCCAAGAGCTTCTGGTTTTCCTCAAACAATGTTACACATTTAAGATATTTGATTTCACAGTTCTCAGCTTCGAAAAATTGATAGTGTTCAAAACGTTAAGAGAGAATCTTTGGCAGCGCTTAGAAATGCTTGCAGCCAGGAAAACATATTTGCTTCGTACAAAACTATATAGTTGAAATTTAGATTTCCGAATTATATCTGCTGGTTTTTCAATAAGTACAGATACTTCACAGTAATTTCTAGTGGCAGATATGAGTGAAAAGCATTACTCGAAACTGGCGCTCAAGTTTTACAACCATCCACTCTTTTTTTTTTTTTTGGCTAATAATCCCCTTTAGAACTTAGTCACTTTTCATCCATTGGCACATATTGCTCACCTATAAAACAGCGGGATCCGATACAAAATCTCTGAATCACAAAACTATTTTATTGACCGTCAGGCTGCATTCGACGAAAAAAGAAATAGTATTGCTCATCAAAGGGACAACCAATGAGAGGGTTAGGAGCAGCGAGGCCCTTAAGTTAAGAGGAATATAATGTTTGAATCCCCAGTGAACTAGGCAGCGATATTAGTGAAAATATTTCAAGACAGAGTTCATCAAAAGAGGCTTCATGAGATCATTTGAATTGCTAGTCATATATATTGTCGAGAAGGAAGCTTACCATACAGGGGTTCAAAAGCAAATCAGAGGCCGGCCCTAAAAATTCATGCAACGGCGGTAGTCCTTCCTTGATTCATAAAAGTCACCTAGCATACCTTAAAGGAGATACTACCTTGCTGTTTCGCAGTAAAAATGGTGGTAGAATGCCACAATTTGCTGTTGCAACATCTGCACAGGCTTGACATCTCGGATTCCTACGTGCACTTAAAAAGGACCGGATTTCTTCGATAATTTAAGTAAAACATGACTTTTCGAACAGTAATTGCACTGAAGAAATTTAAAAGAACTGAAAAACTCTTCGTGAATCGTATATTTATTCAATATCTTGTTCATGCTTTGTTTCAAGTAGACAACATAATAGGTGCACATCTATGCCTTGATTATTATGTGTGATATAGTCTTAGAGGTAAACTATGAGCTAAGTAAAGTCTAGAAGTGTTAATGCCAGTTTGCGATTGTTGTTTGTACTTAATTCGCAGGATACAAACATAATGTAAAATAATTCTAAGAGATTCTTGAAATACGGATGCCTGCTTCTTGAACAAAATCTGCCGCTCAAAATTCATATCCAAGTATTTTTCTGATGCCCCCCTCACATATCTCCTTTTGGGTTGCCTGGACGTAGTCTTTACCCTTTGCTCACGTAAAATCTGACCACAGAAAACGTATTGAATGGAGTTTCTAAAAAAAAAAATCGAACAATTAGAAAGGCTATAGAAATAGAACTACTCGGTTTTAGTGAATGACGCGACATATCGTCCATCTCATAGACGTATGGTCTGATTCCCTGACCTAGAGTGCCGTTTATCACGTATCATATACTATTATGGTATTGATAGCTTCAAAGTTAGCTGATTTGTTCATCCCCCTACAACGAATAAAAGGCTTGGAGTCTTAATTAACATGAATATTCTATCTTATCGCGAATTTTGACGATGATTACTCGAGAAGCTTAGCTACTTTTGTACTCCATCTATGTAAATCTAATGAAAATCGAGAAATTTCGCTACTGCACCGAGTTGATGCTTACTTAAAAATTTTGAGGGTATCAATCGAATGGATTCCAAGTTTTAGCATACCCATGATATACTCAAGCGAGAATGTACTAAGTTTAAGAAATCAAATGCTAGGTACAAAATGCCGGAGGAAGAATATCAGCTAGATCGGCCTCCTAACACCGGGGGGCATTGCAACTTCGAACTCTGGCTATGCTCTCATGTATTCTGGGTAGCATATGGAGGAAGATGAGGCTATCAAATATTTAGTTTACCTCATTTGAAGGGGTTAGTATCCTAATATATTCAATTTCGTAAACAAGTTCACAACAAGATTACGCGCAAGCTGCTTTTTCGCGCAGGTTGTTTTGGGAGTAGAGAGAATCAGGAAGTTTTTGCGTACTGCGTCGTTTTCTCATTATGGAAAGAATAACAAAGTCGGTAACTTCCTCGATAATTTGAAGTACTTAAGCTGAAAGCACTCCCCAATTAAGACAATTCTTACTAGGTCGATCTCTTTGACTTTGCGGCGCACTCACAGCACATGCGCTGTACTATCAGCTCGCATAATAATCCTGCAAGAAAGTTGGTATGGGATAGAAAGCTTTCATATCCGATAGTATTAGTTTTCTAAAATCAATTTGCTGGACAAAGGAGCAAAGCAGATGCAGTGTTCCTGGTGAAAAATAAACTTATTACTTGGCATGCAATGTAAATAAGATAAGCTGCCTTTGCGTTCTAAAAATTGCGATAAGAAAATTTGTAAACATTTAGTTGAATGCGATAGGAACGTCAGGCGGGCACTCCTTGAATGCAATGAGGATAACAGACAATGGTAGGATACATGGCTAAAGTATTATCAAGCGAGCATAGTGGTTCCTGTATACACGCCACCACTCTCGCCAAGAATATATTTTCATCTAATGAACTGTAGAATTTTAGACAATACGTATGAATACTTTACTTTAAGAATATACTGTAAGAGAGAAATTATTCAGCAATCATGAGTGGAGATTAATCTTAGCTATCCATGCATACCTGTTACTATCTTCTTGGTATCCTCGTAAAAATCGGCCTATGACGGGTTGGATTTGCGGTGAATGGCACTAAAATTATTCTTTTTCGAGATATCCGTACGGCACCATTTTTGTTATGTCTCTAAAATATTGACATAATAGACAGATAAACTCCTAGAACAGCTACGATATTCGATACCGCCAACCATTTCATGGTAAACTGCATCATATTACCAGATTCAATCTTTACAGTTAATGCCAAGTCTTATCTTAAAGGCATGGACCGTAAATGATCACAAATTGTTCTTGATGTTGCCTCCCGCAAGTGCCTATGAGTGCCGTTCTTTCGAAAGGCAGCAGCAAATTTAATGACTGTTATCATTACCGATTAGGTTTATGCAAATGAATCTTGACTACCAGATATCTAAGGGAGTGTGGCGACCAATAGGAAAACAACCAAAGTCAACACATGATGCCGTCACCGAAAAAGAGATAAATGCAATGTCACAGGCAAAAAAAGAAAAGAATGCAGCCAAGAAATCAATAAAAAGTGTCAACGAAAGGTGTCAGTATAAAATGTGTCAATATGTAATGTGTCAACGCTCTTTCTAACTTGAAAATTCTCATCATAAGTGAACGCTAAACTAGGTGAACCGAGGAACAGCGCACACCTAAAGCATACACCACAATACCCACGTAAACCCTGATCTTACACCGTGATTACCTCTCTCGCTTTACGAAGCTCTTTATTCGACGAACAAAAATCAGATAACTCAGCAGATGTCGAAGCTAGTTCCTATTATCAGCCCTAGTCTATCACTAAGGGCACTCGATGAAACAGATAAAGAAAAGGTCTACCAATCGAGTTTAGACCATGAAAAGGGAGAAACTTTCGATGTGTCCGGCAGAGAAATCATTTCTTCTACAAATGAAAAGAAGGCACACTTGCTTCCGCTGCAAGCTTACACTCACTATGCAAGTATACAGCGCGAGTATGAAAAAGCAAATGACTTGGATACATTATACGCTGTTCAGAGGGAGCAAATGTACACAGATCCCCACAGCAACGTATCCCACTCCAAGCTGGATTCACAGCGAATGCTACGCATGGCGAAGGCATATTCGGTATTTTTCTTAATTACAACAGATATTCTAGGGCCATCTAATGCTCCTTATGCTGTTGCCCAGATGGGATGGGTACCAGGTGTGATTTTATACGTATTATTTGGTGTTGCTGCTGCATTTGGAGGTTGGTTGTTGAATTACTGCTTTTGCAAGGTTGATTCGAACAATTATCCAATTCGTACGTTCTCCGATCTAGCTGCACGTGTTGTAGCACCCTGGTTTAGGTATCCATTTGCACTTTTGCAATTCATTCAAATGATATTGAATTGTGGGTTATTACTCCTATCCACAGCTCAATCGGTGTCACAGATGCTTGTGGTTAACAGAGGTGGAGATCATTTCTGCTTCACCGTTGACATTTTAGTTTGGGGCCTCTTATGTATGATAATTGGGCAGATCAGCTCCTTAGGCAAGTTTGCACATATTGCAAATTCTGCCGTGTGGATGAACATCGCTACCTGTATCATCACAATGGTAGGTGTGGCTGTCGGGGGACCATATTATGGAATCTTTGAACAGTATGGTCAAGCGCCTCCATATTTTGAGACTGGGACTTTCAACCCATTGCCAATTAAACAATACGCTATTACACCAGGTACTATCAGTGATCGTATTTCGGGTATGAACAATATGGTATTCGCCTGGGGTGGTGCCACTATTTTTTGTGAAGTTATGGCGGAAATGAGGCGTCCGATGGACTTTTGGAAAGGAATGCTGTGCGCCCAATCTCTTATTTTAGTGGTATACCTCTTTTATGGACTCTTCGTGTACGCATACAATGGACAATTTAGTTATGTGACCGCAAACCAGGCCATTGGTTCGGTTGGATTGCAGAATGCTGGTAATGTGCTAACCATCATATCAGGAATTATCGCTATGGTATTGTACGGGAACATAGGTATCAAGGTCATTTACCAAGGCTTTTTGGTTACGGACTTTAAATTTCCATCTCTTACCTCGCGTAAAGGTACATTTGCATGGGGAGGTTTTGTTGTTGTCTACTGGGCAGTTGCTTATATTTTGGGTACTGCGATCCCATCAATCAGTGCTTTGGTGGGGATTGTTGGTGCTTTCTGTATTCTCAACTTTTCTTACACATTCCCATTCCTATTTGGCCTTTGCCTGATGTGTCGACAAGATGCAGCGGTGGCAGACCATTTTGATTCAAAAAGTATGAGCGTAGAGAAAGCCGACTCATATTTACGTAACTGGTCAAGATGGAAGCGTGCTTTCGGCTATGGTGGCACCTACCGGACCTTGATAAAAGGATCACTCTTCTTACTTTTCCTCGCTTCGCTCGCTACATGTGGATTATGCTCTTACTCGGCAATTTCAGGAGCTATAGCTGTGTACCAGACCAATCCTGCCCAGCCATTTACCTGTACCTCTCCAGTAGGATAAAAAGTGACCAACGCAAAGATGTAAATTTTGTCGAAAAGATACGCAATGTTAAACGTTGAGTTACCTGACTGTTATTCTAGGAATATCATAGGTAGTAAATTTGTTTTTATTTGTAAAAAAATCACTGTCTGACTGTGTCAAGCAGGCCCTTCAGTCACACACAGAGACTTAAAACGTACGTTTCTCATAGTTTCCATTAATTCTTTCCCAAATCGAAGATAAGCTCACACAGAAAGCTAAGATGGGATCTAGTTTTTTCAGATATAAGTTAAAGCACGTGACTAAGTTACACGAGTTGTAGCACATGGAGTTATGTAGGTTTAATAGCAGCAAGAACGTGAAACTTAATAAAACGACAATACACTGTCTTACTGTGTCTCAAGCAACGTTTAATGACCGTGGTATTGGAGTCACTAACAGACAAGTAGATGATAGCGATGGGATTTTTGCAACTTATAAGCGGGATTAATAAAATTTGCGTTTAGAACTTAAAAAGCCGAAAGACATCCTTAATCGGAATTGGTAAGACTTGACCACCTAGTTTACTATAACATTCTAAAAGAGCTTGCAGTGCATTCTAGTACACTTTAAAGTCAATAACCAGAGTACTCAGATAGCTGCATTACGGATAATAGCGTCCTTATCATGGAATTTTTTCAACAAATGAGAAGTCGTACCCTTCAACACATTGAATTAGCGAGATCATTCGAAAATAAAGGTGCTAGCTTAATAAATGTATTTTCTTAATATCGCATTATTCAAGGGGACCCGTTTCCTCGGTAAGTTTTTTTTTGCAACATTTTGCTCAGACGCGGCCCGAGGTTCTAGTAGCTTTTCTGCATCCGAAGTTTTCGAATAATTTGATATTCACTAGTCTTGAACTTGGTCGTTTATAAGAACTTCATTATGCTTCACGAGCTATGCCTAGTGTATGTGGCACCTCTCAAGTTTAATGCTGGTAAATAATCGACAAAAAACCAAAAAAGCATGCATTACTTGCAAGAGCCGCAAGAAAAGATGTACAGGGGGACTGCCTTGTGAGTACTGCACAAAAATTGGAAAACCTAATGATTGTGAATACCAAACAAAAGTGCGCTCTAAAACGGTGAAGGTTACTGAAAGATATATTTCTAATCTGAAAAAGAAGATTAGCGATTTAGAACTTCAACTAGCCAATAGAGTAGACTCAGATTCAAGAATTGAAACCCCTAGCGTTAATCCATTGGTAAGCGAAGATGAAAGCATTAACCCATCAAATGAAGGTGCGCCTGGAAGTTTAGAAGTTTATTTGACTCAACATAACCATTATTTCGGTAATTCTGCCTGTGGAAACTTTTTGCATAAAGTTAAGCTTTCCTTGCTTAAACAATGCAAATGCGCCAATGACTTCAAGACCTCAGAGCTGAAGACAATATCGCTTGATACATCCCTTAATATTGCATTGATTGAGTCACTTGCCTCAGAAAATTGTCCATCAATAGAGAAGGCCAAAACATTAATTGCGGTCGCTTCAAAAATAATTGGTGCGGATTACATGTTCATGGAATCCAATTACGAGGAAAATATTATGATTCCAATAATATATAAATCTGAAATTAGTATGATAAACTTTGTTGAGCGAGCCACCGAGTTAACAAGGTTTTTTGCTTATTTGGCTCTGGGATGTCTTTTCAATGAAGATAGCTCACCCGAGAATTTGCGGTCGAAGTTTCCAGGATTAAAGTATTTTGAAACGGCGTTGAAACTTCAGGGTGAGCTATTGAAAGTTTATGACAGGATTGCTAACGGAGCAATGGTCCAATCCTTTTTATACGTATCATATTATGCCTTATCACTGGACAAATCAAAACTGGCATTTATATTGATAGGAAACGCCGTTCGCATGATGTTCACGTTAGGACTTCACAAAAAAGCGCTCAATAGTACGCAAAATAGAATATTCTGGTTGTGCTTCGTTTATGACAGGCTTGTTGCCGTGAGATTTGGATTACCACTGATGATTGACGAACTGGATATTGAAGTTCCCCTATTAAACGACAGAAATAACTCCACCTGCTCGGTTTCCTTGGATATTTTCCATTTTGTTTCTCAAGTGAAACTGGCAAAAATCACTACACACATCATCAGAAATATCTATACTCGAAATTCATGTTCGTTTGTTCACAACTGCCATACTGTTTTAAACCAACTCAAAAATTGGCTGGATGAACTCCCAAAAGAATTAATGCTCGATTATAACGATTTTGATGTAGCAAAGTCTAGATCAACCGTAAACCTTCACATTAATTATAATTATTCGATCATTATTACAACACGCCCTGTTTTATTCTACGTTTTCAATAAGATTACATCAAGCGATAAATGTTCTGATGAAATATTTAGCGACAAACTCCTGAGTTCAATAAAAGTGCTTCTAGAATCAAGTGTCCAAGCAGCCCAAGTTCAAAGTATGATACTATCAAATCTTTATTATGATGGAAAGATGGTTAATGCGTCATTTTTGGACTGTCATTATATTTTCAGTGCTACTATTATATTGATTTTTTCAGCGTTCTGTCAATCTCTACCAAATTATAAGATCAGCTTGGGGGTTGATATCCAATCTCTTTTTGACAGAGTGAAGATAAATCTCAAAGTTCTGCAATGTATTTCGCAGTACAATATTTCTGCAAGCAATTTCAATCGCCAGCTCACAGAGCTCATAGAGCTTATAAGCTCAAAGGAAGTTCAAAATGCATTTAAAGGAAATTTCCATTCCGCACAGAATAGTCATACGAGTCTGAATGAAGGAAGTTCAACGAAAGAAAACTCAATATTTGATTCAGAGCCTTTCAGAAATGTAGATTTAACTAGAATTCTGGAAGATCTAGGCGGTGACAACAGCCCTAGCGCCCTTGCTTTATTCGACAATGAGGATTTCATGAAGTACTCTAACTCCTTTTTTTAAACTAAATGCTTCTATAAATCTTGAGTTACCTAATCATATACGACAAAATTCACGGGCATTGTGGCTTGCCGCAACCACCACCACCAGGAGTCATCAAAATTATTCGATCGCCTGGTCTTACACGAAATGTATTTTTTCCCCCAATATTGGTAACTTTTTCTCCCTCTTTTGAAATCCATAGGTTCAATCCTCGAGCACCGTCCTGACCGCCATTAATACCATGTGGTGCAATGACTCTTCTTTCTGATAGAATTGATGCCTGAACGTCTTCACGGAATTCAATATCTCTGATCACACCGTCGCCACCATTATATCTTCCACGACCACCAGAATTTTTTCTTATCGAGAACTCTTTTAAAATGACAGGGTACCTCCTCTCAAAAATTTCGCAGTCGGTCATCCTTGTATTCGTCATATTTGTATGAACTGCACTGGCCCCATGCCAACCAGATCCTCTCCATGAATCTTCACCTGCACCATGGCCACCACAAATGGTTTCGTAATACCCGAAGCCCCCTGAAACCTGCCCTGTCATTGGATCTTTACCGCCGGTGCCAAAGGTGAAGTTGTTGCAATCACCTTGCGAATCTGCCATAACTTTAAAAGTTTTCAATATGACGTCGGTTACCCTCTGGGAAGTTAACACGTTACCACCAACAACAGCAACACCATTGACGGGGCTTAGAATCGAACCTTTCGGAATATTTACTGTGATAGGATTTAAACATCCTTGATTCAAGGGAATGTCTTCACCGACTAAACATCTCAAAGAATAAAGAATGGCTGAATTAGTTATTGCTTCTGGAGCATTTAGATTACCATAGACTTGGGGCGAAGTTCCTTCAAAATCAAAGACATACTGCTCTTTTTCAATATTCAACGATACCTTCAGCTTTATAATGGTACCATCATCCATTAGATCTTCGCCTATAAATTCTGTTGCCTTAAAATGTGATATCAATTGATTTAGCATTTTTTTTATTGTGGTGGCCGCATTGTCTTGAATGGCTTTCATGTATTTCACGACAACGTGTAATCCATTTTCTTTAATCATTTTGTTAATCAGCTGGATTCCTTTGTTGTTCGAAGCTATTTGAGCTTTCAAATCACTGATATTGTCACTTATTCTTCTCGAACCAGAGCAGTTTGGGTACTTTGCAGGTTCTTCGAGAAGTAAACGGCGGAGGAGGTCTTCTTGAAACTCACCATCTTTGACTAGTAATTCTGAGTATATTGCTGCCCCTTCTTCATAAAGTCGGGTCGAGTTGGGAGGTACAGATCCCGGAAGAATTCCCCCAATATCAGCGTGGTGGGCTCTCGAAGCAACGTAGAAAATCAATTCACCTGTTTCATGCGAAAAAGCCGGCGAAATAACGGTTATATCTGGCAAATGTGTACCGCCAATGTCTGGATGATTAGTGACTATCACATTACCTGCTTTCAATTTATCTTTCCACAATTTAGCTTGGGCAGAAACACAAGTTGACATTGAACCCAAATGCACCGGCACGTGAGGTGCATTTGCAACCAAATTTCCTTCGGGATCGAATAATGCACATGAAAAATCTAATCTTTCTTTCACATTAGTTGAAACCGAAGTCTTGCTTAGTTGATTACCCATTTGTTCTGCAATATCCATAAATCTGTGCCCAAAAATAGACAGCATGACAGGATCAATGTAGGAAGGAGATTTCGTGATGTTATTGTTTTTAGATGATGACAATACTCTTATGAAAACATGAGATTTCAAAACTGTTGCCTCTGCGTTTGGGGGGATGATGTTTGTTTGGGTACCATCTGCCAAAATTGCCGGGCCCTGTACCACACTTCCTAATGCCAGTTCGTCGATTTTGTAGACTGGCGTCTGAACACGTGCGTTATCGAAGAAAACACTCTTGGAGAGACTTGCTTGCTGAGTAGAAGAAACATTCTGACGACGATAGAGTTTTAATTGTTCATCTACAGGTAGCTCATCTCTTACGTTAGACTTCGCTATGGCCCTTACTCTCAGGTCATCTACGATAACATTTTTATTAGTAAAAGAAAAACCAAATTCCTTTTCGTGTGCTTCACTGAGCCAAAGCTCAAAATTTGATGAATTATCTTTTTGTAAGATCATTAAATTCGTTTCAGTGCCCTCATACCTCAAATTCAGATATTTCTCAAGTACAATTTGAGAAGTATCGTAACCTTTTTCAATGAAAAGGGCCCTACTATGATTAGCTAGCTCGTTCAATTTTTTTTGAACCTTTTTCAAGTTCTCTGCCTCATTTAGAGTAAAAAAACAGGGTTCTTGAGCTTCCTCCACGAGATCTGCGAGAAAAATTCCATAAGCTGATAAAACCGAGGAATACCTATGAGATAACACGACATCAATACCCAGAGATTCAGCAACCGCAACCGCATGCTGGCCACCTGCACCACCAAATGTGACCAATCGATGTTCGGACACAATATGCCCCTTGGCCTCGGTTAATGCTCTAATTGGCCGTGCCATCGATTCATTTGCAACTTTTAAAAAGCCATAAGCAATTTCATCAGACGTCATATTTGTTTTCAAATCTCGATTGATTACTTCGGTCAATTCTTGAAACTTTTTTCTGGTTGTTTCCAAATCTAGCGGTTCATCTTCATTAGGCCCGAATATTTTGGGAAAAAATTCAGGAACCAGACGACCCAACAATAGATTTGCATCGGTAATGGTCAACGGGCCTCCCTTACGATAAGCAGCTGGTCCTGGATCTGCTGTCGCCGATTCCGGACCTACCCGAAATAGACCATTTTCCCAAAATAATCTAGAGCCACCCCCTGCAGCAACAGTACTGATGTTCAGCTGAGGTGACTGGATTACGATTCCAGCTGTTTTAGTCTCAAATACATGTTCTAATTTACCATCGCCAAACCTGCTTACATCAGTGGAAGTTCCTCCCATATCAAAACCTATTAATGGTATATTATTCTGCTTGCTGAAACAAGTATTTGAATAGCCCACCACACCACCTGCTGGACCGGATAGTATAGATTTCAGTCCAGAAAAATGATCACCATCAACAAGACCACCATCAGATTGCATGAACTGAATACTTGTGTGCTCAGAGTTTCTTAAGCCTGCTTTTATACTTTTCAGATATCTTTTGATTACTGGAGTAAGGTAAGCATCTGTAATAGCACTGTGGGCTCTTGGAAGAAACTTTATCATCGGTGAAACGTCAGATGACAATGAAACGTGAAGAAAGCCCATTTCTTTAGCGATACGACCTACCAGCAGTTCATGAGCAGGATATGTATAGGAATGCAAAAATGCAACTGCAATTGATCTTATTCCTCGAGCATAGATTTTTTCAAGAGTAGAAGCTATCTTTTCTGGATCAGGTTTCTGCAAGACACGAACTACCTCACCACTTCGCCCCAAAAAGGTCTGTTCATTCTCACAGGGGATTGATTTGCATGATTCAGGATTCTCAGAATAGTCTTCCAGGGTAATTCTTTCGTCAACCTCGACGACCATTTTGTAAAGGGGAACTGGCTTTTTGATGTTAAGGTCGAAAATATCAGGTCTAGTTTGATCTCCAATCAACAAGATATCCTTAAAACCTTTAGTTGTTACAAATGCGCAAGGTTCACCATTCCGTTCCAAAGCGCAATTTGTAGCCAAGGTTGTGCCCATTCTAATGCTACTAACACGAGAAATATCTAAAGGCAGCCCACGGGGAATCCTTTTATTCTCAAAGATTTCCAGTAAACGACGTATTCCTTCTAATGGCGCATCTGGGTAATTTTTGGGATCCACAGAAAGCAGCTTGATAATAACGTCGTCTTCTGAAAGACCAGATCCAGGATTTCCGATGCAATCGGTGAACGTTCCTCCCCTGTCAATCGCAATTCTGATATTTCTTGTCGGATCCTTAGTCATTGGTGTCAAAATAAATACTCAACTAAACGAATTACTTTTCATGAATACATTTGAAATTTCGTTTAATTGTTCATGGTCCACGCTTTTATAATGTTTTCCTGTCAGATAGTGGTGGATGTAACTTAGAACTCAGACTCTGTCGGCCTTTTGTCTTTTGAATTCACCGACGAAAAAAAAAAAAGAGCCGGGTACCCTTTTGTTAATTGCTTATCGATAGTCGGCAATTTCACATCTAAAAATCGCCGATGACAGAATAAACTCAATATAAAGAGACTAACTTTCATGATATTGAAGAAAACACCAAGATAATTTATAAAATATCAAAGGAAGTGCAGAAGAAAAATGGGTGAAGTGGACAAAGTTCAGCCTATCATTGAGGAATCTAGACTAACCGAGATAACTAGAAATGGCAGCATCACGACTTACACAGAAGGCTCCGAAATTCCAATAGAGGATCTAACAATAGATCCAAATGAGGAAAGAGCTTTGGTTAACAAACTAGATCGCAGGTTGATTCCAATGTTAGCGTTCATGTACTTTCTATCATCTTTGGACCGATCCAATATTGGTAATGCTTATACATCCGGTATGAAAGAAGACCTGAACCTTACAAGTAGACATTATTCTAACGCTGTTTCTGTGTTTTATTCTACGTATCTCGCTGCAGAGCTTCCTGCCGTATTGGTTCTGAAGCGGGTAAACATTCGTTACTATATGTCTTTCTTAGTGTTTGCGTGGTCAATAATCACTTTGTGCAATGGGTTTGTGCAGCATTATAACTCTCTACTGGCACTTAGAGTACTCTTAGGTGCGTTTGAAGGAGGATTTTTTCCAGCGATGACTTTGATCATTAGTATGGTTTATAAACCTGATGAGCAAGCTAGAAGAATTGCCTTTTTCTTTGGATCATCAGCCCTCTCTGGTGCTTTTGGTGGTTTGATTGCAACTGGGCTAGCTTCAGTTAAAGGCTCTGTCTTAGAAGGCTGGAGATGGTTATACATTATCGAGGGATTGGTATCCATCATGGCATCGGCTTGGTTGTTCTTCGGTTTACCCGCCCACTTTGAGGTAATTCCATTTCTTAGTGAGCGTGAGAAGTATTTAATGCACATTCGTGGAAGGCAGAGACTACAATACATGGGATTTAACGACAAATTCGATTGGTGTTATGTTAAGGATGCACTTCTTGATTTCAAAACGTACATTTCACTCGTAATTCAATTTTGTCAGGACACAATACTTTATGGCTTTAGTACTTTTCTGACCGCTATTTTAAAGTTGGGCTTGGGATACAGTTCTAGAGAAGCACAATATATGAGTGTTCCCGTATATATCCTAGCAGGATTTGTGTTTTTGGTTTCTGCTTATTTGAGTGATAGACTTAGGTTGAGGGGCCCTATTTTTTTTGGATACAATATATTGGGAGTTGTTGGATATATTTTATTACTAAGTGTCCATAATAACGCCATAAAATATTTTGCGTGCTACCTGATTACATTTTCTCTTTACACGGGAACAGGACTCAATATATCTTGGCTAACAAATAATGTGGCGCCTCATTACAAACGTGCAACTGCTCTTGGGTTGAATCAAACATTGGGAAACTTATCTGGTGCAATTGCAGGTCAAATTTACACAAGTCCACCTTATACTTTTGGTAATTCCTTTTCATTAGGATGTATTGTACTTTCGAATATCCTAGCCTTGTCACAAATTCTCATTCTCCACAATATGAACAAGACAAGGCAAAAAATTCTGGAGGGTAAAATACCAGATAAAAAGAAGAACAGAAGAGGCGACTGGGCTGTAGATTTCAAATATTGTTTGTAATAAAGAATATTCACCTTTAATTTTTGACTTCAAGCCCAAAGATATATTTCTGGGCATCAAGCGGTGATACTATATTACCTCCTGAGACCCTTATCACATATGAAAGCATTATTGAGCAAATAGCACGTGGGATCAGGAAGATCTAGCTTAGCTGCATAAAGTTAAAAAGATCAGAATTTCGAAGAAAGGCATTCCCCAGACCTTATTAAACCTTATAAATAATAGCATTTAATCTATTAAAATGATGAATTCTTACAAAAAAAGTCATCCTTGGCATCGCATACAAGCATACAACCAGGAGCGTGGCTAACTACTGGGCCCTCGATCAAATGTCCAACGGTTTCAATGGCTAATTGTGGAGTAACTCCGCATGCCCAAAATACAGGTATTTCAGTTGGTAAAATTTCTATCATATCTCCGTAATCTGGATTCAGGATATTGTGTATTCCCAATCTCTTCGCGCCATCAAACCCCCAGTCAATAGGTTCACCGTGTGTTTTTTTAAACTTCCTCGTTATCTCTCGGACCCTTTGCAAATCTTCAGGCTTATATGGTCTCATACTAACTACATAACAGCAGTTGACAAAAATTCCAGCAGGGTTTAAGTATTTGGATGTCTTAAACATTGCTACATTCTTGCCCAATGTAATATTCTTGGGGCATAGACCTGCGATTGTTAATGCTCTTTCAAAAGAATAAGAACAACCAATTAAGAATCCAATATAGTTCTTATTCCATTCTTCATTGCAGTTATTCTTCTGACTAATTAAATGTCCCCCCCGATAAACGTTGTATTTCGGAAAATCTGTTCGAATATCGACTTCTCCTTGTTTTGCAAATATTTCATTATCAAGAGCTGTGGGATCTTCTTTACTTATAGCTAAAATCGGACAAGCGACAGGATTTCTGTAACAGAGATCAACAAAATCTTGAGCTTCTCTCGATGGTAAAATTAATAGATTTGCTTGTAAATATCCTGGGAGAACTCCTGAAGTATGAGTGGTATGTAAACCATTTCTGCAGATTTCTCGAAATTCTTTAGGTGTCCTATATTCGTTCATTTTTTTGTAGATTACTTCAAATAAACTTTATCTTTATCTAGTTCTGACGAGATCCTTTTTGCTCTTTTATGTAGCTCAAAAATATAATTCATACTGATGTCGTTCAACCATCGGTAATCTGAGGACTAATTTTTCCGACATCTGCGATAACATGTTCTTCTTATCAGATACCAAAATGATGTACCTTATCTTGATAAGGAAAAGACGAGGTCTTATCAATAATGTGCCCCTGTCTCATGTCATTTCAGAAGAATTAGAACTTCTAATATGAATTTTCACTGAGGAGATAGATTATGTTCGGAGTGTCTAAGAGGGGCTAAGAGGGGCCGCGCTCCGCAGAGCGCGGCGCCTCTGTTTTCTCTCCCAGAAATCGCCGTACGAATCCCGTGAGCCGTGAAACCTCCGAGTTTTTTCGATAACTGTCTCGCGCTTTCTGCTGATTTTTTCCCCAAACTTACGAAAAAGAAGATGCCGGGTAACATATATTTCGTCCTGCCCAAAACTTAAATATTGTCGAGTAAGCGTGCGATGTAACCTAAGCAGAAAATAGACTAGAAACTTTCCAGGCGTATTCAAACCTGAGTTGGAGTGCCTAGAAAATTCTGAGACCTTGCAAAATTGATTTGTTTTAGTTTGGATACCCAGAATAAAACAAAAACAATGCCATATTAAATAATGCGATATGCTCCGAAACTGGTAATAGAGACAAATGCGGTATTGTTTAAATCTCAAAGTTTTAAACCTTCCAAACACCGCTGACGGATGAGTTACTTCTAAGGTACATGCATAGTGTAGATCAAATCACGTCATGGCACCAAGTGGAATTTGCCCGGCGGATTCAAACCTAAGTTGGAACACCTAGAAAGCGCTGCATCGTAGAAAGTGCTTGTCAACCTAAATCTCGAAAAATGGAATTTTGCGAAGCTAAACATGTCAGCTTTACAATGTTTTGCAAAGCTAGACAATAAGAATGTGGGATTTTGCAAACCTAACATGTTTAGGTTTGCAAGAGAGCATGTGACCTGTTATACCCAAATAGGAAATGTGATGACCGCCTATTTAGGTATTTTTGCTGGGGTTGCTGATGACTACGACAATTACCGTCTGATAAAGACCGCTAACGGCGAAGGAGAACGTACGATTCCGCCGTCCAGAAGTTTCTTTTTGTCGTTAATGTTTGAGAAAAAATTAAAGCTTTTAATTCATGGTGAAGTTTTTTCCGAGGTGGTCGACGATGTGTTTCAGCCACTTGTATGGACAGAGCAGAAAGCTATCTAGCACTCGACGGATATCTACTTGAGCGCAAAGAAAATGGAGAATATAAAGTCGCGTCATGGCAGAGAGTTAAACGACGCATGTCCAAACAACAACAAGATCGGTTCAAGAACTACGAATTCATAGAAGTTGAAAGATACAAAGATTATGACACGGATCTTTTCCCATGTAATTCTGGAGCTCTATTTGAGTTGGTAGCGAACGAGATCCACTTCTTTTACGTCGATCCTGCTAGTAGCGTGAAGAAGGTTACCACCACTAGAACAAAGTCTCAACTTTCTAAAAGTGCGGTACGCGAGAACGTTGTGCCTATTGTATTCAAAGGAAACAAGAAAAGTACCTCTATCTGGAGTATGACGACGCTGAAGTCAGCCGTCAGCTGGGAGAGGAGAGGTGGAGCCTTAAAGTTGAAGAGGAGAGCCAGGAACTCATGCTCGCAACTGAGCGGTGTAACAACGTGGTGTACAAACATCTTGGTGCAGACCTGCTTGTGTTTTGCGAGAGGGATTTGCAAGCACTACGTCGTTTCCACGCATTCAGAGGTGAGTACAACGCCACATGCAAGCGTGTGTGCCACGCTGTGTACAAAATGTCAAGAGATCGCAAAATGCTGCGCTATAGAGCAACAAGGACTTTTCGAAGGCCTCAGGCAGGCGAGTCACTTCTCAAGACGCTGCAGGAAAAAGGCATCAACACATATTCACTCTACTTTGCGCCTTTTCTCTATATGATTCTCAACATTAGAGAATTTCCTCTTTTAATGGGGTGTTTTGACGACGAGGATGACGTGTACGACGAAGTCGAGCTTCGGGATGATCTTTCGGGCGAGGTTAGAGTCGAACAAATCTCGCGTATTTTCAGCAGGATGCTAAAGGATGAAGACGGACTGGGTGCAGTTTTGGAAGTCATAGTGCGACTCACAGCGTTTGACGTCGGAGCAGAGGTGAGAAGAAGTGAGCAAGAAGAGGATGAAGGTGAAGATGAAATATCCGAGGATGAGAGCGCTGAGGGTACACAGAGATCAAATTCAAACTTGTGTCACCCCGCACTACAGCCCGCTCGGAGGGTGAGGAGGCTTTTAGACGGAATCAAGTTTTTTGTTGTGTATGCTGTGTTCTGCACGGAAGATAACAACGATCTTTTTGACGAGGAACACTGCGCGCCCATGTGGCGTTGGATCAAGAGCGTGTACAACGAGGTTAGGGCTGAGGAAAAAATACCAACTAGATTATGACGTCAAGCTTTGTGAACCCGATGGTGTGATGTTTCCGGCAAGCTGTCAACAGAAGGTACATCCAAGACTTTTATTACGGAGTAAAAAGCGAGATTGATGAGTTGATACAGGACCTAGACGATATATTTTACATGCCGAGCCCTCAGGATGTTGGAGGGATGATTTTGGATGATCGAAGTCTAACTGTTTCCGAGAACAAGGTGAAAAATTGTCGGTCACTGCTAAGTTTGATTCCTGAGTATGCAAAGAAACGACTGCTGCCACTGAAACGTCCATCATGCGCGCAGACTGAGGAGGCTATCGTAGCAATAGTTATAAACACTGTTGATAAAATAACGGAGCTGTTAATGTGGATGATTTATTTTGCAAGTGGATACTCGTATCGGTTCCCAGAGTTGCAATTACTCGCGTATGCAGGTCCTACGCGTAATGTGTTTGTGGACGAAAAAACAAGGTGTATAGAAATATTCACTACGTACAACAAATCGGGAACACATTTCCCATTGTTGAAAAGACTGGACAGGGTTACCTCCCAGTATGTGCTTTACTTTCTGGCCGTACTGCGACAAATGCAGATACATTTACTAGGTCCGCAGTGCGACAATTTTACTCCGGCGCGCTGGAAGTTTGTGGAGGGAATGGGAATGGATCAGAACCCTTCAGCTCAGGAAGTCACTTTCAGAGCTCTGTGTCGATATGTTTTTCTCAACACTGGTAAGGGACAAATGGTTGCGTTCAGAGCGTTTGACAAGTATCTACGTCGCAAGTACCCAACGACATTCAGTTGCAAGCTAAGCTTCCAGCAATTACGCCAGGGTATGGTTGCTATCTCGCGGAACTACGTAAACAAGAATATGACGATAGATCTTTACGAGTCAATGGTACAGGAGATAATGTTTGGGCATGCAGCAAAGACAAGTCTTCAGAACTATGGAGTGGATAGTTTTTCGTTGAGGTCTGTGAGCGGAACAACCGCAACCTACCTCCAAAGCCGCGCGTCCACCGAGTGGCTGGAATGGATAGGGTTTGAGCGGATAACGAAAGTAGAAAAACCAAACAAAATGCTAGATGGGGTGCCTCGTTCGGTTCCCATTAGATGTCCTGACGACCTGAACACAGCCGGAAAAGAAGTGTATGGAGACGATTTCCAGTTTCGTAAAGGACAGTTTTCCGTGTGCGTAGAGATGTACTTGTCAAACGTGCCCTCGCTCGCCATAATTGCCCCACCTGGGTACGGTAAGACGGTACTATATCAAGTGCCCATGAAGGCGCTGCAAGCGAAGCCTGATGTAAAGTACGTTTCCTTTGTGTGTGTTCCATACACTGTGTTGGAAGCGGGAACACTAACGCGGATGAGAAACGGGGGACTGCTAGCCAACAGTATCAAGTTCTTTCTTGAGCGGGGTCATGACGGTATCTCTGACGTATTCATAGGAACATACAACGACGTTGCGAGCAATGAGTTTGCTTTACAGATTCAGGGGTGGGAGTCCATCTATGGATCGAGCCAGCAAGCGTCCACTCCACGCCTGGGGTATCTTGTGATTGACGAGTATCACAACATTGAGACCGAGGAGTATAGACGAGAGACGTTTGAGCCCATGAAAAATGTAAACTTTAACAAGTTTGAAAAGGTGGTCTTTCTCAGCGCCACTGCGACAGAATGGGATAATAGTAGGGCTGCGATGTGCCGGTTGGGATTCCCGGGGGTGCTTGAGGATGGAGAGCACTTGGTTGCGGAGTGTGGCGAAAGTACGGCGTTGATGATGGATTTCAAGACGAAGGTTATCGACTTGGTGGACAAACCGCCGCTCGGCCATATCTATAAGGATATAGTAACTTCCAAGAACTCGCCCAAGGAAGCCTTGGAACTACTAAAGAGTCTATTTGCCCTTGAGCCGCATGCCAAGGCTATTGTAGCAGTGGGCCGCAGGGCCCTGGTGGAGGAGCTTGCAATTGAGTGGAACAGATATTTCAACATTCTTTGGATCCACGGAGACTTGTCATCGGAGGAAAAGACACGGCGAACACAAAGGTTTATCAACGACGGGGGTATGCGTGTACTCATTGGAACAAAGCTTGTGTCCGAGGGAATCGACGTTAAGGAGTTGCGAATGGTTCTCATTGTCGACTATCTTCCACAGATTGGAGAGTACATCCAGTGCGCTGGGCGGTTGCGTTCCAACGGGTTCTGTTCACTGGTTTTGAATAGCGACGAGCTGCCGCCACCAAGACAAAGGGAAGGGGATGGTTCGATGACATTGGACTGTATAACGTCACAGATCCGCCAGTTCTATGGTCTGGTCGAAGCCTCACCCGAACATATTGGTTGCTGTGATAGAATGGACGGCCTGGAGGCGGATACATGCGATCTATTTCGAAGGGTCAAGCTGGGAGTGTCTAAACGACCCTCCGATGACCTTGCTGATGAAACACAACCCACAAGAAGAGATATTAACATCCAGCGAGAAAAGGCGTTTCTGCGAAGGCGATTCTACGGAGTTAATGGGTATACCACGGTGTTTCAGTACTTGCAGATGGGTACCGAACAAATCAAACATCTTATACTGTACGGGGTGGATATCAAGTTTCTTCCACCGGGTGTGTTCCAGACCCGCGATACCTGTTATGGATGCGAGCGGTATCCCGATGTGTGTTTGTGTCTGAACAACGGGCCCAAGTTGTCTCTTCGTGGTCTTGCAGTTGAGGCGCTAGCGTTCAAGAGAATGATATATTCGGACAGCGATTACCGTATGGTTATAGACAAGATAGTTCACACTCAACTGGACCTGGTTGCGTTCCTTAAGGATTTTGACGAGCGAAAGGGGGAGCTGATGGTGCGATTCCGTATGAAGTATGCAAGTTACCTGGAGCTGCTATCGTCGGGAAAGGTACTGAAGATGAGTAGGGACGCGGCGTTGCGGGAGTACCGTTTGTACTCTGGATTAGAAATAAAGAGAAAATACTTTGAGTTGTGGGACAATCTCTGCGAGAGGCAGATGAGTATATTGGAGTATTTTGGAAAACATGAGGAGAAGAAAAGCGCCGAGCTGTGGAGTGGGAACAATTTCGAGGCGGTTATCGAGAATGAGAATAGCGCTTGGGAGCTGCGGCGGACGGGACCTCTAGCGTATGTTGGGCCTGAGTATATATCTGCGCAGTTTGGATATCGTGCGCAGGAAATCAAGAAGTATGCGTACAGAATGTCATGGGAGATGGAGCAGAGAGAATCGTTGGGATATGACGGTAGCAAGACGCCGAGATGGGAATTATACCTGATGATGCAGATCGGGTTGTTTAACAATGAGACGTTTCGACGAAATTTCATTGGGAGGTGCGGGAGGTCCCTGAAGTGAATGTTCTGCCACACTGGTTGCGGTTGCAGAATGTATATATGGAGTTGCCTGGTGAACATATTCCGTTGTACATGTACAGTGCAGTGTTATTCGGACAGGTGCGGGGATAGGTGCGTAACTGGCTAGTGCGGTAGGACTATGGTTTGGACTGTGGTTGGACTGTGAGCGTGAGTGTTCCACGTGAGAGCTGCAGACTGGTGGATGGGTGGTTTTGACGCGGTAGCTGCGCCGGGTAGGGTGGGCGAGGATTGGCAGTGCGGGCTGAAGCGAGGACGATGAGCAGATGTGTGTTATAAGCTGTAAAGTACGTGATACATAGGTCTTGAACCGTCTAGTGTTGAACTGATTACCGAGCGTTTACCGAGCTCACCGAGCGTTCACTGAACTCAGCGAGCTTTCTTGCGAAGTTTTGTATTTCAAGCAGTAGTTCTTCTCGATTGGAAGCTTGAAGATTAGTCCTGTAACCCCTCTAGGAGGTAGCCGAGAAGCCCACGGTAGAAAGAGTTCGTGTTGTTGTGCTAGTTGCGATATATTCATAATAGCGCCACAGGTCAAGTTCCTTGATCTAAACTATTGGAGTCAGATGCGTTGTATATAGTGTCATGTTTACGTGAGTGACCCAAATGGTCATTGTGCTCAATGTAATGAGTGCCTAGAATAGTATATATCTTGTTCACCATCTCAAGAGCAGTTTTGGAAGCAGGATACTAGTGGCGTAGTGTTTAGATCAACGACGCGTGATGTATCAGTGTGTAGAGGACCTGATTAGTAATTAAAGGTATGGTTCATGTAACTATGCGTTTAGACTATACTACAAGCCATACATTATGTTTCGTTCTTCTCTCCCCAATGTGTAATCTCAATTATTGTTTCGAGAAAAAAGCCCATTTCTGGCCTGAAAGACTATGCAGAATGATAAAGCTTCAAGTCGTCTGAGACCGCCAAATTTCTCTAAAATGTAAGGATGTAGGTACGGATGTTCAATGGTGTAAGGAGGGATGTGGGGATGTAGGAGGACCCGGTCATGTGATGAAGATGGAAAGTCGAGAGGGAATGGTCATGTGATGAAAAGTCGAGAGAGGGGAGCAGGTCATGTGATGGAAATCGAGGGAGACGAGAGCGGGAGCTAGTTTTTCATGAGCCGTGGAAGCAGCAAGAGAAGTATTCACGAGCAGATGATGGCGAAGGCGTAGATTCCTCAAGTGTTTATACAGAATAGGTTGTAGAAAGATTTTAGCAATATACGGAAGGAGCTGATCATGATGGATAGCCTCAAGAGAAATGAGTACCGTAATTCAGGAGCAGTACGTTGGGAAAGCGAGAAGGCGAGTGAGGATGGGGTAGGAACGGTGTCGATGTACTAGTATTGGAATCTGTAATTTGGAGAGAAGTGCAGAGAGGATAAACAGGATATGGTAGTATAAGAACGTGGAATGCCAAGTAGTATGCCAGGAGGTCGAAGGTGAGAAGATTAATTCCGTTGGGTAGTGGGAGGTGCGTAGTAAATGGGAGGCGCGTGGTGAAACTAGCAGTGGAAGTAGAGGGAGAAGGAGTTAATGAATAGTTGTTTTCAATAGGAAAACATGTCATAAATATGGATTAATATATAACCAGTGAGGGAGAACTTACAGAGGGAGGTAGGTGGAAGGCAGTTAGGATAGTGTATTTAGAAATGGATTGGAATGATTAAATAATGAATTCTGGATTGTGGATGTCTGGATAGTGATGTGTGGGCAATTAGTTCGTTTGGATAGTGGATGGGAGAGTGATGTGTAGATAACTAATTTGTTTGGAAAGTGGATGTCTGGGTAGTGGGATATCCAATGGTGGGTATTCTAGGAAAGCGAAAACCAAGAGAGTGAAATTGAAGGAAGGTGCAATCCCAGGTGATGAAGTGCCAAGAAGGTGAGAAGTCAAAAAAGCGGGATATCATGGAAGGTATTCCGAAAAGGTGGGTATCCCAGAAGGCGAGGTGCCAGGATGGTGAGGTGCCAGGATGGTGAGGTGCCAAGAAGACGGGTATCCGAGGAGTGATAATGCGAGGAGCGATGGAAGAAGTAGGAGTAGTAATAAGTCTGGTATCGTAGAAGCGGTAGAACGAGTAGAAGTAGTGATGGGTGATGTCGAGAAGAATGGGTATCCCAGGAAAGCGTGAGTTGGAAGTGCGGTATCCGAGGAAAGCGGGTGTCCCAAGAAGGCAGGTGGTGGGAGCGGTAGGAATATGGATGGATTGTGTCGTATCAAATGCGAAGAAGCGAGGAAGATGAGAGATGAGAGCAGGGAGAGGGAAGGAAAATGGAAAAATACGATAGGTGAGAGGCGGAGAGGGAAATATGTTATGAAGGTGGATTATTAGAGTTGGTCCGAATGCTAAAAGTACAAAAGCAGTGAGCTCTGGAGGAAATCAACGAGGGAGTCGGATCAGCTAAATGCGGAAGAATAATTATGGAAGGGGGGTAGGTGAAGAGCGGATAGGAAGGTATGTTATAGAAATAAGTGAAGAGAATCTATTTGAATGTTAATATTGGAGAACTAGTGGTATTTGGAGGGATTCGTGGGGAATATCGGATGGGGTAGTAGCCGTATGAAGTGCGGGAAGGGGGAAGATGAGAAGTGGATGGAATATGTGGAGCGAAAATGGAAAAGGAAGGTCTTTGGTGAGCCGAGAAGCAGGTATGTGATGAATATTCGATGGAATAGCGGGTTTAAATATTAATATTGGAAAACTAGTGGTGTTTCGAGGAGATCAATGGAGGAATCCGAAGTGTTAAATGCGGAAGAATAATCATGGAAGGGGAAGAGTTGAATGGAGGGTATGCTATATAAATAGATTAGAAGAGCCAATTTGAATGTTGAAATGCCGAACGTACGGTAAATTGGAGGAGATTCGTAAGGGTTATTCGGATAGGTAGCGGCCGTATGAAGTGCGGGAAACAGAGGATGGGAGATGAGAAGTGGAGTGGAAGAAGGTCAAGCGAAAATAGAAAAGGAAGATGGTGGAAGAGTCGAGAAAGAAGTATGTTCTTGATGGGTATTGGAATAGTAGATTTGAATTTTAATATTGGAAAAAAAGAAGAATTTGAGCGAGATTCGTGGGGGTTATCCCCTGAGGTAGCGGCCGTATAAAGTGCGGGAGGATGGGAGCGAGGAATGAAGTGGAATAGGGTCAAGCGAAAAACAGAAAAGAAAGATGGTGGTGAGCTGGAAGAGGAATATGTGATGAATACTGGATGGAATAGTGGATTCGAATTTTAATACTGGAAAAATAGCGGTATTTGGTGAAAACTCGTGGGGTTATCCTATGAGGTAGCGGCCGTATGAAGTGCGAGGAAGTCGGAGGATGAGAGATGAGTGGAATAACGTCAAGCGAAAATAGAAAAGGATGTTAATGAAAGAGTTGAGAGAGGAATATGTTCTTGATGAGTATTGGAATAGTAGATTTGGGTATTAAAATTTGTAAAATATTGGTATTTGGAGGAGATCAGTGAAGTATGCGAAGTGTTAAATACGGAAAATAATCGTAGAAGCAGGTAGGTGGAAGGCGGATAGGAAGGTATGTTATAGAAATAGGTGAAAAGAGTCTATTTGAATGTTGAAATGCGAAATGTATGGTGAATTGGAGGAAATTCGTGGGGGTATTAGCTGAGGTAGCGGCCGTATGAAGTGCGAGGAGGATGGAGGAGAAATGGAGGAGATATGGAGTGGAATATGTGGAGCGAAATTAGAAAGGAAAGAAGTTGGTAAGTTGAGAAGGAAGTATGTTTATCATGCGTATCTAAGTAGTGGATTTGAGAAGGAAGTATGTTTATCATGCGTATCTAAGTAGTGGATTTGATTTTTAAGAAGAGAAAAAAGAAGGAATTCAGCGAGATTCGTGGGGGTTACCAGCTGAGGTAGCGGCCGTATGAAGTGCGAAACGAGATGGAGGTTTTATGAGAAATGGAGTATAATAATGTCGAGCGAAAATGGAAAAGGAAGGTCGTTGGAGAGCCCGGAGAGAAGTATGTTCTTGGTGGGTATTGGAATAGTAGATTCGATTTGTAATATTGGAAAAAATGGCGGTATTTGGTGAAAATTCGTGGGGTTATCCTATGAGGTAGCGGCCGTATGAAGTGAGAAGTTAGGATTGAAAGCGTTGGATGAGAAGTGGATGAAATATGGTGGAGCGAAAATGGAAAAGAAAGGTCGTTGGTGAGCTGGGAGAGGAATATGTTCTTAATAGGTATTAGAATAGTGGATTTGGAATTTTAAAATACGAAAAATAGTGGTATTTGGAGGAGATCAATGGGGGTATCCGAAGTGTTCAATGCGGAAGAATAATCATGGAAGGGGAAGAGTTGGATGATGGATAGGAAGGTATGTTATAGAGGTAGGTGAAGAGAATCTATTTGAATATTGAAATGCGAAATTTATGGTGAATTGGGGGAAATTCGTGGGGGTTATCAGCTGATGTAGCGGCCGTATGAAGTGCGGGGAGGATTAGTTTCAATGGAAGAAAAAAGAGGGAATGGAGGCCAAGCGAAGATAGTAAAGGAGTATCGTTGGTGAGCTGAGAGAAGAATATGTTCTTGATGGTTATCGGAGTAGTAGATTTGATTTTTAAGATTGGAAAGAAAGAAGAAATTGGAGGAAATTCGGGGGGTTATTAGCTGAGGTAGCGGCCGTATAAAGTGTGAGGAGGATGGTTTCGATGGGAACGAGAAATGAAGTGGAATATGTGAAGCGAAAATAGAAAATGAGTATCTTTGGTGAGTCAAGAGAGAGATATGTTCATGGTGGGTATCGAAGTAGTAGATTTGAATTTTAAAATTCGAAGAAAGGAAGAAATTCAGCGAGAATCGTGGGGGTTATCCTGCGAGGTAGCGGCCGTATAACGTGAGATGTTGGGATTGGAAGCGTCGGATGAGAAATGGAGTGGAAGAAGGTCAAGCGAAAATTGAAAGGAAAGATGGTGGTGAGCTGGGGGAGGAATATGTGATGAATACTGGATGGAATAGTGGATTCGAATTTTAATACTGGAAAAAAAGAAGAATTTGAGCGAGATTCGAGGGGGTTACCAGCTGAGGTAGCGGCCGTATGAAGTGCGGGGAGGATGGGAGCGAGAAATGAAGTGGAATATGGTCTGGCGAAAACGGAAAAGAAAGGTCGTTGGTGAGTGGAGTGAGAAGTATGTTCTTGATGGGTATCTAGGTAGTAGATTTGGGTATTAAAATTTGTAAAATATTGGTATTTGGAGGAGATCAATGAAGGTATTCGGAGTATTATATGTGAAGAATAATCATGGAAAAAGGGTAGGTGGAAGGTGGATAGGAAGGTATGTTGTAGAGGTAGGTGAAGAGAGTCTATTTGAATGTTGAAATGTGAAATGTATGGTGAATTGGGGGAAATTCGTGGGGGTTATCCTATGAGGTAGCGGCCGTATGAAGTGCGAGGAAGTAGGAGGATGGGAGATGAGAAATGGAGTGGAAGAAGGTCAAGCGAAAAGAGAAAAGGAAGGCCGTCGGCCAGTCGAAAGAGAAGTATGTTTATCATGCGTATTTAAGTAGTGGATTTGAGCTTTAAGAAGAGAATAAAAGAAGGAATTCAGCGAGATTCGTGGGGGGTTATCCCATGGGGTAGCGGCCGTATGAAGTGCGAGGAAGAATGAAGGTTTATGTGAGAAGTGGATGGAATAAGGTCAAGCCAAAATGTGAAAGAAGGATCGTTGGTGAGTCTAGAAAGAAATATGTTCTTGATGGGTGTTGGAATAGTGGATTTGAATTTTAATACTTGAAAAAAAGAAGAATTTGAGCGAGATTCGTGGGGGTTATCCCATGG